>CM055318.2:44761015-45961015 GCA_029255685.2 Silene conica | reverse complement strand
ACAAGAATTGGTGTTCGAATCGTACATAGTATTAGAAGACGTGTCTATCTTGCACTTCACCAGCTCCACCATTTGTTCTATACCATTGTTGGGCCAGAATTAGAGTTGGCTAGCCCCATTTATTAGTCCAACCCAAAAGTTTAAGCTCACAATTATTGGACCAGCTTTCACTTCTTTTTATCTTTATACTTGGCAAAACTAACCACTTTTACGGGTATTGCTCATTTATGTTAGGAAATACTCCGTACCTAATATATTTAGGATTGTCTGTGATATTTTTAGATTTTGCTTAGAAATATCTACTATTCTTTTCAAATCTAAATGATAGGTTTGTTTTTTCACCATTGGCAACGCAGTTTTCCGTGATTAATATCTTTAGCTACGTATTTACAAAAATTAAAAAAGTTATATATTTTCAATATACTCGTAAAGACGAATCAAATAAGACCCTACATGAATATATTTTCTCTTATATATTAGGAGAAAATTAAAATTAAAGGTTCACTTTTGAATAATGTAAAAAGTAGGAAGTTATCATTGGATAAAATAGGGGGAGTAATATACTCTTTCCGATTTCTTGTGTTGTTCCCTTAACCCAAGAAATAACAAAATCAATTTGGAACACACAATACACATGACCCATATGAAATTAATGTTAGACCACACAAAGTTGTCCAAAAAAAGAAAGAGGAAACATAATGTTATTAGACCAAAATGGAAAGGAAAACATCATAAAAAATCGGAGATATATGTTTTGGTTGTCGCGGAGTAGCAAAGACACTTTGAAAAAGCCATACTCCGTCGCTTAGCTAACATAAGTTTCTAATTAATTGTTACTTTTCCCCTTTTTTTACATTTCCCTCCAAAAACGAATTTACTAAACTCGTCTCTTATCCACCCACTTTTACCCTCCCTTCATTCTCCATAGATACTATCATAAACTTCTAATTAGTACCCCTCTTCCAAAAACCAATCAATTATTGTCAACCACAATTATTTTTCACGACTTGGGTTGATTAGGAGGAAATGATGAGTTGACTGTAGAGGTGAAAATGAAGTTGAGCGGCGTGGAGGAGTGGTGTTTATGTGAGGTAATGTGGTTTAGAGCGGATCAAATGGCCCAGGCCCGATGGCCCGACCCGGACCAGCCCGATTTTTTCTCGGGTTTGGGCCTAATAGTTTGGCCCAAAAAACCCATGGGCCGGCCCAAAATAAGCCCGATATAAATATAGGGCGGGGTTTGGGCCAATCTAAAGGCCCGTTTTTTGGCCCGGTCCGACCCGAAATTATTTTTTAAAAAGAAAAAAAATTCAAAAGTTGGAATCGTATATCATATCACGCTAATAATCTTATATCACTAATGCATTGAATTATCTATTTTGCGGATATTTTTATATTTTTATCGTACACCTTGAATTAATACTACTAATTTTTTTCCAACTCATAAGTTATATATGGTACTATGGCTTATTCTCCCACCAAAAGAGTCGAAGTCAAACACCTAAGACTTGAAAATTTTATTTCGTTGCTAATAGTTTGTTCACATATCCATTTTGTTGATTGTTTCGTATTGTATTATTTTGGCCCGTTTTGGCCCATTTTGGCCCGATGCCCATTATAGCCCGAACAATTATGGCCTTGGGCCAAGAAAATTGGCCCATCGTTTTGGCCCGGCCCGGCACGACCCGTGTATTTGGGCCGTTTATTTAGCACGAGCCCGACCCAAACCCGGCCCAGCCCGGCCCAGTCCGGCCCATGATCAGGTCTAATGTGGTTGTGGGGGGTGGATGTTGGGTTGATTTCAAGGGTAAATCTAATGGTTGTGGGGGGTGGATGTTGGGTTGATTTCCTAATAAAAAAATGTTAATTAAGAAGTATATAAAATTCCTGGAGCACAAATATAACCATTACAATTAGACAACCAAACATGTGAGCATTTAAATTAAATTAATCGATAAGAGATTAACCAAACATGTTGTGTTGTAGGCTTCTAGCCCTGAGAAAGCAGCAACAATTTAAATCAATAAAGCAAGTAGAGCAGTGGGAGAAAATGGAGCATATTGTATTATGTGAGAAGGACTATCGTTTTGGAGTTGTGAGGGATAGTACCACGTTCAATGATAATTTGTGAAGAATTTTAGAAGGCAGAGGTTAGAATTGAGGTGGCTTAGTTGTAAAGACTAAAGAGTAAGTTTAGAGATTTGGAGAAACAGTTGAGATGCCTGCCATAAGCCCATTTGTGAAGTATGAAATTGAAGTCCAATTGAAGTTGTAAAGATGGCATTGGCAATGCCTGAATGCTTTTTTATAGGCCCTCACTCAGAATTCCAAAATTGTTAATACAAATGAGATGCATTATATATCTAATCTACTTTGGTTCATAGCTTCGTGGTTTTATACTTTTATGTGTGTGCTAACTGCTACTGCTATTGTTATTTTGTTATTGTTTGCCTCGAAAGAACTTAACTGGTTGAAGAGGAAGGGAGATATGGCGAATTGAGAATTTTGTAGCCGTAGCTTTACCCACCTCTGACTATGGCAAATTCTATTGTGGCGACTCTTACATTATTTTACAGGTAAATGAGCATCATTAAGCGTTAATCATTAATCATTAATCATTAATCATAGTACGCTTGGAAGTAGGAGTATCTATTAGTTTCAACTTTGAAGTGATAGTCTGTCTACTTCTGCTAATTATCTGTAATACATTATTTGCAGACAAGTTCTGTTCGGGGACGTGGTGCTTATTCATATGATATACACTTTTGGCTCGGAAAGGATACCACTCAGGTTCGTTGGTCTTAGCTGCTATTACAGTATCTCTCTCTTGTGTAACCACATTAGTCATTAGTCCGCTGCTGTGTTTTCAATGTATCCATCCGTGTGATGAATTGATGATGATGATGATGATGATGAATTGTTCTTGATAGGATGAAGCCGGAACTGCCGCCATCAAAACTGTTGAACTCGATGCAGCTCTTGGTGGAAGAGCTGTACAACATAGAGAACCCCAAGGTTTTGAATCTAATAAATTTTTGTCCTATTTTAAACCATGTATCATACCGTTAGAGGGCGGTATTGCATCTGGTTTTAAGAAGCCCGAAGAACAAGAGTTTCAAACACGTTTGTATATTTGTCATGGTAAACGAACTATTACCATGAAGCAGGTATATAATATATACTGTATATATTATTTCCATGAGTTTTTGTGTTGGCTACTATGACTGCAAAGCTAAAGACGTTTGGATATATGGTTTGCAGGTCCCATTTGCTCGCTCCTCTCTAAATCATGATGATGTATTCATCTTGGATACTAAAGATAAGATCTATCAGTTTAATGGTGCAACTTCCAACATACAAGAGAGGGCCAAGGCCTTAGAAGTCGTTCAACTTCTTAAGGACCAATATCATCTTGGAACATGCAATGTTTCAATTGTTGGTATAACTAATTAAATCTTGTCTTTTACCCAGACCCCCCCCCTCCCCCTTTCCCATCATGCTCATCCTCAATCTTAATTTGAGCTATTTAATATTTTCTAAGATGATGAACCACTTCAAGCCGAATCCGACTTTGGGGATTTTTGGACACTCTTTGGCGGTTTTGCCCCGCTTGCTGATAAGGTTACACTGGATGATGATGTTATTCCTGAAGAAACTCCACCTAAGCTATACATGTATTCCCACTCTCTCTACATTTTCCCTTTCACATTGTTAGATCACTTTCTTTGTCGTCGTTTGGACCACTATCTAGTGAAGATTGGGCGGGCAGGCACCTTCTTCTGGAATTGAAGTTGCTGCCTCTTATTGCCCTTTTTTTCTTTCATGTCACTAATGCTAAACATTCCCCCTTTCCGTTTCGATTGTTTTCAGTCAATGCAACCATAAATTTACTGTTAGGCTGTTACTATGTGAGTAATTACAAGTGAAAGACCAGATTTTAAATCAAAGGGCGAGATTTACGATGTGCCTTTTTGTAGATGAATTTTGTGGATTTTGTTTCCATTGTTTCAATTGGCTGGAAACCATTTTTTTTAGTGCAACTTATGAATTGTTGTTCTATGACAGCTGCTAAATTAGCACTAATCATCTATTATCTTTGATACCCTACTCCAACCACTGGCTCTCTGGTATTTCTGCTAGTTGCTTCTCTAACAATCTATTGGCAGCCCTGCAGCCTTCAGACACAATTCAGTTACAGCACATAGGGGCCTAGTTGCTAGTTGGAACTCCAGCTTAAAAGCTATGATTGAGGCCTTGTTCTTTCTGGCTTAATTTTAGCTCTTTTCAATTTTGCTTGGCTGTATTCCGTTAAGTTTTATTTACGTTCAATCAATTATGTTCAGTTAATCTCTTCACAAAATTAACCTTTAATTCAACTAAATTCACTTCAACTCAGTTCCACTCAATTTAGTTCAATTAAGCTTTACTCCAATTAATTCAATTCACCTCGTTTCAGCGAGCCTTAGTCTGTTCTCTCTGTTTATAATTTGTCATTTATTGCTCGAATCTTCCTGATCTATTTGACATTATTGGGGCTGTTTAGATATGTACATTCTTAGATGTGCTCCTTCTTTCTCTGCCTGAGCCCAATTTAGCTAGTCTGGAATGCACATCGTCGATCTTCTTGTTTATAGAAAAGATAATTTTCATGGTACTTTTGTTTTTTGTACGAGTCACATTCATCTTTGCAAACTCCTCGTGGCTGCTGTTTCCGAATGATTTGTTGGCGACATAAGATTTACTAGTATTGACCAATTAGTTTACATGTTGCATGTTGCTAATACGGATGCTTATCAATAATCTGGTGTGACAGCTAGTTGAAATTTTACTTTTTAGTGATTATTGTGAGAATGGATCATATTGTTTCAAGTGCTCAAGCCACTCTTGACATTTACTTTCATTCTTGTAGCATCACTGACTGCAATGTTCAGGGGTTGGACGCTGAGCTTTCCAAAGGGTTGATGGAGCATAACAAATGTTATCTTCTAGACCATGGAGATGAAGTATACATTTGGTTTGGCCGTGAAACAGAAGTGAAAGATAGGAAGGTGGCATGCCAAGCTGCTGAGGTACTATTTATGGCGTATTCACTTCTTAATTTGGCCTTTTTCATGTGAGAAGTTTGCATAACCTATCACAAATTAGCCTTGAGTAAGAGACAAGGTATGACTTTTCGTAGGTCCACCATCCACATCATGACTGCCATGGGAATGTCACAGACTTAAACACACTATTGATTAGCAAATTGTTATTGGCTTTTTGTCCACCTCAAGTCCTCAATCGAAAGAGAATGGATTATGTGCATCACGTTGGGTTGTTTATTGTTGTTGTATACTTCCTTCAGGAATTTCTCAAGAGCCACAGTAGGCGGAAGTCAACGCGTATTACCCGTGTTATACAAGGATATGAGCCACATTCATTCAAGTATCACTTTAACTATTGGCCAGTTGACTCTGCGGCTCCTAGTATCGAAGTTGGAAGAGGAAAAGTGGCAGGTATCAACATTCTTCACCTGCAAACAAAAAGTCGTTCTTTGATATTAGATTTGCATTGAGTCTAATGTTTTCCTCTTTGGTAGCTTTTCTGAAGCAACAAGGCTCTGGTGTTAAAGGCGCGAGTAAAAGTGCTCCTGTTAATGAGGACGTTTCACCCTTTCTTGAAGGCAGTGGAAAAATTGAGGTTCAATAGATATTGATCTTATCTCGTTGAAAATGATATAGTTACTAGTTACTTATTCTTATTACTTTTTTCAGGTATGGCGAATCAATGGTAGTGCCAAGACTCCAGTGGCTAATGATGAAGTTGGTAAATTTTATAGTGGGGATTGCTATATTATTTTGTATACTTACCAATCAAGTGAGAAGAAAGAACACTATTACTTGTGCTGGTGGATGGGAAAGAACAGCATTGAGGTAGCATTTCTTTTCTGCGTAGCAATATTCTTGTTTTTTGCTTCTTATTGGTCTAGCGAGATGTGTCTACAGTATGCGTCTTCAAGGAAGGTTGGATGGTAAGCTTCTCGGTTGCTACTGTTGGGCTGCTTCTCTAGTTACGTCCATCTTAATGGGTCCTCAATTTGTGGAAGTACGCCATGTCTGATGTTGGCCATCTGTGTATGTTGGAAGTTGTTTTCTCTTAGTGAGCAAAAAGGAAAGCCGGAAAATAGATTACTTGAAAGTTATCATGTGGTTGGCTATGTGTAAAGCCATCGCATATCCTCATTAATGTTTTAAGCTATACAAGGACAAGAATTAAAACTTTCTTAACCCCAATTGATTATGAACTAGTACGTAGTGCTAGACGGTATCAGAAAGAGAGAGGAAGGCTCATTTAGCCTCTTCAATAAAAAAAATACTCAGTACATACTTTTCATCGGATGAGTAAACGAGCCAGGCGCAGATTTCAGATCTCTAGTCATGTCCAATTAATGTCGGCAACTCATGCTACACAAGGCTTGAGCTATTTGCAGGGGAAAATATACAGACATTTGATTTGTAAACTAAAAGATTTATAATGGTCTATTAATGTCCAATTGTGGATCTTAATTCTCATATTGAACAAGTAATTACTTCGTTTTGTCAACAAATTACATTAATTTTTGGTGGACTAAGTTGATTTAATAGTTTTTATTGTAAGGGAGACGAGGTGGGTGGTGTAGGGGTCATGCGTGGAGGCGTGACTGGTTGCGCTTCTTTTTATTGTAAAGTATCAGTAATTCAATTTGATACAGTTCTCGATGCAATTTTCATCTTGAGTCATTCAGAAACAACCTCTTAGTGTTGCTAACACTAGGGTAAGGCTGCGTTACTGCCTACATTTGACACCCTACCTCACAATTTGCTAGAGCCATTGAGGCACCGAGGTAATGTTGTAGTTTTATGACTTATATGTTTGGCTTATGGAGCATATGTTACTGCCCTATTCAGGATGATAGGAAGACGGCATCACACTTAACTACCACAATATGCAATTCTTTGAAAGGAAGACCTGTTCAGGTATCATCCAACTGCCATGTCCATCAATCATGTCATAGTACTTTCAGAGTCTGAGCGCTTTTTTAAAACTCATGGTTGGCACAGGGTCGAATATTCCAAGGGAATGAACCACCTCAATTTGTTGCAGTGTTTCAACCTATGGTTGTGTTAAAGGTATGAATATGATGCCTGGTCCAAATTATTACCTGCTTTTTATTATTCCTTTGTTGGGGAAAATTCACATAAATGATGTCGATTCACATATATGATTTAGATTTTATCTTCCTAGAATAATCCTAAATTTGCATTATTATCCAATAATTCGAAGTTTGAGTTTTGTGACTTTTGTATCTTCCCAAAACGACGGTCCCAAACAAGCAACATTAATTTCGGTTATATAGTTTTTGATTTTTCTTACATTTGTTTTTTTTCTTGAATATTCAAGCACAAATGTTAAAAGGTAAAAGGTAAAAGTAAAAGTGAAAAGCGACTAAGATGATGGAAAACCGACTAAGATGGTTTGGCCATGTGAGAAGGAGACATATGGACGCACCGGTTAGGAGGTTGGAGACCTGAGGTGCAGAAAAGGTTGCTAGGGGTAGAGGGAGACCTAAACAAACTTGGAGAAGAGTGATTGAGCACGATATGAGATTCCTCGGGCTTCAGGAGGGGATGGTGATGGAGAGGGCACTATGGAGGGATATGATACATGTGTACTTATAGCCTTTGATGTTTTTATTAAGTTTTCTAAAAAAATAATTTTTTTTATTTTTCTTCCAAAATTCTTATATTAAATTTTACTTCGTTTCTCAAAATCACTTTAAACTTTATTCTTGATTTATTGTTTTGGGTTTTTATACATGTGATAAGTTCGATTTAAAATCTATCAAACCCCTTTGCTTCTCATTTTTTTTGTTTCACTCCACTTTCGTTCTTTCTCTTTTCTTTCTTTTTCTCTTGTTGAGATGAGAGTTCACTCATGACGGTTCCAAAGGATGATTCATGTCAACTGACCCCAAAACATTTTGGGACTAAGGCTCTGATGTTGTTGTTGTTGTTGTTGTTGTATTCAAGCACAAATGTTAACTTTCTTATACTATGTACATTTTCAACAAGTTTTTATAATTTCATGTGGTATTAAACTATTAATCTGACAGTCACCTTTAACTTAAGATTGTTATTGTCATTTTTGAGTTAAGATTAAGGAGAATGATAAATTTAAAAATGGAAACATCGAACGAAAATCCAGTGTTTTCTTATTTTAGACCATAATGAGAAGATGCCTTCGAAACCTGGGATATTTTGAAAAGAGATTATTTTTCTAAAATAGAGTTCAAAGCAAAAAAAAAATTATCAAAGTGGAGTTAAGATGAAACTTATTACCAAAAATGGGCCGACTTCAGCTTCGAAGCTAGGTTCGTATTGAAGTTGTTCACCCCTTCAGGCAGTCTGCCTTCAGCCACCAGTAATCTTTCTAGTATTAGAACAAGAAACATAAGATAACACATAAGTAGCCTCAGCGAAATTAAGTCGCTCAGCCACTCAACGACTTCATCCAAAAATGCAAAAAAATAGCCTAACCATTTTTTTTTGCTTAGTATACTAGGTACTGTTATAGTCGCTCAGCCAATGAGCAACTTTGCTCCAAACTCGCTTTTTTTTTTATATTTTTCTATTTATTTACAAGTTACTAAGGTCGCTAAGGTAAACGACTTGCTCCGTGATATAGCTTAGTGCATTCCTATCCTACGTGGACCCACTTTCGGTAATAAGTTTCATCATAACCCCACTTTGATTATTTTTAGCCTTGAACTCTATTTTAGGACAAAATTCTTGAAAAGATTTAGCAGACTTGCGATTATCTGTGTGATCATTCCCTTGTTATTATGTAATGGTTACGGCTCAAGTTGATTTATCTTGATTCTTGCATCAGTTCATCCCTAATTCTGATTTTTCTGTAGGGTGGACTCAGCTCTGGGTACAGAAAGTTTGTGGAGGAGAAAGGGTTGGCTGATGAGACTTATTCAGATGATGGTGTTGCTCTTATTGAGATCTCTGGGACCTCTTTGCATAAAAACAAAGCCATACAAGTTGATGGGGTACGTATTATTCATTGCCTTGTATTCTAATGTTAGACTAATAAAATATTTGTCTATAGAGTGTAACCCCTCATCCCGTCATTGAAGTATGACAATTCTTTTTCAAATTATAGTTACTGATTGTGCAGCGGTGTTAGTCAGCCTCTTTGTCATTCCACTAGCACTCATACATGGGTACCCATGCCGGATGCTCGTAGTTTTGAAAGTTAATAATTACATTTATATTATGCTTCTTCCTCGTCCAGGTGGTTTCTTCCTTAAATCCAAATAGTTGCTTTATTCTGCAATCGGGTTCATCGCTATTGACTTGGCAGGGCAGTCAGAGTAGTTCGGAGCAGCAACAGCTAGCTTCTAAAATTGCCGACTTTTTGAAGGTTTGCTTTCTTTTTATTTTGACCTTGATGTTAGCTTCAAGGACTGTGGCATCACCATAATCTGTCGACCATTAGCTAAGGCACTATCTTGTATTCTATCGCTGCTTCTGGACCGAGATGCTCTCTTTTGAGTGCCCTACCCTACTAATCAAGCGCCTTGGATTATGTATCTTCTTTTAGATACCTCTATGCCTAAGAGATGATGTTTACAGCAGCCTTTTATCTAGTGGATGGCTAATTCCTATTGTCCTAGCTGAGCTGTCTTCTGCAAAGCAAGATACTGTTCTTTTTGTCTGTTGACATTTTATATATTGGTGCGTATATCTCCTGAAAATTAAAATGCGATAAATGTTGGAGGTGCTTAATTTAAACGAGCAAGACAGTAACAACTACAGGAGGTAAGGTCTAATTTACAGCTCGACTTGATTTTGCGATGCTGTTTTTTGGGATTTGGAAGTGGAGTCAACGATTTTTACTTCAACGTCGGCTTCAATGAATTTGGAGTTGAACTCCTCTATCGTCCTCAGTAGCCTCCATGTTTTCTCTATCTTTTTTGAATTATCCATTATCTTTTTTAATTCTCTTGTCCACGAAGTTCTGTTGGAGAAATGGCTTAAAAAGTCTTCCTTGTTTTTGTTGCTTGACCCAATTGGAAAGATTTACACTTTGGTTTTGGGTTTATAAGGCTAATTTGTTACCTTTCTTGGGGCTATTGGCGAGAATTATATCCACTTTGGTCATCCTGCAAATACTTTAAGAGTTTAAGTCAGTGGTTGATACCATCACAGCCTTAAAGTAACAATATGTTTTCTGTTTTGCCATTGTTATTGACTTCTTGTTCTACAAGTCCTTCGGTTCAAAAACACAACCTTCATGGCAAAAGTGTGGGATCTAAATTTTAAATGCACCATTCTAATTACTCCAATATTTTGTTGGATTTACATCAATCCCAATTCCCAACTGAAGGTGGTTTTACTGTAGTATCAAATTTGTATTCTAGTCCACCACCTATGATATACCGGTAGTATGGTCATGAAACCTTGGTAAGGATTTCTTACATATGCCAACGGCCAACCAATCTTAATTTCTCAACCAAATCAAATGACAGGGGTATTATGATCATAAAATCTTGATAAGATTTCAGAATGATTCTCTTAGTCATGTTACGGCGTTATGCTAGTGACATTGATTTAATTTCATGTAGAAAATAAATTGTGTGATTTCTTCTAGAGTTCCAGTACATTGGCATGACATCTTTTAACTGGTTTTTCTTGTCAGCCTGGAAGTGTTATTAAGCACGTTAAAGAAGGAAATGAGAAGCCAGTCTTTTGGTCTGCACTTGGAGGAAAACAAGCATACACAAGCAAAGAGGCATCTCAGGAACTTGTCAGAGACCCACACTTATTCTCCTTTTCCTTTAAAAAAGGTTTGGCCCTTTATTGTTTCCCCTATTTATTTCTCTCCCTATAAGGTATATTTCGTATGCAGAAGACTTTGTAATTTGTAAGGGATTACTTGCTTCCAAATTTTGTAGTTACCCCTGAACTGATTCATTTTTTTCCCTCTTTGTCTTGGCCTCCGATTGGCAGGAAAGTTTCAGGTGTGTTGGATTTCAAATTGGCTTTTAAATATGCTGCTGCTTATTTTAGAAAATAAGTGGTCTGGGACTCTGGGTCTTATGAGGGTCATTTGTTGTATATTGCAGATTGAGGAAATCTACAATTTCACACAAGATGATCTGTTGACTGAGGATATGATGATACTTGACACCCAAATTGAAATTTTTGTTTGGATTGGTCGATCAGTTGATCCTAAAGAAAAGCAGACAGCTTTTGAAATTGGCCAGGTACAATTTTGACAATGAGGTGATTGCTTGATTTGTATTTGTCAATGGGGACATCTTTCACGAACCAACTTTAAATGCAGACTTATGTTGATTTGGCTGCTTCACGGGATGGTCGATCTCTCCAAATTCCAGTGTACAGAATCACAGAGGGCAATGAACCGTGCTTCTTTACAACATACTTCTCATGGGATTCTGCTAAAGCAAATGTATGACTAATAGGCCACGGATCGGATATGTATCCAAAAATCCAATTTTTGACCATCCAATATCCGACCCAAACTAATTCAGATATCTGATTTTATGTAAAAGACAACAATGAATCAGATATCCTAATCTCCAATATCCGTTCCTTTTCAACAATAGTGACAAAGTGTTTCATCTAATACGTGAAGCATGTTTTAATCAGTGTCTGTTATTTATATGAAATAGTATGTGCCTGTCAGATTGAGAATAACATGACTGGACAACCCTGGTCTTGCGTGCTTAATGATGTAAAGACACAGACCTGGGGGTATTTCTGTATGTTATCTTCCATGACAATTATTTTTGTGTGAGCATTAGCCTTTGGGCATGTTTCATCAAGTTTAAAGACGTTGCATTTGTATAGAGACTGGAGTTTCTTACGAGTCTGCCATGTCACACCAAACAAGATGTGAACTTCTCTTCTTTTACGACCTTAAAATTGCAAAGTCTGGTGTTAAGAACGCTTGTGTTTTACATGGCTATTTTTGCATGTTGTTCACATAGAAAAACTTTGCGCTTACAGGTTCAAGGCAATTCATTTCAAAAGAAGGCCATGTTATTATTTGGTGCCAGCCAATTTGTTAAGGTAATTCGGAAAGCAATTAATTGTCTTAATTCCTGAGATTATTATAGTTGTTTAAAGAAATATAGATTTTTTTTAAGAACTATTGATGTAAGATCATTATTTATTTTGTAGTCTTTTACCTGTCAATGTTAATTATATATCCCCAAGACATCAATTTGTTTATGATGTGTTATTCAGTTTTGACTGGATAATGTGAGATTATTAAGTCCTCATTTCTTTTGATTGAGGTATTAGTACTTGTAGATAATTCATTACATAATCAAACGCGCTTTGCTTTTTAAGATTTTGCAGAAGTCAAGTGGATCAAATGGTGGTGGAGCAACACAGAGAGCCGATGCTTTGGCTCCCTTGTCGTCAGCGTTCAATCCTTCATCTGGGAAAAAGCCCACTTCTCCAAATGTGATACTCTTGAGTCTCCTATTATTTGGATTTGTCCTCTTGCTAGTCATGATATGGGGAAGAAATTGGTCTTTTTTTTCAGGCATCAGTTGCAGAACACTACCTTTTAAAAGGGTCGACTATCAAATACTTTTTACATTTTTTTTTCTTGAACTCACCCTTATAAATCTATTTTACATTAGATACTACCTATAATCATTTTACATTGAAAAAGTCAACATTCCGATGATTGACCGCCTTGACACGTGAGAATACTAGATTTTCCTAAATTTTACCCATTTTCAAAATACAAGTCACCCCTCATTTCTTTTCCTTAAGTGTTCAGTTTACCTCCGTTACTAGTGTTCAATTTACCTCCGTTACTAGTTGCATGTAAATAAAGCTCTTATTTAAAAGTTTAATCAGAGTAAGAAATAATTTTCTTAGAAGTTCCCAGTTTAACAAATTTATTTATTTTAAATTGTTCATAGTGATTGTTCATTTGATGGCAATCATGAATTGGGTGTATCTTAGTTTAAGTTCTAATTGTTTTATGTAATTCATATGTTCAATTGTAACCCTAATTCTAGTGGTTTGAAGAGGCATACCAGAATGTTAAGTAGAAAATAAAGAGGCTGAATAATGGAGGGGGAAGGGAATGAGTAAAGGAGGGAAAATATAGAGGGAAGCAGGAAGATGGGAGGGAAAAGTATAAGTTGGAGGGAAGTGTAAAAACTTCTAAGAAATTCATATATTTTCATGTGCCAAGACGATCAATCACCCTGGGTGTAGACTACTATCTCACGTAAAAATTGATTTTTAAGGGGTGCGTTTGCAAGGAAAAAATGTTCCGCAAATCAACTCTCTTACAGAATTTAGGTAGTGTCTTCACATTGTCGACTGCTTTGTTTTTCCCATGTTATCCAATCATTTGAATCTACTGTAACCCATCCAGTCGTCTTTATCAACTGTGTGTTTAAGGAATCTCACGAGCCCTTTCGTTGTCGCAGAAGTCAGTTGGGACAAATCAAGGAGGGAATATGCAAAGAGCGTCTGCTTTAGCTTCTTTGTCATCTGCATTGAATCAAACTCCGGAGAAAAAGGGTGCATCACCAACTGCTCGAAGGCCAGTGAGCTCAGGTCAGGGATCACAGAGAGCCGCTGCATTGGCTTTTCTTTCATCAGGTACACTTGTTGACTCCTTTTTCCGGACGGGAGCTGTTTCCATATACTCGTATGTTAACCGTTTGAAATCAGGAATTAAGCAATACTCCTTCCATTCCATTTCTATGGTCCTACTTTCTGTTTTAGGATGATTTAAGGAAAAGTGATAAATTAACCACTCTACCCCTCGAGTTAAAAGAAAATGGGGACAACAAGGGAATAGTGGTTAATAGTTTAGGGGAAATATATGTTGTTCACTCTCTTTTAGGGGCAATATAGTATGAGGATATTCACTCTTTTTCCTTACCAAATTTAGAAAGGGGACAATTAATTTGGGATAATTTTAGAGGCAAGGGACAATTAATTTGAGAAAATGTAAGATAAAGTGACTTAGTGTTATATCACAGCGATTACTTCCTCTTCAAATCCAAACACACCATTTGCTTTTGCAAACATGTTAATGCACATATTGCAAGGTTAACATCTTTAATTATACATTATAAAAAATTATAAAAGTTTGATAATCTTATTGTACTCATAAAGACGAATTATACAAGATCGTGAATAGTGTCAAAAAGTACATGATGTGTTTCGATATGAATGGAGGGATATATAATGCGATGAAGAGCGAGCGTCGATTGATGTGGGACAGGTTAGTGAGGTAATCTCGAAGTATGATCTCATTGCAGCTGCAGAAGAAACTGAAGGCCGTCCTTCAGAGGCGACAGAAGAATCTATACCTGAGACTAATGGGGAAGAACTGGCATCAAAAAATAATGCGGAACACGAAGAAATTGCTTCAAGTACTCAGACCACATTCACTTATGAGCAACTCAAAGCTAAATCCGAAAATCCTGCGATAGGGATTGATTTAGAACGCAGAGAGGTAGGTTGGGTGGTCCAGAAGTCGGTATATTTATTTGATAAGCTCTTTGTTTTATTGACTTATGCCTACATTTTTTGTTTGATCACCGTAGGCCTACTTATGTGAGGGAGAATTCCAGTCAGTTTTCGGCATCACAAAGGAAGATTTTTACAAACTTCCTGGATGGAAACAAGACCTGCAAAAGAAACAGTTTGATCTGTTTTAGAATACGCTTCATGCGTGTGAGTATCTTGGTAATATATGGTACATTGAGCTTTGGTTTATGCTTTGTATATAAATTGACTTACTTGGGATGCTAAGATTGGTCTTGCGAGTGACTAATACACGTCTTTTTTTGCAATCAATTGCCATATGTTTAAGAGTGCGACTGTACACGAGGACAGAATTTGGGTGCGTATTGAGTAATTGTGAATTTCAGTAGTATCCATAGTATGCGATTTTTTGCAGAGTCGGAAAACCGAATACAATGAAGCTGTCTTAATGCGGGCTTGAGATCCTTTTGCAGTTTATTTGTGCTGATGACGATGATCCAAGTGTGTGTGGATAGCATTGGGTATGACTTATGAGTTATAAGAAAAGGAAGTGAGAATTGATTCTTCTTTTTGGTATTTTTATTTATCTTTATTCAAAGGGTGGCAGCAGTATTAGTACTACTAGTAGTGGTGTGGGAATATTGATTATTGAGTAGACGAATTGAATATAAGAGAATAGATTATAGGAGTAGATTGCTTCTTTTTAGGTTTCAACTCCAGCAGGCAGCAAGGTAACTAACTAGGTAAGACGCACAAATAGGGTGGGGGAATCGATTAATAAGACTATTAAAGCCGCGGAGAGTTGGTTAGTGTAGACAATAAGTCTCTCTTGTGATTCCCTAGGCATTCTGATTTTGTCTTATATATCCCATATGGGTATTACTTGATCCGTCGCAAGCTTGCGATGAAGATGTCCGTCACAAATGAGAATGTGTAAAGGGTGAGTTGGTAGGCAACGGGTTCGGAATCAAGAATTAAATCGGGTGTGTAGATGAAGAATCTTGAAAGGGATGCGGCCTAGTGTAGTAAATAAAAACACTTGGGGACGAATGTGATACAAATAATGATAATAGACTTTGTGAATAGTTAGTGTCATAAATCATAATGTGTGAGTGTGTCGGTGAAGATTGCTTTTCAATTTGTGACAACAATTAATTGGGGGCTTCCTTCCACTTGGGTCTTGTGTAATGTGTAGTACTCGGGAGGCCCATTTGTGTACTCACTCACTCCGTCCGTCCCTCCCTCCCTCCCTCTATCACATATTCACAAATATCTACGTAGACTAGATTTCATGCCCGGGCGTTGCCCGGGCAATATCATAAGTTATTCACAACAACGATTTCACAATATTTATCTTGAGGCTAATATTAGAAAATGTGTGGACAATGCGCAAAGCACTTTGATAGTGTCTTTTATAATATCTTGAGTTATTTTCAACCCTAAAAGTAAGTTAGTCCCCAATTATTAGTTTTATGTTAGTAGCCGATTGGTAATGCTTGAATTTTCTTTTTTCTTTTTCGTTTAAATTTCAATTGTTGTAGGGGAAAGAAAGGGAGTCATTCGAATACGATTATTTTCAAGGGTATGTAGAAGCCTTGGTTGTACCGATTCGGCAGTATAATCCTTCTACCAATTCTGTCAATATTACACACATTGCTTCATTGTATCCTACCAGAATAACCCGACTGTACCGACCCAACACCTGAGTTGAGAACCCCCGCTTTATTCGTAATTCGAATCGACATGATTAATATGACTCATCCGTCATCCCGGATGTTTAATGTTATGCTCGATTTATTATCCCTATATAACTTAAAAATAACTGATTCGAAAAACGATCCGAACCTAAAATGACACGAATCGATCTCAACTGATTTGGTTGACCAGTTGCCAGGTCTACTTTAAATGCCACTTTTATGTAATACACATTTTCATAACAAATGCAGACATTTTCACGTCATGTTGTCATAAGTTTATTTGTAAACTAATAATTGACGTAGTAAATTAATTATTTTCGTTTTTATATAAAATTCTAAATTGGTATCACAATGAATTGATGTGAGATTGTCTCGAGATTGTCTCTTAGAAAACTAACTTTTATTGATTTCGTAGTAACAAATCCTTCGATTAGTATAATTTGACGGCAAAAAGAGTCTTAGAGGAAAAATTATACGGATTATGTAAGAACTAAATACATGTAAGTGGAGCTAACAATCGAACAAACGCTGAAATATTTTTAGAAGTGTAGTTATGATCCTCTCATTAAGAGTAACATGACAAGTATTTTAATAAAATAGGACAATAGTGATTGTGAATAGGAAGGAGTAGTTTATATCGATCAGGCTACTAATGCATTTGAGAGCGTGTGAAACTTCAACTAACCCCTAAAATAAAATTTTAGTTTTATAGTTAACGATAAAGAAGGTAAGATCGAACTAAAGAATAACCAATTGTGATGAAGTAAATTAATCGTACATTTTTCAGACCGTTATGCTGGGTAGTTACAACCTTGTGGCGATATACCATCACAAATGAAAATTTGTATACATTTTTATGCATCACTTTCATGTGCAAACTTGAAAAATCTTGCAACTTAAAAGTTCATACAAAATAAAAAAATAACAAAGATACTCGGCAATAGGAATCCTTAATAGTCCATTAGTCCATAATCAATTTATGGTCTAATATCATGTACTCCCTAAGTCCCTATTCCCTTTACATACATACATTTGCATTTTCGTGTTTTAGAAGATTAGTTTTTAAATTGGCTCTTAGAATAATCATTGGTTAACTTCTTCCTTAATCATAGTGTTGTTACACGTATTTAGGTTCATTGACGTAAAAATTGACTATTGGCAAAATCATACCATGTTTTGAACTATTTTATTTTAATTTTAATTAAGTGATCTAATTTTAAAAAATCTCTATATTTTAAAATGCAAGTAGTTTAGAATAAATTGCTCAAAAAATTTATCTTTTTACCCGGGAAGTGGGTAACACTAACCACAGGGAGATTTAAGCATCAAAATGATATCAACATTTAAAACATTATTTTTTCGTTTTATTATTCATGTATCATTTTTTCTATATAAGACAAACTCTGCAATCGAGTAAAATGAGATTGTTGTATTCGCAATATTTGATGGCAAAGAAAAAAAGTATATGTTATTTACAATCTAAATTAGTATTGATACTTGACCCTTACAACATCATGCATGAATATGAGAAAGTGAATCAAACTCTAGTGCATCTTGATGCATGTTTTATGTGATCGTTGAAAAATAATCATGCAAGAAACTTGAAAAACTCTAGTGCATCGTGAAGTTTTATTTGAGTGTACGACGACCTGTATGAATGTACAAAGTAAACAATAAACATAAGCCTGGGGAAAATCATATCAGAACCGGTAAAATAGTTGACGAATAAATTAAGTAGAGCAAAAATCATCAAATTAAAACCACGTATACGGTATATATGAGAATTCAACTTTTCAATCAGGTAATTCAAGATGAATGCACTATCTAGTGTCAATAACTTACGTTTTTACTTTCCGTATTCAACCCAAATAACTTTCTCCTAACTCATGTAAAATAAAGAATAAAGAATAAAAAACTCGTATGAATTGTGTAGTTTGAGTTTTCACTACATTATATAGTGGATTAAAATTGAAATACCATGTAAAAAGTCGATCAAAGTCTAAGCAATTACGCATTGCTGCACATCCATGAAAATAAAAAATAAAAAATAAAATTGAAAATAAAAACCTCAATATAACATTAACAATTTATCATGCATATAAACGGTAAATATAAATAATAATGGAGCATTGGGGGATGACAACAAACATCATCTAACTATTTATAAATTATAATGATCATTGTTGGTGAATTTCATGTGTTGTAACCTTGTAGTACTCATATATTTTGGAGGAATAATAATATTATTCAAATAAGCAAGCATATAGCTTGATTCCTAGTTTCCTACCTATGTTAATTTCTAAGCTTCCATATTTTGTTGGAGCTAGTGTTTGATTCATAATCTAATTCATAAAATTATTAAATTTATTCTTATAGAGTTTTACAAAGTTGTAGTCCGACTCAAAAACGAACTGATAATTTTGAGTTTTTATTATCTATTTAACTTATTATTTAATTAATTTCGTAATTTTAAAATTAGCAATAGCCAATGAAAATACTTCAAAACAGTAGCCAATGAAATGACTCGAAAAGTTCCTCTTTTAAGTATATATACTAGATGTCATGCCCGGGCGTTGCCCGGGTAATATCTTGACATGGTTTCAAAGTAATTATCGTAACAGTTATTCTTTTAAAATGTATAATAGACATATATAGAGAATAATTCATGTATGTTTTTATGGCTAATGAAACATCAGATGTATCATCATCAATGGAACAACATGGAACGTTGAAACTTGAAAGTGCGTGAAATTTCAATGGAAACGAAAGCTTGTACCTTTGATTCAATGGTCTTGGAAAGACACTTACATATTACGCATCACTGTCGTCCATATAATTTGTTACCACACGTATTTTTATAATAACTTGTATATTTTTCATTTAAGCATCATTTTGAATTTTTTTTTATCCAATATATCTAATATTTGAAGATAGTCGAAATTCATACTCTTTTAACATTAACTCGTATTTTTTTTACATTTGATCGCTTTTTTTTTTTTTTTACTTTAACTCATATTCTTATCTTAATAACACGTATTCTTATCTTAGTAGCTCGTTAATTTTTACATTAGCTCGTATACTTTTTCCATTAGCTCGTATTCTTATCCTAATAGCTCGTATTGTTATCTTATTAGCCCGTATTCTTCTGACATTAACTCGTATTCTTTTTATATTAGCCTGTATTCTTATATGCTCATATTTGTAAGTTCGTGATCCTCTTATATGCTCGTAAGTGTTTTTTACATTTGCTCGAATTCTTATCTTAATAGCTCGTATTTTTTTTATATTAGCTCGTATTCTAAGCTTAATAGCTCTATTAGCTCGCATTTTTACGTTAATAGCTCGTGTTCTTATGTGCTCATATTTTTAGTTCCTGATTCTTTTAAGTTCTTATTTCTTTTACATTAGCTCGTTTTTCTTATATATTCGTATTTTGTAGCCCGTATTCTTTTAATTATACCTCGTAATCTTAAGTGCTTATTATGTCATGAAATTTGACGTCTTGCAAATCTAGTTCTATTTTTTTAGCTCGAGAAGTGTTTCAATTAGCTTGTGTTTTGATATTTTGTTTACATCAACTCGTATTCTCATCTTAATAGGTCGCATTCTTATTATGTGCTCGTATATTTAAGTTCGTGATCCTTTTAATCTCGTATTTGTATTCATTTGTGCTCATATATTGAAGCTCGTCTTAATAGCTCGTATTTTTTTTCATTACCCGTATTCATTTGTGCTCGTATTTTAAAGCTCGTCTTATCTTAATAGCTCGTATTGTTTTTACATTAGCTCGTATTCTTAGCTTAATAGCTCGTATTCTTTTTATATTAGCTCGTATATTTAGGCTAATAGCTCGCATTTTTTTGTGCTTGTATTTTTTAGTCCGTGATTCTCTTAAACTTTTTTTTTACATTAGCTCATATTCTTATGTGTTCGTATTTTGTAGCTCGTATTTTTTTTTAATTATATCTCGTAAACTTTTAAGTGCTTAATATATTGATCAATACATCTATTTATGTTTTTAATTAAATAAGAGAAGAGAAACAACAAATTATACCATAACTCTACGGTAGCCAAAACACTTAGTTTACAATCAATTATTTTATTAATTAATTCAATAATTATCCAACTTATATTTTTATTTATATACTCAATTTATTTAACCAAACTAATAGCCAATGAAATTGCTCTAAAACAATAGCCAATGAAATCAATTATTTTATTAACTAATTCAATAATTATCTAACTGATATTTTATTACTATTTAATTATCTTTTTATTTATATACTTAATTTATTTAACCAAAGTAATAGCTAATTTAATCTCTCTAAAAATAATAATTATCCAACTCATATTTTATTACTATTTAATTATCTTTTTATTTATATACTTAATTTATTTAACTAAAGTAATAGTCAATGAAATTGCTCTAAAACAATTTTAATTAAATAAGAGAGGAGAAACAACAAATTATACCATAACTCTACGGTAGCCATAACTCTTAGTTTACAATCAATTATTTTATTAATTAATTCAATAATTATCCAACTTATATTTTTATTTATATACTTAATTTATTAACCAAACTAATAGCGAATGAAATTGCTCTAAAACAATAGCCAATGAAATCAATTATTTTATTAACTAATTCAATAATTATCCAACTGATATTTTATTACTATTTAATTATCTTTTTATTTAGTGAAAATTGTAAATTACCACCTCAGATTTACCGTATTTTACAAATTACCACCTTATATTTTGTTTATTACAAATAACCACCTATATTATCATGTATATATCCGAACTCTCACCATATTTCATTCCCGATCATCAATATATTCAAGTTTCGACTCGTTAAGTTAATATCCTATAAGAAGACCAAATTACCCTTAATTTAATTCACTCAAAAAGCAAAACACATGTTTACCTTAAAACTAAAAGAGGAAACATCATTCATCACCAACACCAACACTCCAATAATTCTTCTTCTGGTTCATCAATCATCATCAAATTCATATAAAAAAAATTTCCTCGTCAGCTTGTCCATCAACGAAATTGTCATATTATTTGTCTCCACCAACAACATGAACACATACAAACGCCAAGCATCCCACCATCGCCATCGTCACCGTTGCCTCATTCACCGGGAACTTCCCTCATCCCTCGACCCACCAATTACTCACCACCGCCGGCCGCCGCCCTCTGCAAAGTCAGACCAACAACGAGAACAACACAAACTCCAGGCATAGTTGTAAGTGCGGAAAGATGATAGTATATCAGGATAAATAACTCCGTCTGAGATTGTGTAAAATTTATGATAAATGTCGGTTCTTTAGGTAGATGAAGGTCCTCACGATTTCGATCGTTGGATTTTGATTGATTCTTCAAATAATTTTGATTGTTGGATTTTGATGGATTCTTCAAATATAATTTTGATTAGAATGGTATGTTTGGGTTTAATTGGTTTGATTTTGTTTGTTTTTTAATTAGATGGTAATGACTAATGAGAGTTTGGAATGAATAAAATTAAGGGTATTATGGTCATTTCATAGTATTTTCACTTAACAAGTCGTAAATTCTGTTAAATGAAGATCAGGATTGAAATACAGTGGTAGTTCGGATATATAGAATGTAATGTAGGTGTTTATTTGTAATAAACGAAATACAAGGTGGTAGTTTGTAAAATACGATATATATAAGGTGGTAATTAACAATTTTCACTTTTATTTATATACTTAATTTATTTAACCAAAGTAATAGCTAATTTAATCTCTTTAAAAACAATAATTATCCAACTCATATTTTATTATTATTTAATTATCTTTTTATTTATATACTTAATTTATTTAACTAAAGTAATAGCCAATGAAATTGCTCTAAAACAATAGCCAATGAAATCGCTCGAAAAGTTCATCTTTTAAGTATATATAACAATAATTATCCAACTCATATTTTATTATTATTTAATTATCTTTTTATTTATATACTTAATTTATTTAACTAAAGTAATAGCCAATGAAATTGCTCTAAAACAATAGCCAATGAAATCGCTCGAAAAGTTCATCTTTTAAGTATATATATTGATTGATTGATTTACGAAAAGTCGGTCTCATCCTAAATTATTTGCCTTATTTAATAGCCTTGTATTAAATAAAATCAATCACCCTTGTGGCTTGTGTATATTTGTCTAAAATACTCCGCACAATAAGAACGTAAAAGTGAATGACAAATCGGATAGAAAAAAGTAATTACGTTGTACATGTTAACGGCTAACGCATACACATTGGTAATTCCTTCCAATATTGGTTTTAAATCACCACTTTAAAAAAACAACACAATGGATCTTGTTTTGTAGACAGCCGACCGGGTTTATATTTATATAAAGTGAAAGTTATTAATTATCACCTAGTATTTGACGTATTTTATAAACTACCACCCTGTATTTTGTTTATTACAAATAACCACCTGCATTACAAGGTATATATCCGGAGTCCCACCATATTTCATTCCCGATCATCATTTTATTTAAGTCCCGACTCTTTAAGTAGATACTATTAAAAAGACCAAAATACCCTTATTTCTAATTGATTCCAAGACCTAAAACTAAATCAATTAACATTGTTCATCACAACACCACACTAATCCATAGTCATCATCATCAAATTGCCAATCACCAAACAAAATTTATCATCCCGACCAACAAAACCTCTAATAAAACACTCGAAAACAACAACCCCAACCTATGAAACCGTCTACACCACCAACAAAAACCCTAGATCTAGGATTTCGTGGGTTCGGGATGATGTCGACGACAAGTTGGAGATCGACTATTAAGAAGAAGGTGGTAAATTTGATTGTGCAATAAGACAATAGACATAGTTTAGCGGTACGGAGGGTGGTAGTCGGGTGACGAGGGTGAAAAAGTTGTGAGAGAAGCTTTGGGTGAGGTGGCGGTGACGGTGGTGATGGTGGGAGGGATGATGTATGGTGGACTGCCTGGAGACATAAAGAGGATGGTAGAGTTGTATAAGTGAAAAGATGATAGCATTTCAGGGTAGTTACTTGATCTTTGAGATTACGTAAGATTTATGAGGAATGATTATGAGTTTTGTTGATGGATGAAGATCCTCACAACTTTGCTTGTAAAATTTTGATTTTTCAAGATAATTTGATTGATTGTGGTTGTATTTTTGAGGTCTAAGAAGTTTGATTTTTTCTCTCTTTTAGTTAGCTGGTAATGAAAATTAGATGGGAATGATTGTTGGGAGGGGATAAAAGTAAGGGCATTATAGTCACACCATAGTTTATTCACTTAAAAGTCGGAAATTATGCTAAATGTTGATCGGGATTAAAATACGGTGGGAGTTCGAATATATATAGACTAATGTAGGTGGTTATTTGTAATAAATTATATACAAGGTGGTAATTTGTAAAATACGATAAATGTTAGGTGGTAACTAACAATTTTCACTTATATAAATTCTGTTTAAATTACTTTTTAAATTTTATTTAATTTGAATACAAAGGGTATAATCCCAAATAACAGATAAGCAAAGAAAGAAGATGATACTCGTCTCTCTACTCGTAATAAGATGTACTCACTAGTAGGGATGGCAATGGGTAGGGTCTGGCAAGACCCGACCCGACCCGACCAGAAGTAAAAAAACCTTAGACCCATACCCGACCCAGACCCTAAAGGGTCTGAAATTAATGGACCCATACCCGATCCTAATGGGTCTGGGTCCGGGTAGGGTCTACCCTAGGGTCCAATTTTTCTTAACGAGTCATTCAATAAAATGTACCAAAGTTCGAATTAAATTACAAAGTCTTGGTTATTTGGATCATTACCCGTACCCGACCCTAAATTATATCATTTACCGTACCAAACTCATCAATTTCCTCGTTATTCTTAATGGTTATTTGGATATGCGTATAATATATTAATGATAACTAATAAGGGTCATTTGTTTGTGTGTATTATTTGGGTTATTGACGTTCGTATTTGTGTTTTTTCTTTTTCTTTTTCTTTTTTGTTTTAATAAATATAAGGGTCTAAGGGTCGGGTAGGGTCCCAAGACCAAGACCCGGACCTAGACCCGAAGTTTTTATATAAGACCCATACCCGACCCATACCCTAGTAGGTCTCAAAAATTCAAACATATACCCGACCCGTTAGTGTCAGACCCTAAGGGTTTGGGTTGGGTACCCGACCCACTGCCATCCCTACTCACTAGTCAGTACTCCGTACCTCAATTCCTCGTAAAATACGTCCACCAAGGTTCACAACAATCAGTATCGGGAAATGGGAACAACAGCGCAAGTTACACTCACACATACCTAACTTACGTAAAACTATTATATACCTCCTTTGTTCGTTCTATGTGAGTAGTATTATATTGAAATGGAGTGATAAAAATTGAATGGAGATAGTAATTGTTTCACGTGACACTAAAAAATATGATAATTTTTTGAGAAATTATGGAACAGTGAGAAGTTTGTTGGGGAAAATATCAATGAATATTATTCACAACATAGCCAACGCATATATACACTAAGAGAATACAAAACCTTCCTATGACAACTCCTAAACATAAGGTAACAAATAACAAGAATTATCTTCTAAATAATTACATTCTGTCTAAAACAATATCACCGAATATCCTAAGAATATGGGACGATATTTTGTCACTCCCCCTCAAGTTGGAGTACTTGGTAATCCAAGTCCCAACTTGCACTGCAAATAGTGAAATGTCTCACCTCCGAGAGCTTTAGTAAAAAGATTGGCAATCTGTTCCTTACTCCGAACATGAGACTTGATGTCGATTTGTCCACCGAAAACTGTCGAATGAAGTGACAGTCAATTTCAATATGCTTAGTTCGATCATGAAAGACTGGGTTCTTTGCAATGTGTAAAGCCGCTTTGTTATCACGAAAAAGTTGCATTGGTTGTGTATGAAACACACCCAATGAGGCAAGAAAAGAACGTAGCCAAATCACTTCACTAGTGACTGTCAAAGCCGCATCCCAATGCTCCTTGCGTGGTTCATTAACGAATTGAGAGAGGATGTGCACGACATATGCGAGGTCAGGCCTTGTAATTGTAAGATAAACAAGCTGCCCGACTATCCTTCTATACTTCAATATATCTCGCAAAACAGGCCCCCTTTGCCAAACTCAAGTCGTGTCTTTGTGGCAGAGGAGTATGTGCTGGTTTGGCACTATTCATTCCAGCTTCTTCGATAATGCCCAAGGCGTATTTTCTTTGATTCATAAAGAGTCCGTTCTTCCCATGTTCCACTTCAATACCCAAAAAATATTTGAGCTTTCCTAACTCTTTTATACCGAAGGCTCTGTCCAAGAATGATTTAAAATCCACGCAAGACGAGCTACTATTGCTCACGACGATCATGTCGTCAACATACACGAGTACGCCAATGAAAAGACCATCCCTATTATATGTGAAAAGAGAGTAATCTGCTAATGATTGAACGAAACCATACCTCTTTAAGGAATTAGTCAATTTGGCGAACCAATTCCTAGATGCTTGCTTTAACCCATATAATGATTTAAGTAATTTGCAAGCTTTATTTTTGTTATGTGCATCGAAATTCGAAACCTTGTGGAATTTTCATGTACACGTCTTCATCCAAATCACCGTGTAAAAATGCGTTATTAACATCTAATTGTTTGATCAACCAATTCTTTGCCACCGCCACGGCTAACAAACACCTCACGCTTGTCATCTTGGCCACCGGTGCATGTAATACGCCTTGCGAAAGCGGAAATATAAAACACACAAAGTACTAAAAATGCAGCGGAATTAAAACTTTTTGAACATAAACAACATGCGAGGTGAATTAAAAACTGAAACTGAAAACTGATATAAACAAAATAGATAAGTATAACAGTTCTAAGTACGGAAACCAAATATATACAAAGCCTGGGATGAAACATCCCTACAGGCACCAAAAGATAAAAGTATCAAACTAGAGTCTAGCTACTCGAAAGTGTAAGTCATAAGATGACAAGTGGATCATCACTCGCTAGCTCTCAATGAACCCAGTCCAACCTGCATGTACCTACATACATGAAAACATGTACGCCACAATCAGTGGGGAGTGACTAGAGTTATCCTAGCCACGTTTTGTAACGACACGTAACAAGCAATACAAACAGAACAGTCCAACATATATAAACATGTGAAGTATATCAATATCTCAATAACTGATCTCATACTATCATGCAATCACTAATGCACGGCTCTCAACCAACTTCGGAAACTATTTGGAAGGAGAGCCGGTTTCCCTACCGGTTGCCCGGTCGGGGGGTCTTTCAGTCCAAACCATTTACGAAACTGACTAAAGAGTCATCCAATGCCTTGGATGAACAATATCAAAGTCAAGTACTGTAACATCACTATCATCATGCATATCTGACACTGTACCAACTCAAGACAAGCAAATAAACTCAACAAGTATAAGGTTCAGCGGTTAACTTAAGACATAACCTATATACTCCCTCCTATTCATTTAAAATGTCCCATTGTGTAAGAAGGACAAATTTTATGGTTTATTAGTTGTTTATTATTTTGGTTGTGTAGGGGTATGTTGATTGGAGAGAGGGTGTTTTATTTTGTGTAAAGTAAGTATGATGGGTGGGTGGGTGAGTAATAAGTGATAAATAGTAAGGGTAGAATGGTAAAAGAATGGAAAAAAGCTTACCAAAAAAGAACAATGGGACATTATCCTGAATAGACCGAAATGGACAATGGGACATTTTAAATGAATAGGAGGGAGTACTAAACATTCAGCAAGTAAAAAGGTTCAGAGGCGACATCTTAACGCATAACCTAGATACCAAGTTCACAGTATCAAGCAAGGACTCAGAGGTGAAAACTCAACGCATGGACCGGCTATCAATAAGATACTAGACTCAGAGGCGAAAACTCAACGCATGGACTAGCACTCCATTCACAATCACAAGTAAGGAACTCAGAGGCGAAAACTCAACGCATGTTCCCCTACTACATCACAAGATACTAGACTCAGAGGCGAAAACTCAACGCATGTTCTAGCACCAAACACCTGCACTCCGGGTAAGGTATGACAACCTGACTGCCCCGTCGTGCAGTTGCTCTACTCGTCAGACTTAGAGGCCAGCTTAAGGCATGTCCTGACGTGATCACTCAAACATGTCTGGACTCAGAGGCGAAAACTCAACGCATGTCCCAGACACGACAATCAAACATGTATGGAGCTCAGAGGCGACACCTTAACGCATACCTCCATACACGACAAACAAACACATATAGGGCTCAGAGGCGACACCTTAACGCATACCCCTATATATGACAAACATACTACGTACTAAGTTCAGAGGCGACATCTTAACGCATAACTTAATACGCATCACTATAAAAGCATTCAATTCAATAATTAACTCTTTCTTTCTTATCACTTATGATTCTAGTCAACACTTAATTGACCCCGGGAATTAAGTTGAGGGAGAGCCGGTTTCCCTTTCGGTTACCCGACCGGGGGGTCTCTATCCTCACTCCATTCCCGAACCCAATATAGTGTCGCCCATCCTCCGGGGACCTCAAACACACATCAAAGGTACAAGGAACGAGTTTCAATCAAAACCGAATAAACCTTTGAAAGTTATAAGTAAAACAATGAGAACAGGGGCTCTCAGCCGGTCCTGGACCGTCTGCCGGTCCTGGACCGTCTGCTGGTCCACCGGCTAGGAGTCCCTTCCCATGCCAATCAACCGTCTGAAAATCAAGGAGAAGAGGCTCTCAGCCGGTGGACCGTCCGCCGGCCAGCCGGCTGGGAGTCCCTTCCCATAAGCCAAACCTTAATAACTAAAATATGAGGAGTGACTCTCAGCCGGTGTACCGGCTGCCGGCCTGCCGGCTGGGAGTCACTTTCCCATCCCTTTTGCAAATTTTCCAAACACACAGGTACCCTGAGCCTGTTGGGGCTGGTGTCCTTGACAATTAAGTACAATGACTTATTAAATCTCTTTAAGGATCACAAGGGCATACTTTTGTATTATTACCAGTTGATCCACGTTTATCAATAACGGTTGGCTTGCTAGATAAGTTTGACGTTATTGTCATACGGATGGCGGTGATCAACTGGTCCCTATACGTCACACCTATAGGACACGTTTGAGAGATGTGAAGGTATGAAAATACAGTCACATTTTGCCGGATATGACTAAACAGTTAGTCAAAGGTATTGACTATTAAATTAGTCAATAAGATGTTGAGATTATTATTTAATACGGATTAAATGATTTTAGCTAATACGGATTACATGTTTAATTCGTAAATTAAATATATAAACAGTTATATATTTAATTAAATATTGTATTCGCGTATTAATATAAACAGTTATATTAATTTGGGTAATTATACAATATCGTATTTTGTCAGACCATTATTAATATATCGACTGTATTAATATCTGATAACATGTTACGATTTATAATTAAAAATACCGCGAACAACTTAAAGCTAAATGGGTCGAATCACGAATTAGAATAAGGTAAGAGTGGAAAGCCCACTCCTACCCTATTAGAATTTTCGGCCAAAACAACTACATAAGGAGGAGGACTCTCCTTATGTCAGTGACTCTTGTTTCACTGTTTAAACAAATCTCAAGGAAAATTAGGGTTTTGAGAGCTTTCTTCTCCCAAAACCTCAGATCTCACATCTAAAACCTAAATAGCTCTCCCAATATTGCAAGGCAGTTGGAGAGGATTTCTAGCACACGCGGCCACGTCTCATTCTAAGTCTTGGGTGCAAGTTATAGGAGGGAATTTGTGTTAATTCCTGTTCTTAGGCCTTTCGCACAAGGACTAAAGGTTGTACTTCTTTTCTTATCCTTTTTAATCTTATGACTATAAACACAACTGTATTTTTCATTATAATCCTGCAAGTTTAGGGTGAATACATGCTTTTTTTCCCCACAAGTGGTATCAGAGCCTTAGGCCATGAAATTTTACAATTATGTCTTTCATAAGATTTAAAATTTTGGAAAAACCGTGCATCCTGCCTAGGCACTCGATCGAGTCTCTGTTGCACTCGATCGAGTGCCCTTGTACCAGGCCTCGTGCGTGTGATTTTAGGGTTGCAATCGATCTTGTTTTCGATTCTTATTTGCATATTGTTAATTAATCGATATTTTTAGCAATATGTGGATCTTTTGTTGTTTTTATTTTTGATTTACAAGTTTTATATCAAGATAAAAACTCAGTTTGATTTAAAAGTGCAGCGATTTGCAGTTTTTACGAGCCACTCGATCGAGCCCTGCTGCACTCGATCGAGTGACACTGACACTCGATCGAGTGCCCCTGTTGCTCGATCAAGTGCTCTCGTTTCGGGCAGTTTGTTTTCGAAAATAACTTGTTTTCTTATTTTCACATGGCTTAAAATAATATACTGTATACGGAAATAGTATATTATTTAGTGAAACGGTTCACCCTCGTTTGATACATATTGTTTTAAAACAGTTTAAAATAATGGATTATATGTTTATTAAAATTGGTGATTAAAGCGGTATAGTCACTTAATTTTAATCTTAAAAGGTGGTTTGGTATAAATTTATTAATCATAATAACAGTATTATGTCATGTATAAATTTTATTTAGTTGATGCATTTTATTTATCGTCTTGTGAATGCCTTGAATGCTTTCAATAACGTATTTAATTTTTGCAAACGGTTGTAACTTAGTGTGGCCTTAGAAGATTGTGTCACCGTAATGATGGGACACGATCTTGCTTGTAATTTTGAGATCTTGAATCTCCGGTTTTGGGTTTTTGCCATGTAATTACTTTTGTATTTAAATTAGAATGTATCTAGGACTACTTTTGTAATTTAAATTAGTAATTTTGTGAAGACCAAAGACGGAGACCGGATGCTCACTCCCGCTGCAAGGACCAAGATGGAACATCAAGACAAGCTTCTAGGGTCCAACGGTGGATTCCAAGTTGTTTTATGTTTATTTTGGTAGGATAGGCCACACTAGGACTTTTATTTACGTTTATTGCATTTATCTTTATGCTTTCATCGATAATAGCTTGCATCATATTCCGCCTAAAAACCAAACCACCTATATCATGCCTGAAAACTGACTCATGTAGAGGTTACGCGTTAGTTTTCTGTGACAATACAGATGTCACATGTCAATTGCAAAGCCATCACTTTATTTAATTCATTCACGCATATGCTAGATATTAGTTCACTTAATATGAATAAATAAAAGTTGATGGGGTCTTCCTCGTATAACCAAAAATTGAGACTAGTCTTTATAAATCAGCCTCCCATGAATCCCTTCTTCGTCGGTAGGCATAATATGACCCCTTCTGTGTCGGGTAAGTGGGAACAGATGATTTATTTTATCTCAACATCATGGTCACTCTATAATATCTAGTGACTGAGATGGACTAATAGATAGGATATACGGAAATCTATCGACCAAGAGTTCCAACGATTGGAATTAGCCAAACTGTGGGCTTATCAATATACGGAAATTGAGTCTTGGGATCATTTATATAATTCTTGAGGGAGATCAATTATATAAATGCATGAGTCTACGAGTTTAAATTTAATTTAATATAGACTTAAATCACCACAATAAGTTGCTTATATGGTTTTGTTTTATCTTCTTTTTCAGTGTAGAACACGTTCATTAAAACTGCTGTATAACTAAAATGGCTGGTGAAGACCCAATGCCAAGTGCCAAGCTAGCACGTGAATCCTGGCTAAAGGCCTTCATGGACTCCATGAATCAGTCAACTAGACTGAGGAATGATGGGTCAAACTTCTCTGACTGGGAGGCAGCACTACGGAATGCTGCCATTGCTGACGGAAAGCTTAAGTATTTAACTGAGCCCATTCCGGCACACCCAGAAACTGGAGCTAGAGCTAACGAAGTTCGCGCTCATAGCGACTTCGTCATGGAAGCGGGTGCGATAAAGAACGTACTCATCTATGCAATGGAATCCAATTTGCAAAGACGCTTCATAACCCATGGTGCAAACAAGATTTTCACCACGCTCACTAACGAATTCTCAAAGGCTCCGAGAATCGTTTCTTATGAGCATACCTGTCGCTTCTTTGAGGCGAAACTCCAGAAGGGCCAAGCTGTTAGCCCACATATTCTCAACATGATTGAGAATATCGAGAAACTGGAGACCCTAAACTGCAAGATCAGTGAGAACATAATCGTTGATCGTATGCTTCATTCGCTTCATGATGGGTTCGCCCTCTTTAGGGCCAACTACTACATGAACGACATGAAGAAGACTCCTCATGAGCTCCACTCCCTTCTCGTACAGACTGAGAAGGATCTAAAGTTAAGTGGGAGCATGAAGCAGGATGTTCTCATGATCTCCAGTAAGGGAAAGGGTAAAGGGAAGGCTAAAGCTCAGGGCGACCTAGCAGTAGGTAAGCCCAGGTTCAAGAAACCAGGATTTGCTAAGAGTGGGCCAGGTGAGTCGAGCAACTCACAGGGCAAGATAAAGAGCAAGGATACAAGCATGGAATGTCACCATTGCCACAAGACTGGGCATTGGAGGCGCTCATGCCCCGTGTATCGCGAGGACATTAAGGCAGGTCGTGTTACTCCTGTTGGTATGTCTTCTTCTTCTTTTATTCACATGATTGAGATTAACCATGCAAGTTGCGGAACTTGGGTACTTGATACTGGTTGTGGTTCTCATCTATGTAATCATGTGCAGGGCCTCCGAAACCAAGAACCCCTAACCAAGGGTGAGGTGGACCTGCGAGTCGGGAATGGAGCACGCGTTGCTGCAGTCTCGAAGGGAACATACGTGATCCAGCTTCCAAGTGGATTCGAGTTATTTTTATATAACTGTTATTATGTTCCTAGTTTGTCCAAAAACATTATTTCAGTTTCTGCACTTGACAAACTCGGCTTTTCATTTGTAATAGAGAATAATAGCTGTATTTTCTCCTTACACAATATGATTTATGGCAAGGCAGTTTCCATGAATGGAATTTATGTTTTAGATCAAACTACCGAAATATTACATGTGAATAACAAGAGATTAAAGATAGGTGACAAAGATCAAACTTACCTATGGCATTGTCGTATGGGACACATAAATGAGAAACGCGTAAAACAGCTCATACAGAATGGAGCTATATCTTTCTTTGATTTCGAATCATATGGCACGTGTGAATCATGTCTCATCGGCAAAATGACTCGTATTTCCTTCAAAGGTGTTGGAATGCGCGCTGCCGACCTATTAGGACTCATACATACGGACGTATGTGGCCCTATGTCGATCAACGCACGAGAAGGCTATAGGTATTTCATCACTTTCACGGACGATTTAAGTAGATATGGCTATGTCTATTTAATGAAGCATAAAAGTGACTCCTTTGACAAGTTCAAAGAATACCAGAATCGGGTACAGAACCAGCTGGGTAGAAAGATTAAAACACTACGTTCGGATCGTGGTGGTGAGTATCTTTCACACGAGTTTGATCAACACCTTAAAGACTCTGGGATTGTGCTACAGTTGACTCCACCTGGAACACCACAATTAAATGGTGTGTCCGAACGGAGAAATCGAACTTTACTTGATATGGTTCGATCCATGATGAGTCACACCGTTGTGCCTGATTCATTGTGGGGCTATGCTCTTTTGCCAGCCGCTCTAATACTTAACTGAAGTCCGTCTAAAGCTGTTGACAAGACTCCATACGAATTATGGAAGGGAACGGTCCCTAACTTGTCCTTTATTCGGGTTTGGGGCTGCGAGGCTTATGTCAAGTGGAGACACGAGGATAAGCTCGGCCCGCGATCGGTCAAGACATACTTTATAGGCTATCCAAAGGGAACTTTTGGTCATTACTTCTACTCGCCTACCGAACAACGTGTTTTTGTTGCGGCTAGTGCGACGTTCTTAGAGAAAGAATTTCTCGAGAACAAGTCGAGTAATAGAACCTTCGAGTTATCGGAGGTTCAAGAACCAACTACCGAGCAACCATTGGAGGAAACAGTTCCTTCAACCGAGGCTGCGGTAGATATCCCTGAGGAACCTAGGAGGTCGGGAAGAGTCTCTATTCCACCGGACAGATACATTGGTATCGTCGAGGAACATGATACAGATGACGTCTTACTCCTAGAGGGTAATGAACCCAAAACCTATAAAGGTGCCATGACTAGTTCTGACTCAAAGCTATGGCTAGAAGCCATGCAATCCGAGATGGACTCCATGTATGAGAACAACGTGTGGGATCTTGTGGACCTACCTGCAATGGTACGTCCCCTTCAATGCAAATGGCTTTACAAGATAAAGCATGCCGTGGAAGGACAACATGATATCCACAAGGCTAGACTAGTTGCTAAAGGTTTCACCCAAGTGCCAGGCTTGCACTACGATGAGATCTTTGCACCCGTAGTCATGCTACGTTCCATTCGGATTATCTTAGCGATCGCCGCATTTCATGATTATGAAATATGGCAAATGGACGTTAAAACCGCCTTCTTAAACGGTTATTTGGAGGAAGAGTTGTACATGGTACAACCCGAGGGTTTTATCGATCCAGCACATCCTAAGAAAGTTTGCAAGCTTAAGCGTTCCATCTATGGACTTAAGCAAGCATCGCGGAGTTGGAATCATCGCTTCGACCAAGTGATAAAAGAGAATGGGTTCATTCGATCAGTCGAGGAACCATGTCTCTATATCAAGTCGAGTGGGAGCAAGATTGTATTCCTAGTACTGTATGTCGACGACATACTCTTGATTGGGAATGACATACCTCTCTTATCTTCGGTTAAAGCATGGTTGAAAAACCATTTCCAGATGAAAGATCTGGGAGAGGCACAAAGAATTTTGGGCATCCGTATCTACAGGGATAGATCACGACGGATGTTGTCTCTCAGTCAGGAGTCTTATATAGATAAGATTCTGGAGAGATTCAGCATGACAAATTCCAAGAAGGGGTTCCTTCCTATGACTCCTAGGCTTCACTTGAGCAAAACTCAAGAAGCTAAGTCATTGGAAGAGAAAGAGCGCATGAGTCGGATTCCTTATGCTTCGGCAATAGGATCGATCATGTATGCCATGATATGCACACGTCCTGACGTTGCATATGCATTGAGTATGACAAGTCGATTCCAAGCTCATCCAGGTGAACAACACTGGATGGCCGTGAAAAACATTCTTAAGTACCTACGGAGGACTAAAGATTGGGGATTGACTTACGGAGGCGACTCAACGCTCTGCGCCACGGGTTACGCAGATGCTAGCTTCCAAACGGATCGAGATGACTCGAAATCTCAGTCTGGATTCGTTTTTACTCTTAATGGCGCTGCTGTCAGCTGGAAAAGTTCTAAACAGAGTGTTACAGCAGATTCTACGACTGAGTCCGAGTACTATGCCGCCTCGGAAGCAGCTAAGGAAGCAATATGGATGCGTCAATTCTTACAAGGACTCTCGGTAGTGCCTAGTTCGAATGACCCAATCACCGTTTATTGTGACAATAGCGGTGCCATCTTCCAAGCTAAGGAGCATAAGTCTAGCAACAAGGCTAGACATGTACAACGGAAAGCTCATCTAATCAGAGATTACGTGGAGCAAAAGGAGATTTTTATTGATAAGATCGCTACGGATGACAACATAGCTGATCCTCTCACAAAAGCATTACCACGTGATAAGCATGAAGGGCACATTCATTCCATGGGAATTGGATGTGTTCCTAAGTTGTAGTACTCTTTTATGAATTCATGTAATAATTCATTTTCTCGTGTACTCTATTCAACCTTATTGTTATGATATATAATGTTTTGTTTTTCATGTGGAATTGTACGCCAATTTTGAACACCACAAAGTGAACTGATTAACATTACATCGTTTTGGTCCTTGATTACCCACTTGAGCTGATAACTCAGGTAATCATTTAGTGACGTTGGTTGATGGTGGGTTCAACGAGCCATAAGTCACGCGGCTGACTGACCAATCACAAAGGCGAGTTATACGGATATCTCGTAGGACACCCCGTGACAGCGTTATGGAGTCCTAAATGTTTTATAACATTGGGTGCCAGGTCGTGGATAGGACCTTCATAGTGTTCCTTAGAGTCGAGTCTTTTGACTTTCAACTGTCTCTTGAGATTAAGGCAGATTTTGGGTAACTTTGGTTTCTTTCCCACGGTCACCGTAACAGGGGCCAAGAGGATTTTTTCTGGGTTATTTCATGCTGCACGATATCGGCAGGATTCGAGTTGAGGGAAATATCCAAACCCTTATCAGGATTTTATCATTTCTCAGGGCCACTCGAGGAGTAGTAACTGAAATGCATGGCCATGCTCGAATACATATTCGTTTTATCAGTTAAGTTACTCTCTAGTCGGGGAAACCACTCTTGATACAGATCGCTTGTGAGATACGACCTTTGCGAATGCGGATTTGCAAATTGTCTTACATTGAGTGGGAGAAATTTTAAAAGGATATGAGATTCGGTTATCGCACCTACACTTGTACGGACAAGTGGGAGTTTGTTGGAGCTTGTGTCCTCCACATGTAGTGTGATAACGTCATTGCACATACCCTTGTACGGACAAGTGGGAGATTGTTGGGGCTGGTGTCCTTGACAATTAAGTACAATGACTTATTAAATCTCTTTAAGGATCACAAGGGCATACTTTTGTATTATTACCAGTTGATCAACGTTTATCAATAACAGTTGGCTTGCTAGATAAGTTTGACGTTATTGTCATACGGATGGCGGTGATCAACTGGTCCCTATACGTCACACCTATAGGACACGTTTGAGAGATGTGAAGGTATGAAAATACAGTCACATTTTGCCGGATATGACTAAACAGTTAGTCAAAGGTATTGACTATTAAATTAGTCAATAAGATGTTGAGATTATTATTTAATACGGATTAAATGATTTTAGCTAATACGGATTACATGTTTAATTCGTAAATTAAATATATAAACAGTTATATATTTAATTAAATATTGTATTCGCGTATTAATATAAACAGTTATATTAATTTGGGTAATTATACAATATCGTATTTTGTTAGACCATTATTAATATATCGACTGTATTAATATCTGATAACATGTTATGATTTATAATTAAAAATACCGCGAACAACTTAAAGCTAAATGGGTCGAATCACGAATTAGAATAAGGTAAGAGTGGAAAGCCCACTCCTACCCTATTAGAATTTTCGGCCAAAACAACTACATAAGGAGGAGGACTCTCCTTATGTCAGTGACTCTTGTTTCACTGTTTAAACAAATCTCAAGGAAAATTAGGGTTTTGAGAGCTTTCTTCTCCCAAAACCTCAGATCTCACATCTAAAACCTAAATAGCTCTCCCAATACTGCAAGGCAGTTGCAGAGGATTTCTAGCACACGCGGCCACGTCTCATTCTAAGTCTTGGGTGCAAGTTATAGGAGGGAATTTGTGTTAATTCCTGTTCTTAGGTCTTTCGCACAAGGACTAAAGGTTGTACTTCTTTTCTTATCCTTTTTAATCTTATGACTATAAACACAACTGTATTTTTCATTATAATCCTGCAAGTTTAGGGTGAATACATGCTTTTTTCCCCACAGAGCCGGTCGACCGGCGGCCGACCTACCGGCTCAGGATCCTTTTACTTAAAATCTTGAACTTACGAAAAATAAACACCCCGACTCTGAGCCGGCCGACCGGCTGCCGGTCAGCCTACCGGCTCAGAGTCCGCTGTACGCAAAAACGCAATTTCCTAAAACAATCAAAACTTCTCAAATCGATTCCAAACTTCCAAAATCACAACATCAAATGTTTGCCCAGCATGTATAAACATCAAATACACTAACTACCAGCAATTAATCCCATAAACAATCCTCAATAAGAATATTACTTTTATCCGTTTTAAGCACAAATTTCAGAAATTCAACCACCAAGCATATGAAACATCTAAGCATATAACCATCATGTATGAACATTCCTATCATGTTTCTAAGTTCAATAGACAACAACAACATGAAATTTCAGAAGCTTAAACCATCCTAAGCATGAAAAGTGCTAATATTACAAGTAAAGGCCGAGTTTCTCATAATTGTCACCTTAAAAGCAATTCCGATCAAAGCTCCTCTTCCACCACGTAGCTATCCACACTAGGGTCGTCTAAACCTTCACCTACAAGCAAGAAACACGGATTTTAGAGCCTAAGAGACGGATTATGCAAAAACAGCCCAGATTTCGAATTGAAGGAAACGGAAATTGGAAGTGACGGATGACTTGCAAATTTCATGAGGATTCCGAAAATGTAAATATTACCTTGATTTGGAGTCCGGATGATGAAGAAAAATGGATTATAAGGTGGAGTTTTAAGAGAGGAAATGAAGAAATAAAATGTCAGTGTTTTGTTTTTGAGGATGAACAATATGTCGACATACTTAGGGGTTTAGGAGGGTTTTATGTGTCCTTTCCCTTTTCAAGGAAAACGGGTTCGGTAAAATGAACGGGTTATATTTGACACGGACTTAAGTTGCCAAGTTGAGTTCGTCTTAAGGACTTAAGGTTCTTAAGACGGATCTTTCGATTTATTAAAAATACTTCTCAATAAATTATTAAAATATTATTTTACTACTTAAAATAATTAAAAACCCTTAAAATGTATTTTGTAAAAATACGGGATGTTACAATCACCCCAACTTTAAAAAGTTTCGTCCTCGAAACTCGAACGAAGATAAATTCTAGATAACTATACCTTAATCGAAAAGAGAAGGATGCGCAACTCGCATCGAAGCCTCGGTTTCCCATGTCTGCTGCTCAACATCACCGCAACGCCAAATGATCTTCACTAAAGGCACCACCTTGCTCCTAAGCTTCCTATCCTGACGGTCTAGAATCTTCACGGGACGCTCCTCGAAAGCAAGACTCGGCTCTAAGTTCTCGATCTCTCTAGGAAGAACATGACTCGGGTCACTAACATACTTACGGAGCTGAGAAACATGAAAGACACTATGAACCTTGCCCAAACTAGGAGGCAAGTCCAAACGGTAAGCAGCAGCACCAATCCTCTTCACGATCTCAAATGGCCCAATAAATTTAGGACTCAACTTGCCCTTAACTCCAAACCTCTTAACGCCCTTCATCGGTGAAACTCTCAAGAAAAATCTGTCACCCACCTCAAACTAGAGAGGTCTACGGCGGACATCTGCGTAGATTTTCTGCCGATCCTGTGCGGCCTTCATCCTACCTCTGATAAGCCGAACCTGGTCAATCGTAGCAGCTAACTGCTCTGGTCCTAGGTCGTGCACGTCGCTCGCCTGATCCCAACAGATCGGACTACGGCACTTCCTACCATAGAGCGCCTCGTACGGAGCCATACCAATAGATGAATGGTAACTGTTGTTGTAGGAAAACTCAACTAACAGTAGACACTGCTCCCAAGAACTCTGGAAATCAAGTGCACAAGCACGGAGCAAGTCCTCTAATGTCTGAATAGTCCTCTCGGACTGTCCATCAGTCGTGGCATGAAATGCGGTACTCATTAGCAAACGGCTACCCATAGCCTCCTGTAAAGCCTTCCAAAATCTAGAACAGAAACGAGGATCACGATCAGAAACGATCTCTCTCGGGACACCATGGTAACGGACTATCTCTGCAATATAAGCCCTGGCTAAACGGTCCATATCCCATGTCTCCCGAATTGGCACAAATCTGGCACACTTAGTTAGCCTATCCACCACAACCTAAATCGCATCCTTGCCTCCGACTGTCTTAGGCAATGCCGTCACGAAGTCCATCGATATGCACTCCCACTTCCACTGAGGAACGTGGAGCAGCTGTAACAAACCACCTGGCCTCCTATGCTCTATCTTGACTTGTTGACAAGTCAAGCACCTACTCACGTAATCCAATATGTCTTTCTTCATCCCGGGCCACCAAAATATAAGTCTCAAGTCCTTGTGCATCTTCTCTCCGCCCGGATGAACTGAATAAGGCGTCAGGTGAGCCTCATCTAAAACTCTCTTCCTCAAATCTGGCACATCGGGAACATACATCCTACCTCGAAACCGAAGGAAACTATCAGAATCAATCACTAAGTCTGGTGCAACACCACTCGAAATCTTAGCCTCGAACTTACGGAAAGCGGCATCTGTAGGCAAACTCTGGCGAATCTCCCAATACAATGTCGGCTCGGCAGTCACGGCAGATAACCAATCAAAACCACTACCAACCATCTCTAATCTCAACTTTCGGAACTCGGAACACAACTCATCGGGCAACACACGCATAGCACTCATCGAATGAGAAGTGTTGCGGCTAAGCGCATCACCAACCACATTGGCCTTACCCTCATGATATAACAACTCAATGTCGTAATCCTTAACCAACTCTAGCCAACGACGCTGTCACATATTGAGGTCTTTCTGGGTGAAAATATACTTTAGACTCTTATGATCCGTGAAAATGCGACAATGAGATCCAATCAAGTAGTGACGCCACATCTTCAGGGCGTGAACAACAGCAGCTAACTCAAGATCATGCGTCGGATAGTTCACCTCGTGAACTCGCAACTGTCTAGATGAGTAAGCTATCACCTTACCACTCTGCATCAACACACAACCAAGCCCTAACATCGAAGCATCGCAGTAAACATCAAAGTCAACTCCAATCTCTGGCAAAGCAAGTACGGGAGCGGAAGTCAACCTAGTCTTCAATTCCTGGAAAGAGCTTTCACACTTATTGGTCCAAACAAACTTAGCTTCCTTCTTCAATAACTGAGTCATCGGACAAGCCAATCTAGAGAAATCCTCAACAAATCGACGGTAGTAACCCGCTAAACCAAGGAAACTACGGATCTCTCCCACATCTTTGGGACTCTCCCAATCAACAACGGCCTCAATCTTCGCGGGATCAACCATAAATCCCTCACTGGATATCACATGTCCAAGAAATGCAACCTTAGAAAGCCAAAACTCACACTTAGAGAACTTCGCGAACCACTTCTGTCGGCGTAAAATACCAAGAATCAATCAGAGATGCTCGGCATGCTCCTCATCGGTCTCCGAGTAAATGAGAATGTCATCAATAAACACCACAACACAAGTGTCAAGAAACTCACTAAAGGTGCGGTTCATCTGGTCCATAAAGATAGGAGGTGCATTAGTCAACCCAAAAGGCATAACCACGAACTCAAAATGCCCATATCTGGTACGGAAGGCAGTCTTCGCAATATCAGCCTCTCTCACTGGAATCTGATGATAACCCGATCGAAGATCAATCTTAGAAAACCTAGAAGCACCTCTAAGCTGGTCAAATAAATCATCAATCCTAGGCAAAGGATATCTGTTCTTCACAGTCACTCTGTTCAACTCTCTATAATCAATGCAAAGTCTCATGGAACCATCTTTCTTCTTGACAAATAGAACTGGAGCACCCCACGGAGAAGCACTCGGTCTAATGAACCCTTTCTCGATCATCTCCTCTAATTAATGCTTCAACTCTTTCAACTCTGGTGGAGCCATGCGGTAGGGAGCCTTAGATATAGGTCCGGTACTTGGAATAAGCTCAATGGTAAACTCCACATCTCTCTCTGGCGGTATCCCTGGCAAGTCGTCTGGGAAAACATCTGGAAACTCACGAACAATGGCTACATCCTCAAGCTTCGGTAGCGATGGCTTTGCAGCTGAAACAACACATAGGAAGGCTTGGCAACCCTTCCTAAGAAGATGAGATGCTTTCATCGAAGAAATAACACGAACACCCTTTTTAGGGCGAGTTCCCCTATAGGAAACACGAACTCCTGAAGAACTCCTCAAGCAGATTTTCTGGTCGCGACACTCGAAGCGAGCATGGTATCGCGATAACCAATCCATACCGAGGATAATGTCAAATTCCTCGAGAGGAAATCTCAGTAAGTCCGCTGGAAATGTGGCTTGACCAATAATAATCGGAACATCCCTATGGGACAAAGAGCAAGAAAACACGTCTCCCGTAGGTAAGGAAATGGAAGTCTCCTCAACCATGGAAGACTCAAGAGCTAAACGGTCTGCGAACTGAGTCGATATAAATGATAAAGAAGCTCCAGTGTCAAACAAAATAAGGCACTCAGCGCCAAGAACAGAAAAGATACCCGCCACAATATCTGGATGAGCCTCAGCTTCAGCCCTAGTCATCACGAAGATCTTCCCCTTCGGCTTTCCTCCTTTAGTTGCTGCAGCAGCAGTGGCAGCCTTGCCAAGTGCGGTGTTCCTCTCAGGACAATCAAAGGATCTATGCCCAAATCCATTACAAGTATAACACTTGTAGGCATTCTTGAAACAGTCAAAACCCGGATTAAGCGGTTTACCACAACGGCGGCGAACAGTAGAATCAGCATCAGTGTGAAAAGTGGTCTTAGCAACCGGAGCAGAGAACCTCTCAAATCGCTTCTTCTGAGAAGAAGGCGAAGAAGTAGATGGAACAAACGGTCTCTTCCCCTGGTAAACGGATCTCTGGTGAGAAGTAACACTGGAAGTATCAGCTCGGGTATCAGCATCTATGGCACGAATGGAACTCTCGGCCCAAATAGCATCATCATAAACCTCCACAAAAGAAGTCGAGTCACGGCGAACCATACTCTCGATGCGCGGCCCTAACTGTATAGAAGTAAACTCTCTCAGCCTCATCCCTGACAAACTTCGAAGCGAAATGTGCAAGCTGGTTAAATTTTTCGGTGTACTCCTGAAAGGACATCTTTCCCTGCTTCAAGTCCATGAACTCCTTAAGTCTCTGTGATCTAAGCTCCTCAGGATAAAACCTCGTCTCGAGCTTATCCTTAAAAGCCTCCCAGTCAAATAAAGGATCAAGAATGAAAGTCGATCCGGTCAATGCCCACCATCTATCGGCCTCTAGGGTCAAAAAGTGAGTGGCTAGCCGCACTCTATCCTCTCTGCCAACCGAGTACATGGTGAAGCTCTTTTCCATCTCACGGAACCACTCAGTAAGAGCTACCAGATCAACCTCGCCTCCATAAGTCTTCACGTGGCTCCTTGACATCTGTGATGCTATCCAAGAGAAGCTACCAGGCCTATTGGCCTCATTGCCTGGCGGCGGAGGAGGTGGAACTGTCTCTGCCTGCTGTCTCTGGTTCTCAAGCAACTGATGAAGTGCTTGCATTATAGCGTTCTCAGCAGCCGTGGTTCTCACCATCCTTCAAAAGAAAACAAGTGTTAACTTAGCAATTAGCATTCACAAATAGACTACAATATAAATCATTAGATCTACCCATCTCTCATTCATTATTTGTTTATTTGGTCAAGTTAAGGTTGGGTGTCACATGAGTGCGTCGGGAGCAATAATGCTCTGATACCAACTGTAAAACCCCTCGCGAAAGCGGAAATATAAAACACACAAAGTACTAAAAATGCAGCGGAATTAAAACTTTTTGAACATAAACAACATGCGATGTGAATTAAAAACTGAAACTGAAAACTGATATAAACAAAATAGATAAGTATAACAGTTCTAAGTACGGAAACCAAGTATATAAAAAGCCTGGGATGAAACATCCCTACAGGCACCAAAAGATAAAAGTATCAAACTAGAGTCTAGCTACTCGAAAGTGTAAGTCATAAGATGACAAGTGGATCATCACTCGCTAGCTCTCATGAATCCCGTCCAACCTGCATGTACCTACATACATGAAAACATGTACGCCACAATCAGTGGGGAGTGACTAGAGTTCTCCTAGCCACCTTTTGTAACGACACGTAACAAGCAATACAAACATAACACTCCAACATATATAAACATGTGAAGTATATCAATATCTCAATAACTGATCTCATACTATCATGCAATCACTAATGCACGGCTCTCAACCAACTTCGGAAACTATTTGGAAGGAGAGTCGGTTTCCCTACCGGTTGCCTGGTCGGGGGGGTCTTTCAGTCCAAACCATTTACGAAACTGACTAAAGAGTCATCCAATGCCTTGGATGAACAATATTAAAGTCAAGTACTGTAACATCACTATCATCATGCATATCTGACACTGTACCAACTCAAGGCAAGTAGATAAACTCAACAAGTATACGGTTCAGCGGTCAACTTAAGACATAACCTATATACTAAACATTCAGCAAGTAAAAAGGTTCATAGGCGACAGCTTAACGCATAACCTAGATACCAAGTTCACAGTATCAAGCAAGGACTCAGAGGCGAAAACTCAACGCATGGACCGGCTATTAATAAGATACTAGACTCAGAGGCGAAAACTCAACGCATGGACTAGCACTCCATTCACAATCACAAGTAAGGAACTCAGAGGCGAAAACTCAACGCATGTTCCCCTACTACATCACAAGATACTAGACTCAGAGGCGAAAACTCAACGCATGTTCTAGCACCAAACACCTGCACTCCGGGTAAGGTATGACAACCTGACTGCCCCGTCGTGCAGTTGCTCTACTTGTCAGACTCAGAGGCCAGCTTAAGGCATGTCCTGACGCGATCACTCAAACATGTCTGGACTCAGAGGCGAAAACTCAACGCATGTCCCAGACACGACAATCAAACATGTATGGAGCTCAGAGGCGACACCATAACGCATACCTCCATACACGACAAACAAACACATATAGGGCTCAGAGGCGACACCTTAACGCATACCCCTATATATGACAAATATACTACGTACTAAGTTCAGAGGCGACATCTTAATGCATAACTTAATACGCATCACTATAAAAGCATTCAATTCAATAATTAACTCTTTCTTTCTTATCACTTATGATTCTAGTCAACACTTAATTGACCCCGGGTATTAAGTTGAGGGAGAGCCGGTTTCCCTTTCAGTTACCCGACCGGGGGGTCTCTATCCTCACTCCATTCCCGAACCCAATATAGTGTCGCCCATCCTCCGGGGACCTCAAACACACATCAAAGGTACAAGGAACGAGTTTCAATCAAAACCGAATAAACCTTTGAAAGTTATAAGTAAAACAATGAGAACGGGGGCTCTCCGCCGGTCCTGGACCGTCTGCCGGTCCACCGGCTGGGAGTCCCTTCCCATGCCAATCCACCGTCTGAAAATCAAGGAGAAGAGGCTCTCAGCCGGTGGACCGTCCGCCGGCCAGCCGGCTGGGAGTCCCTTCCCACAAGCCAAACCTTAAAAACTAAAATATGAGGAGTGACTCTCAGCCGGTGTACCGGCTGCCGGCCTGCCGGCTGGGAGTCACTTTCCCATCCCTTTTGCAAATTTTCCAAACACACAGGTACCCTGAGCCGGTCGACCGGCGGCCGACCTACCGGCTCAGGATCCTTTTACTTAAAATCCTGAACTTACGAAAAATGAACACCCCGACTCTGAGCCGGCCGACCGGCTGCCGGTCAGCCTACCGGCTCAGAGTCCGCTGTACGCAAAAACGCAATTTCCTAAAACAATCAAAACTTCTCAAATCGATTCCAAACTTCCAAAATCACAACATCAAATGTTTGCCCAGCATGTATAAACATCAAATACACTAACTACCAGCAATTAATCCCACAAACAATCCTCAATAAAAATATTACTTGTATCCGTCTTAAGCACAAATTTCAGAAATTCAACCACCAAGCATATGAAACAACATCTAAGCATATAACCATCATGTATGAACATTCCTATCATGTTTCTAAGTTCAATCAACAACAACAACATGAAATTTCAGAAGCTTAAACCATCCTAAGCATGAAAAGTGCTAATATTACAAGTAATGGCCGAGTTTCTCATAATTGTCACCTTAAAAGCAATTCCGATCAAAGCTCCTCTTCCACCACGTAGTTATCCACACTAGGGTCGTCTAAACCTTCACCTACAAGCAAAAAACACGGATTTTAGAGCCTAAGAGACAGATTATGCAAAAACAGCCCAGATTTCGAATTGAAGGAAACGGAAATTGAAAGTGACGGATGACTTGCAAATTTCATGAGGATTCCGAAAATGTAATTATTACCTTGATTTGGAGTCCGGATGATGAAGAAAAATCGATTATAAGGTGGAGTTTTAAGAGAGGAAATGAGGAAATAAAATGTCAGTGTTTTGTTTTTGAGGATGAACAATATGTCGACATACTTAGGGGTTTAGGAGGGTTTTATGTGTCCTTTCCCATTTCAAGGAAAACGGGATCGGTAACATGAACGGGTTATATTTGACACGGACTTAAGTTGCCAAGTTGAGTTCGTCTTAAGGACTTAAGGTTCTTAAGACGGATCTTTCGATTTATTAAAAATACTTCTCAATAAATTATTAAAATATTATTTTACTACTTAAAATAATTAAAAACCCTTAAAATATATTTTGTAAAAATACAGGATGTTACAGTGCATATGTCTCGTGATAATCGATTCCTTCCACTTGAGTTAATCCTTGGGCTACCAATCTTGCCTTATATCTTTCGATGGTCCCATTCGCTTTGTATTTTACCTTGTACACCCACTTACATCCAATGAGTTTCTTGCCTTTAGGTAACTCAACTACTTTCCATGTTCCATTGCTCTCAAGGGCATCTTTTTCCTTCCTTATGGCGTCACTCCAATTATGATCCCGCGCTGCTTCATGATAATTACGAGGTTCCTTTATTTTATCAACTTTCGCCATGAATGTCATGTGAGAGTTAGTGAAACAATTGCTAATAACATAATTGACTAATGGATATCGAGTACCTGGCATTGAAGGCGGTGCATGCTCGGAAATAACTATGTCGATGGGGTTTATTATCTTTGTGGATTTGCAAACGTAATCTCGTCTCCAAGCTGGTTCAAACTTTGTCCTAGCACCTCTGCCAAGTATTTCGACTTCTCCTTGTGTCTGATTAATATTCCTTGTGTCATCATTGGTATTAGAAATACCCAAGTCATAGATACAGGGACTTCAATTTCATGCTCCTTCTCATCATTATCACTCCCCCTGACTCTTGTCTCCTCTCTTAATTCTTCATGTTTAACTTCCTCAAAATAGGTGGGGATTTGAGTTTGCAAACCAGCTGTATGACTTTCATGAATATCAACACATTTCTTATACTGACCCGGACACGTTCCTTCGACAGTAACAATTTTTTCGAAAGGAAATACATTCTCATAAAAAATACATCTCGGTGACACAAACATTTTCTTGTCTCGTAAATCGTACACCTTTCAACCCTTCTTATTGTGGGGGTACCCTAAAAACATACATCTTTTGCCCCGTTCGTCAAATTTGTCTTTAGGTTTGTCTTTGTTATAGATGTAACAAAGACACCCTAACACTTTAATGCCACTTAAATATGGTTTCTCATTATATAATAATTCATATGGGGTACGTCCTTCAAGTAAAGGTGTCGGTGTCCTATTAATTAGAAAAACCGCTGTCAATGCACATTCCCCCCAAAAATGTATCGATAAATTGGCTTGCAATCTCAAAGCTCTTGCTTTCTCTAATATATGACGGTGTTTTCTCTCTACCCTTCCATTTTGTTGTGGTGTGTCGGTATTGGTCGTTCGAAAAATTATGCCACTCTCTTCATAATAAAACTTCGTAGGTCCCGATAACAATTCCGTCCCATTGTGGCTTTGTATAATTTTAACATTTTTATTGAATTGGGTCTTAACCATTTGACAGAACTATTGGGAAATGTGTCCTCAACAATTGTGCGATCACGACAGTGATAAAAATCATTGTCATAAATCTTATGAAAAGAATATGCAAGGGACGATCCGATATTGATTTTGTCAACTGACCAACATTAATCGGTAATGATTGGCTGACTAGAGTTTGACATTACTGTCGTATGACGGTGGTGGTCAGTTGATCCCTTTAGGTCACACCTATAGGACTAACCCCTTAAACGTATATTGATTAATTGTATAGGATACAGATTGGTCGATATTCTTAAAACCGTATATCAAGAATTCAGAGGTTAAATCTTAAGGTAAGATTTATATTTGAAATTGAAATGTGTCAATTGTCAAATATTAAACGATATTTTAGAAATATCAAAATTAGTATAATGAATGGTTCATGGTTATAACAAACGTTGTTAATATATCGTATCGACGATTATTACGATAACCATATGTTGGGACAGTAATTTCGAGTTAATGAATAATTTGTTAAATATGATTTAACTATTTTAGAAATATTATTTATGTGATAAATTTATATTTTAAATTAATACAATTATTATGTCACATAAGATGTTACGTAATTAGTTAAATTGTACAAATTATAAATCGTAATATGAAGGTCCATATTACGACTTAGTGTGCCGTGTAAGATTGACAATATATGATAAATTTATATATGATATTTTATCTTATAATTGTAATGATTATGTCATATTGTGATATGACCTTACCTTGTGCTTAAGTGCATGAGAAGGAATTAAAATCCCTTACACATGCTCAATTCACACGACACACACCATCCCACCCAACCCATGCATCACATATTCTCTATATATATGTGATTACCTAGTTCATTTTTATTAGTTGTTGTTCAAGCTTATTTTCTAGTGTGTGAGAAAATAAATATTATTAGATAATATTCTATAGTATACTAATAATATTATTATTAGTACTCGGTTTTAAACCTAAATCCGTCTCCTAGCTCGGGTTCGGTTTTTGGTCCGTTTAAGGTAAGGTCTTGGTGTTCACTCATTGGAGGCAAGCTTACTTGGTTGCTATTGGAGGATCGTCCTGAGCATTTTTCGGACCGGTTGTAAGAATACGATTCTCTTTATTTCCGCTATTGTTTTGCATGCATAAGATCTTGAGTATAAATTAATATGAGATTAATTAAAATGTAAAATAATTAGTAAGACTACATTATTAGGATAACAAGTATGACTACCGTTTTTCCTTCAAGAACACCCTCAACAATTCTCCTGCCTCACTTTTTTCTTTCATGAGAAATATCCAAACGGCTCGACTATGATCATCAACAATGGTTAGGAAATAGTGAGCCCGAGATAAACTAGCAACCCGATACTTACCCCAAATGTCACAATGAATGAGTCCAAATAAAGTATTACACCTCTTATTATTCAACGCAAAAGTTAAACGAGTTTGTTTTGCCCTACAACAAGGATCACAAACATAGCTAGAGTTCAAAGCCAAATTACCACCAATTAAATGTGAAAACCGAGACAAGACATTGCTTGACGGATGACCCAAACGTTTGTGCCACAGCTTTGCATCTGCTTGCAAGGTTGTCTTTGCCAGGACATTCTCCTTTGCTTCTCTAAAGATGTAAACCCCATCTTGATGTTCACTCCTCCCAATCACCGTCTTCGTAGCTCGGTCCTGCATAACACAGTAGTCGGGATAAAATGTTATTATGCAATTATTTTCTTTTATTAACTGCTGAACGGAAATTAAATTACACGTTAATGTTGGTACAAATAACACATCTTGGAGAACCAGTTTCCCTCCGAGTTTAATTTCTCCATGTATTTTAGCTTCTATTTGTCTGCCATCAGGTAGTGCTACAAGGGATGGTACTCCTGTCCGGATATTTACTAAACATTCACGCGTTCCCGTCATGTGATGCGAACAACCGCTATCAATTAACCATTCAGTAACAACAGTAGCTTTCATACCTTTTAACTTCTCAATACCTTCTGAACTCCCTGTTAATAACAATCGAAGTCGAGTAATCTCCTCCTCCGTGAATGGTATATTAGAACCCTTGGTGTCAGCGTCCTTACCAGTCGATGAAGCTGCTCCCACATCATTTTCGGGAAGGTTATTAGGTTGGGTTCGCTCCTCTGTGCGCCCTCCTCCCCACGCTACACTTCCTCTTCCTGATGACCCCATGCGTCCCCTACCTCTGCCACGAGCCTTGATGGTGTCGTATCCATGTTTTTCATAGCACGTGTCCTCAGTATGGTAGTACCTGCCGCAGTGGTTGCATTGTGGCGGTTCATCTTTTCTGGTGTCTGCCTTCGAGAAACTGCCTCTGTTGCCTCTTCCATTCCCATGGCCCTTCACAGCCATGGCTCCCTCTATTTTCTCATCTTGAGCACGAGTGACTGTGCTGTGTCTTTCCTCTCTAAGGACCAAAGCATATGCCCTAGTGAGAGTAGTAATCGGGTCCTGCATCAATAGGCGAGTTCAGAGATTTCCATACAAAGTTCTGTCCAAACCCATCAAAAAATGATGGACCTTCTCCTCTTCTCGTTCTTTGGCCAATGAATCAGCCGCCCCACACGTGCCCTCTGAGACGCGGCTATAATTGGCTAGCTCGTCCCATATAGTCTTTAAACGGGTATAATATTCAACAACGGATTCCCTCCCTTGTTTACATTCATTTAATTCACCCTTCAATTGGTGAATTCTTGGGGTGTTTCCGGCTGATTAGTGATATCTCAACTCCTTATATATTTCTGCTACGGGCACCGTAAACGCAATACTTGCATGCAATTTCGGGTCTATAACATTCTGAAGCCATGCCTTCAACATAGCATTGCACTGTCGCCATGCCACCGACATCAAGATTGCATCTGATACGTACGGTTTCCTGTGCCCTAATGTTTTATCTATGCATATCAAGGTGTTTACGTACGGAGAGAGGATAAATTATATTGCTCAGGAATTAACGAAAAACAGAAAGCTCGTTGTTGCCCATTATAATGAAAGAGGGTAATATATAATTAATATTACGTTTCCAAACACAATTGCATTTTTATATTAATATATGTGCGTGCTTAATAATTGATGTGTGTCGTTCATACACCAAAAATAAAAGCCTACGTACTACTAGCAGAAGCTAGCGGTAAATAGGGTCGATCTCCTCAGGGAAGCGAACTTTTTCAACTAACAGTTTTTACCTACGGTCACAAAAATGGGGGTTTTGAATTGTGATAACTAAACTACGATATAGGGATAAGCAAGGAGTAAAAACGCGGAAAATAACACAAATTGAGATAAAAATCAAGGAAAGAGGATATGTTGGGAAGTCGGGTCGTTGTGTCTTACGTATGATTGTCGCAATCGGGATAAGCCAACTATTGGTGGGAAAGGCTGGATTATTACGGTCAAGTCTCAAACCCGACTATACCTTCCGGTCTTAAGTCGCCCTAAGGTCGTTTTTGCTTAACTTCCGCTCTCACAAAAACTATTTAAAATCAATAAACAAGTCTTACCCTTCCAACCTTCCGGCCTAGGTCGGGAATTAACTAGATGTAAGGTCTCATGCGTGCACTCACTAAACCGAACATGAATTAAATTGTTTAAAGATTACTCCCACCAAAGACGATCTAACCCGACTACTTCATATCATACATTCGACACAACTCCCTCATCCCAACATATAAAGGATTTAGCTACTCATGATGGGGTCAACAAAGATTATGATGATAATGAGAATTCTAGCATACGACATGATAAAATGATAAGTGAAAATCAGATTATAAACAGTAGGCAAGGGATTCGAAATTAACGAGAAGCAAAGGGAAAAAGGATGCGAATTTGGTAATCTTAAGACGGATATAAAAATAACAAACTAGCATACGATACGATATGAATTAAACAAGGGATTAGAACGACTAGATTAAAACTAGAGATAAGAACTAACAAGGGGAAATGAACGAGAACAGGAAGCGAAATCAGAAGCGGAAAATGACGAATAACAACGAAGAACATAAACAACGAAAACAGAGTATATTGCACAAAAACTGATCGGAAATGATAAAACGAAACAGTGAATAGAAACTGAAATAAGATTAGAAAAATAAAGACAAGAGGAGAGAAAATTACAGTAATCAAAAGCAAGAGCAGAAATTGGAATTCTTGGAACAGAAGAACGAAGAACTCCGTATTACTAATATTGTGACGGCTACAAAGTTCCGAAATAACTTAAAGCAAAAGAGTTTCTGAGAGTAAAATTAGGGTCTGCAAACTTGATACCTAATGCTCTCAAACGAGCTTCTTTAAATAGTAGAGAAAATTAAACTGCAGTAATAACTAAGTGAACACGAAGAGTCTCCAAGCTCTCGATCGAGGGAAAATTCCTCTCGATCGAGCCCTTTAATCTTCACAAACCGGTCGATCGAATGAGAGAAGGTTACTCGATCGACTCCTCTTCTTTGGCACTTCTCGATCGACCACTTTGGCTTTCGACCGAGTGCTTTCTTCTTTGATACCTGTCGATCGAGCACAGGACCGCTCGATCGAGGACTTTTATTCGTCTGGATCCCTCAATCGAGCACAGGACAGCTCGATCGAGGACTTTTCTCCTCGATGGATTCTTCGACAGGCATAAAGGTTGATTCTTCACTTCAAAATTCTTGATTGAGGTGCAACCGACCGTGGTTTTTCCATCGACTATAGAAAAACAGTGCTTTGAGGCAGAAAGAGCTCGGTTTCCGCTACTATTCGGTCACTACCTGCAAAATAGCAACACGAACACAAAGTAGCACATACGGGGTATAAAATGATATAAACTCACCAAATATTATGAGAATGTGTGCTAAAACAAGACTAAAAAGTCTATACAAAATGCACACATCAAACTTCCCCAAACCGAACCTTTGCTTGTCCTCAAGCAAACCTAATGCAAACTAAAGCAAACTAAAGAAAAACTACGGACCAAATGGATGGAGAAAAGAGTCAAAGCTACCAAAATAGTCAATGCCAAGTACATACTATGCCCAAAAATCAATTGATGCCAAGATTGGAAATAAGCGAACGAATTTGTACATATCATGGAAAACACATGTAAACTTTCAACCTTGCTAGACTCATAAAATTTCGGACTCTCCCGGAATCAATCTTCTCTCAATCAAGCAAATGGTAAAATATATGTGAAGAGAAGAGAAGAATAAAGAAGTATAGACTCTCGCCTAAACTACAACCGACAAAACATGAATGCTAGACTAGCATGAATAAAGGTTTCAAGCACCGTACACACGCACAACCACCAACGATGTCCATTACACGCCGAACTATTGCAAGTTTTAGGATAGTGAAACTAAGTGGGATAAAAGGGGTAAAACAAGTATGGGTAAGTGGGGGTTTAAGCTGAGCTAGAACCTCCAAATCTCATGAAAGTACATTCCCAATTCTTCCGACTATACATATAGCGCATTGCCTTTGCTAGGCAAACAAAATACTACCCAAAATCATACCAACTGTCAATCGGATACTAAATTCTCGTATTTTTCCTTTTCATCAATTTTTTCTTTCTTTGAATTTTTTTTATTGTTTTTCTTTTTCTCCTTTTTTTTGATGAAAACCTCGGTTGTTTAACAGTGGTAACCTCTTCTCGATCGACCAAAATGGGTGGTCGATCGACTGCTTTTCTTTCCCAGGTTGCTCGATCGAGCATAAAAAGCTTCGATCGAGCACTTTGTTTTTGAAAGCTATCGAACGATCAACTTATCCAGAAAAACCACTTGATCGAGTATAAATGGCCCTCGATCGAGTAAAATTCAGCTGATAACTGCCCTTTCCTTCGTAAACACTCCAACAACAATGAAACAGGCCAAAAATTGATAAAATGGCACAAATCCTTCACTACTCCTAGCTCAGCATAAGGTAGGCAATATATAGGATGTAGTTAAAGGGTCAAAAGGCAATTTTTGGCTAATGTGGAGCTAAATGGGCAAAACGAGAAGGGGGTGATGCAATAGTTCTCCTACGTGTAATATCAACCACAAAACGGTACGTGTAGCCAATAAGAAACCAAGACTCATACACATGCAAAACATGAAATGCAGGGAGTACTACTCACAATCCTAATGCAACCGGTCATAGATGTCACCAGTTTAAAGGCTCTAAAGCTCAAAATGTGTAGTAGGTTGCCAAAACTATGAGTCAAGTCTAGTGATCTAACATGAAGTCCATGACAAAATTCGGGATGACGCTTAAAACTTCGCAAGGTAAGGGTCGAAAATTGGCATAACATGACATGAAATTGACTATAAACAGCTTTGTCATCATCAAATCTCCAATCCGACTCAACTAAATGCAAAAAGAAACGTGATATTTTTGAAAATTTTGAAAATTTTCTGAAATTTACATAAAGCAATAAACGTGAATGCAAAACGAAATGCAAATGCAGAAGCAAAAGGATGCATACCCTCCCCAAACCAAAACAGACAACGCCCTCGTTGTCTTCTCAGCACATCAAAACCAGCAAGTAAGGGAAAATGGGGATATCAACCTAATACATGTTCCTAAAAACAAAAAGAAAAAACAAAAAGAAAACAAAAGAAAGGATGGAAGACGGTGGTACTCACAAAACTGGCTTCCCCAAACCAGTACCAAAACTAGGGAAGCCCTAAGCATCACGAGAAGCCTCTTCCTCCCGAAATGTGGGATCCTGCTCCTCCTCTCTCGTAGCACGCCTCGCTGCAGCCTCGGCACGTAAGCGAATCTCTCTCGCTACCGGTGTCTCCCGCCTCTCCTCATCAGATGAAGGAGAGTGAGGGTACCCACCATCTGGGTATTGGTAGAAAGAAGGATGCACTCATCCCGCTGGAAGGGGACGTGCTGTGCGGATGTAGTCCTCATAGATAGGGAACAAGGCCAAGGCATGATCCCGTCGCATCTCGGTGAGGTACCTGCAAATGCCATCAAGCGCAGGATCACGACGCCCTTGGTCGGAGACCGCAGGCGCCTCAAGGGCAGGAGGTAAAATAAAGTTGGGAGGATAAACCATCCCAGAAGAAGCAGGGGTAGGGGTAGGAGTAGGTGAAGGTGAAGGTGAAGGTGAGTGAGTGGTGAGGGTGGTAGGTGTACGAGTGATGGATGGAGTGGGCATGAAGGCGAACGTGGACGCGGACGCGGGCGTGGACGTGGGCGCGGACGTGGGCGTGGACGCGGGTGTAGGTCCAACCCTAGGTGGTGGAGTCTGGGTCGGAGACTGGGAAGACTGCCCAATTTCGCGCTTCCTCTTCTTGCCAGAAGAAGAGGGGGGTGCGGTGGTGAATGTGAGATGGTAGGTGGTGGGTGGTGGTCTCGCTCCCTAAGCAGTGGAGAGCGGTAAAAGACGAGGAAGTGTGGTCTAAGGTAGGGTCACTGAAGGGTAGCCACAAATCTTCCACGTCATCCCATCTAGCCAGCGAAAGACTCGCATGGCCTCTATATCTAGGCGCACAATCTCCCCCACTAAGCCAACCCTCTCGATATAAGTAGGGCGAATGTGGCGGAGGATCCTAGTGACCAATCCGCCACAGACGATAGCGCTCGTGACCCGCCTCCCAATACCACCCCGATACTGAGCAACCAAAAATGAAATGTTAAGAACAAAAGGGGTACGCGAATCGATGTTCACGTACCCGGCCAAGATGGCAAGCTCAGTGTTGGTGATGTTATTGGGCTCAGGTCGCCCAAAGATAGTCTCACCCAACAAACGAAGAAAATAACGAGGGGCTGGTGTGTGGACATGTGCTCCCTTCCGTAAAGAGAGTGGAGTGTGAGAAAGGGCAGCCCACAACTGAGGTACGAGCCTTCGAGGAGGCTCGATGGGTCCATCACTAACGAGGCCTAATGCCTCCCCAAACTGCCCCAGAGTCCAGTCAAACGACTCATTCATGAGTCGGAAATGAATACAAGGGAGAGTGTGGTCCTCCCTATAGTTCTCGGGGTCAAAGGTGAAGGAGCTAAAGAACTCGTAGGTAGGTCTATCTAGCGTGAGCTCCTCCATCCTAATCAAACCAGACATCCCCGTCCTGTTCAGCAAGTGGCAAACATCCTCATAGATACCTAGAGTCTCTAGGTCAGGGCATGAGAGGAAACGGGTCGGGGTGAGGGGTACAGACAAAAGTGTAGACAACCTAGAACGGTGGTCAGCAGAAATAAAACGTACCTCAGGCCTCTTAGGCAAGGGGGCGAGGTCTGTCCCTCGCGAAGAGGTGACAACGGCCCTCGATGAAGTGGCCGCAACAGAGGGAGGCGTAGCAGTAGCCTCAGTAACAGGGGGCTCGGCAGCAGTGGCCCCAGGTGCGATGGTGAGCTCAGTACAAACTGCGGCGGAGCCCGAAGAAACGACCATAGGAGGTCGAGAAGTAGTGGTGGTGATGGCCAAGGACTGGGGACGAGGAATCTTAGGGAGCTTCGAGTACCTAGGAGTGGCACCCGCAGCTAACAAAGAGAAAGGAGGACGCAGCTGCCCAGCATCCTCATCAGACTCGATCGCCTCCCCGGAGTCACTCTCGGACTCCGTCTCGACGTCCTCTACTGTAACAGGGGCACCAGGAGTTGCTTGAGAAGCAACAGTACCCTCAACGGCCGGTGAACTCACGGTCAACCCTCCCCCAGGAGTGACGATGTCGGAAGACACCGTCGCAGCCTCAGTGACAGTAACAGGAGGCTGCCCAGACTCCGCGACAGCAGCAACAGAGTGTTGCTCTGTTATCTCGGTTACGACATTCGAGACGATTGTCTCAACAGAAGGTTCAAGAGTAGGGGATTGAGTTACTTGGTCCATTACTACATCAAACATCAAGGAAAAACAAATTTAAACAAAGATTAAGCAGTTAAAGAGCACGATTCGAAGCTCGACTAACATACACCCTAAAATTCGAAAAACTAAGGGAATGGGGTGTTTAATTAAGCAAAGGAGAGCTAGGAATACTTACTTGATGTTGAGAATACCCGCGTATTGCAAATAATTAGAACAAAAAGCATAAATTCCGAAACTTCAACCGAAACCCTAGAATCGAAAAATTTCGAATTGGGGCTTGAAATCGAGTTTTTTTATAGGCCTTTTGTCGAAATTGATGTGTAAAATAGTTGGGTATGATAATGTAGTTGTTATTTGGGCAAAAAAATGCTTAAATTGCAAGTAAATTTGAAAAAGCTCAAAAAAGAGGGAAGAACTCAGAAACTCGGTCGCAGGAAATGAGCATAAAAATCGAGGATTTTACCTTATATAGACCGAATGAGGTGCTCGATCGAGAGAAAATTCCTCTCGATCGAGTACTTTTTGATACCTGAAGGGCTCGATCGAGAACAGTAGTACCTCGATCGAGAGATCCGTGACTTTTGAATTTCTGGCCCCTCGATCGAGAGAAAAGATCTCTCGATCGACCTTCTAAAATCCTCGATCGAGGATTTCCTGACTTTTGGACTCCCGCCTTTTCGATCGAACAATTCGTTTCCTCGATCGAGAAGAAATCTTCTCGACTGAGTGCATCAACCCTAAATTTGCTCGATCAAGAGGATTTCTCCTCTCGGTCGAGCGCTTTTCACCTGACCGCACCTTGATTTGCGCTTCGGATTGTTGCGGCTCAGTCGTACCTGCAATAAGCATAATACAAATATCCCAAAACCACCAAAAAAATATTTGTCCGAGTCACTCTAACTGTCCAAACTACGATTGTCTAACTACGGATGTCCTAATAAATTAAAAACCACAAGATTAAAAAGAGCTAAAAATTCACGAAAAACTAGTTTATTTACAACTTCGCACGGGGTTGCAAACCCGGCTATTCCTCCATAGATTCAGATTGGCCATCCTTCAGCTGTGGCTGTGATGTAGTTGCTTCTCCACCATTGGTCCTCACCTTCCTTCTCAATGCTCGTGACTCATCTTCCGACTTCCTCTCGTCTTTGTACTCTTTAAAAAGCTCCGCCATGCTCTTTGATTTTCCCGTAGGTGGGTCCATTGCAAAGTTTCCCCATCCTGGCCCGGTGCACCTGATAACAGAAATACGGGCCCCTCTTTTGCTCTCTTTACGAGGCAACGGTGTTAGTGGGGTTGGGGGAATGACGACATGCGGAGGTTCATCTATGATCATAGAGTCTTTAGACGGTCTCAATTCCATAGGGCTAGAGTCAGAGTCAACGACTTGTCAGACATTGCATTCTAAAATGCGCATTGGGCCCTTGTGGGTCGCGGGTTTAGCGAAAACTAATTCCTCTCCCCCGACTCGGAAGGTCAAAGTGCGCAACCCAACATCAATGATTGCTTGGGCAGTATGCAAAAAGGGTCGGTCAAGTATGATGGATGTGTATGATTCTTCCGGAATGTCGAGAACGACAAAGTCAACCGGTATATAAAAACGTCCCACCTTAACTGGTATATCCTCCAAAATCCCCATAGGCTTAGCCATTGACCTGTCAGCCATTTGCACAGACATAATCGTGTAATGAAATCGGTTAAGACCCAACCTCCTTGCTAAGGACCAAGGCATAATGCTAATACTAGCGCCTAAGTCGCATAACGCTCTATCAATATAGTGGAGTCCTATATAGCAAGGTATGGAAAAACTACCCGGGTCGGATAGTTTGAGTGGGGTCCGGTATTGTAAATGGGTTGAAGACCCTTCCGTAAAAGCTACGGTCTCAATTTCACTAACGGTACGCCTAGCATAAGAATGTCTTTCATAAATTTTAAATAAGACGGTACCTTTCTTACTAAGTCCAAGAATGGAATGTGGACGTTGAGGCCTTTGATCAGTTGGCCGAATCTTTGGAACTCTGGTTCAGTTTTCTTCTTTTTCATCAAACGTCCCGGAAATGGGACCTGCACATCTGAATCTGGTCTGTGCGTATCTCGGATCAACATATTTTTCAGCATTCTCTTGTTTGGTTCACTCGATCGAGAGTTTTCTTGCTCCAGATCCCTCGATCGAGCACTCTCAGCAGCTAATCCACTCGATCGACCTTCCATCGTTCTCGATCGAGTGGTTTCTTTCTCAACAGTGTTCGATCGAACACTTTCTTCTGACACTTCGCTCGATCGAGGAGATTGAGGCTCTCGATCGAGGTCTTCTTCTGCATTTCCTCTCGATCGAGAGTCTATAACCTCTCGATCGAGACCTTTCTCGGCTCTTACAGCTACTTTTCTTGCTTCTTCATTTCCTGCGACATCAATAACAGTCCGGTCAATAACTTCATCATTAGAATAAACTTTACCTGATCTGAGGGTCACCATGTTCAACGTTTCCTTCCTCTTTTCCGACTGAGAGGGGAGGTGGCCCGGTTTTCTCGTTGATTGATTTGTGGCGAGTTGGGCAATTTGTGACTCTAACATCTTTATCGTTGAGTTTGTCGCTTGGTCAGATTTAGCCATTTGCGTGGCCAAAGACTGTATCATGCTCTTCAACTCTCCTACCTCGGACACCCCTCCATTCGAGGAACTACCATGTTGAGGGTTCGGGAACTGCGGGGCCCTTGAGAACTGTTGCTTGTGCGGTGGAATATGCGGTTGTTGTTGTTGTGGGGGAGACGGGTTGAGAACATTTTGGCTTGTCCACCGTAAATTCGGGTGGACATACCCATGATTGAATCCCCCTTGTTTGTATTGTTGAAACGAAAACACTTGCTCCCGTTCAGCGAAGCATTCAACCGCACCGTGGCCTTGCTCGCCACACCTTTCGCAAAGTACAAGTTCCTCTTTTTGTAGGACGTGAACCGTCTGACGGTTCCCAACACTTCCGTTCTCCAACTTTTCGATCTTCGCAAACAGCTTATCAAACTTTGACTCTAGACCCTCAGTCTCAATATTGGCAACCGTTCTTGTCCCACTTCTGGGGTTGCCATACTCGGACGTATGGGTGGCCATCTCCTCAATTAAACTCCAGCCCTTATCGTCGTCCACCTCACGCTGGAATCGCCCATTTGCAGCCGAATCTAAAATGGCCCTATGATCATCGTATAGGCCATTGTAAAACTGGTTACAAATAAACCATGGCTCGAAACCATGGTGGGAGACCGACCTCACATAACCTTTAAACCTCTCCCAAGCTTCAGTCAAGTTTTCAGAGGGTTTATGTTTAAAGTTGGTTATTTGTGTGCGCAAGGCATTTGTACGTTGTGGTGGAAAGTACTTCTTGTAAAAAGCTAGGGCTAGGGACGTCCAGTCAGTTATCCCAGCTGCATCCCTATCTAAATCCGACAACCATTCTCTTGCGTTGTCGGTTAAGGAAAAGGGAAAGAGGGCTTCTTTGATCTTGTCTTGGGTTACCCCCCCCCCCCCCCTCTTTTGCTGGAATTGAGGAGAAATAGTCAGCAAAACGCTCCATGTGCTTTCTGGGGTCCTCTCCCATGGCCCCACGATATTGTTTTCTTTCCACCATGTTTATGTAAGAGGGTCGGAAATCAAAAGTTTGGCCATCTTCATCAGTGGCTATACTAAACCCTCTTGGAATAAACGCGGTTGTAGGCTCAGAGTGGCTTGCGATGTTAGGCATGCTTGGTTGAAAAATGGGTTCGAAAATGAAGTTTTCCTCACAAAAATCGGTTCTCTCTTGTTCGGGGGTACTCAAGTCTTCCTCCCGAATAGCTCTCTCACGCTCTCTCCTTCGACATAGAAATAATCTCTCTGATTCGGGATCGGGATTCACCAAATCTCCCCTTTGAGACCTGCGCATAAAACTGAAAAGAACGATTAGTACTGTCTTAAGGAATTAAAATTCCTTAAGACTAAAATAGATAAAAACAGAAATAGAAAAACAGTGTTGCTTCCCCGGCAACGGCGCCAAAATTTGATGCGTGTCGTTCATACACCAAAAATAAAAGCCTAGATACTACTAACAGAAGCTAGCGGTAAATAGGGTCGATCTCCTCAGGGAAGCGAACTTGTTCAACTAACAGTTTTTACCTATGGTCACAAAAATGGGGGTTTTGAATTGTGATAACTAAACTACGATATAGGGATAAGCAAGGAGTAAAAACGCGGAAAATAACACAAATTGAGATAAAAATCAAGGAAAGAGGATATGTTGGGAACTCGGGTCGTTGTGTCTTACGTATGATTGTCGCAATCGGGATAAGCCAATTATTGGTGGGAAAGGCTGGGTTATTACGGTCAAGTCTCAAACCCGACTATACCTTCCGGTCTTAAGTCGCCCTAAGGTCGTTTTTGCTTAACTTCCGCTCTCACAAAAACTATTTAAAATCAATAAACAAGTCTTACCCTTCCAACCTTCCGGTCTAGGTCGGGAATTAACTAGATGTAAGGTCTCATGCGTGCACTCACTAAACCGAACATGAATTAAATTGTTTAAAGATTACTCTCACCAAAGACGATCTAACCCGACTACTTCATATCATACATTCGACACAACTCTCTCATCCCAACATATAAAGGATTTAGCTACTCATGATGGGGTCAACAAAGATTATGACGATAATGAGAATTCTAGCATACGATATGATAAAATGATAAGTGAAAATCAGATTATAAACAGTAGGCAAGGGATTCGAAATTAACGAGAAGCAAAGGGAAAAGGGATGCGAATTTGGTAATCTTAAGACGGATATAAAAATAACAAACTAGCATACGATACGATACGAATTAAACAAGGGATTAGAACGACTAGATTAAAACTAGAGATAAGAACTAACAAGGGGAATTGAACGAGAACAGAAAGCGACATCAGAAGCGGAAAATGACGAATAACAACGAAGAACATAAACAACGAAAACATAGTATATTGCACGAAAACTGATCGGAAATGATAAAACGAAACAGTGAATAGAAACTGAAATAAGATTAGAAAAATAAAGACAATAGGAGAGAATATTACAGTAATCAAAAGCAAGAGCAGAAATTGGAATTCTTGGAACGGAAGAACGAAGAACTCCGTATTACTAATATTGTGACGGCTACAAAGTTCCGAAATAACTTAAAGCAAAAGAGTTTCTGAGAGTAAAATTAGGGTCTGCAAACTTGATACCTAATGCTCTCAAACGAGCTTCTTTAAATAGTAGAGAAAATAAACTGCAGTAATAACTAAGTGAACACGAAGAGTCTCCAAGCTCTCGATCGAGGGAAAATTCCTCTCGATCGAGCCCTTTAATCTTCACAAACCGGTCGATCGAATGAGAGAAGGTTACTCGATCGACTCCTCTTCTTTGGCACTTCTCGATCGACCACTTTGGCTTTCGACCGAGTGCTTCCTTCTTTGATACCTCTCGATCGAGCACAGGACCGCTCGATCGAGGACTTTTATTCGTCTGGATCCCTCAATCGAGCACAGGACAGCTCGATCGAGGACTTTTCTCCTCGATGGATTCTTCGACAGGCATAGAGGTTGATTCTTCACTTAAAAAATTCTTGATTGAGGTGCAACCGACCGTGGTTTTTCCATCGACTATAGAAAAACAGTGCTTTGAGGCAGAAAGAGCTCGGTTTCCGCTACTATTCGGTCACTACCTGCAAAATAGCAACACGAACACAAAGTAGCACATACGGGGTATAAAATGATATAAACTCACCAAATATTATGAGAATGTGTGCTAAAACAAGACTAAAAAGTCTATACAAAATGCACACATCAATAATGATGATGTCTCTCGATATATAGGTGTTGGGAAATGTGTCCTCAACAATTGTGCGATCACGACAGTGATAAAAATCATTGTCATAAATCTTATAAGAATATGCAAGGGACGATCCGATATTTGATATAGTCAACTGACCAACGTTAATCGGTAATGATTGGATGACTAGAGTTTGATATTACTGTCGTATGACGGTGGTGGTCAGTTGATCCCTTTAGGTCACACCTTTAGGACTAACCCCTTAAACGTATATATTGATTAATTGTATAGGATACAGATTGATCGATATTCTTAAAACCGTATATTGAGAATTCAGAGGTTGAATCTTAAAGTAAGATTTATATTTGAAATTAAAATGTGTCAATTGTCAAATATTAAACGATATTTTAGAAATATCAAGATTATTATAATGAATGGATCATGGTTATAACAAATGTTGTTAATATATCGTATCAACGATTATTATGATAACCATATGTTGGGACAGTAATTTCGAATTACTTATTAATTTGTTAAATGTGATTTAATTAATTTAGAAATATTATTTATGCGATAAATTTATATTTTAAATTAATACAATTATTATGTCACATAAGATGTTACGTAATTAGTTAAATTGTACGAATTATAAATCGTAATATGAATCTCCATATTACGTGTTAGTGTGTCGTGTAAGTTGACAATATATGATAAAATTATATATGATATTTTATCTTATAATTGTAATGATTATGTCATATTATGATATGACCTTACCTTGTGCTTGAGTGCATGAGAAGGAATTAAAATCCCTTCCACATGCACCATTTACACGACACAAACACCCACCCCAACCAACCCATTTTCTCTATATATATGTGATCATATCACATACTAGAAAACTAATCCTTATGCATTTTCTAGAGTAAGAAAATACAAGAACCTCCTAAATATTACATGGATAATATTTTATTAATACTAATATTACTATTAGTACTCGGTTTTAAGAAACCTAGTACCGTCTTCTAGATTCGGGTTCGGTATTTGGTCCGTTTAAGGTAAGGTCTTGGTGTTAACTCATTGGAGGCAAGCTTACTTGGTTGCTTTTGGAGGATCGTCCTAGCAATATTTCGGACCGGTTGTAAGAATACGATTCTCTTTATTTCCGCTATTGTTTTGCATGCATAAGATCTTGAGTATAATTAATATGAGATTAATTAAAAATGTAAAATAATTAGTAAGACTACATTATTAGGATAACAAGTATGAATCTCTTTTTTCCTTCAAGTGGTATCAGAGCATTAGGTTGCTTGCATGCAACTCGATTTTTACGTTTTTGCGAGAAAATGCAATTTTAATTAAAAACGAAAATGAGTAGTACATATAGGATATGCACGAAAATCTTAATGCATGTATACTTTCTGGTCTTAAAATAGTTTTAATTCATTTTGATGATTTATGGAATAATATTGTTCATCATTGTAATTAAATTGTTTAATTAACCCTTAAAATCGGTTAAAAACGTTTTAATATGGGAAAAATAGCTAAATAATGTTTCTGGCCGTGAATTTTAAATATGTTCTCACATGCATTTAACATATTATGAATATATAATTTTCGAAATTATTTAAGTTTTATGCATGGTTTATGAATTTTTAAAGGTTAAATAGTCATAAAATGAGATAAATATGGGATAAATAGTTATATTATGAATTTAACTACAAAATTTTTTGTAGATGTCACATGCAATATTTATAATAGATGATAAATTTTTCAGAAATTTGTCGTTGATATTGCATGAATATTGATTTTATCGTGAAAATCGTAATATTAGTGACATATTTTAGCTTAAATAGTTTAAGTTCGAATTTGACCATAAAAATTTAATATAGTGTCACATATATTATTTCTAGCATGCATATGAATTTTGAGCTATTAATCGGTAAAATCGCGTAATATATGACACGAATTATTAAAAATAGTAAAGGTTGCTTAAATGGTCCGAAAAATTCACCCATATTAGTCATATTATATATGATCATCAACATATTTTTATTTAGTGCCAAAAGTTTCTGAAATTTTAATTTTAATTTTAAAAGTTTAAAATTGGAGATTGAGTGTTGGAGGAGTCATAATCTTTTTTCAATCCTAAAACAGTGTGCATCTGATTTTTTCTTGCATTTTCAGATACTTTGAGTGTCTAGGAAGATGTAAAAATTATATTGGTATTTTATTTCATAATATTTTAAATAGTTTTGAATTTTTCGACTAATTATGCATGTACACGGCAATTTTACGAAATAAAAGGGATATTTCGAAAATATTTAAATTTTAAGGATCTGAAATTTTTGAAAATTTCCAGTATGTTCAAAATTTTGAATTTTGAATTTTCGAAATTTTTATGACTCGTTTGTTTATTTTAATGCTATTTCCCGTAAAACCGATTAAAACCGAACAATATTAAAATAAAATTAAGTAATTTTCGAAATTTGAGTAAGACTAAATTTTGAATCCTAAAATGTATTACAAAACTTAACTAAATCATAAATAGTGATTCATAGAGTGATTAGTGATTTTAAAATTGTTTAAATCACGTTATTCCATAAAACCGTGTTATTACGAATAACGATATTTAAAATGTGTTTAAATAGGACGATTTGGCTTAGGTTTTGCATTTTACATAAGCATTGCATATTTAATTATTGTTTATGAATGTCATAATTTATTTACGTAATTTTGAATTATGGAATTTACTTAGTATGGCCTTAGATTTTAATCGATATTTCCCGTAATGTAAGGGTTTATCGATTCGGTTGTAATTTAATGTGATCTCGTATCACTTTATTTTATTGTTTTATTTTATAATGTATTAAATAGATAGAAAATTTGTAATTATTTGTAATTCCGGAATTCCTTGAAGACGGTGGCATTTCGGAAAGGAGTTCCGACCAAGACGGAGATTGCCTTGAGATGCGTGCCGCGTGTGAAGTTCAAGGGACCAAAGGAGTTGGTTTCCGAATTTGTATTTTACATTTAATTTTCTATTTTAGGAAAGGCCATACTAGGGTTTTATTTATGCTTTTATTTATGCTTATCATGTTTTGCATGCATAGCCAAATCGTCATTCAAACTCATGCATTTCATCGATTTTTATCGACCGTGTCAATCAATTTATCGATAATTCACCGACTTTGTTCATTTAAAGGAGATAGATAATAAATTGACAAGATCTCTTACGTTATTTAAAATCGAGACATCGCCTTACCAAAAAGTAAAGAACCCGCGAAGGATCTTCTTCATAAGGGAGTAGGCTCGGCTAAACCGGGGTGCAAACCTTATTACGTTGGTGAAGTGGGGTAATATGATTACGTTCTCGAAAGTTGGTTGATCTCGACGAAGGGTATTCGAGCCACCGTAGTGGTAATAAGTTTGGGCTAAGATAAGAATTAGTGTAATTTTATCGACCGAGAGTTCTAAAAGTAGAATCGATTAAGGGGTTAATCTACCGAGTCACATTAATAAGGGATGTATCGGCTAAACCGTGCCCGAGTTAGTGTGTATTTGGGTCTCGGGATCATTTACTTAATTGGGTAAGAGATCATTAAGTAGATGTTTAACTTGTTTAAAATTTACAAGTTTAATTATTAAAACGATAATTGTGTTTTAATTCCTTTATTTTCAATTGTAGTTCATTTTCGACTATCAATCAATGGCAAATAATGCTCCACCACTCCCACACCACGTTTCATGGCTTCGGTCTTTTATGGATCGTTGCAAGCTTGAGAAGCATGGCGCCAATTTTAAAGATTGGGACGCCCAATTGGTGTTTGCCGCGGAAGCCGACGATAAGACTCGTTATCTTACCATCGCCGCTCCTCCCACTCCCGGTGCTCGTTCATCGGAAGCGACTCGTGAGGCCTATGAGGCCTACATGAAAGAGTCACATGCTTTGAAGAATGTGCTTATATTTTCGATGGAGCCGGATCTCCAAAGAAGAATGATTAAGCTAGCCACGGCTAATGAGATTTACACTAAGATTGCGACCATGTTTTCGCAAGCTCCTAGGGTAATCCAATATGAGGCGGCCTCCGCTTTCTTTGATTTGACCTTAAAGGAAGGTCAAAGGGTTAGTCCTCATGTGCTCAAAATGGTTGAGCTAGCCGAAACCTTGAAGTTGCAAGGGGTGAATGTTCTCGACTCGCTTATTATTGACAAAATCCTTCACTCCCTCAACAAAGTGAAATCGTATGTTCAATTTCGGGTAAATTATAACATGCGCAATCAAGAAACCTCCTTGGACGAGTTACATAAGATGTTGGTCCAAGCGGAGAGGGATATGGGACTTAATGAGAGTTCCACAAAGGATGTTCTAAATATCGAGACGAAAAGCAGGGGGAAGTTTAAGCGCAAGGCTAACAAGGGTAAAAATGTCAAAGCCTTCAAACCCGCATCTCCTAAAGAGAAGACTTTTACGAAAGGTGCTTCTTCTTCGTCGTCATCAAAGGTTGAAGACAAGTGCCATTATTGCACTAGGATGGGGCATTGGAAGCGAAATTGCCCGAAGTATCTCAATGACCTCAAAGCCGGAAAGGTTCTTGCAGTAGGTATTAATTCTCGTCTAATTCATGTTATTTAATCAATTTTTGTATAGTGATACAAGTTATTGATTCTTACCCGTTTATAAATTGTTTTAAAGGGGCTCCTACCAAAGACAAAGGCAAGGAGAAAGCGAAGGACGCTTGAAGTTCCTTCTATGGATGGCTATGGTAGCATCCAAGATTGAAGACATGAAAGAGCATGGCTCTAATTTTTCATTTTGATGTCTTCTTTCCTTTTGCATTTTAAATTAAGAACTTTGTATTTCTTGTACGACAAGAATCTTGTTGAAACAATGGTTGTAATAGTGGTGACTTGGTTTTCAACCCAAGTCATCCTTTTGTTCTTAATCTAACATGTTGTTTTTAAAAAATGCTTTTATATGATATATAACATGAGTAATATGATAGGATCATTATAAAAGTAATACGACTTACTTAAAAACGAGAATTGCATCCCGTGAAATACTTCAAATTCAAACATAAGAACATCAGTTCATTATAAGATTTTCTGTTGGGAAATGTGTCCTCAACAATAAGTGCGATCACGTAATTAAATCTCATAACAAGAATGCGCAAGGGATGATAAGAATTATTAGTCAACTGACCAACATTAATCGGTAATGATTGGCTAGCTAGAGTTTGACATTACTGTCGTATGACGGTGATGGTCAGTTGATCCCTTTAGGTCACACCTTTAGGACAATTCCCTTAATTGATAAAGTGATCAAATGTATATTGATACGATTTGATCATATTCCTTAAACTCGTGTGTCGAGAAATTAGAGGTTAAATCTTAATGTAAGATTTATGTTTAAAATTGAAACGTGTCAATTGTTAAACATTAAACGATATTTTAAGATATCGTAATTAGAATGAATTGGGTTGAAATTAATACAAAGGTTGTAAATCGTATTGACGATAAAATATTATTTTACAATGGTAATTTCGAATTACTTGTCAATTAATAAATATGATTTATTTGACATAATATTTATACGATAAATATTTATATGCTTTGTATAATTATAATTTAATTACCTTATGACATATTAGATGTCATACTTTATACAAATTATACAATTGACAAAATTGTAAAATTAAGTCCATTTTATGGACTTAATAGCCGGTTATGGTGAGGGTTAGTGTAAGGTGTTTTAATTGTTAAATACACCATTAATCATCAAGTTTAATATGTTGCCTTGAGAACACTAACCTAGATGCCTCCCTAGTGTCTTGAGAACACAACATGTTCCCTCTTTGGCACTCCCTAAGCCGGCTACCCCCTTCCCAAGTGAGCATGCTTAAGTTAGTTTATGTGATAATTAAAGAGGCATGCTCATGATATATATATATGTATATATGATATTCATTCATTCTTCTCTTCTCTTCTTCTAACCCTAGCCGAAATTGTGCCCAAACAAGAAGAGATTATCAACCTCTAATACTTATTATAAGATAATAAAATTTATACAAAGAGTAGTATTCAAATATATTTCTAATAAAAGTGATTAGAAATAGTTTAAGGAAGAAAACCGATTCCAAGTCTAGCATACAAAGTTTCGGTTCTTTTGGGGTTGTCTTGGTGCATCCGGAGGAGGTATTCTATATTGGGTACTCGGAGGATCATCCTTGCAATATACTTGGACCGTGTGTAAGGACTCGGTCTACTCTTTATTTCCGCTTAAGCATGCATAAGATCTAATATAAACGAGTTTATAATTTTGTTAATTAAAAGTTAATTAAAGGTTTGTTAGTATGACTAAATTAGTTTATGAGCAACTACTTAAACCTTACAATTGGTATCAGAGCAAAATGGTTGTTTGCATGCTTTCCGTTTCGTTTTTACGGAGTTATTATGATAACAAAAATAAAACTTGAATTTTCGTATGATATAAGATATGGACGAAATTATTTTAGCATGATACCTACTGTTTTCTAATATGATTTAGAATATTTGGAATAATTTTTGCATGAATATTGATCATTGGTATTTTTATTTCGGTTATTAATACGTTTTAATGGTTAAAAGTGATTAATTTTGGGAAAAATAGTTAAAATAAACTTCTGGCCGAGATTTTTCAGTATGATATCACATGTATTTTCTATAATATGAATATGAATTTTCGTAAATTATAGACCTTTAAATCGTGTGATATGAATTTTAATGGTTAAAATGCAATAAGATGAATAAAAATGGGTTAAAATAGTTATATTATGAATTTGACTATAAAAATTTATGAGGATGTCACATGCAATATTTAAAATTTATGTTGAATTTTCCAGAAATTTATCTCAAATATTGCAATATTATAGATTTTTAATGTAAAAATCGGGTAATTAGTGACATAATTTCGACTTTAATAGTTTAAGTTGGAATTTGGCCATAAAAATTTAACACGATGTCATATATATTATTTCCAGCATGTATAAAATTTTCGAGAATTTTATCTTATTTTATGCTTGAGAAATAATTTTAAATGTTAAAATCGTACGATATATGACGTAAATCGTTAAAATTTGCAAATGTTGTTAAATATGGCCGAAAATATAACCCATTTTAGTCATATGTGATATGTTCATCATGAAAATATTCTTGGGTGCCTAAAGTTTCAGATTTGATTTGTTTTGATTTAATTTTGTTTTGTTAAAGGTAGCATTTAAAATTAAATTAAAAGGAGGCATGCTTTAAAATTTCGGCTATGGGGCAATGTGCCATTTAATTTTCTGTCCATCTTGTGTTCTTAAAAAGGTTTTGGAAGGTATAAAATTATTATTAGTATTTAATTTGCATTTATGAAGTTAATTATTGAATTTTCCGACTTAAATTGCTCGTTTTACGTGTTATTTTCGAAATAATAATAAAACCGTATGAAATACTAATATTTTAACTTTCTGAAAATTTTAAGAACACACTGGATTTTTCAAAATTTGAATTTTGAATTTTCGAAATTTTAATGTCTCTTTTGAATTTTATATTGTTTTTCCCGAAAAACCGAGTAATACCGATCAATATTAAAAATATATTAAGTTAATTCATGTTCAAAGTTTGAGTAAGACTAAATTTTGAATCCTATACGAGTTAGGATGATTAACTTAAGAATGAAAACCGTTTCATTTAATGCATAGTGTTGTTAAACGTTAAAACACGCAATTCCATAAAAACCGAGGTTTACGATAACTATTTAAATAAGTGTTTTAAATAGGACGATTTGGCTTAGGATTTGCATGTTAATTCATATTTATATAAGCATTGCATATTTATATTATGAATGTCATGATTTATTTTTACGTAATTTTGGGAATTATGTAATTTACTTAGTATGGCCTAGTTTTAAATCGGTATTTCCCGTAATGTAAGGGGTTACCGATTCAATTGTAATTTTGTGATCTCGTATCACCCAATTGTAATTTATTTCTATTTTATAATGTATAAAGTAGACTAGAAAAGTTGTAATATTTGTAAAATCCGGAGTTCCTTGAAGACGGTGCCATTCGGAAAGGAGTTCCGATCAAGACGGTGTTTACCTCGAAGTGCGTGCCGCGTGAAGTTCAAGGGACCAAAGGAGTTGGTTTCCGAATTTGTACTTTGTTATTTCTTTTCTAGGAAAGGCCATACTAGGGTTTATTTATGCTTTTATTTTTGCTTTTTATATGTTTGCATGCATAGCCAAATCGTCATACATCGTATCATGCATTTTTCGATTTAATCGACCTAGTCTTTTATTTTATCGATAATTCACCGACTTAGTTCACTTAAACGGAGATAGATAAATAATTGACTAGATCTCTTACATATTAATATTGAGACTTAGCCTTACCAAATAGTACGGACCCATGAATCCCTTCTTTACAAGGACGTAGGCTCGGCTATACCGGGGTACTAAAATTGTCACGTTGGGTAAGTGGGGTAATAAGATTACACCTTGAAATTTGGTTGATCTCAACGAAAGTATTCGTAACCGTAGTTGCAATAAGTTCGGGCTAAAGATAATTTTAAGAAAATTGTCGACCGAGAGTTCTAAGAGTAGAACCGATTAAAGAGTTAATCCACCAAATTATACCGATACGGGTTGAATCGGCTACACCGTGCCCGGATTAGTATGGGTTTGGGTCTCGGGATTGTTTACTTAATTGGGTAAGAGATCATTAAGTAAATATATATAACTAAACTTAAAGTTATAGTTTAAATTATGAATTTAAAATGATGTTGTTTCCCTTTTTATTATTGTAGTTTAATTTTCAACATCGATTATGGCAACCAACGCTCCACCTCTCACTAACGTATCATGGCTTCGATCCTTTATGGATCGTTGCAAACTCGATAAGCATGGTTCCAATTTTAAGGATTGGGATGCGCAATTGCTTTTGGCCGCTCAAGGTGACGATAAGAGTCGTTACCTATCCGAAGCCGCTCCTCCCGCTCCGACCGCTCGTTCATCGGTCCAAAATCGTGAGGCTTATGAAGCTTACATGAAAGAGTCCTCCGCTCTTAAAAATGTGCTCATCTTCTCCATGGAGCCGGATCTCCAAAGGAGTATGATTAAGTTGACCACATCATATGAGATATACACCAAGCTTGCGACCATGTTTTCGCAAACTCCAAGGGTGATTCAATATGAGGCGGCTTCCGCCTTCTTTGACATAACATTCAAGGAAGGGCAAAAGATAAGCCCTCATGTGCTCAAACTAGTTGAGCTCGCGGAGACTCTCAAAGCTCAAGATGTTGATGTTCCCGACTCTCTTATCATTGACCGAGTTCTTCACTCGCTCAATAAGGTCAAGGCATATGCTCAATTCCGGGTGAATTTCAATATGCGAAACCAAGAGACCTCGTTAGACGAGTTGCATAAGATGCTAGTCCAAGCTGAAAGAGATATGGGACTTCATGAAAGTTCCACCAAAGATGTTTTGAACATCGAAAAGAAAGGGAAAACGAGCTTCAAGAGGAATGCCTCGAAAGGCAAGGGCAAGAAAACGTTCAAGCCCAAAGCGACCAAAGAAAAGACCTTTTCGAAAGGCGCTTCCACCTCGTCTTCTAAAGAGCAAGACAAGTGCCATTATTGCACGAGGATCGGTCATTGGAAGCGAAATTGCCCCAAGTACTTAAGCGATCTCAAAAATGGGAAGGCAACCGCCGTAGGTAATAATTCTCGCGTATAATTCATGTCGTTTTATCAACTTATGTATAGTGATACAAATGTGTTGATATTTACCCTTTTTAAATGTTTTAAAGGGGCACCCCCGAATAAAGATAAGGGCAAGGACAAGGAAGCTTGAAGTTCCTTACTTGGATGGCTCCGGTAGCATCCAATTGATCGAAGACTTGAAGAGCTAGGCTCTATTTTTCATATCGTCTTCTTTCATATTTTGCATTTATTTATGGAACAATTTAATTTTCTTGTAAGACAAGGATTAAAATCCTAAAACAATGGTTGTATTTTTGGATATTAGTGACTTGGTTTTCAACCCGAGTCACTACTTTTGTTCTTAATCAATGTTTTGATTTCTCAAATAAATTGCAAGCCTTGTTTAAACATGAATGATAGTGATTCAATCACGCAATAAATATTGATACGATCAAGTTTAAGAGAATCAAAGAGTTGATTAAAACGGAGAACTACACCCCATGAGATAGATTCAATCAAAATGTGATTATATCAGTTCATTATAAGATTTTCATTTTAAGTGAAAATGAGAATGTATTCATCACACCTATCAAAACTTCAAACATTCAAACACATTGGTTAATCGAAATAGCTATCCTTAAACATGTAAAGGTTATTGTTAGAAGGATAGAGTGGGAGAAAATATTTCGCTCACAAACCAATGATGAAATAAAGGAAGGATCTTAGAGAAGATTCTTACTTGGGAGTCTTAAGAAGAGCCCTAAATGATTTGAAGAAACTACGGGAGGACACTCGAAGAAATGTTCTTTGTGTTCATTGGTTCATAGAGAGGAAACAAAGAGCCCTAAGTGATTTAAAGAAACTACGGGAGGACACTCGGAGAAAGGTTCTTTGTGAAATCGGTTCCTATGTAGTTATAAAGAAATTATCATGTCATATTCGTCTCAAGAAAACGAAGACATGATAAGAAGGTAATGAATGATTGAATGGAAGTAGATCACTATAGGGATAGTGATAGTAATAATGATTCGAGTAATAGTTTAACATGCGAGAAATGAAAGGTTCATTTAAGATATCGAGAGGCATTGATTTTAGTGGGAGCGATCTTTCATCAAAAGAATTAAACCTACCATTTAGAGAGAATGGGTGATTCTTTAAGAGTAAAGAATAAAAGGTACTCAATTTAGATGAGCGATATTCATCAAAGAATTGAAACCTACCATTTAGAGAGAATGGGTGATTCTTTAAGAGTAAAGAATAAGAGGTACTCAATTCAGATGAATAAAATAATTATATCATAAGATGATGGAGCTAATGGGAAGGTTTATTATATGGATAATAAAAGGTCGCCCACTAGAAGTTAGAATGGTTGGATACTTTATTCATAGTAATGAATGAAACCATTATCAAAATAGCCAAGATGTTTGAAAATTGTAAAAGTGATGAAATCACTAATAAACTACAATATAGATTTCAGTACATAAGTGACTATAGAGAGTGATTTTAATCCCTCCAGTATATTGATACGTCACAAGTTATAAGATAACAGTGGGAGCTTTCCTTCGGAAAGGAAACTCAAAATCTAGAAAGAGTTCTAGATATGTACTCAAATAGAATCATATTATACGGGATAATATGAGAATAAAGGAGACCAAAAGTTGTAAGTTTTGCTATTATGAATAAAGGTTATTCGCAAAACACTAATACAAATAGATGATTGTGCATCAAAATGCAATGTAATAGTGTTGACTATTGTTGCATGACAACATCATTTGAGTTATGATTAACTCAAAGTGAAAGATACTTTGTCAGAATCCAAATGGGTTGTATGAGACAATATTGAACCCCATAAGTGAACTGGATTGACTCAGTATAGCCCCTAGCCGCTTACATGAGGTGACGTCTCAAAGCGACTAGAGTGTGAGGCGATTGATGGCAAGTTCAAATGCCATAGAGTCATATGTGATGACTAGTCGATCACATAGGCAGACTGTAAGAGACACTCTGTTGGGCAATGTGACCGCTTATAGAGTTCTGGAAATTTTATAGCCGGGTCGTGGCGAGAGCTGCTATAGTATTCTTGTGAGTCAATTCTTTGACTAAAGACTACTCTCCCAAGATGGTACAGTTTAGGCATAACTTTAATCCATTCTCTACGACTTTTCGTAACTGGAGTCAAATGGGATTGTTTTGGGTTGTGACTGACTGTGACTAGTTGAAGGAAGTAGTGCGATAGAAATTGTCCACCCCTTGTCAGGGTTGTTCAAATCTCAGGGCCACTCGAGGAGTAATTAACTGGAAATGCGTGGCCACGCTCGGAAGGTATCTATGGTAGATAATTCCGGTCAGACAGTTATTCTCCAGATCGAGGAAACCATTCATGATATGATCAAATGCAAGAACGACCAGAGAGAGACATCTTGCATTGAGTGGGAGATTGTAATAGGACAAGAGAATTGGTGACGCACACTTGTCGAGGACAAGTGGGAGATTGTTGGGAAATGTGTCCTCAACAATAAGTGCGATCACGTAATTAAATCTCATAACAAGAATGCGCAAGGGATGATAAGAATTATTAGTCAACTGACCAACATTAATCGGTAATGATTGGCTAGCTAGAGTTTGACATTACTGTCGTATGACGGTGATGGTCAGTTGATCCCTTTAGGTCACACCTTTAGGACAATTCCCTTAATTGATAAAGTGATCAAATGTATATTGATACGATTTGATCATATTCCTTAAACTCGTGTGTCGAGAAATTAGAGGTTAAATCTTAATGTAAGATTTATGTTTAAAATTGAAACGTGTCAATTGTTAAACATTAAACGATATTTTAAGATATCGTAATTAGAATGAATTGGGTTGAAATTAATACAAAGGTTGTAAATCGTATTGACGATAAAATATTATTTTACAATGGTAATTTCGAATTACTTGTCAATTAATAAATATGATTTATTTGACATAATATTTATACGATAAATATTTATATGCTTTGTATAATTATAATTTAATTACCTTATGACATATTAGATGTCATACTTTATACAAATTATACAATTGACAAAATTGTAAAATTAAGTCCATTTTATGGACTTAATAGCCGGTTATGGTGAGGGTTAGTGTAAGGTGTTTTAATTGTTAAATACACCATTAATCATCAAGTTTAATATGTTGCCTTGAGAACACTAACCTAGATGCCTCCCTAGTGTCTTGAGAACACAACATGTTCCCTCTTTGGCACTCCCTAAGCCGGCTACCCCCTTCCCAAGTGAGCATGCTTAAGTTAGTTTATGTGATAATTAAAGAGGCATGCTCATGATATATATATATGTATATATGATATTCATTCATTCTTCTCTTCTCTTCTTCTAACCCTAGCCGAAATTGTGCCCAAACAAGAAGAGATTATCAACCTCTAATACTTATTATAAGATAATAAAATTTATACTAAGAGTAGTATTCAAATATATTTCTAATAAAAGTGATTAGAAATAGTTTAAGGAAGAAAACCGATTCCAAGTCTAGCATACAAAGTTTCGGTTCTTTTGGGGTTGTCTTGGTGCATCCGGAGGAGGTATTCTATATTGGGTACTCGGAGGATCATCCTTGCAATATACTTGGACCGTGTGTAAGGACTCGGTCTACTCTTTATTTCCGCTTAAGCATGCATAAGATCTAATATAAATGAGTTTATAATTTTGTTAATTAAAAGTTAATTAAAGGTTTGTTAGTATGACTAAATTAGTTTATGAGCAACTACTTAAACCTTACATTTTCACCTTAAATAAATAATAGTACTGATGTCTCAATACTCAAATTAATTCTTTATCCAATACATTGTTGTCGGGCGAAAATGCTATCCTTCTTAAATAACGGTTATTTTAGAGGATAGAGTGGGAGAAATTCTATGCCCGCAAACCAATGAAATAAACATAGGATCCTTGAGAAGAGTCCTATAGGGAGTTCTTAAGAAGAACTCTAAAAGATTGGATAGAAGAAACTACGAGAGGACATAGAAGAAACTACACGAGGACACAAAAGGAAATGTTCCATATGTTGTCATTAGTTCCCAGAGAGGAGAAAGGGGACTGCGAGTGTTAACGGAAGGAAATCGTTTCCATGATGTTAATGTTTCTGTTTTATAAAGATAATAGAGGAGAAATCATCTCCCGTTCTCGTGAAAATAGAAGATTTTATCCGTGGGAAGGAAAATGAAAAATGAAATGTTCGTAGCGAGTTGAGAAAATGTTTGAAGTAAATCAAAATGAAATGTTCATTATGAGTTGAGAAGATGTTTGAAGATATTACCTAATCACTATGAAGATAATGGGAGTTATTAACTATAAGATAGTGACATGGAATTCAGTGGGAGAAAGAATATGAGGTTTTCAATTCTAAATGAATGTATGTTAAGAACATAAATCATAAGTGAGTTTATCATATGATAATGAAACGTCACCAATTAGTATACAAGGTTTGGATTTGAATCCAAGATATGAAAATGTTAATTCATATAACCTTGATTAAATGCCAAAGGTTGAAACAAAACCTTATTTCGATATAAGTTTCTCGAGGAGAACTAATGGATCGAATCTAGGTTAACTACAATATAAAATTCTAGTACAATAATGAGTTTTAATAAAACAGTGGGAGCTTCCTTAAGGTAAGGAGACTCGGGTCGAGTATAAAAGACTTGAAATGTACTTGAATAAGATCATATTATGCGAGATAATATGAGTCAAAAGGAAACTGAAATTTGTAGGTTTAAAAGATGTGAAGATAGGGTATATTCACATAACAAACCGTTAATACAAATTGATGTATGAGCATCAAAGATTGTTTATGTGGAGCAACAATATCGTATTGATTGTTCGCACATAACAATCACTCTTATCGTTTGAGTTATTATTATTATTATTATTAACTCACAATTTATACTTTGTGAAATCCAAATGGGTTGTAAGAGACAATTTGAACCCCGTAAAGTGAACTGGATTAACTTAGTATAGCCCATAGTCGCTTGTATGAGGTGACGTCTCGAAGCGACTAGAATGTGAGGCGATTGATGGCAAGTTCAAATGTCATAGAGTCATATGGGATGACTAGTCGATCACATAGGCAGACTGCAAGAGGCACTTTGTCGGGCATTTAGTGACCGCTTATAGAGTTCTGGAAATTTTATAATTAGCCTGGTCGTGGCGAGAGCTACTATATTATTCACATAAGTCGATTCTTTGACTTGAGACTGTTCCCCCAAGGTGACACAGCCTCAGATTGACTTTGATTTTAGCTCTACGATCAACCGTTAAAGAGGGTCAAATGGGCTTCTTTTGGGTCATGATGGACTGTGCTAGTCGAAGGGAACAGTAGGATAGGAATTGTCCAACCCCTTGTCGGGGTTGTCTTAAATCTCAAGGCCACTCGAGGAGAAATTTAGCTGAAAATGCGTGGCCACGCTCGGAAGATATCTATGGTAGATGATTCCGGTCAAAGCAGTTAAATCTCCAGATCGAGAAAAAAACCACTCAAGATATGATCAAATGCAAGTACGACCTGGAAGACACCTTGCATTGAGTGGGAGATGACGTAATAGGGCAAGAGAATCGGTGACGCACACTTGTCGAGTAAAAGTGGGAGATTGTTGGGAAATGTGTCCTCAACAATTGTGCAATCACGACAGTGATAAAAATCATTGTCATAAATCTTATAAGAATATGCAAGGGACGATCCGATATTTGATATAGTCAACTGACCAACATTAATCGGTAATGATTGGCTGACTAGAGTTTGACATTACTGTCGTATGACGGTGGTGGTCAGTTGATCCCTTTAGGTCACACCTTTAGGACTAACCCCTTAAACGTATATATTGATTAATTGTATAGGATACAAATTGATCGATATTCTTAAAACCGTATATTGAGAATTCAGAGGTTGAATCTTAAAGTAAGATTTATATTTGAAATTGAAATGTGTCAATTGTCAAATATTAAACGATATTTTAGAAATATCAAGATTAGTATAATGAATGGATCATGGTTATAACAAATGTTGTTAATATATCGTATCAACGATTATTATGATAACCATATGTTGGGACAGTAATTTCGAATTACTTATTAATTTGTTAAATGTGATTTAATTAATTTAGAAATATTATTTATGTGATAAATTTATATTTTAAATTAATACAATTATTATGTCACATAAGATGTTACGTAATTAGTTAAATTGTACGAATTATAAATCGTAATATGAATCTCCATATTACGTGTTAGTGTGTCGTGTAAGTTGACAATATATGATAAAATTATATATGATATTTTATCTTATAATTGTAATGATTATGTCATATTATGATATGACCTTACCTTGTGCTTGAGTGCATGAGAAGGAATTAAAATCCCTTCCACATGCACCATTTACACGACACAAACACCCACCCCAACCAACCCATTTTCTCTATATATATGTGATCATATCACATACTAGAAAACTAATCCTTATGCATTTTCTAGAGTAAGAAAATACAAGAACCTCCTAAATATTACATAGATAATATTTTATTAATACTAATATTACTATTAGTACCCGGTTTTAAGAAACCTAATACCGTCTTCTAGATTCGGGTTCGGTATTTGGTCCGTTTAAGGTAAGGTCTTGGTGTTAACTCATTGGAGGCAAGCTTACTTGGTTGCTTTTGGAGGATCGTCCTAGCAATATTTCGGACCGGTTGTAAGAATACGATTCTCTTTATTTCCGCTATTGTTTTGCATGCATAAGATCTTGAGTATAATTAATATGAGATTAATTAAAAATGTAAAATAATTAGTAAGACTACATTATGAGGATAACAAGTATGAATCTCTTTTTTCCTTCAATAGGAGCCATTGGGTGCTAGCAGCGATCATGTCAAATCAGAATAGAGTCTTTTGGTTAGACTCTATGCATGGACAACCAAGCGAGACCTTTAAGGAGTTGATTATTAAGTAAGTTTATCATACTGATTTGACACATAGTATTAAGTTTCAATTATTATTATTTTCACTACGACACATATACTCCCTCCTACCCATTATAAGTGTCCGTTCTTCGTTTTATTTTATTCGTCAAAGTGTCTCGTTGTGTACTATTTTGGCTATTTTATTACCTCTTTACCCTTCCCTATTTATATATATTACCCACCCACCCACCCCTAACCCAATATAATTACTTACACTACCCAATCTAAATACCCCTACGCTACCCAAAATATTAAACAATTAGTATTCCTTAAATGTTCTACTCACTCCTAAATGGGACACTTATAATGGGTAAGAGGGAGTATTTATGTGAGTTTCTGCCTCTTTTTTAAAGTGCCTTCGAGAAGAAAAGAGCTATTGTGGGTGATCAACCCAGGAAAGATTCTGATGCTGACATTACATTTTCAACGATAACAGGGGTACATGCGCAAATACAATACCTTAATTAAGTGCATGACATTTGTCTTTTTTAATTACGCATTAAACTAACTGGTAATTGTATGCCTTCTCGTCTATTCGTTTTTTATGTAATATCATAGATCCTTAGGCAGCCGGACATCATACAATGTGGATACTACGTTTGTCGTTTCATGTATGAGATAATTAAGCGAAGATTTATCGCTGTTCCATAAACGGTTAGTAATTTTTTGAAGTTAAATATACTTTTTTTTCATTAGAGCTTCTGTCTTTGCTACTATATTACGATGTTCCTATGCTAATATTATTGTTACTCTAAGTCAACGCATGTTTTGTATGTATTTGTTTTATCCGCAGTATCTATTCAACGAGCCAGCTCTCCCTGTGTACAACAACACCCAGATAGACAAGGTAAGGGACTTGTGGGGCAAATACGCCATTACACACAAACCTTCAATTGGGAAGTGATTAGCTAGCTAGCTTAGGGAATGTACAATATGTAAGTAGGAATTTTGGTTGTAGAACTGATGCACAAAATATAATTAAGAACTTATGCATCATCAACAACTTCCTCCTTTTATATCCAAAATATATAGATGTTTTCTGCAAAAATATTAAGAAAGATGTTAAACAAACTATTAAAAGTAAATAAATGATCTTCATAAGGACCCTTTAGTCATTGTTTTGCCTTATTTAAAGAGTGATAGATTGGATATAAATGAATTAAAACGGAAAATGTGTAGTTTGGATATGAATGGGTATAGTATTATTTTACACCAAGTCTCTGTTGTGACGGGTATATCTGTCACAAACTTGCGACGGGGCAGTGTACTACCCATGTGGGTGAATAAGACGATACAGTTTGCTTTCCTTAAACATCTTGATTTTGTCTTATATACCCCCACATGAGTATTATTTGACCCGTCGCAAATGCACTGAAATGGAGAGCCTTGAACAGTCTGTTTGGGTGTTTATGTCGAGCCTTAATTCCAACACCATTTTTATGCAAAAAAATGAATTTACAAGTTGAAAGTTTTGTTTGCATCCAAATCTGGCCTGACTTTCAAGCATCATATTTCACGTTTTAAAATTGCAAATCATTTGATTTTTGTGTCATTAGAAAGCTTAAGATCTTAACAAAACAATGGCTTTTGAATCACCATCATATCTGGTCTATAACCTGAGTTATGGCCGTCCCAAACAGACTGCGCATTCTTGGACAGCCCATGACCTATGTGCACTAAAGTTTCAATAAATACAGATTTACTCAAGATATGAGGTTGTTTCTTATTTGAGGTGAAAGTTAACTCATTTATCTTTCCAAAGAGCTATCATACGCCCCTAAATTCATTCTGAGCTAAGAGATATGGCTTCTACAAGATAGGGCTGAGTTGCTGAAACTTTCAGAAGAAAAGGGGCTGCATTGTTTCGAGGTGTCCTTGGGATTAGGGTAAGGGGCTGGTTGTTTATGGTCCTTATCTTAATCCCTCTTTTGTTCAAGCATCTTCAAAAGCACAAGTAATCATTTGCCAAAAGCATGGGGTCAGAAAAGGGGCTGCATTTTCTGTTTTGGTCTCCCCAAAAACAAAGGACAAGTCGCTTTCAATGCAGAATGGTGTAAGAGGGCAGCCTGTTTTTGCTTGTTTTTTGTGTAGTAGGCAGCCGTGGCTTTTGCTTTTGTGTAAGGGTTTTCTGAACTCTTAAAAGCCATTAGATTAAACAATAGATGTATGGTTACGATGTAATGGCTTGGCCTATATAAAGCAAGCTAACAACCTTGTAAAAATCAGATTTGATGAATTAAGAAAAAGAAAATCAGAAGGTTTCAAAAACCCTTTGTAGTTCATTGCTTTGTGCTTGAACAACTCCATTACTTCGTGTTTGGATCCATGTTCTCGTCTTGCTTCGTGATCTGGACGAGTACATGAAGAAGAGTGAGTCCTTGCTTCGTGATCTTGGATGATCTCTTAGGCTTAAACTTGCTTCGTGTTCTGGTTTAAGTCATATCCTAGGCTTAATCAAGAGTGATCTTGTTAAGTCATATCCATTATTTATGTCTTTTATTTCCGTCCTACAAATAATAACCTCAAACAGCCCTTAATATCGTTCTAAACAGACCCGGGACGTGTTCAAAAACGGTCCTGGAATACAAAATACAAAACAGCCCCATTTTGAAGTATTCATGGGACCATTTTCGGTCCAATTTTTTAAGGAAACATAACTAACATGCGAGGTGTAGAATTACGTAACTGAAATGTGGAAATAAAAAAAAACATAATTACGTATTAATTCATAAGTACAAAATCACAACTCGGGATAGGATATCCCTACAGGCACAAAACTGTTTAAACAAAACTAAGGTCTAGCTAACGAATAAGGTAATGTCATCGATGAAGGATCATCGCTCACTAGCCTCATGCAAATCCCTGCTCAGCAATCACCAACCTACACACATGAAACATGTGCGCCACAGTCAGTGAGGCGTGGCTAGAGATGCTCCTAGCCACCAATTGCCATATGCACATAACACATAATCACATATAATCAATCATCATACTCCAACATAAATATAATTATGAGAAGTAATCTTTCACCAAATCTTCTTCTTAACATACTCATGTAATTAGATCAAATACCACAACTCGGGCATATCTAAAACATACGTTCAACAATGATAGCACAATACCCCGACTCTGGCAAGCTATCACAATTCAGCAGTATCTAAGTCCTACCCCGACTCAGGTAAACTTAGACACAAACAATCAGCAATATCAAATCATCGACCCGACTCAGGCATGAAAAGATACAATCAGCTAGCATTGGTTCAGAGGTCCCGACTCAGACATAACCAATACTCTTCGAATGAATCAGAGGTCCAGACACAGACATGATCAACACGGTCATCCAAACTCACAAAAGTAATAGAGGTCCCGACTCAAACATATCCCAATGCATCATCCATACACGTGCCGGCTCAGAGGTCCCGACTCAGACATGTCCGACACGCGACATACACACACGTATCCAACTAGAGATCCCGACTCAGACATAGTTCGATACGCAACAAACAAAGATACATATTGTACTCTAGAGGTCCCGACTCTGACATATTCCAATACGTACCACATCCAAACTATGACCTAGTCTTTCTACTAGATTGCGGTCTAAAATATGATAGCTTACAAGCATAGAAGTCACATGGAAGAAGAATCAATCAAATCGGAATAATCGATCATAAGTAAAAACTCTTTTTCAACAGAATAGGGCTCTCAGCCGGTTGGCTGACCCTCTGCCAGTCAACCGGCTGAGAGTCTTCTCCCTTCATGCAGCCTTCTTAAAATCTCACGGGGAAAGGATCCTCAACTAGTGGATCGGCTGCCGGCCACCCGGCTGGGAATCCGTTCTCAGCCAATTTCTACTCTTTTTCAAAGGAGTAGGGCTCTTAGCCGGTCAACCGGCGTCGGGCACCCGGCTAAGAGTCCCATTCCACCCTTAGTCCAAAAATCTATACTTCAACACACAAGGGTCTCCCAGCCGGTGGACCGGCGGCCGGCCACCCGGCCGGGAGCCCTATGCACACTTTCTACGCAAACATTTTAGAACACGGCTCACAGACTCTCAGCCCTGTACCACGAGAATGCATTTCGACATATTGAAACTCATTCCAATCCATTAAAACTCATCCAAATACATGATTCCTACTACAATTTCATGTTACCCAACAAGTATTGTGGGGAATAAAGCATGTATTCGCCCTAAACATGAAGGATTATAACGAAATTTACAGTTGCAAATATAGTCATAAGATAATTAAAAACATGAAAAGGAATACAACCTTGGGTCCTTGCTTGAATAGGCCTAAGAACAGGAATTAAAGTAAATTCCCTCCTATAACTTGCACCCAAGACTTTGTTTAAGACGATGCTGCGTGTGCTAGAAAGGCTCTCCAATTGCCTTGCAATATGGGGAGAGTTTTGTGAGGTTTTGATGTGAGATCTGAGTTTTGGGAGGAGGATACTCTCAAAACCCTAATTTCTTGAGATGTGTTTTTAGTCAGTTAAAACATTCAAAAGACCAGTAACCTAACAAAAGGAGAAGTCCTCTCCTTTTGTATTGTTTCGGTCGGCCGAATGGGTTAGGGTAAGAGTGGGCTTTCCACTCTTACCTTATACCAGTGCATGATTCGACCCAGTTTGCTAAATATTATTCGCGGGTATTTATTATAAATCGTACAAAAGTTATCAGATATTAATGCAGTCGATACATTAATAATTGTCTGACAAAATTACGATATTGTATAATTACCCAAATTAATATAACTGTTTATATTAATACGTGAATACAATATTTAATTAAATATAACCGTTTATATTTAATTTACGAATTAATCATGTAATCCGTATTAGCTAAAATTATTTAATCCGTATTAAATAATAATCTCAACATCTTATTGACTAATTTAATAGTCAATACCTCTGACTAACTGTTTAGTCGTATCTGGCATAAATGTGACTGTATTTTCATATCTTCACATCTATCAAACGTGTCCTATAGGTGTGACGTATAGGGACCAGTTGATCACCGCCATCCGTATGACAATAACGTCAAACTTATCTAGCAAGCCAACCGTTATTGATAAACGTGGATCAACTGATAATAATACTGAAGTATGCCCTTGTGATCCTTAAAGAGATTTAATAAGTCATTGTACTAACTGTCAAGGACACCAGCCCCAACAATCTCCCACTTGTCCGTACAAGGGTATGTGCAATGACGTTATCACACTACATGTGGAGGACACAAGCTCCATCAAACTCCCACTTGTCCGTACAAGTGTAGGTGCGATAACCGATTCTCATATCCTTTTAAAATTTCTCCCACTCAATGTAAGACAATTTGCAAATCCGCATACGCAAAGGTCGTATCTCACAAGCGATCTGTATCAAGAGTGGTTTCCCCGACTAGAGAGTAACTTAACTGATAAAACGAATCTGTATTCGAGCATGGCCATGCATTTCAGTTACTACTCCTCGAGTGGCCCTGAGAAATGATAAAATCCTGATAAGGGTTTGGATATTTCCCTCAACTCGAATCCTGCAGATGTAAGCACAGCATGAAATAACCCAGAAAAAATCCTCTTGGCCCCTGTTACGGAAGACCGTGGGAAAGAAACCAAAGTTACCCAAAATCTGCCTTAATCTCAAGAGACAGTTGAAAGTCAAAAGACTCGACTCTAAGGAACATTATGGAGGTCCTATCCACGACCTGGCACCTAATGTTATAAAACATTTAGGACTCCATAACGTTGTCACGGGGTGTCCTACGAGATATCCGTATAACTCGCCTTTGTGATTGGTCAGTCAACTGTTTGACTTATGGCTCGTTGAACCCACTATCAACCAACGTCACAAAATGATTACCTGAGTTATCAGCTCAAGTGGGTAATCAAGGACCAAAACGATGTAATGTTAATCAGTTCACTTTGTGGTGTTCAAAATTGGCGTACAATTCCACATGAAAAACAAAACATTATATATCATAACAATGAGGTTGAATAGAGTACACGAGAAAATGAATTATTACATGAATTCATAAAAGAGTACTACAACTTAGGAACACATCTAATTCCCATGGAATTAATGTGCCCTTCATGCTTATCACGTGGTAATGCTTTTGTGAGAGGATCAGCTATGTTGTCATCCGTAGTGATCTTATCAATGAATATCTCCTTTTGCTCCACGTAATCTCTGATTAGATGAGCTTTCCGTTGTACATGTCTAGCTTTGTTGCTAGACTTATGCTCCTTAGTGATACGTGTCTATTTTATGATGTTTTACATCTATTTTTACACGTATTTGGTCGCCCATTTACTATGTTTTAGCCTTTATTTCCCACAAATTGTGTACTTTCGTATTTTTATGCATTTTTGCAGATTTATGCGGAAAAGAAGCAATTTAGCACCAAATTCGTATCCTCAAGTCTTTTGCTTAATTAAGGAATAAATGGAAAGTCAACTGGAGTCAAAATCAAGTACCAAAAGTCAAACCAAGAGGAAAACCGAAGACTTCCCAGAGGAAGCGGTCGACCGACCACCCAAACGGGTCGGCCGACCAGGCCTGATTTTCATGAAGCCCAATTTCCAAGAAAGGCCGGAAATAAGAGAAGTCCAACAAGAAGCGGTCGACCGACCAGCTAAACGGGTCGGCCGACCAGAACGAAGCCCATGCGAGTCTTTTTCGGAAATAAAGTAGAATTAGAATCTTTAGGAAACCCTTAGTTTTTACCCTATATAAACTAATCTTGTGATTAGGGTTTTATATCTTTTATCTATCGAATACACCATCTTTTTACTATCTTAAATCTCATCATATATTTTTAGTTTTGCAATCTTTCAATAGTTCCCAAGTATTCAATAAAGTTGATTCCGTTCTACCTTAATTCCAATTGTGGTAATTCTTCTTTGATCTAGTTTCATTATCGTTCTTATTGCTTTTATTACAATTGTTAAGTTAGAATCCCAAGCTTTATTTGAATCTTGCATGCTTAGATTATTTACTATGTTTTCCATGTTTATTCCCAATTTTATATTCGTCTTAACAGTTATGAGTAACTAATTTTCATATGTTAGGATGTAGGGAATAATATGCATAGGTAAATAAAATCCGAAAAACCCGACCTGTAGCAGGACCCCGGTCGGCCGACTGGAATAGTCGGTCGGTCGACCGAGGCCGTGGTCGGCCGACTGGAGTAGCCGGTCGGTCGACCACTCGCGTCTGTTTTCTTATTTCGTCTTTTCTTATAAATTATAATATCCTGCAATGAGACCAATAGGAGACTTGTAGGATGTTAGTAATGACCTACCCAAGATTGAAAGATACGGGAAGGACATTGGTTTACACCTTAAGACGGATAGGTTACTCAAGGCTGAAAGGTATGTAACCTGGGATTTAGGAATCACCCTTATTGTTGACACCCAATAATTGTGAGACCTAGGAACTAATAGCATAGGCCGAAAGGAGCTATTAGGTAGCATAGACCTAAAAAGATATGTTACACCCCCTTACGCGACTGCAATACATGTCGACCTTAGGATTTATTTTACCTTAGCTAATTATTACCCAAACATCCTAGCATCCTCTTTTATTATATTTTATTCTCATCTTTTAATTCTTGTTTTATTTTAATCTTTACTTTAGATATAGTAATCAACCAATCACCCCCAAAAATTTGTTACCTTTAAACATAAACATTAAGACAATAAACATTCCCCACCTCTTTGTGGTTCGACCCTGACTTTCACTATCTATTGTTAAGGTTAGGAATTATAAATTTATCTTTGGTACCCTCAACGACGGGCATCAAATTTTGGCGCCGTTGCCGGGGAGGTGACGCCAGTGTTTATTGTTTTTTGTTTTTGTTTCTCTTTGTTTAAGGAACTTTATGTTCCTTAAACCTTCTCACCTTTTTCTTGTAGTTTCCTCTTATGCGCAGGTCAGTTCAAGGAGAACTCCTACCACTTGATCTCGAAATTGAGAGGACTCTTAGGGAAAGAAGAAAGCAACTTCTAGCAAATCAGGAAGGAGGTTCACCATCTTCCTTATTTCAAGAAGACCTTTTCGAGTTACCACCATCTTCACCAAAAACACCACCTTCGCAACCAAATTCACCCATCAATCCGCTCTCACCAAAAACACCGCCTTTTACCCACTTTCCAGTTTTTCCTAAAGAAGAAGATAATATGGCAGAAGAAGCTACTATTGCCAGTCACTCTATGCCTCAGGCAAAGGACCTATACAAAGGGTTCACTTTACCTGCAGGTACTGGGAAGCCATTCGAGGCCAAGCCTGCCTATATAACTATGGTTGAAAGAAACCAATTTGGAGGCTCGGCCAATGAGGATGCTGCTAAGCATATTGAAATCTTCACAGATTACATATGCTCTATAGCACCCCCAGAAGGAGTGACGCAGGACCAGATTAAACAGACCATGTTTATCTTCTCCCTTAGGGACTCTGCGAGAGAATGGTACAGAGACCTTGACCGCACTGCTGCGGGAGTTACAGATTGGAACACCTTAGCCCTAGCTTTCTACAGGAAATATTACTCTGCATCAAAGACAAATGCTTTAAGAGCGCAGATCACCAATTTCAAGCAAGGTCCCAATGAAGACTTTAGCGAGGCGTGGGACAGGTTCAAGAGACTTGTTCGATCCATACCACATCACGGATTCGAACAATGGTTTCTTTGCAACCAGTTCTACAATGGCCTCTATGATGACAACAGGGCCTACCTAGATGCTGCAGCTAATGGGAGATTCCAAGATAATTCAGGAGAGACTAAAGGTCTCAAGTTAATAGAAGATGTTGCTGTGCACCGCGCTGAGCATGGTACTTCCAGAGGAAATCAGAGAAAATCTGAGTACAACCTGTCAGCAATTGAGGCCTTGACGGCCAAGTTAGAAAAATTTGAAGCTGCAGGAAAGCTCGATCTAGGGAGTGGAAGTAAGGGAGGAATTTACCAGGTGAACGCCGTTCAGGACGGACCCTTTGCTTGTGAGAGGTGCGGTGGAGAAGGGCATGTGTCAAAGTTCTGTACTTCATCTAATGAAACATGTGCCGCTTTTCAGCATTACCGTGGGAACAATTTCTATGATCCAAATAATAACAATGTCCATCCCAACTTAAGGTGGACAAGCCAGAATGTTCAAAACCCACAGCATATGCAACCTCAGCAAAATTCCACATATGTACCCCCACATAAACAGAATTTCCAAAGATCACCTTTCAACCCTCAACCACCTTCCAATCCACCACCCAACACGGATGCTCTTATCCAAAATCTTATTGGGTTGGTTCAGAAGGAGTCGCAGGCTAGAGAGGCAGGGATGAAGATGTTGGAGTCCCAGATTGCTCAGATCGCGAGCAAGAATGACACTAGGGCTCCGGGTCAACTTCCGACCAAGCCAGACCAGAAGAAGGAGACTCTAAACGTCGTAACCCTGCGAAGTGGAGCTAAAGTGGGGGCTGAGAAAGAAAAAACAGCGAGTAGCAGCAAAGTCGGTCGACCGACCGCGGAGCAGGATCCGAAATTATCAGCTGAACAGGAGACTGGTCGACCGACCGAGGATACTGGTCGACCGACCACCGAAGCCGAATCTGAAGTTCCCTTTCGTCCAGAATTGCCGAATAACTTACGAGATTTTCTTTTCAGGGGTGACAAGACCCCCAGATTTTTAAAAAGGGCTGCAAATACGGAATCCTCAGCTGCTCCTTTTCCAGAGAGACTCGTGCCTTCAAAGGAACAGGTATCTTTTGACAAATTTAAAGATGTAATTCGTTCATTAAATGTTCAAGTTCCATTTTTAGAATTAGTTCAACAAGTTCCTTCTTATCTTAAATTCATGAGACAACTTTTGTCAAGAAAGAGGTCTCTAGAAAAGGTTGAGTCTGTGGCTCTCACTGAAGAGTCATCTAGCTTTTTAACTCATGTCATTGCCCCTCATAAATTAGAAGACCCTGGAAGTTTTTCTGTCCCCTGTAATATAGGAACCTTCCCAGTTAAAAAGGCTCTATGCGATTTAGGTGCTAGTATAAGTGTCATGCCACTAAGTGTTGCCTTAAAACTAGGGATGACCGAATTTGCGGTGACCAGTATGACGGTCCAGATGGCTGATCGCACATCTATGGAACCTATAGGGGTGTTAGAAAACATCCCTGTGCGTATTGACAGGTTTTTCTTCCCAGTAGACTTTGTTGTTTTGGACATCCCAGAGGATGCCCATATACCCATAATTCTAGGAAGACCCTTTCTTCACACTGCAGGTGCCATTATAGATGTAGGCACTGGAACTCTAACCTTCAAAGTAGGCAAACACTCTATCATCTATGGCCTATCCTATAGGAAGAAGGACGCTATGACCCCCATCACATGTAATGCTATCACTTCTGAGAAGAAGTATGAGGTCATCACTACTTCTCCACCTTTATTACCTGTTCCTGTATCTGTTTTTACACCTCCGCCCCAGATTGGGAGCAATAGGGAGGACGCATCTGTTATGACTATTGCAGAAATTGGTTTGGGGAAACCCAAGGAGAAGGAAGTCATCGTCCAGAGAGGAGGAATGGGATGCCTAAGCTATGGAGAAGATGAGGATCCAGACGTCGTGGATCGAGAGGAGAAAAAGAAGAGGAGGCAGGCTCAAGCAGAGAGACCGTCGCATATGCTTTGCGATGGAGGAAAGAAAATGTGTTTTGCCACTGAAGCAAAAACTGTGGAGACTACGGCGTGCCGTCAGAAGCCGTGGTCGGATATCTTCCGCATCTTTAGCGGATAGTTGTTTTTAAATTACAGTTTTAAGACTATTTATTTTATGTTGTGTGAAACTTTTTAGTTCGGTTTGCTAGTAGTTAAGACTTTTAGAATCGTTTTGGCATCTCGCGCATTGTTGGGCGCACATATTCTCTTACTTTTTCAGGATTTACGAAGAAATGAAGACCTCCAGGACACAGATGGTCGACCGACCAGAATCATCAGTCGGTCGACCAGACGCGCTGTTTCGCATATTTTTTCCGCTGTTCACAGGAGGTCGATCGACCAGAAACACCGGTCGGTCGACCTACCTGTCCACTGCAGTCTTTCGTTTCTCTTCCTTGGAACTCGTGAAATCAAATTGGATACTTGAGTGGCACTGCTAGCCACCAAAAACCTCCCAGCTTACGCTGGTTTGGGGAGGTTTTTCTCATGCACTTCATAACCCAGTGAGTTCTTTCCAGTTTTTCCTTAGCTTTATTTTCTTTGCATCTTTCCTTTAATTTTCTGAAACCTTTACTTAGGCTGATGCACAATGGGGACATTGTGCGGGTTGGTTTGGGGAATGGTTTCGTGTTACATGCATTGCATTTTGTCACACGTTTATTGCATTTCTGTCTTGCATCGTTCTTTTCTTTATTTTCTTTATATATACAAAAAATCCAAAAAAAATTAAAAAATTCAAAAATTTCAAAAAAAATGCACGTTTATTTTAGCATATAGGTCGAGTCGGAACGATAGTATTTCAAGGATGATTTAGCTATCTCACATGTTTATGCCTTTACCTTGCCTTGTCAACTTGTTTTAGTATGAAAGTCTTTTGCATATCTACGAGTTTTTGTCAACTTGCATATCTTGAGACTTGACTTATACCTTGGCAACCTACTATACATTCTGAGTTTTAGAGCCTTATTCCTGGTTTCATTATTAAACCGGTTGTCTAGGATGTGAGTAGTACTCCCCTTGGAACATGTTACATCAATATGCATAAACATGAGTTTGAATTGCTATATACTTGTTTTACTTTCTCGTTTTGTGAGTCTTGATACGTGCATTTGGGATCCCTTTTCTCATATTTACCCATAAGCTTCACATAGCCAAAATTGCCTTTTTATTCCCCCAAAACTACATCCCATACTTAGCCTACCCTTCCAAGCTAGTATTTGTGGTCATTGGATTTTCTTTTGAGGCATCTTGGTTTGTAAGCTATCATAAGCAAAAAGAGAAAAGAAAGAAAGAAAGCAAGAAAAGAAAAAGAACAGAAAATTCAAAGAAAGAAAGAAAAGAAAAAACGAAAAAAAAATCCAGAAAATACGAAAGTCAGTCGACCGACCGCATATACAGGTCGGCCGACCAATTGGCACCATCAGAAAAAATTTTCGTTTCAAGAAATTCATTTCTTTTATTTGTTATCACTCCCGTACTTCATTCAAAATATTTGGGAGTCCTTTCTTTTTTAATGTGAGAGTTGTGCCACAAGAAAAGACACTTTCTTAATATCAAAAAGTCGTGAAATATGTTATTGGGAATCGGTTTTACTAGCTTGGCTACTAACCCCACAAATCCAAAAACATCTTAACCACCTTTACCTTTTACCTCACATATCTTTCGTACCTCATTTTCATGTATCTGGGTCACTTAAATGAGATTGTTATACAAAGTTGTAGAATTCCTGTTCATGTTAGATTGCAGGCATGTTTCCATGGGTCGCAGTTAGGTGAGTGTCTCTACAAAATTACTTCTTTCTATCTTTTACATATACTCACCCTTTGCTTCATGAGTGTCTCGAGCGTACCGCGAGAGTCCATGGTATAAGTCTCTATAGTCTTTATGTTTTCAAGTTTGACAACCCTATAACTCGTTTGCATGATTTGAATATTATCTCATTTTGTTCTTGGCATTGGTTTAGGCTTACATGTAAATTTCGCTCTGAGATTGAAATCGTTCCATTAGTTAAGATCGAGTCTATTTCTTGCTTGAGGGCAAGCAAGGGTTTGGTTTGGGGAATTTGATACGTGTCTATTTTATGATGCTTTACATCTATTTTTACACGTATTTGGTCGCCCATTTACTATGTTTTAGCCTTTATTTCCCACAAATTGTGTACTTTCGTATTTTTATGCATTTTTGCAGATTTATGCGGAAAAGAAGCAATTTAGCACCAAATTCGTATCCTCAAGTCTTTTGCTTAATTAAGGAATAAATGGAAAGTCAACTGGAGTCAAAATCAAGTACCAAAAGTCAAACCAAGAGGAAAACCGAAGACTTCCCAGAGGAAGCGGTCGACCGACCACCCAAACGGGTCGGCCGACCAGGCCTGATTTTCATGAAGCCCAATTTCCAAGAAAGGCCGGAAATAAGAGAAGTCCAACAAGAAGCGGTCGACCGACCAGCTAAACGGGTCGGCCGACCAGAACGAAGCCCATGCGAGTCTTTTTCGGAAATAAAGTAGAATTAGAATCTTTAGGAAACCCTTAGTTTTTACCCTATATAAACTAATCTTGTGATTAGGGTTTTATATCTTTTATCTATCGAATACACCATCTTTTTACTATCTTAAATCTCATCATATATTTTTAGTTTTGCAATCTTTCAATAGTTCCCAAGTATTCAATAAAGTTGATTCCGTTCTACCTTAATTCCAATTGTGGTAATTCTTCTTTGATCTAGTTTCATTATCGTTCTTATTGCTTTTATTACAATTGTTAAGTTAGAATCCCAAGCTTTATTTGAATCTTGCATGCTTAGATTATTTACTATGTTTTCCATGTTTATTCCCAATTTTATATTCGTCTTAACAGTTATGAGTAACTAATTTTCATATGTTAGGATGTAGGGAATAATATGCATAGGTAAATAAAATCCGAAAAACCCGACCTGTAGCAGGACCCCGGTCGGCCGACTGGAATAGTCGGTCGGTCGACCGAGGCCGTGGTCGGCCGACTGGAGTAGCCGGTCGGTCGACCACTCGCGTCTGTTTTCTTATTTCGTCTTTTCTTATAAATTATAATATCCTGCAATGAGACCAATAGGAGACTTGTAGGATGTTAGTAATGACCTACCCAAGATTGAAAGATACGGGAAGGACATTGGTTTACACCTTAAGACGGATAGGTTACTCAAGGCTGAAAGGTATGTAACCTGGGATTTAGGAATCACCCTTATTGTTGACACCCAATAATTGTGAGACCTAGGAACTAATAGCATAGGCCGAAAGGAGCTATTAGGTAGCATAGACCTAAAAAGATATGTTACACCCCCTTACGCGACTGCAATACATGTCGACCTTAGGATTTATTTTACCTTAGCTAATTATTACCCAAACATCCTAGCATCCTCTTTTATTATATTTTATTCTCATCTTTTAATTCTTGTTTTATTTTAATCTTTACTTTAGATATAGTAATCAACCAATCACCCCCAAAAATTTGTTACCTTTAAACATAAACATTAAGACAATAAACATTCCCCACCTCTTTGTGGTTCGACCCTGACTTTCACTATCTATTGTTAAGGTTAGGAATTATAAATTTATCTTTGGTACCCTCAACGACGGGCATCACTTAGCTTGGAAGATGGCACCTTTATTTTCACAATAAACGGTGATCGGGTCATTCGAACTAGGCACTACTGATAGTCCTTGTAAGAATTGACGCATCCATATTGCTTCCTTAGCTGCTTCCGAAGCGGCATAGTACTCGGACTCAGTTGTAGAATCTGCTGTAACACTCTGTTTAGAACTTTTCCAGCTGACAGCAGCGCCATTAAGAGTAAAAACGAATCCAGACTGAGATTTTGAGTCGTCTCGATCCGTTTGGAAGCTAGCATCTGCGTAACCCGCGGCGCAGAGCGTCGAGTCGCCTCCGTAAGTCAATCCCCAATCTTTAGTCCTCCGTAGGTACTTAAGAATGTTTTTCACGGCCATCCAGTGTTGTTCACCTGGATGAGCTTGCAATCGACTTGTCATACTCAATGCATATGCAACGTCTGGACGTGTGCATATCATGGCATACATGATCGATCCTATTGCCGAAGCATAAGGAATCCGACTCATGCGCTCTTTCTCTTCCAATGTCTTAGCTTCTTGAGTCTTGCTCAAGTGAAGCCCAGTAGTCATGGGAAGGAACCCTTTCTTGGAGTTCGGCATGCTGAATCTCTCTAGGATCTTATCTATATAAGACTCCTGACTGAGAGACAACATCCGTCGTGATCTATCCCTGTAGATACGGATGCCCAAAATTCTTCGTGCCTCTCCCAGATCTTTCATCTGGAAATGGTTTTTCAACCATGCTTTAACCGAAGAAAGGAGAGGTATGTCATTCCCAATCAAGAGTATGTCATCGACATACAGTACTAGGAAGACAATCTTGCTCCCACTCGACTTGATAGAGAGACATGGTTCCTCGACTGATCGAATAAACCCATTCTGTTTTATCACTTGGTCGAAGCGATGATTCCAACTCCGTGATGCTTGCTTAAGTCCATAGATGGAATGCTTAAGCTTGCAAACTTTCTTAGGATGTTCTGGATCAATAAAACCCTCGGGTTGTACCATGTACAACTCTTCCTCCAAATAACCGTTTAAGAAGGCGGTTTTAACGTCCATTTGCCAGATTTCATAATCGTGAAATGCGGCGATCGCTAAGATAATCCGAATGGAACGCAGCATGACTACGGGTGCAAAGATCACATCGTAGTGCAAGCCTGGCACTCGGGTGAAACCTTTAGCAACTAGTCTTGCCTTGTCGATATCTTGTTGTCCTTCCACGACATGCTTTATCTTGTAAAGCCATTTGCATTGAAGGGGACGTACCTTTGCAGGTAGGTCCACAAGATCCCACACGTTGTTCTCATACATGGAGTCCATCTCGGATTGCATGGCTTCTAGCCATAGCTTTGAGTCAGAACTAGTCATGGCACCTTTATAGGTTGAGGGTTCATTACCCTCTAGGAGTAAGACGTCATCTATGTCATGTTCCTCGACCATACCAATGTATCTGTCCAGAGGAATAGAGACTCTTCCCGACCTCCTAGGTTCCTCAGGGATATCTACCGCAGCCTCGGTTGAAGGAACTATTTCCTCCAATTGTTGCTCGGTAGTTGGTTCTTGAATCTCCGATAGATCGAAGGTTCTATTACTCGACTTGTTCTCGAGAAATTCTTTCTCTAAGAACGTCGCGCTAGCCGCAACAAAAACACGTTGTTCGGTTAGCGAGTAGAAGTAATGACCAAAAGTTCCCTTTGGATAGCCTATAAAGTATGTCTTGACCGATCGCGGGCCGAGCTTATCCTCGTGTCTCCACTTGACATAAGCCTCGCATCCCCAAACCCGAATAAAGGACAAGTTAGGGACCGTTCCCTTCCATAATTCGTATGGAGTCTTGTCAACAGCTTTAGACGGACTTCGGTTAAGTATTAGAGCGGCCGACAAAAGAGCATAGCCCCACAATGAATCAGGCACAACGGTGTGACTCATCATGGATCGAACCATATCAAGTAGAGTTTGATTTCTCCGTTCTGACACACCATTTAATTGTGGTGTTCCAGGTGGAGTCAACTGTAGAACGATGCCACAGTCTTTAAGGTGTTGATCAAACTCGTGAGAAAGATATTCGCCACCACGATCAGATCGTAATGCTTTAATCTTTTTGCCCAGTTGGTTCTGTACCCTATTCTGGTATTCTTTGAACTTGTCAAAGGATTCACTTTTATGTTTCATTAAGTAGACATAGCCATATCTACTCAAATCATCCGTGAAAGTGATGAAATACCTATAGCCTTCTCGTGCGTTGATCGACATAGGGCCACATACATCCGTATGTATGAGTCCTAATAGATCGGCAGCGCGCATTCCAACACCTTTGAAGGAAATACGAGTCATCTTTCCGATGAGACATGATTCACACGTGCCATATGATTCGAAATCAAAGGCCGAGATAGCTCCATTATTCTGTATGAGCTATTTTACGCGTTTCTCATTTATATGTCCCATACGGCAATGCCATAGGTAAGTTTGATCTTTGTCACCAACCTTTAATCTCTTGTTATTCACATGTAATATTTCGGTGGTTTGATCTAAAACATAAATTCCATTCATGGAAACTGCCTTGCCATAAATCATATTATGTAACGAGAAAATACATCTATTATTCTCTATTACAAATGAAAAACCAAATTTGTCAAGTGTAGAAACTGAAATAATGTTTTTGGACAAACTAGGAACATAATAACAGTTATACAAAGATAACTCGAATCCACTTGGAAGCTAGATCACGTATGTTCCCCTCGAGACTGCAGCAACACGTGCTCCATTCCCGACACGCAGGTCAACCTCACCCTTGATGAGGGGTTCTTGGTTTCGGAGGCCCTGCACATGATTACATAGATGAGAACCACAACCAGTATCTAGTACCCAAGTTCCGTAACTTGCATGGTTAATCTCAATCATGTGAATAAAAGAAGAAGAAGAAGACATACCAACAGGAATAACGTGGCCTGCCTTAATGTCCTCACGATACACGGGGCATGTGCGCCTCCAATGCCCAGTCTTATGGCAATTGTGGCATTCCATGCTAGTATCCTTACTCTTTGTCTTGCCCTGTGAGTTGCTCGACTCACCTGGCCCACTCTTAGCAAATCCTGACTTCTTGAACTTGGGCTTTCCTACCGCTAGGTCGCCCTGAGCTTTAGCTTTTCCCTTACCCTTACCCTTACTGGAGATCATGAGAACATCCTGCTTCACGCTCCCACTTAATTTCAGATCCTTCTCGGTCTGTACGAGAAGGGAGTGGAGCTCATGAGGAGTCTTCTTCATGTCGTTCATGTAATAGTTGGCCCTAAAGAGGGCGAACCCATCATGAATGAAGCATTCGATCAACGATTATGTTCTCACTGATGTTGCAGTTTAGGGCCTCTAGTTTCTCGATATTCTCAATCATGTTGAGAATATGTGGGCTAACAGCTTGGCCCTTCTGGAGTTTCGCCTCAAAGAAGCGACAGGTATACTCATAAGAAACGATTCTCGGAGCTTTCGAGAATTCGTTAGTGAGCGTGGTGAAAATCTTGTTTGCACCATGGGAGATGAAGCGTCTTTGCAAATTGGATTCCATTGCTTAGATGAGTACGTTCTTTATCGTACCCGCTTCCATGACGAAGTCGCTATGAGCGCGAACTTCGTTAGCTCTAGCTCCAGTTCCTGGGTGTGCCGGAATTGGCTCAGTTAAGTACTTGAGCTTTCCGTCAGCAATGGCAGCATTCCGTAACGCTGCCTCCTAGTCAGAGAAGTTTGACCCATCATTCCTCAGTCTAGTAGACTGATTCATGGAGTCCATGAAGGCTTTTAGCCAGGATTCTCGTGCTAGCTTGACACTTGGCATTGGGTCTTCACCAGCCATTTGTCATACAGCAGTTTAAATTGATCGTGTTCTACACTGAAAAGAAGATAAAAACAAAACCATATAAGCAACTCATCGTTGTGATTTAAGTCTATTTTAAATTGAATTTAAACTCGTAGACTCATGCATTTATATAATTGATCTCCCTCAAGAATTATATAAACGATCCCAAGACTCAATTTACCTATATTAATAAGCCCACAGCTTGGCTAATTCCACCGTTGGAACTCTTGGTCGATGGATTTCCGTAAATCCTATCTATTAGTCCATCACAGTCGCTAGATAGTATCGAGTGACCACGATGTTGAGATAAAATAAATCATCTGTTCCCACTTACCCGACGTAGAAGGGGTCATATTATGCCTACCGACGAAGAAGGGATTCATGGGAGTCTGATTTATAAAGACTAGTCTCAATTTTTGGTTATACGAGGAAGACCCCATCAACTTGTATTTATCCATTTTAAGTGAACTAATATCTAGCATATACGTGAATGAATGAAATAAAGTGATGGCTTTGCATTTGACATGTGGCATCTGTATTGTCACGGAAAACTAACGCGTAACCTCTACATGAGTCAGTTTTCAGGCATGCAATAGGTGGTTTGGTTTTAGGCGGAATATGATGCAAGCTATTATCGATGAAAGCATAAAATAAATGCGATAAACATAAATAAAAGTCCTAGTGTGGCCTATCCTACCAAAATAAACATAAAAACACCTTTGGAATCCACCGTTGGACCCTAGAAGCTTGTCTTGATGTTCCATCTTGGTCTTTGCAGCGGGAGTGAGCATCCGGTCTCCGTCTTTGGTCTTCACAAAATTACTAATTTAAATTACAAATATAACCCTATTTACATTCTAATTTAAATACAAAAGTAATTACATGGCAAAAACCCAAAACGGAGATACAAGACTCAAAATTACAAACAAGATTGTGTTCCATCATTACGGTAACACAATCTACTAAGGCCACACTAAGTTACAACCGTTTGCAAAAATTAAATACGTTATAGAAAGCATTCAAAAGCATTCAACAAGACGATAAATAAAATGCATCAACTAAAATTAAAATTCATTCATGACATAATACTGTTATTATGATTAACAAATTTTACCAAACCACCTTACGGGATTAAAATTATGTGATTATACCGTTTTAATCACTTTAATTTTAATAAAATTATAATCCATTATCTTAAACCGTTTTAAAATAATATGTATCATGCGAGAGTGAACCGTTTCACAAAAATAATATACTATTTCCGTATACAGTATATTACTAAAGGCCAAGGGAAAATAAAAACAAGTTATTTTTGGAAAAATAAGACGTCTGTTACAGAGACGAGGTCGACCAACCTCAACATGGGGTCGACCGACCATCTGTCAGTCCAAAAATAACTTCCTGTAACAGCAACAAGGTCGGTCGACCTATCAACCAGGTCGACCGACCACAAAACTGGAAAAACGAGTTTCTGAAAACGCAAATCGCTGCACTTGAAATCAAAACAAGTTTTTAACATTTGATTTAAAACGTGTAAATCAAATTAAACAACAAGAATTCACATATTGCTAAAAATATCGATTAATTAACAATATGTAAACAAGAATCGAAAACAAGATCGATTACTCACAAAAGAAAACTGTCGAAAAAGAAAACTCACGTAGGAGTCGGTCAACCGACCGCAACAAGAGGTCGATCGACCCACACGGCGACAGAAAACGATTTTCAAAATTTTTAATTAAAACTTATGAAAAACACAAAAGTAAAAATTTCGTGGCCTTGGCTCTGATACCACTTGTGGGGAATAAAGCATGTATTCGCCCTAAACATGAAGGATTATAACGAAATTTACAGTTGCGAATATAGTCATAAGATAATTAAAAACATGAAAAGGAATACAACCTTGGGTCCTTGCTTGAATAGGCCTTAGAACATGAATTAAAGTAAATTCTCTCCTATAACTTGCACCCAAGACTTTGTTTAAGACGATGTCGCGTGTGCTAGAAAGGCTCTCCAATTGCCTTGCAATATGGGGAGAGTTTTGTGAGGTTTTGATGTGAGATCTGAGTTTTGGGAGGAGGATACTCTCAAAACCCTAATTTCTTGAGATGTGTTTTTACTCAGTTAAAACATTCAAAAGACCAGTAACCTAACAAAAGGAGAAGTCCTCTCCTTTTGTATTGTTTCGGTCGGCCGAATGGGTTAGGGTAAGAGTGGGCTTTCCACTCTTACCTTATACCAGTGCATGATTCGACCCGGTTTGCTAAATATTATTCGCGGGTATTTATTATAAATCGTACACAAGTTATCAGATATTAATGCAGTCGATACATTAATAATTGTCTGATAAAATTACGATATTGTATAATTACCCAAAATAATATAATTGTTTATATTAATACGTGAATACAATATTTAATTAAATATAACCGTTTATATTTAATTTACGAATTAATCATGTAATCCGTATTAGCTAAAATTATTTAATCCGTATTAAATAATAATCTCAACATCTTATTGACTAATTTAATAGTCAATACCTCTGACTAACTGTTTAGTCGTATCCGGCATAAATGTGACTGTATTTTCATACCTTCACATCTCTCAAACGTGTCTTATAGTTGTGACGTATAGGGACCAGTTGATCACCGCCATCCGTATGACAATAACGTCAAACTTATCCAGCAAGCCAACCGTTATTGATAAACGTGGATCAAATGATAATAGTACTGAAGTATGCCCTTGTGATCCTTAAAGAGATTTAATAAGTCATTGTACTAACTGTCAAGGACACCAGCCCCAACAATCTCCCACTTGTTCGTACAAGGGTATGTGCAATGACGTTATCACACTACATATGGAGGACACAAGCTCCAACAAGTATTACATGTTAAACATACATACCCATTAACTCTAATCAACACATACATCAATTCCTTATTCATTCATCACTAACACGACCGTCGCAACCCTATCAAAAATAAACCAACTGGTTCCAACTAAATGTAGTAGAGGCAGTCGGGTATCATATCCATAGGGAGAAGGGAATCATATAAGTTAAGTAAGTTTGACAAGTAACCAAAATGGGGGTTTGTTTGTTTAGTTTTTCTAAACGAATAAGAAGATTAAAAGAGAGTAAAAAAATTGAGAGAAAAATATAGGTCTAGGAGGAAAAGGGGAGTAAGTCAGGAATCGGGTCATCGCGGTAGTTCATGTCATGCGAAAATACTAGGTCAGTCAATTCTTTGATAAGGTGGGTAGTGATTGTCTCCTTTCGGTCTCAAATCGCCCTAGACTCCCCAACCAATGTTGCGATCCAGGAAGGTTATATCGATTGTTCTAAACAAGCCTACTCTACCAATCTTTCGATCCAGGCGGAGTTTTACTAAATAAACCGGTCTCATGCATGCATTCAATTAATAGGTTTTATGATTAAATTGCTTAAAAACAAACCTCGTCGCAGAAAAGACTAACATGTGAATCCTACAACATTATTACCGCGATTTCCCTCATCCTAACATACTAGGAAAATTAGCTACGCATGGCTTTGGGGACTATACTAACCGTTGTGACGGATATGTAAAAAGACATGATAATTAACTATGAATAAAGAAAGAATAAAAGAAATAAGAAATTAAACAAAAGAAATTAAATTAAAAGGGAAGAAAGATTACAGATTAAACCGGAATCCGAGGCAAGGAAGAAGAAAGCTAGATCTAATGTTTGTGGAACTGTAGAAGGGAAAGAAGAATAAAAAGTAGTGTGTAGTGTGAGACGCCTCTTTTGAGTGATAGTTGATCTCCTTTTATAAGGAAGATCAAGCTATCTCAAATTTCTAACGTAATGTCCAACGACAAACCGAGGCCCATAAGTGAAGTGCTTGATCGAGCAAAAATCTCCAAAATCCCCTCGATTGAGTAAAGCGATCGAGGTCTTTCTCTCTGACAATGAATCGATCGAGCACTTTTCTTCTTGCATGACTCGATCGAGCACTTTTCCTCTGAAAACTCCTCGATCGAGTAGAAATAATACTCAATCGAGTACTTCTCAGCGCGTATTTCCTGCACTGCGCAATTAACTTCAAACGACTGCCATTTCTTCGTTACTCGTGCAAATCAAGCGTTTTTGGTGGCGTTGGAAAGCTAAAGAGGACAAGATTTCATCTCCAATTTTAATCACCTTATTATCTGTTGTAGAAATTGAGATATGGCTCTTCAAAGTAGGCATTAGCAAATTGAAGCTCTTCCTTGCTTGCTTAGCTTCCTTTCTCCATTGTGCACACCTCAAGTAGCTTTTCACTTGGAGGATTGGCGCTTTCCAATGCTTGTAAGGCCTATTCCAATTTCCATCTTCTAAAATAGTGTACTTGGGACAACTTTGGCTCGGTTTTCATCACTTTCGCGCTTATTACTACAAAATAGCAAGAAAAGCACAAAGTAGCGTGTTCGGGGCATAAAGTGATATAAAATCACCTATAAAACATAGAAATGTGTGCCAAAAGGTACTGAAAAGTATATATAATATGCACGCATCAATCACCAATTCATCATATTTCATGCTTGAACATATACAACACCATACATGGAAAATTACACCATATTAATAGCATACAAATGAGATTCTAAGCATGCTCATGTTCTTAATTCACTATCAACATCCTAAATTCCATATTAAACACAATAAAAATCACATAGATTGCTAATATATGACAAGGGTCGAGTTTTCTCATTATCGTCACCTGTTTTCCGTGCTAGGCTTCCGCTTCTTCTTCAATCACGAAAGAGTAAACGTTCGGGTTCTCCACGTCAACACCTTAACACACAAGAAAACGGATTAGAAGGGCATACACGAAATTCAAGGAAAACAGCCAGGAATTCGAGTATAGCGATTCACGAATTGAAAGTGATAGATACGACGGGCACGACGAGAGGAACACGTAGGAGAAAACCTCACCTCGATTAGAGTTGAAACGAGTTCGGGATGATGATTTTAGTGAACTTGAGAAATGAGAAAAATGGTGAAGTTGGTTTACTGTTTCTTTTTGTTACTTGGGAAATAAGGTAGAATAAGGTTGAGGAAATGAGAGAGAAGTTTCCTCTAGCTTATTTGTTACAACTTATGAGACGGGTTTCTAAATTGAAGCAACGAGAATTTTAGTAACGGAAATGCCAAGGGAATTATACATCTTAAGATTAAAATTTCTAAAGGGAACTTATGCAATATTTCCAAAATCTAAGTTTACGTATTAAATAAAATATTATTAAATTCCGAAAAATACTTTAACTAATTTAAAATAAGGTTTACGAAAAATAAGGGATGTTACAGATATGTTCGTCACAAATTTGAATTTGTGATTATTTTACGTAATTGCTCATTTATGTACGAGTTTTCATTCATAGACTTTTTTTCATTATTTTTCCATTTTATAGCCTTTGCCTAAAACAAAAATACTTTCACTATTTCTCTCGCCCCACAAAACTAATCAAAAGTTTTGAATCCGTCAAAATAACACAATTATGGATGCTAGTTCTCGTATCGATTAAGTAATAATAATTCTAGTCTCTATCAATTATATTATATGAAATTAAAAAATTGATTTAGACTAATTAAATTAGAGTTTCTTTAAATCGTATTCTGTTTTGTTCATTTTCTTCCTTATTCTTCTTTTTTCGATTGTTATTTGGATTGAATCATGTCACAAAAGTAGTAGATTTGTAGGATGTTCACTGATTAATGACGGAGTTTGGCAGTGTTATGTTCGTTGTGTTGTTTGGGTCTTGTATTGTGCGTTGCTAGTATAGGAATGCAATGCTCAATTAAAAGTCAGATGAATGCGAGAATTAAAAGAATGTGTGATGGAATGCAATCAGAGAACAAATTGACATCACATAAAGTAAAGTAATCAAAAAAATTTACGTGGACAGTAAATATTGTAAGAGTTTAGACTTCTCACCCTAACCAAAGTTTCTGCGTAATCTAAAGCACGAGCAGCAAGTTTACATGCCTCGCTCATATGAGCAATGCCTTCAGAATCATGAATCTGATAGTCTTTCGAGAGTTTTGGCAATTTTACGGAACCTACATAAGGTGGTTTTAATATGTGATCAGGGAGACGAATTTGTGAGATCTTTTGATAGTCGATCTAAGGAGTCCTCAAGATCGGCAAGTGGTGCAAGGGAGAGGACGGTGAGGGTGGTGGATGGTGGCTGCCGAAAGTGAGAGACTAATAAGATATTAATAAAATAAAATTATAAAAATAAAAGGGTATCAAAATCATTCGCGTTTATAATTAAGTAAATTCGTACATAAATGAAAAACATCTTTATTTTAAGGGCTAACACATTTAATAACACCACGTTGCCGCCAGACTATACCCTACCACATAAATATCACACTATTTCTAAATTATACTCAAAAACATTTTAATATATATAAATTAACGAACATAATTGTTAGCTTCCACTCGTAATCATCATAACCCTTCTCCCATTTAGATTCCCTAAGCAAGGTCGTCAAAGAGGTCGCGATTTTATTAGGTCATCCTAATTACGTAATTAAGACACTAATTTTTGTGACCTTGTATTAAATTTGGTGACCTTGAAGTTTTCGGGGCCAATTTGTGACGAAATGAGTTGGTGACCTTTGACGTGTCAAAGTAAAATAATTCATTATCTGTCATAAGTGAGACCTATTGTGTAAAATAAACAAAAAATCATGCTTGTGACAGATACTATTCGTCACAAGCTGAAGACCAATAATAATTCTCTCACAACAAGACAAGTGGGAAGACGAGTAGGGAGAAATGAATTATTTTATGGGTCGTGCCACTTACATTTTGTAAGAGAGTATTATTCGTCTTCAACTTATAACGATGGTGTCCGTTTCCAATGAGGATTTGGGTAAAATAAAAGGGTAGTAAACTAATATTTGTAATTACGAAAATCTCATCCATAGAGTGTGGAAGTTTGAGTTTGACCCACAGGGCAGGGAGGCCACATCATTTCCAATCAATAAATCTGTTTTGTGAAGAGTATTTACGACATAAACTTGCGATAGGTTAAATATATTTATCTGTTTAGATAAAATAACAATAAAAGTGTATAGAAAATCACAATTACTTTATTTTTATCTTTCTAAATAGGTTTTATTTAGCCCGTCGCAAACTTATGACGAATATTACCCCCTTCTACTTTCCAATACCACTTTACCGGGCTAGCTAGCTGCTCCCCACTTTACATCTCAAACTGGCTTTTTTTAATAAACAAATTCTCGTTTGTGACGGCGATATCCGTCACAAGTTTGTGACGGATACCGTTTTCTCTCAATATCCACTTTTTTCTCTCTCTCTCTCTCTTACACTATTCATGTGGTCCCCTTTCTCCACTAACTCATTTTATATCCATTTTATCTCACAAAATATCTGTCACAAATAATGACCCGTCACAAGCAACACTTACTAGTCGAAATATATGAATTGACTCTTTTGAGAAACTATTTATTCCCTATGTCATACGAGTATTTTATATTTATATACTCCTACTTTGATTTCTCACAATAATTTACACTTCTGTCATTTACTTTCTTCGTTCTAAAATAATCTACGTTTTTATGTTGCAAAGCAAGCTTTTAAATTCAATTTATATAAAACTATATTGGTAAAAAAATTATAAAAATTATTATATAAAATTCTTTACAATAGAGCTTTAATATGAGTATATATATTTCAATATATTTGATTATATAATTTGAGAAATATTGAAAAGATAAGTAAATGTCTCAAAAAATGACAATGACAAATGAAAAAACAGAGTGAATAGTACATAAATGAACTCATGTAGGTGGGGGGTTATTACATTTTCTTTTCATTTTAAGTTGCTTAAGAATTTTTAATTATTACTCCCTCCATTCAAATTCACATTACACATTTCTATTTTACACACTATTCACAAACAACCATTCAAATTCGATTTTCTCTCGATACGTAACTAAAATTATATTCATGTGGGATCTAGTTTTATTCGTCTTTACGAGTATATTATTAATATCTAATTTTTTATAATTTTTGAAAATACGTAGCTAACAATATTTACCGTACAAAAGACGCGTTGGCAAACGTGAAAAAAGAAATGTGTAATGTGGATATGAATGGAGGGAGTATAAATTTATTGCCCCTTTTTTAATATTTGTAAGTATATAATCTCTCTCAGTTACTCATTTTTCCCTTTGAGATTGGTTGGATTTTTTTTCTTTTTTTAGAATGTTATATGTGGTCTAAATTTAATTAATTGTATATGACGTAAAATATTTTGTGTGGTACAAAATCAATTCTTTATTTTTTCTGCAAAGTAAAAGGGGAAAAAAATGAATGACAATAAAAGAGTAAAAGTAATTGTAAACTATTTTATAGAAGGGGAGTAATATAGTTGTATACAGTATATAATACTAAAACTTGATAGGAAGGATTTTTTAATAAGTTATTGAGAAACCATTTTTCCGTATGCTTTTATTTGTATTGGGTGATTTTTTTTATATCATGACATATAGATTTCGTACCTGTTTAGATCATAAATGTACTCATTTTATCTTTAATCCTGATATGTAGTTATTTTATCGAGTTTAGTATCGTTGTTTTTCAAATGTATACAATAACATTTCAATAAGCTTATTGATTGAGAGATGGTCTCGGAGAAGAGTTGGTAGTTATATAATTATTGATACAAAGTCTAAGCTTGTCTGGGTTGAGCACATGTGTTCGGTTGTGGAAGCCAGTAGTTGCGGTATCGGTGGTTGTACTGTATTACGTTGCCACTCCTTATTCCATTTTTTGTCCATTATTATTATTATTCAACTCTTGTTTATTTTCCTTTTTAGCTTTCTCCTGTGCTTTTGTTGTTAAGGTTAATCACCTCTTTAATTGAGACATCTTGCAGCTACAACCATACCGACACCCAGCTTCCCCAACACTATACTCCTTCTCTCTCTAAAATCCTTTAAAACCAAAAAAACCAAACTCATCCTTTTGAACCGCCGCCGCCACAACTCACACTCAATCCTCCCATCTAAGTCCACCCTATCGCCGGAGATGGGCCATCCCTTGAGCCATCTCCGGCGGCCTTTCCCCTTTCCCCTTTACGATTTTTAATCGTCTTCCTCTTTTTGTATTCGCGCCAGTCGGTCTTTTTGTTCTCCGGGGCAGGTTTGGTGTGTCTGTGGGTGGTTTCACTTGGTGGTTCGCCGGTTTCTCACAAAGAAATAAAAGTTTTGGTGGAACTCATCATCGGTGTCCGTCTTTGCCTTTGCAACGGCAGAACGGGTTTGTTTTCACTTAACTCGTTTGCAAAGTCTTTGTCCGTCTTTTCTCCATAATCCAGTACTGACAACTTTTACATGCAAAGTCTTGGGTCTTGGTTCACTGTCGTTCCCGCCCTTCCGTTTCCTTGTCCTGTCGCTGCCATGTTTTTGTCCGTGTCCCAGGGGTGATCCCCCCATTACCCCCACCCCTAGAATGGTTGTCTGTCGTCTGTCCCTGTTGTTTTGATGAGCTTAGCTCATCTCTCTACGGTGCTTTATGAGGGCGTGTTTTGGGTCTGTTTGGTGATCCCCCCCTTTCCCCCCACCTTTTGGTCCCATTTTCCTTCCCTTTTGAGTCGTCTGTGTCTGTTTTTTTGCTTGTTTTGTTGGTTTGGTGGTGGTCCTGGGAGGTGTCGATTTTGGTGAAACGGGTTTCGTTGGAGTGTCTATGACCCTTTGTGAGTGTGGTTTTGGTGCCTGTCTTGGTGTCATGGTATCTGTCCTGTGTGTAGTTGTATGTTTATCTGTGTCGGTGTTGTCGTTGGATCTTGTTTGTATTTCTTTGTGGTCGCTGTTGGGGTTTGATGGGTTGGTGTGTTGCTATTTATGCTGGTCTGCCCTGTGTTGGCTTTTCTGTGGTCTCGACTGTAGCGGATCTTTTTTGGAGGTAGGGTTCTGTGTGGGAGGTCTGGGTTGGTCTTAGATGGTTTGGATGAGATGCTGGTTAAATGGCTTCGGTGGTTTTGTCTTACTATTTATGTCTTTACTTATTATAGTATTGGTGGTGTTAATAAAAATCTCACTTGGATTAAGGGTGGCTTGTCCCTTAATCGTTAGTGTGGTTAGTAGTGTCGTTTCTAGCTTCCAGTTAGAGGTGATCGTTTGCGGGCTTGGGCCGGACACGGGCCGGGCCGCCTTGAGAAAAAGTGTCCGGTGGGCCAATTTTTTATGTTCGTGCCCGCTAAAACGAGTTTGTTGAAGTGTCCGTAACCGTCCGTTATAAGTTGGCGGGCCTGTCCATGGGCCGCCGGGCTTTAAAACATAAGAGTCACGAACTTAAAAATGATGTTTAAATATCTCAAAATCCCAATATAGAAAATATTTATGCGACAAGAAAATGTGTTATGCTAATATTGGTTTCATAAGCATAACAAAGAGGGCAACAAAGGTAAAAAACGAGTAAGTTTATGGGTGGATTTCTCATTTCATTATTATTTTTCGTTATTAATTTATTTGGGTATGGGATTACTACATGGACTTAATAGTTAATTAGTTTAGTAAATAATATACATAAAGTAAAAATTACATGATGAGCCTTAGCGGGCCTGGCGGGTTGTCCACGAATATTTTTACTTAGTCCATACCCGCCAACTAATTTAGCGGGCCGAGTTTTCCTTGTCCATTAACCATTTATTTGAATATTTTCCGTGACCAAGCCCGCTCAAATAGCGGGCCGGACGGGCCGGACTGGACGGGCTAGCCCGGACATGATCAACACTACTTCCAGTCTAAGGCTATGGCTCTTTCGCATTCGGTTTTGAGCAGGGGTGTCCTGACCCCTTGGGCTAGTGCTCGTGTTGGATTTTGCGCGCCGGATTTCTTGGTCTGTTGGTCTTACAATCAATTAAGAGTCCGATTCCTAAGATGTAGGAGTTTTTTCTCCGTCAGTGGCACACTTCGTCGTCTTGCTTACTACTTTGTCTTTCTACGCTCTTTTCGCAAGAACGTAAGTGCATCTTGTTTTTGTCACTCTGAGATTCGTATGTATCGACAACAGTTGGAGGTCTGCCGTGCTTATGAAGTTCGTCCTATGGCCCGTGGCTTTTCCGACTGTATCTACCATCATGCCCCTGGTTATCATCTGAAAGTCGTTAAATTTACTGATGTTTATTTTATTTTTAGTTTAGACTTGATAGCGGTACATGTAATAGTGTATTTTCTAGGGTTACTTAGTCGTATAGCTTATCTTGTAACAATTGATAATAGATCGGAATATGTTATTGCTAAAGCGATATCATAAACTGATCATAATCACCTGTCAAAAATAAAACACTACACCGACACCTGTTTGAAAGTATGTATGAAACTACTCGTATAGGTCATTGCACACTTGCTTTTATCATTCCACCATTACTATTTCTACACTACTACTAGTACTACGTGGTACCTAAACAAAATTGATCCTATTTTAGTTACTAAACTCCCTATTAAAGCAAGCAACTAAATGGTGTACTAAAACCGACTTAAACTACTTTTGTTCAAACAATTACACTACGGAGTATTCATTTTAATTATTTGCATGGTTGGCTGTGTCGGCGGAATTAACATCATACATTCATACTCCTAACATGGAAGGAAGACTGGAAGTGATACACATTGGTTTCGTGATCAAAGTTGTAGAGTAAATTGTTAGGAGCGAGGGAATTGAAGTAGCATGCAATCATGCATGTGACCAAAAATTTACGATTGAATGTCTCATTAGTCTACAAATCTACAATATTATCAACATATATAAATAAATTTGCACTACATAAGAATCAAGAATTGGGTGAGTGTTGATTAATAATAATAATAATCCGTGAACTTTCCAAATTTGTGTTCCCAAAACCAACCAACCAACCAACCAAGTGAACTAACTAACTAACTAACTAAAATGCTTCATTTGGTTGTTCTAATTGTATCCAAACAATCGCTATATACAGAATTAAATAATTTATGAGACTCACAAATCTCCCTCATTACTATTTGATCCACATTCAAGTTCAACTCCCCACCACCGCTACCGCTGTTGACACGTTGTACCACACTCAAGTACTCCGATAACCCAATCAAACTCATACCTGAATTCATACGGACCACTGAACCCGAATCAGGGATTGCCTCTACGGACGTCATCAACTTAATACTCTTCAGCAAATGGCTGCTGTGAACCACTTGGTTCACAACCCCTGACTCTGTCACCCCGTTCCTGTTCTTCCCCTTATGCTCAATACTCACTCCAACAATTTCCGTTAAGGCCGCATTTGTGAACCGCCTCACTCCACGTCCTCCCCCGATTAATACCCCCGGGTTCACCTGCTTCGGATTCCTCTTCCCGTGTCGGCTCACCGGGTTTGGGTTTGACCACATCATTACCAACTCCGAACTCCTGTTCCTCACCCGGGTAAACGGGTCCGACATAACCAATGCATTGTTGGCATCCAATAACATCACGTGCTTGTAATTGCGCCGCACACGACCTAGTAACATCGGGTAACACGCCCACCGACGCAGACTCATTGGCACCTGATCCAAGAAACCGGATAGCGTGTCCTCGGGATCCAACTCCGAAGCTTCGAACCCCACCACCGACCCGTAACTCGGACGAGTCAACTCAGCCTGCGTTGTGGAGTTCCCTCTCCGCTTCCCCCACAATGTCTCCTTCCCGGTCTCCCCGACGGGGCGGAGGTAGCGAGTAAAGGCGGGGGCGAAGTCAGCCCTGTCGATTTGGGCGGCGAGGCGAAGGAGTGTAAGGAGGGAGTCGCACTCGGAGTTGAGGAGAGGGGTGAGTTTAGCTTGCATGGAGATGGAGGGGAAGATGAAAAGAAGGTCGAGGCGAGAAAGAAGAGCGGAGTAAAGAAAGAGTCGAATGAAGGTCCGTATTTGATGGGGGGAAGCTTCCTCGGGAACATGGGCGACAATTAAGTCAGACATAGCCTTGGTACCCCTCAAGTAGAGCTGCCCAATTCCCTGCAAGGCAGCCGGCTGCCCATTATCATTCTTATAATTATTAACAATATTGTAATTGTAAATAGGTTTGTGATGGAGAAACCTCCGAGGAGAATTGATGGTGGTGGTGGTGATGTTGTTGTTATTGTTAAAATTGGATTGGGAAGAGGGGGTGGGTTGAAGTTCAAAGGTGGAGATGAGATTGAATAAAAGAAGAGTGGTGAAGAGTAAAAGAGCGCAAATGGAGAGAGTAGATTGAGTTTTGGAGAGGAGTAAGTTGGAAGAAGAAGAAGAAGAAGATGAAGAAATAGAAAAAGAGTTTCTTTTACCAGTAGTAATATTATTATTACTATTATTATAATCATGAGGAAGAAGAGGGTTGGGGTTGTTGTTGTTGTTGTTGTGGAAGAAGATGAAGAGCAAGGCCATACCCCAGCCTTCATTATGGTTATGGTTGTGGTTGTTATTGTTGTTGTTGGCGGTGATGGTGGACTTTGGTGGTGATGAATAAACCATTACAACAATCAATCAAGTATGTTTACAATAAATAACTAAATAGTAGTAAATTATACTACTATGATACTAATCTCTCTCTCTATCTCTATTCGATCACTTACTTGTTTGTTTGTTTGTTTGGTTTGTTTGTTTATTTTTGTGTAAATTGGGAAGGTATAAGCTAAGAGTCACGGTCTTTGTTTTGGTAAATAAGATTAAAATAAAAGAAAAATTCGAAAGGAGAGAGAGAGGAATGAAAGGAAAGGAAAGGAAAGGAAAGGAAAAGAAAAGAAAGGAAATAATAGGAAATATGGAAATAGGAAAGAAAGGGGTGAAAAGAAGGATGTTGGTAGAGCGTGAATGTGAATTATGTGATATGGCCGCCTGTTTTTTTTTTTTTTTTTTTTTTTTTTTCTTTTAGTAAGGAAACTAGATTGATCCTCTTGAATAAGACCAACTTATCTCATCCTTTCGAATGAGTAAGGTAAGTTGACGCCACCGGCTTTCAACCCACCTCGAAAGAGTTGAACATGAATGTCCAACAGAAGCCATGAAGTCAGCAACCTTGTTGGCTTCACGGAAACAATGTTTAATTATCACTTCATCGAAAAAATGAAGATCAAATTTCACATCATTGATAATACTAGAGATTTCCCACAGGATCTGCCAGGTGCTACGGGGTGAGTTAATAACACATAAATTATCACCCTCCACAATTAACTTAGAGATTCCTAATTGTTTAGCGGCTAAAATACCTTCTTTTAAAGCAAGCGCTTCTGCGATAAGAATACTATTAGATCCACACTTTTTTGCTCCTAACAACACGACTTCACAATTATGATCTCTTATACAAAATCCTAAAGCAGCTTTATCGCCATTTATTCTCGATCCGTCAAAATTTAGCTTTAGGAAACCATTTCTAGGTTTCTCCCACCAGATTTCCTGCTTACTAGAAGTATTTCTAACAGACTTTTCTTTCTCGGGATTGTTGAGATCTTTATGTCTAGTTTCGTTCCAGACCTTAATGCTATTATTACATAAAGTAATAAGTTTGTTTATATTGAAATTAACATTATTAAAGATAATATCATTTCTATAAAATCATGCATTCCACCAAACAAAAATGATCTTAACAAAATCCTCTTGTGGAATTAAGTCTTTGAGATAATTAAGCTTCATAAGAAAATCTTTACTTGCAATATCATCATAATTTGACACAAAATTGTTATAGCTAGTAATATTCATTTCTTGGATAATAGACTCAATCAAAGGACATTCGTAAAAGAAATGATCTTTATTTTCACTAGGATAGTTACACAAAATGCAATGAGGTGGGACATTAATATGACTTTTGTGGTGTCTGCAGGTCTATGTATGCTCCTCTTCCCTTCCTTTCAATATTCATTTCTTTCTTATTTATATTACTTTTTTTTTGTTTTTTTTGTTTAATGTGTATACTGGGGGCACACGTTAATAAATCGAATAGAGAAAGATTCATATTATATTTTCACTAATTATAATAAAAGTGAGTTTATACTTAAATTTATTATAAAAATATCTTACAAATCTTTCCATATTCAGTTTACTAACGTGTGACCGTTTATATTATTATTATTATTATTATTATTATCCTAACAAACAAACAAACTAACCCCCTCCCCCACATTTATTTACCATGATTCTATTTATTACACTTGTATCCTACATGCATTCGTTTGTTTTGTTTTGTTGTTGGGGAACGGAGAAATCAGCTAGTCAGCTTCGCGTCCCTTAATTAGCTTCATATGTTAATTATCAGTATACAATAAAACTCGAAAACATTACCTATAAACTTAGTTATATTTTAGTTTTAACGAAAAAAAATGAAAATCTAACTTATAAATTTTTATAAGCTCAGAAAAATACACATATGCTCAAAAACAAATAAAGTTTGACGTAATAAGCTAAAAAACAAACTCATATGCTAAAAAAAAAATAAAGTTTAAGGTATTAAGCTCAAAAAAAATATTCATAAGCTCAAAAAAGTATTGATAAGCTCAAAAAAAAATATTTATAAGCTCAAAAAAGTATTGATAAGCTAAAAAAAATATTCATATGCTCAAAAACTAAGAAAAGTATGAGGTAGTGCCTCCGATGTATGTTCCTATTTCTCGTTAATTACTGTATGTAAAAAACTAGGTTGATCAATTAAGTAATTAAGCTTCCCTCCTCGCTCCTACTTTCTCTTCCAAAAACGTGCTTACTACTTATTAGGGGTGGTCAATAGTGTGGGTCGGTCGGGTTCGAGATGGGTTGAGGAGCTATGCGGGTTTAAGGTATGGGGACCCGGACACGGCTTGGGGCCAGGGCGGGTTCGGGACGGGTTCGGGACGGGTTGGGCCCGGTTCTTGGGAAGTGTAACCCGGACCCGACCCGGGGCGGGTCTGGGGTGGGCCTAGGGCGGGTCTAGCGAGTCTACAGGTCAGCTTCCGAGCCGGGCTCAAGAAATTGGACCCGGACCCGGTTACTTCACACACACGGGTTGGGACGGGTTTGCACCCAGGTGAGGCGGGGCAGGTTAGAACTGGGTTCAGTGGCGGGTCGGGTCCGAGTTCCTCTATTTATAGGGGTCCTCCTCCTTCTCCTACCTTCCAAGGATTCTCTAGAATAGAGCATTCTAGAGTGATCTAGACTTCTAGCATTCTTCTATACTTACAAGGTATTTCTAGAAGGTTTTAGACTTCTCTACACAAACCTAGAACATTCTTGATCCTTCTAGAGTAGTCTAGACTATTCTAGTGTGTTCACAAGTGTTCTAGAACATTCTAGATGTTTCTACATTATGTAGGAAATAATTTCTTAAATTACTCATACAAGTATTAACTTGATTAATACTGTCAAGGATTATATCAAAAACGAATTGATATTAAAACAATAGAACTGAAATAATAGGACAAGGATCATAGAAATAACCTTTGGTCCTATATGAGATCGGCCTAAGAACAACCTAGTATAAACCCAAAATTCAAGGTAGAAGTTCTCCTTAGATTGCACCCAAGACGACTGAGAAAGATTCTCTCAAAGTTCCTCCTAAATTACTATTAATTATTTTAGAGAATTTATTTTGGGATTAAGATGATAAACTAATCAAGGAGAATAAGAGAGGAAAAACGTTTTCTTCATGTGTCACCAACCTCACGGCCGAAACCCTCTATATATAGGGCTTTGGTTTGTGTTGGCATTGTACTTTAATTAGGAAACCTCATTATAATATAATATTTTGAGTCAGTTTCCTTATTCCGAACTTCCTTAAAATATCATATATATTTTAATACTTTTCGGTGTACAAATTTAATTCCCGGAGAATATTAATTAATTATCTTATAATTAATTAATCTCAATTATATTATTCTATCATATATTAAAATATAATTAATAAATATAACTTTTATATATATTTATTAGAATTAACATTTAATTAATTTCTCCTAGTTATTATTTAATCATATTAAATGTTTATCATCTACTTAACTACATTTAGCTAAGTTTAGCATTTATGTAATTATATCAATATATAATCACATTTCTCAGTACTATCCTATAGGTGTGACCTTTAGGGATCAGCTGATTATCGCCATCATATGACAGTAACGTCAAACTTCTAGTGAGCCAATCGTTACCGATAAACGTTAATCAACTGATTAATATACTAAGTATCCCTGCGTGATCCTGTAAAAGATTTACTCAAATAATCACACACTGTGGAGGACATTTACTCCAACAATCTCCCACTTGTCCTACAAGTGTGTGTGCGATTACGATTCTCATATCCATGCATTATTCTCCCACTCAATGGAAGACAAATTGCAAAGTCTTACCTTACAAGGTCGTATCTCCCAAGTAATCATATCAGGAGTGCTTTCCCAGACTAGAGAACAACATAACTGATACGAATCATATTCGAGCATGGCCATGCGTTTAAGTTACTACTCCTCGAGTGGCCCTGAGAAATATATATAAAACCTGATAAAGGCTGGATATTTTCCTTGACTTATGACCTGCCGATGGAAGCACAGTATGAAATGACCCAGTAAAAGTCCGATTGGTCTCCTTTTACGGTGCGACCTAGGACAGAAACCAAAGCCACCCAAATACTGTCTATATCGCATGAAATAAACAATGGTCAAAAGAATCGACTTTAGGAATCAGGATATACGTCCCATCCACGACCAGGCACCTAATGTATCTTAACATTTAGGACTCTAGGTTATGGTCACTATGTCCTATGCGATATCATATACCCATATTTGTTATTGTCAGTCAGACGCTTGACTTATGGAATATTGAACATTCCATCGTTCAACTAACAAAATAATCACCTGAGTTATCAGCTCATATTGGTGTTTACGGACAAAACAGACATATAAAGTAAAACAGTTCACTGTGTGGTGTTCAAAAATTGTCGTACAATCCACATGTAATACAATATAAAAAAATTCAATGATTTTATTAAGTAATAATTTGAGATGACCAAACATTAATCAAACAATGTTTATTACAATTCTGGAACACGCTTTATCCCCATGGATGAGATGTGCCCTTCATGTTTATTATGCGGTAGTGCCTTAGTCAGCGGATCAGCAATGTTGTTATCCGTTCCAATCTTGCACAATGCTATCTTCTTTTGCTCCATGTAATCTCTTATCAGATGAGCTTTTCTGAGTACATGTTTAGATTTGTTGCTAGAATTAGGCTCCTTAGCCTGGAAGATTGCACCATTGTTATCACAATAACGGGTGATTGAATCTTTCACACTAGGTACTACTTTTAGTCCTTGTAAGAAATAACGCATCCAAATAGCTTCCTTTGCAGCTTCGAAAGCTGCCAAGTACTCAGACTCTGTTGTAGAATCTGCTGTAACGCTCTGTTTGGAACTCTTCCAACTGACTGCTCCACCATTAAGAGTAAAGACAAAACCCGACTGAGATTTAGAATCATCGCGATCGGTTTGGAAACTAGCATCTGTGTAACCCTTAGCACTTAGCTCCATGTCTCCACCATATACCAGTGCCCAATCCTTAGTCCTTCGTAAGTACTTAAGGATGTTCTTGACGGCTATCCAGTGACTTTCACTTTGATTATTTTGGTAACGGCTGACCATACTCAATGCATATGTCACGTTAGGACGTGTGCACATCATGGCATACATGATCGACCCTACTGCCGAAGCATAAGGTATCCGACTCATGCGTTCAGTTTCTTCTGGTGTTATAGGTGATTGTTTCTTACTCAGATGCACCCCATGAACAACAGGAAGGTAACCTCTCTTGGAGTTTGTCATACTGAATCTATCAAGAATCTTATCTATATAATATTCTTGACTCAATGCTAACATCCTTTTCGATCTATCTCTATAGATGCGGATGCCTAGAATCCTCTGTGCCTCACCCAAATCTTTCATTTTAAAATGGTTCTTTAACCATGTCTTAACCGATGAAAGCATGGGAATGTCGTTTCCAATTAGTAGTATATCATCTACATACAATACTAGGAATACGATTTTACTCCCACTTGACTTGATATACAGACATGGTTCTTCGACACTTCGAATGAATCCATTCTGTTTTATCACGTCATCAAAACGATGATTCCAACTCCGTGATGCTTGCTTAAGTCCATAGATGGAACGCTTGAGCTTGCACACTTTCTTAGGATGTTTAGGATCGATGAAACCCTCAGGCTGTATCATATACAATTCTTCTTCCAAAAACCCATTTAGGAAGGCGGTTTTCACATCCATTTGCCAGATCTCATAATCATGAAATGCGGCTATCGCTAAGATAATCCGAATAGAGCTAAGCATTACGACTGGAGCAAATATCTCATCATAGTGCAACCCGTGTACTTGAGTGAAACCTTTTGCCACCAATCGTGCTTTATAAACATATGGTTGTCCATCTAGTGCACGCTTTATCTTATAAAGCCATTTGCACTGTAGGGGTTTTACCTCTTCAGGCAAATCAACCAAATCCCATACTTGATTCTCTTGCATGGAATCTATTTCGGACTGCATGGTTTCGAGCCATAGCTTAGAGCCGGAACATGTCATGGCTCCTTTGTAGGTAGCTGGTTCGTTACTCTCAAGGAGTAATAGGTTTTCCGCACCACCTTTCTCAACCATACCAATGTATCGGTCTGGGGGGTTAGAAACTCGAACCGTCCTCCTAGGTTCCTCTGGAATGGATACCATAGCAGATGTGGAAGGAACACTTTCTTCCATCACACTGTTGGTTTCTGGTTCTTGAACCTCTGACAGATCAAAAGTTCTACTACTCTGTTTGTTCGAGAGAAACTCTTGCACTAGCCGCAACAAACACTCTTTGGCCCTGTTCTTTTGGACTTCAAGTCACTTAAATTAAGTTCACTTCAGATCCTATAAGTTCAGTTCAGTTCAGTTCAGTTCCTATAAGTTCAGTTCAGTTCCTATAAGTTCAGTACAGTTCAGATCCTATAAGTTCAGTTCAGTTCAGTTCCTATAAGTTCAGTTCAGTTCCTATAAGTTCAGTTCAGTTCAGTTCAGATCCTATAAGTTCTGTTCAGTTCAGTTCAGTTAAGTTTCAGTCCAAAAGAACAGGACCTTTGTTCGGTAGGTGAGTAAAAGTAGTGACCAAAAAATCCTTTGGGATAACCAACAAAGTAATTCTTGACCGATCGTGGGCCTAGCTTGTCTTCGTGTCTCCATTTGACATAAGCTTCACAGCCCCAAACCCGAATAAAGGAGAAGTCAGGAACTTTTCCTTTCCACATCTCATATGGTGTCTTGTCTGCTGCTTTAGTCGGACTTCGGTTAAGTATTAGAGCAGCTGATTGAAGAGCAAATCCCCATAATGAATCAGGCACAACCACAACCGTGTGACTCATCATGGATCGAACCATATCTAATAAAGTTCGATTTCTCCGTTCGGATACACCATTTAATTGTGGTGTTCCAGGTGGAGTCAACTGCGATACAATACCAGAGTCTTTCAGGTGTTGATCAAACTCAGTCGAAAGATACTCGCCACCACGATCAGATCGAAGTGCCTTTATCTTCCTATCCAATTGGTTCTCAAACTTATTTTGGAATTCCTAGAACTTGTCAAAGGATTCACTTTTATGTTTCATTAAATAGACATATTCGTATCTACTTAAATCATCCGTAAAAGTGATGAAATATATATAGCCGTCTCTTGGTGTGATTGTCATAGGACCACATACATCTGTATGTATGAGTCCTAGAAGATCACTAGCTCGCATTGCAATAGCTTTAAAAGAAATACGAGTCATCTTTCCGATGAAACATGATTCACACTTACCAATTGATTCGTAATGAAATGGTGGTATTGACCCATTCTTAATGAGTTTCTCTACGCGTTTTTCATTGATGTGTCCCATTCGACAATGCCATAGATAGTTTGTTCTTTATCACCTGTTTTAGCCCTTTTATTATTCACATGATAAACCTCGGCGGTTTGGTCTAAAACATATATTCCGTTTACGGAAACAGCTTTTCCATAAATCATATCGTTTAATGAAAAAGTACAACAATTGTGCTTAATATTAAAACAAAAACCTTCTGAATCTAAAAAAGAAATAGAAATAATGTTTTTCGACAAACTAGGAACAAAATAACAATTATTTAAAAATAACTCGAAACCACTAGGTAGTTTGAGTACATAAGTTCCTATGGAGACAGCTGCAACCTTTGCTCCATTTCCAACACGAAGGTCAACGTCCCCTTTCTCAAGTTTGTGGACGTCCCTTAAACCCTGCAAGTGATTACACAAGTGAGAACCACAACCAGTATCAAATACCCATGTTGCTGAACTTGCATGGTTTATTTCAATCATATGAATAAATGACGGTATACCTGTGGCTGTCACTCGTCCAGCCTTGATATCCTCGAGGTACTTAGGGCAGTTCCTTTTCCAATGCCCAGACTCGTGGCAATGGTGGCACTCTCCTTCTTTCCCTTTGCTATTAGTTTTGGCCTTTGAGTTACTGGTCTCACCAGGTCCACTCTTGGGCTTCGGCTGCTTTCTTTTGTACTGAGGCTTCTTAACATTTAAGGGAGCCTTTGCCTTTCCCTTTCCCTTCCAATTAGCTTGTATGACAAGGACGTCCTTCTTAGCACTCCCACTCAAATTGAGATCCTTCTCAGCTTGCACGAGCTGAGAGTGGAGTTCATGAAGACTTTTCTTCATCTCATTCATGTTATAATTCACCCTAAATTGGGTGAACCCATCATGAAGAGAGTGTAAGATTCCGTCTACAATGATTGACTCCTCAATCTTGCAACCGAGAGACTCCAGAACCTCCACATTCTCAATCATCTTGAGGATGTGTGGGCTAACAGCTTGGCCCTTGGACAGGTTAGCTTCGAAGAAGCGGACTGCTGCGTCATATCTCATGATTCTCGGAGCTTGCGAGAATTCATTGGTAAGGGTGGTGAAAATCTTATTCGCACCTTGTGAAATGAAGCGGCGCTGCAAATTGCTTTCCATTGCATAAATAAGTACATTCTTAATCGCACCAGCTTCACGAACGAACTCATCATATGCAATTCGTTGGGCTCCAGTCCTTGCAGTTGGTTAAGCCGGTACTGGCTCAACCAAATACTTTAATTTACCGTCAGCAATGGCAACATTCCGTAATGCTGCCTCCCAATCGGTAAAGTTACTCCCATCATTCTTAAGGTGGGAGTTCTGATTGTAGGAGACGTGGTCCATAAAAAAGCGTAACCACGACTCCCTGGTGAGGGTGGCGCTAGGGCCCGGAGTTGCATTTGGATCAGTCATTTTAAAAGGCAGATATTAAATGATCTACAAATGAGAAAATAAATAAACATGAGAAATCAATGAATTTAAAATCTTTTTAAACAAAGATATACAACCTAATATAATTGATCACAAAGAATTATATAATGTATCCCAAGACCCAAATCCCGATTTGGTGAGTTATGTTGGGAAATGTGTCCTCAACAATAGTGCGATCACATAATTAAATCTCATGACGAGAATGCGCAAGGGATGATACGAAATTATATTAGTCAACTGACCAACATTAATCGGTAATGATTGGCTAGCTAGAGTTTGACATTACTGTCGTATGACGGTGGTGGTCAGTCCCTTTAGGTCACACCTATAGGACAATTCCCTTAATTGATAAATTGATCAAGTGTATACTGATACGAGTTGATCAGATTCCTTAAATTCGTATATCGAGAAATCAGAGGTTAAATCTTAATGTAAGATTTATGTTTGAAATTGAAACGTGTCAATTATCAAACATTAAACGATATTTATGAAATGTCGTAGTTAGAATGAATTGGGTTGAATATTATTACAAGTGTTGTAAATCGTATTGACGATTATTGAAACGACTATTTTATATTAGTAATTACGAATTACTAGTCCAATTGTTAAATATGATTTATTTAATTTACAAATGATAATTATCTGATAAATATGCATTTTAAATTAAAAACAATTGTTCTTATAATTATGACATATTGTATGTCACACATAATTATACAATTGTGCAAATTGACAATTATAAAATGGAAATCCATTTTAAGATTATGGATGTCGGTTTTGGTGTAGGTAATTCAGGTATGTTTTGTGTTTTAAGAACATAAAAACACTATCATTAATAGATGCCTTGTGTATAACACCTATAGCCTACCTAAGGCATGGGTAAGTTAAAAAGGAGAGTGTTTGCTTCCCCATGGTGGCTCATGGCTCACGTCTACCCACACCACACCCCATCAAAATATGATATGTTGATATCTCACATATTCATTTTTATGCTAACCCAATGCATAGTTTTTCTAGTGTGAGAAAACTACTAAAACCTCTCAAAATATTATCTCATAATAATAATATATAATAAGATTATATTATCAATACTACATTTTCTTGTAGTATTCTCATATTATTTATTCTAATAAGAGATTAGGATATAGTTTAAGGAAAACCGTTTTAAACACCTAGCTCGTGTAAATTTCGGTTTCAAGGGGTTGTTTTGGGTGCATCACAAAGGAGGTAATCTACCTTGATTACTTGGGTTGGAGGATCATCCTAGCATAAGTTTTGACCGAATGTAAGGGTTCAATCTTATTATTTCCGCATTTTATTTAGCATGCATAAGATCTTGTAAAACTAATTAAAATGTTAACCTTTAACCTTTTATATTAGTAAGACTAATATTTCGGATGTGTGAGACATTCGAACCCTTCAATTGGTATCAGAGCAAAATGGTTGCTTGCATGCTTTTCGTTATAATTTTTACGAAGTTATTTGATAACAAAATAAAATTGAAATTTTAAAACCATATTTGATATGGCCGAAAATTTTAATGCATGAATACCTAGTGGTCCTAAAATGTTTTAGGTCATTTGGAATTATTTATGGATAAATATTGTTCATTTATAAAATTAATTTGGTTATTTATCATTTTTAATCGGTTAAAATGAATTATTTTTGGGAAAAATAGCTAATCTTACTTTCTGGCCGAGATTTTTTATTATGGTTTCACATTTATTTCTTATGATATGAATATGAATTTTCGTAAATTATATAGTTAAAATACATGGTTTATGAATTTTAAGTGTTAAAATGCCATAAAATGAAAATAAATGGGTTTATATAGTTATATTACGAATTTTACTATAAAACTTTTTGAGTATGTCACATGCAATATTTAAAATTTATCTTAAATTTTCCAGAAATTATTTTCATATATTGCATGATTATTGATTTTTAGAGTAAAAATCGGATAATAGTGACAAAAATCCGACTTAATTAGTTAGAGTTGGAATTTGGCTATAAAAAATTTACACAATGTCATATATATTATTTCCAACATGTATAAAAATTTCGAGATTTTTATTTCATGTTATGCTTGAGAAATAATTTTAATGGTTAAAATTGTACGATATATGACGTAAATTGTTAAAAATTGGAAAAGTTGTTAAAATGGCCGAAACATTTAACCCATGTAAGTCATATTTGATATGTTCATCACCATATTTTTCTTGGGAGCCAAAAGTTTCAGCATATTTAATTTTTAATTGTTAATTGTTAAAGTTAAAAATTGAATTATAAAAGGTCATAAAATTGCTTTTCAGTCCTTGGGCAGTGTATTAGCTGTAATTTTCTGTCCATATCAGTTTCCTAAGTGTTATGGAATATGTAAAAATAATATTTGTATTTTATTGCATGCTGTTAAAGTGAATTTTGAATTTACGGCTTAAAAATGCGTGTTTTATGTTTTATTTGTGAAATAAATTAATAATTTTAGTAATACCAATATTTTAAAAGTTCTAAAATTTTAAAAAAATCCCAGATTATTCAAAATTTGAATTTTGAATTTTTCGAAATTTTACGACTCTTTTAGAATTTTATATTATTTTTCCCGCAAAACCGATTAATATACGAACAATATTTGAAAAGTTAGTCAAAATTTGAGTAAGACCAAATTTTGAAACCTAAATGAGTTAGGGTAATTAAATTTAATTTGAATCTTGATTCACGTGATGCCAAATGATTTTAAAACGTTAAAATCACGCAATTCCGTAAAACCGAGTTATACGATGACTATATTTTAATGATATTTAATAGGACGATTTGATTTAGGGTTTGCATGTTAGTTCATATACATAAGCATTGCATATTTTAATTATGATTGTCATGATTTTATTTACGTAATTTTTGGGATTATGTAAGTTACTTAGTATGGCCTTAGTTTTAATCGATAATTCCCGTAATGTAAGGGGTTATTGATTCGGATGTAATTAATGTGATCGCGTATCACTTTATTTATTGTTTTTCTATTTTATAATGTATAAAGTAGACTAGAAAAGTTGTAATTTTTGTAAATTCCGGTGAGCCTTGAAGACGACGCCATTCGGAAAGGAGTTCCGACCAAGACGGTGTTTACCTTGGAGTGCGTGCCTCGTGAAGTTCAAGGGACCAAAGGAGTTGGTTTCCGAATTTGTACTTTTATTATTTTATTTTCTAGTAAAGGTCATACTAGGGTTTCTTATGCCTTAAGTTTTATGCTTTTGTTTTGCTTTATATGTTTGCATGCATAGCCAAATCGTCATATCATGTCATGCATTTTATTCGATTTAGTCGACCTAGTCAATATTTTATCAATAATTCACCGACTTAGTTCACTTAAACGGAGATAGATAATATTTTGACTAGATCTCTTACGTATGAATATTGAGACTTAGCCTTACCAAAAGTATAGACCCATGAATCCCTTCTTCACAAGAATGTAGGCTCGGCTACACCGGGGTACTAAAATTGTTACGTTGGGTAAGTGGGGTAATAAGATTACACCTTGAATTTTGGTCGATCTCAACGAAGGTATTCGTAACCGTAGTTGCAATAAGTTCGGGCTAAAGACAATTTTTAGAAAATTGTCGACCGAGAGTTCTAACGTAGAACCAATTAAAGAGTTAATCCACCAAATTATATCAATAAGGGTTGAATCGGCTACACCGTACCCGGATTAATATGGATTTGGGTCTCGGGATTGTTTACTTAATTGGGTAAGAGATCATGAAGTAAATAACTAAACTTATTTAAATTTAAATTTAAATTTAATTACGAGTTTTAAATGATGTTGTTTTAATTCCTTCGCTTTTATTTGTAGTTTAATTTTTCAACATCATCACTGGCCACCAACGCTCCACCTCTCACTAACGTATCGTGGCTTCGATCCTTCAAGGATCGTTGCAAACTCGATAAGCATGGTTCCAATTTAAAAAATTGGGATGCGAAATTGTTTTTGGCCGCTCAAGGTGACGATAAGGCTCGTTACCTTTCTAAGGCCGCTCCTTCTGCTCCGACTCGTGAGGCCTATTAGGCCCACATGAAAGAGTCTTCCGCTCTCAAGAACGTGCTTATCTTCTCCCTAGAGCCGGATCTCCAAAGGAGTATGATTAAGCTAAGCACGTCAGACGAGATTTACACCAAGCTTGCGACAATGTCTTCGCAAGCTCCGAGGGTAATTCAATATGAGGCGGCTTCCGCCTTCTTCGACAATTGTTTGGAGGAAAGGCAAAAGGTTAGCCCTCATGTACTCAAGTTAGTTGAGTTAGTTGAAACCCTCAAGGTGCAAGGAGTTGATGTTCCTGACTTCCTCATCATTGACCGAGTACTTCACTCCCTTAATAAGGTGAAATCATATGCTCAGTTCCGAGTGAACCTTAACATGCGAAATCAAGAAACCACGTTGGACGAATTGCATAAGATGCTCGTCCAAGCAGAAAGGGACATGGGACTTAATGATAGTTCCACAAATGATGTTTTAAACATCGAGAATGGGAAGTTCAAGAGGAGTGCCTTCAAAGGCAAGGGCAACAAAACTTCCAAATCCAAACCTACTAAAGAGAAGAGCTTTTCGAAAAGTGCTTCCACCTCATCTTCAAGGTTGAAGACAAGTGCCTTTATTGCACAAGGTTAGGGCATTGGAAACGGAAATGCCCCAAATACTTGACCGATCTCAAAGATGGAAAGGTTCTTGCAGTAGGTTATAATTCTCGTTTACATTCATGTTATTTAGTCAACTTTTGTATGGCGATACAAGTTGTTGACTATCACCCCTTTTAAATTGTTTTATAGGGGCATCTTATAAAGATAAGGGCAAGGAAAATGGAGCTTGATGTTCCTTACATGGATGGCTATGGTAGCATCCAGTGATTGAAGACATAAAGAGCTTGGCTCTAATTTTTCATTAACTTCTTCTTTCATTTATGCACTTTAATTTTAAAGAACAATGTCTTTTATTGTATGACAAGGATTCAAATCCTAAACAATGGTTGTATTTTGGATGTTGGTGACTTGGTTTTCAACCCAAGTCACTCCTTTTGTTCTTAATCAAATCGTTGATTCCTAAAATAAATTGCATACCTTATAACATGAGTTAATGTGATCTTAATAAATCACTAAAGAAGTACCTTGAAATGTTCATTGTACAAAAAGATTGATACGATCAAGAGAAAGAATCAAAGTGTTGATTAATTTAAACGGAGAACTACACCTCAAGAGAAAACACTCAATCAAAATGAGATATAATTAGTTCATTATAAGATGATCATTTTAAGTGAAAATGAGAATTAATTTATCAACCGTAATACTATTCATCATTCAAAACATTGGTTATGGGGAAATTGCTATCCTTCTATAAATAAGGGTTATTTTAAAGGATAGAGTGAGAGAAAATATTTCACCCGCAAACCAATGGGATAAATGTGGGATCTTTGAGAAGAATCTTACAAGGGTTTCTTATGAAGAAACCTAAATGAATGGATAGAAGTAACTACGAGAGGACACTGAAGAAACTACGGGAGGACACGAAAGGAAATGTTCCTTATGTCATTGTTTCTTAAAGCAAGGATAAAAGAAACCCCGTGAAAAAGGAAGGAAAATGTTTCCTTGATAATGATATTTCTCAAATTATAAGATAAAAGAGGAGAAATCATCTTAATTCTCTCGATGGTAGTTATAAGGGAATATCATGTCATGTTCGTTTCAAGGAAACGAAGACGAGAAATGAAAGGTTCATTTAAGAAATGATATTGATTGAGTGAAAGTTGATCACTATAGAGAGAGTGATATTGGTTTTAGTGGGAGCGATATTCATTAGAGAATTGAACCTACCATTTAGAGAGAATGGTGATTCTTTAAAGTGTAAAGAATAAGAGGTTTTCAATTCTAGATGAAAAGGAATATTAAACATCATAGGATGATGGAGCTTTACGGGAGAGTTTATTATGAAACGTCACCCATTAGAAATCAAAAGGGTTGGATAAATTATTCATATTGATGAATATAGAATCTATTCATACAACCTGAAAACTTTTGATTAATGGCCAAGATAATTGAAAATGATGGATTCTCGAGAAGAACTAATAATGAAAATCTAAATAACTACAAAATAGATTTCAGTACATAAGTGACTAGGTACGTTAGAGCGAATTTGATCCCTCTGACATACCAATACGTCACGAGTTATAAGATAACAGTGGGAGCGTCCTTCAAGAAAGGAAACTCATGATCTAGAACGAGTTCTAGATATGTACTCAAATAAGATCATATTATATGAGATAATATGAGATGGAAGGAGACTTAGATTTGTAGGTTTTGAAAACATGAATAAAAGGTTTATTCACAAATTCAAACAACTAATACAAATTGATGAATGTGCATCAAATGCTATGGAGCAGTAATATTGTATTGACTGTCCATACATGACAATATCGTTTGAGTTATAATTAACTCACAATTGAAAGATACTTTGTCAAATCCAAATGGGTTATAAAAGACAACTTTGAACCCCATAAAGTGAACTGGATTGACTTAGTATAGACCCTAACCGCTTGTATGAGGTGACATCTCGAAGCGACTAGAGTGTGAGGCGATTGATGACAAGCTCAAATGCCATAGAGTCATATGGAATGACTAGTCGATCACATAGGCAGACTGTGGGAGACACTCTGTCGGGCAAAGTGACCGCTTATAGAGTTCTGGAAATTTTATAAATAGCCCGGTCGTGGCAAGAGCTGCTATAGTATTCTTATGAGTCATTTCTTAGACTAAAGATTACTCGCCCAAGATGGCACAATTTTGACATAGCCTTGATTCATTCTCGACGACTTTTCGTAACTAGAGTCAAATGGGATTGTTTCGGGTTGTGTTAGGTTGTGGCTAGTTGAAGGGAGTAGTGCGATAGAAATTGTCCACCCCTTTGTCAGGGTTGTTCAAATCTCAAGGCCACTCGAGGAGAAGTTAACTGGAAATGCGTGGCCACGCTCGGAAGGTATCTATGGTAGATAATTCCGGTCAAATATTTAATCTCCAGATCGAGGAAACTACTCATGATATGATTGACTGCAAGTACGACCTCAGAGAGACACCTTGCATTGAGTGGGAGATTGTAATAGGACAAGAGAATTGGTGACGCACACTTGTCGAGGACAAGTGGGAGATTGTTGGGAAATGTGTCCTCAACAATAGTGCGATCACATAATTAAATCTCATGACAAGAATGCGCAAGGGATGATACGAAATTATATTAGTCAACTGACCAACATTAATCGGTAATGACTGGCTAGCTAGAGTTTGACATTACTGTCGTATGACGGTGGTGGTCAGTTTATCCCTTTAGGTCACACCTATAGGACAATTCCCTTAATTGATAAATTGATCAAGTGTATACTGATACGAGTTGATCAGATTCCTTAAATTCGTATATCGAGAAATCAGAGGTTAAATCTTAATGTAAGATTTATGTTTGAAATTGAAACATGTCAATTATCAAACATTAAACGATATTTATGAAATGTCGTAGTTAGAATGAATTGGGTTGAATATTATTACAAGTGTTGTAAATCGTATTGACGATTATTGAAACGACCATTTTATATTAGTAATTACGAATTACTAGTCAAATTGCTAAATATGATTTATTTAATTTACAAATGATAATTATCTGATAAATATGCATTTTAAATTAAAAACAATTGTTCTTATAATTGTGACATATTGTATGTCACACATAATTATACAATTGTGCAAATTGACAATTATAAAATGGAAATCCATTTTAAGATTATGGATGTCGGTTTTGGTGTAGGTAATTAAGGTTTGTTTTGTGTTTTAAGAACATAAAAACACTATCATTAATAGATGCCTTGTGTATAACACCTATAGCCTACCTAAGGCATGGGTAAGTTAAAAAGGAGAGTTTTTGCTTCCCCATGGTGGCTCATGGCTCACGTCTACCCACACCACACCCCATCAAAATATGATATGTTGATATCTCACATATTGATTTTTATGCTAACCCAATGCATAGTTTTTCTAGTGTGAGGAAACTACTAAAACCTCTCAAATTATTATCTCATAATAATAATATATAATAAGATTATATTATCAATACTACATTTTCTTGTAGTATTCTCATATTATTTATTCTAATAAGAGATTAGGATATAGTTTAAGGAAAACCGTTTTAAACACCTAGCTCGTGTAAATTTCGGTTTCAAGGGGTTGTTTTGGGTGCATCACAAAGGAGGTAATCTACCTTGATTACTTGGGTTGGAGGATCATCCTAGCATAAGTTTGGACCGAATGTAAGGGTTCAATCTTATTATTTCCGTATTTTATTTAGCATGCATAAGATCTTGTAAAACTAATTAAAATGTTAACCTTTAACCTTTTATATTAGTAAGACTAATATTTCGGATGTGTGAGACATTCGAAACCTTCAAGTTAACCTTTTAACTGGTTCTACATTAAAACTCTTAGTCGACAAATTTCTTAAATTTATCTATTAGTCCACAATGATTTCAATAGCTTGATTGAATCATTGTGTTGAGTTCAACTAGGTCACAACACACTACTTACCCGAGGTAGAAGGGGTCCATATGGAGATAACAACATGTCCTATATGCCCACCGACGAACAAGGGATTCATAGTTGTTTGATCTAGAAAGGCTAAAGTCTCAATTTTATAAAGAGTGAGATCCCATCACTATTTTAAACTCATTTAAGTGAACTATTTGATATGAGTAGGAATGAGTGATGGCAAAAAAAACATCATATGCCAAAATGCAAAATAATCTACATGAGTCATTTTACATGCATATAGGTGGTTTGGTTTAGGCGGAACATAATGATATGCAACATTCAAGCAATAAAGATAAGAATGTAAAACATTAAAATCCTAGTGTGGCTTATCCTATGAAAAACAATAAATACAACTTGGAATCCAATCACATGGACCCTAGAAGCTTTATGGATCACCGTTCTTCATCTCGAGATGTAAATTGAAAATAGAGACCCGGATGCATCAAACTCCTCTTCTTCTTTTTCTTCTTTGTTCTAAGCTATTACAATGTAAATCCTATTTACATTTAATCTAAAATAAAGAAAAATTAAAATACAAAGCGGAGATGCGAGATCTCATAAATTACATCACTTGACTACTTTCCACCATTACCGAAAAGTAACCAAAAACTAAAGCCACACTAGATTACATGATTATACTTGACAACAATTGTAAAAATAAATTCAACCTTCATTGAAAAACAATATCATTAACAATATAATAAAACATTCATAGTGCAATATTACCAAAACCACTATTAATTTTAAAATTACATGTCACACACGTAAACCATAATCCAAATAAATTCCAAACAATTTTAGAATCTACTAAGTATCATCAATTAGATATAATAAGCCTTTTAAAATAAATAAATGATTAAGTAACCGAAAAATTATCAAATAACTTTTGTTTATTTTCTTTCTTTCCCACGGCAATCACACGGTTATACCCCTTTTTTTTTCGAAAAAAATTGTTACAATTACAAAACATCTTTTATAATTTAGTTAATATGAATATTATGTCATAATATAAATAAAAATGAAAACAAATAAAATAACCCTAAAATCCAATTTTACGGTTTTTTAATACCCCTTTTTTTTGGTTTATCTTTATAAATTTTTTCTAATTATAAATCTTTATTTATAATTTAGTTAATATAAATTATGATATAATATTAATAATAAAAAAAGCAACAAATCACAAAATTTAGGGTACAAAAAAACTTGCGGTCCAATATTACACATTTATTTATTTTTTGTTAAAAGAAGGCAATTACTCATATTATCAAATAATATCATGTAAATTGACATATTCATAAGATATTATACTATTTCCTTAAATGGTATAATCAAGGTAGAAATAGATTTTGGAAACTTTACTAATTCGTGAACTTTCGTAAAATCACTCAAAGTAGCACAAAAATCATATCATAATTTTGTGTTATAGTTCTAATCATACTAGGTTTTTAAAAATTTCCAAATATTGTCATCAAGATTAACCTTTTAAATTCATGTGAACAATATTCATTCATCTTAACAATTTAAAACAAATTAATCTAATTCTAACAATATATTGATTGAACCTTTAATAATCATTGATCTATATCATTGTTATGAGCATCATCACATGATAATTATTTAACAATTAAAATAATAAAATCAAAAAACAAAAACGAAACCAAAAAAAACGTGAACCAAAGAAAATTTTAGTCGTGACATATCACGAAAAAAAAACAGACCGGAAAAAAAAACATTTTTTTTTATAAACCGTGAAAAATATGTGTGCCGTGGGATTTTAATTCTCAATTAATTATCAAAACGATTTTGAACAATGGCTCTGATACCACTTGTAGGAAATAATTTCTTAAATTACTCATAAAAGTATTAACTTGATTAATACTGCCAAGGATTATATCAAAAACGAATTGATATTAAAACAATAGAACTGAAATAATTGGACAAGGATCATAGAAATAACCTTTGGTCCTATATGAGATCGGTCTAAGAACAACCTAGTATAAACCCAAACTTCAAGGTAGAAGTTCTTCTTAGATTGCACCCAAGACGACTGAGAAAGATTCTCTTAAAGTTCCTCCTAAATTACTATTAATTATTTTAGAGGATTTATTTTGGGATTAAGATAATAAACTAATCAAGGAGAATAAGAGAGGAAAAACGTTTTCTTCTTGTGTCACCAACCTCACGGCCGAAACCCTCTATATATAGGGTTTTGATTTGTGTTGGTATTGTACTTTAATTAGGAATCCTCATTATAATATAATATTTTGAGTCAGTTTCCTTATTCCAAACTTCCTTAAAATATCATATATATTTTAATACTTTTCGGTGTACAAATTAATTTCCGGAGAATATTAATTAATTATCTTATAATTAATTAATCCCAATTATATTATTCTATCACATATTAAAATATAATTAATAAATATAACTTTTATATATATTTATTAGAATTAACATTTAATTAATTTCTCCTAGTTATTATTTAATCATATTAAATGTTTATCATCTACTTAACTACATTTAGCTAAGTTTAGCATTTATGTAATTATATCAATATATAATCACATTTTTCAGTATTATCCTATAGGTGTGACCTTTAGGGATCAGTTGATTATCGCCATCATATGACAGTAACGTCAAACTTCTAGTGAGTCAATCGTTACCGATAAACGTTAATCAACTGATTAATATACTAAGTATCCCTGCGTGATCCTGTAAAAGATTTACTCAAATAATCACACACTGCGGAGGACATTTACTCCAACACATTATTCTGACATATTCCGATAAATCTAGAACATTCTGGAAACTTCTAGAAGACACTAAAAGTCTCATACTTCAACACTCCTCCTTGAGACTTTTGGTGTAACTCCGGACATGGATCAGAGGAACTCGAACATTCCACTTCTTTTTCTTCTTTCTCTTGTATCGCCAAACTCGATGGTTGCTTGATGTATATCTCCTTCTCGAGTTGATAGCATGACAAACAACTAGAGCAAATGTATCTCTAGCTTCTTTAAGGTGTCCTCTGACCGCCAATCTTCCTTTATATTTGTTGATATAACCGTCGGGTTTTAACTTGCTTTTATAGACTTTTAAGCCAATCACTTTCCGATTTATTGGCTTGTCAACCAACACCCAATTGTTGTTCTTCTTGATCATATTTAATTCCGTCTCCTCCATGGCAGCTTGAAACTTTTTAAGTATGGAAGTCTCGCCATCGTCTCTAAGCTTCCCGATAGCAGAGGAGCATTTCTCACATTCCTCTTTATCCATGCAAATAACATGACATTCTGCACACATTTTCGAGGACATTTCTTACCTCGTTCTCTCGCAACATTTCCAAAAATGTCATTAGACGGAGAATGTGCATTAGGAGTTGATGGAGGTGTAGAAGGATCATTGTTGTTGGTTTTGTCAACATCCCCTTGTGGAACATCACCTTGTGGATGCTGGTGATGATCTACTGTCACAATTCCTTCTACCTTTGTTTCTTCGCAATTCCCATTCCCGTTTGCATCTTCGAAAGAAGATTTTTGAGTCTTGATTTTTTGATCTAAGGATCCAATTAGCTCCTCGGAGTGAGCTTCGATAGATCCCTTGATTCTTTAATAATAGGGACATTCATGTCGAATTTTTTTGTCAAAGTTGCGAGAATTTTATGCACAATCCTCGTATCAACAACATCTTCACCATATATTTTCATTTGGTTAGCTGTCACCATTACTCTCCAAGTGTAGGGTTTTATGTCTTCATTTTCCTCCATTTTCAAATTTTCAAAAATCTTTTCTTAACGTATTGAGACGTATTGCCCTTATCCTTTCACCTCCATAGAATTCATTTTGGAGTGAGTTCCATGCTTCTTTTGCGGTAGATGCCCACATTATTTTTGGAAAAATGATGTTCGAAATGACAGCAAAGATGAAACAGAGGGCTTTGGCGTCAATTATTTCATCCTCATTTATTTTTTGTAAGGTTGCTTCGGTAGTTGAAACACCTTCTTTTTGTTTCTCGGGACCATTTTCCACTATCTCCCATAATGCATTTGCTCTTAAGAAGAGTTTCATTTCAATGCACCAATGGTCGTATTTTTCTCCTCCAAATAAATCTAGAAAATCTAGAGGACTTGGCAATAGAATATTTGGTGCAGAAGCCACTGTTTTATTTACTAGCCCTTAAGATCCTTAGGGCTCTAATACCACTTGTAGGTGTATGGGGGAGTATATGAAAAAGTTAGTGGAGATTAATTGTTTGTTTGTTTGATTGGTTGAAGGTTGATTAGTTGTGAATTCTTGGATACACTTGGGTTTGGATACATCAAAATGGGAGGGGAGGTCCTCTATTTATAGGGCCCTCCTCCTTCTCCTACCTTCCAAGGATTCTCTAGAATAGAGCATTCTAGAGTGATCTAGACTTCTAACATTCTTCTATACTTACAAGGTATTTCTAGAAGGTTCTAGACTTCTCTACACACACCTAGAATATTGTTGATCCTTATAGAGTAGTCTAGACTATTCTAGTGTGTTCACAAGTGTTCTAGAACATTCTAGATGTTTCTACATTATTCCGACATATTCTGACAAATCTAGAACATTCCGGAAACTTCTAGAAGACACTAAAAGTCTCATACTTCAACACTCCTCCTTGAGACTTTTGGTGTAACTCCGGACATGGATCAGAGGAACTCGAACATTCCACTTCTTTTTCTTCTTTCTGTTGTATCGCCAAACTCGATGGTTGCTTGATGTATATCTCCTTCTCGAGTTAATAGCATGACAAACAACTAGATTAAATGTATCTCTAGCTTCTTTGGAGTGTCCTCTGACCGCCAATCTTCCTTTGTATTTGTTGTATAACCGTCGAGTTTTAACTTGCTTTTATAGACTTTTAAGCCAATCACTTTCCGATTTATTGGCTTGTCAACCAACACCCAATTGTTGTTCTTCTTGATCATATTTAATTCCGCCTCCTCCATGGCAGCTTGAAACTTTTTAAGTATGGAAGTCTCGCCATCGTCTCTAAGCTTCCCGATAGCAGAGGAGCATTTCTCACATTCCTCTTTATCCATGCAAATAACATGACATTCTGCACACATTTTCGAGGACATTTCTTACCTCGTTCTCTCGCAACATTTCCAAAAATGTCATTAGACGGAGAATGTGCATTAGGAGTTGATGGAGGTGTAGAAGGATCATTGTTGTTGGTTTTGTCAACATCCCCTTGTGGAACATCACCTTGTGGATGCTGGTGATGATCTACAGTCACATTTCCTTCTACCTTCGTTTCTTCGCAATTCCCGTTCCCGTTTGCATCCTCGAAAGAAGATTTTTGAGTCTTGATTTTTTGATCTAAGGATCCAATTAGCTCCGTCGGAGTGAGCTTCGATAGATCCCTTGATTATTTAATAATAGTGACATTCATGTCGAATTCTTTTGTCAAAGTTACGAGAATTTTCTGCACAATCCTCGTATCGGCAACATCTTCACCATATATTTTCATTTGGTTAGCTGTCTCCATTACTCTCCAAGTGTAGGGTTTATGTCTTCATTTTCCCCCATTTTGAAATTTTCAAAATCTTTTCTTAAGGTATTGAGACATATTGCCCTTATCCTTTCACCTCCATAGAATTCATTTTGGAATGAATTCCATGCTTCTTTTGCGGTAGATGCCCACATTATTTTTGGAAAAATGATGTCCGAAACGACAGCAAAGATGAAACAGAGGGCTTTGGCGTCAATTATTTCATCCTCATTTATTTTTTGTAAGGTTGCTTCTGTAGTTGAAACACCTTCTTTTTGTTTCTCGGGACCATTTTCTACTATCTCCCATAGTGCATTTGCTCTTAAGAAGAGCTTCATTTTAATGCACCAATGGTCGTAATTTTCTCCTCCAAATAAATCTAGAAAATCTAGAGGACCAGGCAATAGAATATTTGGTGCGGAAGCCATTGTTTTATTTACTAGCCCTTAAGATCCTTAGGGCTCTGATACTACTTTTAAGTGTATGGGGGAGTATATTAAAAAGTTAGTGGAGATTAATTGTTTGTTTGTTTGATTGGTTGAAGGTTGATTAGTTGTGAATTCTTTGGATACACTTGGATACACTTGGGTTTGGATACATCAAAATGGGAGGGGGGGTCCTCTATTTATAGGGGTCCTCCTCCTTCTTCTACCTTCCAAGGATTCTCTAGAATAGAGTATTCTAGAGTGATCTAGACTTCTAGCATTCTTCTATACTTACAAGGTATTTCTAGAAGGTTCTAGACTTCTCTACACACGCCTAGAACATTCTTGATCTTTCTAGAGTAGTCTAGACTATTCTAGTGTGTTCACAAGTGTTCTAGAACATTCTAGATGTTTCTACATTATTCCGGCATATTCCGATAAATCTAGAACATTCCAGAAACTTCTAGAAGATACTAAAAGTCTCATACTTCAACAGTTGGGTTGTTGACTCCATAACTTCGACTAAGTTGTTGCTTAAAAACGACTATTGTCATTCATTCTATATGTTAAACGGGCTATGAGCATCATTATAGCTTATAAGCAATAGTACAAGCCTCATATACAGGGGTGTTAACGAGCCGAGCCGAGCCCAACCCGAGTTTGGCCTTATTCGGCTTGTCCTCGATTACCAAAACTCGGCTTCGAGCTCGAGCCGAGCTTACCCGAGCTTGAAAAAAAATACGCTCGTTACAAAGCTTGCAAGCTTTAACACGAGCTCGAGCCAAATGAAGCCTATATAAAATTGCTTGGTTTTTTTCTTTTATTTTTTTCTTCCAATATTTTCAAAAACAAAGTTCGAAGATTTTATATAAAAATATTTAGCAAATCAACAAAATATTATATATATATATGATATAAAGTTATAATATTAATGATAAAATATTTTTACAAAATATGAGCATATTTTTATAAAATATGATTAATATCTTATGTAATCTCAAATGTCCGAGCCAGCCTTTGCTCGGCTTGACTCGTTAAGCTCTCGAGCCGATCTCGAGTTGCTCGCGAGTTGTCTCGTATCATTAACAACACTACTCATATATACTTATTGTAGAGTCTCATATTTATTACCCAAGGTAATTGTAATCTCATATTTATTACCCAAGGTAATTGTAATGTCCTTCATGCGTTTATTTATCGTATATCAGTTAAACGTCTTTTAAGCAATTCATATGAAGAATTGTTTATGAGAGTTTAATTCCCATATCAATATTGGAAAAATATAATTTGTTAAACTTATGTTTGTTATGTATTTTTTTAAACACTAGATGTAACGAAATCGATGAAGTCTTTAAATCCTTTTATATATATATACATATATACATATAGATATATACATATATATACATAGGGTCGGGATCCAGTGAGAACCACCCTTATAATGAGAACCATGAGAACCTTCACTAAATCGCCACCAAATCTCGCTTCGAAAGTTTCGATGGATCATTTACCATTAGTTTAACTTATTTAAATACACACTTTAGTATCATTAAACAAAATTTATTGATTTTATTAACAAAATATATACTTAGTGTACCAAAATACAATTAGGTATACTAAAACGGCTATAAATGCACTAAAACGACCACTATGTGCATGAAATGTTTTACATGCATGAAAATGACTACTAGGTGCATGAAAATAGTAAAATCTACGTGCATTAAAACGAGTTCTAGGTGCATGAAAAATGATAGATACGTAAAAATTGGTAGTATGTGGATGAAAATTAACAAAACGTATCTCACCTCGATTTTCGTCACTAGTATATATTTTCTAGACCAAGAAATATGTTCTCTAGCCATAAAATTCCATGACGAATCCAAATATGTCATTAATTTTTTTTTAAAAAGTCCGTAAGGTAGAGTTCTCATGGTTCTCATTATATTGGTGGTTCTCATAGGATCCCAATTCTATATACATATATACATATATATACATATATATATATAGGGTCGAGATCCGGTGAGAACCACTAGTATAATGAGAACTGTGAGAACCACTCACAACCCTCAGATCTAATAATACACGGAAGACTGAGATTAATTCTGTCAAACTCTCACGTATTAACTCCCCCAACCCTCTAACCTATTTTATTTTTACAAAATTCTTTGTCTCTCTTTGACTATCTTTGACTTCTTCACCACGATTAATCCGACTATCCACTTGTTTTACCATGATCGATCGTGACATGCCCAACGATCAAACTCTTCCACAACAAACTTTCAGATGATTAATCGATCAATGGATCTTGTTAATTCATGGTAAAGTTTTGAAATTTATAATTTTTTTTTTGAAGTTAGTGTTTACATTTTAATCTCTTTGTAACTTCTTTATTAGTCGATTAAATTAGTTGAATTTATGGTTTGATTAGTTTTTCGATTTGTATTAGAAATTGATGAGTTATGCTTGTGAAATTAGAGTTTTGTGAATTAATTGGGGAAACTAAGAAATTAGGGTTAGGGTTGGCGATTTGTATTCGGAATTGATGAATTATGCTTGTGAAATCAGGGTTTCATGAACTAAATTAGGGAAACTAAGAAATTAGGGTTAGGAAAATTGAGAAATTGCCGAAATTTGTTGAAATCTTGAAATTGGAAACTGAATTCCATGAATTAGATAGTCTTTACAATCGTCAAAGCATTATTTTTATGCATCTAATTCCTGTTTATATGCATCTAATTCATATTTAGGCGCATCAAAGTAGATTTTGTGAATGAGATTGGCTTATTAGCTCAATCTATGATGGTGAATTTTTTTTGTGGAGGAAAAATGGGGTTTTAGAATGAATAATGTTTGCTTCATGTCGCATGCCTTCTTCACATTCTGCTTTGTCTACTGCTTTGATAACTTCAGTTGCACTTTGTCATAGTGTTTTATTAATGATATTAAGCTCCTAGAATGGTTACATATTTAACTTGAAGATATACACAACTTCCCCACTTTATTCACAGAAATTTTATTGTTATATTTTGTGTATGTAGTGGTTATTTTCGTGATCTACTGAGTGTTTTTATGCACCTGAGTTTATTTCTATATACTTTTTGTGTCTTAGTTATTTGTGTACCTTTTATATTAATTTAAATCATTAATTTGGGGACTTATAAATTAGATAGTTTTTACAATCGTCAAAGTATTATTTATGTGCATCTAATTCCTATTTAGGCGCATCAAATTAGGATTTGAGTATCTTTGCTGAAAGATGGCTACTCTTGTCTCTCACTATGATCTTTTTTACTTAATTTCACATGTATACTTACATTTTACTTATTTTGAAAGTCAATTAGCTCAAATGGGAGAGCATTGTGCAATGCAAAAGATGTGGGTTCGAATCCCATAGTGACTATGAAATACAAAATCTTTCTTTTACTCTAAAATGAAAAATGGTGTAATTGGTAATCTCATTACCTGTATGGCAAAATGGCATGTATGGTAGTAGTATTGTTGATATAGTCTTTGAAATACTTGTATTGAACTTTTGATCATTGCATAACTTTTGTTGCTTCTCGCTTGAGTCCGATCATGTTCTGCGCACCATTGCCCAAATATGATTATGGTCTATCTACTAATTAATTGTACAGTATTGTTTGCATCATGACACATTCCTATCATTGGATTTGTGATTTAATAGACTACTAATTACTGGGCCTGCTAATTAGAATATGATTATGGCATGGCCTGCTCGACTTTGCCCAAACATGATTATAACCCGCTTAATCTTAATTTACAGTATTGTCGATCATGGGATTTGTTATTTAATAGGCTATATGGGATTCGAACCCATACCTTTGTGCAATATATGCACATACGCTCTACCATTGAGCTAATAGCCTTTAAAATACGATAAACAAAGATGAACTGAGAAATGCTAGTTTATTAGTTATCTATATGATGGATTCGCCTGTAAGTCACTACTCACTACTCACTAGTAAAGTATAACTGTTCGGACAAAGATGCAAATAAAATTGTCCTTAAAGTAATGGGGCAAACAATAAGCAAAATTGTGGCTATTGTAGAGATAATGAAGGTTGGTCAACATTTTTCTATAAGTAAATATTCCGTATATGTGCAATTGTCACTTGCTTTTCTATTGAAAAATGATTCCTTACTTGCACCAAGAACACAAAATCAGAATATGCTTACTATGATTATGGCCGCCTAAATAATATACAACTGAAGAACTTTTTAATGCACATGGAACCTTATTTCATGCATATCGAACCCTATTTCATGCACATGGAACCTTATTTCATGCATATACAATCAAAATTAACATCCTTTTTTAAAAAAATAGTATCATAATATAACCAACTGATGCATTTTAAAAACTTTTTAATGCACATAGATACTTTTTTAATGCACAAAGAATCAGTATTAATGTCCTTAAACAACAATAATTAGTATCATAATATGACGAACTGATGCACTGATATATTTTTTAATGCACACAAAACCTTATGTTATGCATATAGACCCTATTTCATGCACATAGAACGTTATTTCATGCACATACAATTAAAATTAACGTCATTTTTTTAAAACTTAGTATCATAATATAACCAACTGATGCAATTGAAAAACTTTTTAATGCACATAGAACCTTATTTCATGCATATAGAACCTTATTCATGCACATGTAAGGTTAAAATGGAAATGCTTGCAATTTAACTTAGAATTTCTAGTACAATGTTGGTAGCCCACACAACAACTTCACTGGTGAAAAACCAATAGAATTGGGCAATTGAAAAAACTTAGTTTGGCTTGATTTGAACACCAATAATCTCACTGGTGGAGTCCCGCCACAACTAGGTAGGCAACAAGATTATCCTAAGTTATTTGGGATTTATCCGGAAATTACCTGATTTTTGTTCAGAATCATGTTGGCAGTAGTTGTAAAGAAGTAGGAAGGCTGTTTGAGTTTGTAGTAATCAAACCTGAGAAATTGAACCAAATAACATCACTCAAAAACTGTGATTTTACGCGTCTGTACTTGAGTCCGATCCTTAGTTTGTTCACCCAATAATATCTTTTTCTTTCTTACAATCAATTCCTTGGAAAAATACCACATGAGTTTGGAGATATGTTTCTTTTTCAAGCTATCGTGATTTCACATAATGTGCATAGAACCTTATTTCATGCAAATATAATTTTATTTCAAACTCATTTAACACTTATTTCATGCAAATAGAACCTTATTTCATGAACATACAACCTTATTTCATGAAAATAAAATGTCATAAAAAAACTACTATATAAAACAACACATGCAGGGTGATGGTACCATTAATGTACGCGTGTCGAGTGGAGAATATGTCTGATCATATATGAGAGTTATCACAGGATAATTATCGAAAAAGACAACAAAATTGCTAACAAAGAAGAAGAAACTAACATTTTGTCTTCGAGGTTGAACTCTTGGCCACCATACTCAGGCAATAGAACAATGTCTCCTTCCCTGAGGCTCACTGGAATCACCTTCCTATCATTAGTACGACCTCCAAGACTGACCGTCATGACATTCCCTGAGTTTAGCTACAACACATTAATAACAATACTCTTACTTCTTTCGTTATTCAAACTGAACTACTAAAGCTATTAGCATCCCATTCCACCTATATCTCAAACTTAACAATATGCAACCATTTTACGACAAGCAAATCGTACTACCTCTGACCCATTTATAGCAAGAAACATCAACATTTCCCCCACAATGCATCAACCCTTCATATCAGTAACTACTTTACCAAAAGCAGTTAACCTTACACGCAAAAATCCAGAACAAAAACACATTATCGCAATAATATTTCTCATACAAGACTCAAAAGATTGTAACAAAAATGTTAAGTTAGAATTGAAGTAAAAAAGCATTCCACCATCAGGTTGGAAGTTTGCAAATTTGAGAATCGTGACTACAATATTATTTCGTTTTGGACGCTAACAGTAAGAGTCTTGTTTGTACTCACTAGTCATTCATATATTAGTAGTTGTTCTGAAACTAAAATTCCACTAACAGTCCTAAACGATTTACATTTTATTCTAGTTCTTATACCTCAATTATATCTGCTTTACATGATTGACTATTATGTAATCGCACTAAATGCCCATAGGTGCACTAAATTCCCATAGGTGCACAATTTGCCTAACTATCGTATGTACACATGATAACAATAGAGTGACCATACACGTATTTGAAATATCAAAAAGCAAACATATAAATAACATGATAAAAAATATAAGAGTACTAATTTGTCATAGGTACTAAGGTACACGATTTATCACATATAGTAAAATAGTTGTTGCTAAATACATTGAGAAGGTTGGTAAAATAACTTAAAAGAACAGTAAAGAGATTTGGGCGAAAAACTCGATGTCTTCCTCAGTTCTCATCCTTATCCCCTTCTCACCATTGAAGTGCACTTTTGCTATTAATATACACCATAAAGCTAATACCTAAATTGTCAATAAGATCTGAGCTAATTACAGTCTTTTCAATTTGAACAATCATCACCAATAAAACATAATTGTTGATAAAAAAATTCATACAATTCAGAAAATAAACTCATTAAATGTCACGTGCTTATTGAAATTGCAAATTAAATACATAATTTTGGCAACAAATAAAGATACAACACAACGATTAATTGGATTTCTGCATATCGATGAGGTTATTGTCAAATAGATCAGACGGAGACGAATTAGACAAAAACAAGAGCATACATGATGAAATTAGAGTTTTTATTATTGAAAAGTGATGGCATAAATTGAGAATAATTATTTAACTTACAAGATGGAAAGAACTTACATGAATGAAGCAAAATTAAGTCGAAATACCTTCAATTAAAGAGAAACAATAAGATCTTTGATAAATTCATAAGAAATTGTTTGTGATTGAGATGAAGGTGAAGAAAGAGGAAATTAAGGTGCGTCGTTTTGTTAGCACTGTTGCAGGAAAAAAAGAATAGGGAAGATAGAGAAAATATTGGGTGATATTGTAGAAAACATTAGAATGATTTTAAATGAAGGGGTTGATCATGTCCTTTGGATTAGATTTAATCTAAGGGTTGTTAAAGATTATGAGAGGTTCTCATGGTTCCCATTATCCCAAGGGTTCTCATAAGATCTCAATATATATATATATATATATATATATATATATATATATATATATATATATATATATATATATATATATATATATATATATATATATATATATTCGGGATCGAATGAGAACTAGGGAGATAATGAGAACCATGAGAACCTCCTAACAACCATTAGATCAAACTCAATTTCGACGATCTGGATTTTGTCGCGGAATCAACCAAAACTACCAGACCCCCCAAATCTTTCAGACTTTCACTTTTTTTTCCTCTGTCTTCCATAACCTTTCCGTTCATCTTCTTCAATTTGATCACTCCCATTTTCGCTCCTTTCACCGAGCATTTCTAGGGATTCAAGTACTGGCGATTATACTCCATATTTTCCCCTAATTGGTTGCTGATTTGTGTAGGTAATTTATCAATTTCCCCAATTTCTCATTTATTCCCAAATTTTATGAATTTAATGATATAAATTTGTTTGATTAGGGTTGTATTTTTGATTTGTTATAATTTATGTTTTCTCCACTGCTTTATAATGCCATTTGATTCTTAGTATGTTTAATGTAAGATTCAATATGAAATTTGAAATAATCATCATAAAACTTGTCTTCAGGCTTTGATTTTCTGTAAATTGTTTCTGAGTTATCTGGTAGTATTTACTCGAGTCAGTGCACCAGTTAGCGGAGTTGTAGTTAGAGCATTTCCACAGTGAGTTTCGGTCCAGGCAGAAGCAAGAATTGGGATTGTAGGTTTGGAAATTGGTGAAGAAACGGTAAGACAGTCATACTCAAGTCCACTGGTGGACTTAGGGCCTAAGGCCGTAGCAGGGCTTGTCTAATCTCTGTGGGATGGAAATGATGAAATTTCTGGTTAATGTGTAGACATGTTTCCCGAAGCAAAGTTAGGTTTTATCTTTAAATGTACTACATTTTCATTGTACATTTTCATTGTGCGGTAGCGGATCCTCCTAATCCAACCCTAAACCCTTTCCCGTCCCGTTTTAGGAATACCCGGCCCCATGGTTTTCACCCGTCCCCCAAAAAAGAGTTCACCCGTCCCCATCTAGGGTGTCTTTTTGTTTTATTGTCGTTCGTATGTGAAGCAAGGGAAGGGTTTAGGGTTGGATTAGGGGGATCCGCGGTAGCGGATCCTCCTAATCCAACCCTAAACCCTTTCCCGTCCCGTTTTAGGAATACCCGGCCCCATGGTTTTCACCCTTCCCCCAAAAAAGGGTTCACCCGTCCCCATCTAGGGTGTCTTTTTGTTTTATTGTCGTTCGTATGTGAAGCAAGGAAAGGGTTTAGGGTTGGATTAGGGGGATCCGCTACCTCCTAATCCAACCCTAAACCCTTTCCCGTCCCGTTTTAGGAATACCCGACCCCATGGTTTTCACCCGTCCCCCAAAAAAGGGTTCACCTGTCCCCATATAGGGTGTCTTTTTGTTTTATTGTCGTTCGTATTTGAAGCAAGGGAAGGGTTTAGGGTTGGATTAGGGGGATCCGCGGTAGCGGATCCTCCTAATCCAACCCTTAACCATTCCCGTCCCGTCAACAAGGGAAGGGTTTAGGGTTCGATTAGGGGGATCCACGGTAGCGGATCCTCCTAATCCAACCCTAAACCCTTTCCCGTCCCGTTTTAGGAATACCCGGCCCCATGGTTTTCACCCGTCCCCCAAAAAAGGGTTCACCCGTCCCCATCTAGGGTGTCTTTTTGTTTTATTGCCGTTCGTATTTGAAGCAAGGGAAGGGTTTAGGGTTGGATTAGGGGGATCCGCGGTAGCGGATCCTCCTAATCCAACCCTAAACCCTTTCCCGTCCCGTTTTAGGAAGACCCGGCCCCATGGTTTTCACCCGTCCCCCAAAAAAGGGTTCACCCGTCCCCATCTAGGGTGTCCTTTTGTTTTATTGTCGTTCGTATTTGAAGAAATGGAAGGTTTTAGGGTTGGATTAGGGGGATCCGCGGTAGCGGATCCGCCTAATCCAACCCTAAACCCTTCCCGTCCTGTCAGCAAGGGAAGGGTTTAGGGTTGGATTAGGGGGATCCGCGGTATCGGATCCTCCTAATCCAACCCTAAACCCTTTCCCGTCCCGTTTTAGGAATACCCGGCCCCATGGTTTTCACCCGTCCCCCAAAAAAGGGTTCACCCGTCCCCATCTAGGGTGTATTTTTGTTTTATTGTCGTTCGTATTTGAAACAAGGGAATGGTTTAGGGTTGGATTAGGGGGATCCGCGGTCCCCATGGTTTTCACCCGTCCCCCAAAAAAGGGTTCACCCGTCCCCATCTTGGGTGTCGTTTTGTTTTATTGCCGTTCGTATTTGAAGCAAGGGAAGGGTTTAGGGTTGGATTAGGGGGATCCGCGGTAGCGGATCCGCCTAATCCAACCCTAAACCCTTTCCCGTCCCGTTTTAGGAATACCCGGCCCCATGGTTTTCACCCGTCCCCCAAAAAAGGGTTCACCCGTCCCCATCTAGGGTGTCTTTTTGTTTTATTGTCATTCGTATTTGAAGCAAGGGAAGGGTTTAGGGTTGGATTAGGGGGATTCGCTACCGCGGATCCGCCTAATCCAACCCTAAACCCTTCCCGTCCCGTTAGCAAGGGAAGGGTTTAGGGTTGGATAAGGGGGATCCGCGGTAGCGGATTGTAACACCCCCACAACCCCTGGTTCCTCACGCACTCTTCACAAAACCCTCCTGAACTACCGTTCCAGCCACCACCTACAGCCCCGACACCCTCACCGGACTTCCACCGTTGACACCCCTTGACTCTCTACTCTTAACAGTGGTGGTAACATCGTGTTGACCTCCCCCGAGTCGACGATGTTACCATCCCCATATACCCCTGTACACCCGCGACCACCAACACAACAAAGACAGAAAAAAAACAAACACCCAGACACCCCCGACAAAGACCCCTGTACCACCGTGCCCTGTCTCTGCCTCCCTTCGAGACCACCACCACAAACATCTCCATACCACCACCTCTCTCACCGTTCTAGGACCCATAAAAATTAAACACAAGGACTCTTCTGAAACTGATAACAAAACTGTATAAAAACAACCATGTTAAAACGTGATATACGACTTCCCCCTGATCCCAGTTTAACCACCCTCGAAACGGACCCTAAACCACCAACGACACAGCAACAATGACCAACATACACCCATCACATGTCCTAATATGTAAATAAGCAATAACGACACAGCTTAACTAATTCTATACGTTCAATTTAGGCGACAGAACATAAACAGAACAGCAGAAACAATCACGGTTAAGGTGAGCATACCGGAGTTATGGTCAAATCGAACCACCTAGATCAGCCTTACCACCACCGAGCACTGCTTCCCTCTCTTCTCTATTACGACGGCTAGGGTTTTGTGTAGGTATGAATGTGTTTGCTCTCAAAAATTAGGGTGGAAAGAGCTCATTAAAGTGACGGCTTAAGAAAGGTAGCAAACAATCAGCCGTGGGCTATTGTTTGACACGGAATTCGAGGCCCACAAATGAGGTGCTGCTGATCCCGTGTTCGAACCCCCTCATAGCCTCATATACCCACACTCTATTCTTGATGACTCAAGTCCCCAGTTCGAACCCCACCGTGATCCAAACGCTTATAAACATACTAGACACACAAGCTTACTAACGAAATCAAATAATATAACTACGTAAATTATTATATAAGGTTCCTCGTTACTACGGGTTATTACAGTCTTCCCCCCTTAAAATGAACTTCGTCCCGAAGTTCTTCCTCACATAGGTGACAAACAATTAAATCAACGAACTTGAAACACAAACATCATGACTTGGGACACAACATTACGAAAACAATCTTCATAAAGCGTACTTAACCACAGAATGTTACATTCCACCCCCCTTAAAGAAAAGTTACGTCCGCGTAACTTACCTCAATCGAATAAATGCGGGTAGCGCTCTCGCATAGATGCTTCATGCTCCCACGTAGCCTCTTCCTGATTATGATTTGTCCATAAGACTTTCACCAAGGATGTCTCCCCATTGCGAGTCTTCCGTACCTTCCTGTCCAAAATCTCTTTCGGAGTCTCAATGTAGGCCAACTGCTCGTCTACCTCAATCACCTCGTGCTGAAGTACATGTGATGAATCACTTACATACTTCCTCAACTGGGACACATGGAACACATTATGGACCTTGGATAGGGTTGGAGGCAACGCTAAGCGATATGCCACCTCTCCAACTCTGTCCAAGATCTCAAATGGCCCAATAAACTTCTGACTCAGTTTGCCACGCTTGCCGAACCTCATCACACCCTTCATCGGAGAGACTTTCAGTAGAACCTTCTCTCCGGCCTCAAATGAAATATCGCTCCTCTTCAGATCGGCATAACTCTTCTGTCTATCCTGAGCGGCCCTCATCCTCTGTCGAATAATCTGAACCTGCTCCACCATCTCCTGGATCATATCTGGCCCTAAAGTCACAACATCAGCTCGATCATCCCAACACACAGGGCTCCGACACTTCCTCCCGTATAGTGCCTCGAAAGGGGCCATGCCTATGCTTGCATGATAGCTGTTATTATAAGAAAACTCGATCAACCCCAGTCGATCCTCCCAAGATCCTCCGAACTCAAGTACACAAGCTCTCAACATATCCTCAAGAGTCTGAATCGTCCGCTCAGTCTGACCATCAGTAGCCGGATGAAAAGCTGTACTCATCTTCAATTGGGTACCCAAAGCAGCCTGCAACTCCTGCCAAAATCTGGATATAAACCTCGAGTCTCGATCTGAAACAATGTCCTTGGGTACACCATGTAGTTTGACCACATTCTGAACATATGACTTAGCCAACTCGGCTTTACTCCAGGTATCTTTCATGGGAATAAAGTGAGCCGACTTAGTCAAACGATCCACGATCACCCAAATCATGTTGTTGCCCCTCTGAGTCCGAGGCAACCCCACAATAAAGTCCATCGAAATATTCTCCCACTTCCACTCTGGCACATCTAGTGGCTGCACCTTCCCTTGAGGCCTCTTATGCTCCCCTTTCACGCGTTGACACGTCAAACACCTCGAGACAAACTCTGCGACCTCCTTCTTCATATTCGGCCACCAAAACGTCTTCTTAAGGTCCTTATACAGCTTATCACCCCCTGGGTGAACAGAATAAGGAGTAGCATGAGCTTCAGTCAGGATCTTCTTCTTTAGCTCCTCAATATTCGGTACACACCATCGCCCACTGAACCTCAAACTACCGTCGGTATGAATACTGAACTTGGATGTCTCTTCACCAACCCCATTTTCCACCATCAAACGCCACTTCTGGATTCTCTCATCGCTCTTCTGCAATTCCCGAATCTCCCCATACAGCTCAGGCTCCACTGTCAAGTCACCAAGGGCATCCCCTTTCCGGATCATGAAAATTCCCATCTCCCTTAGTTCGCCATGCAACCTCACCCTCGATCTGGCACAACTCAAAGCATGCACTGACTTCCTACTTAGAGCGTCAGCTACCACATTCGCCTTGCCCTCGTGGTAGACAATCTGCATATCATAGTCTCCGATCAACTCTATCCACCTCCTCTGCCTCATGTTCAACTCTTTCTGGGTGTAGATATATTTCAGGCTCTTATGATCAGAAAACACCTTAAAAGTGGCTCCATAAAGGTAATGACGCCACAATTTCAGTGCAAAGACCACAGCGCCCAATTCCAAATCATGTGTCGGATAATTTTCTTCATAGGTCTTCAACTGGCGAGAAGCATACGCGATCACTCTCCCATTCTGCATTAGCACACAACCCAACCCATGCTTTGAAGCGTCGGTGTATACTTCAAAATTATCACTTCCAACTGGCAAGGCCAGGATAGGAGCTGTTGTCAGGCGTTCCTTAAGGGTTAGGAATGCCTTCTCACAACTCTCATCCCAGATATAACGGTTCTCCTTCCTCATCAACGACGTCAGCGGCTTCGCTATCTTTGAAAAATCCTTGACAAATCTCCGATAATAACCAGCTAAACCCAGAAAGCTTCGAATCTCACTCACATTCTTCGGACTTTGCCATTTAGTCACTGCCTCGATCTTACTAGGGTCAACAGCCACTCCCTCTGTTGAAATTACATGCCCCAGAAATGCCGATTTCTCCAACCAGAACTCACACTTGCTCAACTTAGCATTGAGCTTATGCTCCTCCAAGGTCTGAAGTACTTTCCTCAAATGGTCTTCGTGCTCTTCTGCATTCTTGGAATATACCAGGATATCATCGAAAAATACCACCACAAACTTGTCCAGGTACGGGCTGAAGACTCGGTTCATCAAGTCCATGAACACAGCTGGACCATTAGTCAATCCAAAAGGCATAACCACAAATTCATAGTGGCCATACCTCGTTCGGAAAGCGGTCTTCGGAACATCTTCATCCTTTATTCTCAACTGATGATACCCGGATCTCAAATCAATCTTGGAGAAAACCCCAGCTCCACTTAACTGATCGAACAAGTCGTCAATTCTCGGCAAAGGGTAACGGTTCTTGATGGTCACATTGTTCAGCTCTCGGTAGTCAACACACAACCTTAGACTCCTGTTTAGCCCAAAAATCCACTACTGGGCCCAGAAGATAAGTAAACAACCTAACGCCAGGAGCAGAGCAGGGGGAAAGCAGATGCAGACCAGGCACAGCCCAGAGCAGAAAAAAGAGCTGTTAAAGGAAAGGGAATGGGTCAAAACCCTAAGAGGATATTCCCCTATATTCTCTCCCACATTTCAGCACCAAAAACCGAGTCAGTTGAGCAGCAATTCGCAGTTATAAAAAGAAAGACTAGGTCATTTCTTAGTCATTCTGTTCACACAATGTAAATCTAATACTTACGCATTCACTTGTAATCATCATCAAGCGAAATCTTCGATCATAGTAGAAATATTGGTGGGATTCCGTTCCCCCCGCGGTTGTTTCCCTAAACAGGGTTTTTCCGCGTCACCAAAAATCTCTTGCGTCATTATTTTATCTCTTTAATTTTCGTATTCATTCTTCACGTAAATTCTTATATTGGTTGACACTTTGACCCACATCACAATATCACGACCCGGTAGAAATTTTACCAAAACAATTTGGCGCCCACCGTGGGGCATAGTGCGCATTCCAATATATAAAACCGTCATCTCGCCACAAAAACATGTCTGGGACCAGAGCTAACCCTTCCAGTTCCCAGAGCATGCCAGCCCAGTCCAGTGGGATCAACCCTACTGTATCCGCTGGACTCACAGGACCATCCCTGGTCGTGAGTCAGACCACAGCCTCCAAAGTTGTGGTTCCACCTAGCAAACCTCCTCAGGTTCCCAGATCACCCCCTGTGTCAGCTTCTCCAAGGCAGAGCAGAGAAAGCAGCCCCAGCAGAAGTGGAGAAACCCAGATGCCAGGAGCAGGCCAGCAGCCGCAGGCTCCCCGTACAGATCCGATGCAGATGGTGGTCCAGGGAATGAGTGCTCTGCAGGAAGCCATAGAGGGCCTGAAGAAGGACAATCTGGACCTGAGAGAGCATATCGCCGCAGTCGCACGTCCAGAGCAGCCGTTCAGAATGTTGCAGCCAGGGCCTGGCCAGACCTTCAACCCCTTCGGGAGAGCCGGGTTGAACCGGCCAATTCCTCAGGAGATCGTCACCAGGCTGGATCTAGGTGTCACCACCCCGAGCAGTGGCCCAGAGATACTGGATCTGGACTCATCCGTGTTTGGATCACCGCAGTCCAGACCAGTTCAGCCTGCAGGTAATCCTACACCTTGTTTTCCCCCTGGGACTGACCCTTTGATTTTTTCAGGTACCCCTCCGCAGCCTGCCATCGGACGAACGCCAGAGATCTCAGCAGGAGCAGCACCCGAGAACCAGCCCAGCGTTGGAGGATGGCAAGGAGGAGCACCAGCGCAGTCAGCAGTAGGCTGGTATCCAGGACCAGGCTTCAGTTCATTCGTAGCAACCAATCAACCAGCTGCAGGTCCTTGGGGAGGAGCCCCTCCAGGCTTCTTCCCTCCGCCAGTCAACCCGACCTCAGGTCCCTGGGGAGGAGCCCCTCCAGGCTCCCTCCCTCCGCCAGTCAATCCATTCCCTGGAGTAGGCAGTCTCTCAGACCAGCGCTACCAGGAGCTGAAAGACATGATCACCAAGATACCTGGCATGCCAAGGCCCATGGAGAAAGCTTCCCAGGACAGCTATGCAGATTCACCATTCATCGACAACATTGCCCTGATCAATGTGCCCAAGGGGTTTGTGCCACCAACCATGACACTATATGATGGTACGGCCGACCCTCTGGACCACATAAATCAGTATAAGCAGAAAATGATGGTGGTAACCGCAACCGGAGCACTTAAGGAGGCTTGCATGTGCAAAGGATTTGGGTCAACCCTATCTGGAGCAGCCCTGCACTGGTTTGTGGGATTGCCCAATCGCAGCATCTCCTCCTTTGCAGATCTGGTTAATGCTTTTAATCAGCAGTTTGCTAGCAGCATGAAACCAGAAAAGCAGACCAGTGATCTATACAGAATTGTTCAAGGATTCGAGGAGACCACTCGAGATTACCTCACCAGGTTCAACAAGGAAAAGGTTGCCATCCCGCATTGTGATGTACCCACTGCCATTGAAGCCTTCCGCAGGGGGCTACATCACGATTCAGACCTGTACAAGCAATTGACAATGCACCCATGCACTGCCTTTGCTGATGTACAAGCCCAGGCAGTTGCAGCCATGAGGCTGGAAGAAGACGCTGCCTCCAGAAGAAGTACCTACGACACAGAACCTGTGTCTAGGAAAGCACCAGTAGAAAAAAGGAATGAAAGATCAAAGCCCTACAGCAAGCCAGTGAGCAAAGTATCTGAGAGCACCGGTGGGAAAAATGATGCAGATCCACCTCCGAAGGTCAGTGAGTATGGTTTTACCACCGGAGTAGCTGGCTTGCTAAAAGCCCTGAAAGAGCTCAAAGGAGTCAGATGGCCAAAGAAGAGAGAGGAGCGGCTCAACGACCGCCGTGATGCTAGCAAAAAATGTGAATTTCATGATGACATAGGTCACACCACGGACGAATGTTACACCCTCAGAAAGGAGGTCCGATTCCAGTATGACCGAGGCAACTTGGACCATCTGCTCCCAGAGAAGTCCACCAGAGTCAACGCAGCCAGCCAGGTGCAGCCTTCACCAGCTCCTCCCTGCAATAGAATTGTCAATGTCATTACTGGAGGATCAGAGCTGTGTGGGCTCACCTACTCAGCAGCCAAAAGACGTGTAACTGCAGCAAAGGGAGACAAGCCAGAATCATCATGCAGAATAGCAAGGCAGGACCTCCCAGCAGTGACCTTTGACGAAACAGACGTAGAAGCTGTACCGGAGCAGCATCATGATGCCCTGATTATCACATTGAACATTGGAAATTGTGAGGTCAGGAAGGTCATGGTAGACACAGGCAGCTCCGTCAACCTACTAATGCTGGAAGCACTAAAGAGTATGGGATTTGACGAGAAGGACCTGACAAAGAAAGCTATTCCCCTGGTCGGATTCAGTGGAGAAACAGCGCATACCCTGGGGGAAATCACCATCCCCACCTACGCCGGGGGGCTGAACAAACAGGTAAGGTACTTAGTTATTGATGGTCCATCTACTTACAATGTTATTCTTGGCAGGCCCTGGATCCACGAAATGCGAGCAATCCCGTCAACGTATCACCAGTGCCTGAAGTTTCCTACGCCGTGGGGAGTTCAGGAGATACGGGGAGACCGGGAGGAGGCCAAGGATTGTTACAAAGTAGCTCTCAAAAGGACCACCAAACCACCAGCTGCCAGGGCATAGCAACTACAGCAACTGCACATCCAGGAGGAATACATCGAGCCCCAGCAGGCAGAAATCGATGAGGTCCACCTGGATGAGCAGCACCCAGAAAGGACAGTGCACATAGGCTCAGAGTGCTCTGGAGATCTACGTCAGCAGCTCCTCCAGCTGCTCCGAAAGAACACGGACTGCTTTGCCTGGTCCCACAAGGATATGATTGGCATAGACCCAGAAATCATAACACACAAACTCAGCATAGATCTAGGATTCAGACCAGTACAGCAGAGGCGTAGGAAATTCGCAGCAAAAAGACATCAGATCATAAACCAGGAAGTGGACAACCTTCTAGAAGCAGGAAAGATCAGGGAAGTCAGGTACCCTGAGTGGCTATCTAATGTAGTGGTGGTACCAAAAAAGAACGGCAAGTGGAGGGTCTGCGTGGATTTCACAGACCTGAATAAGGCCTGCCCCAAGGACCCATTCCCCTTGCCACACATAGATGCTATGGTCGACGCCACTGCAGGCCACGAAATGTTGACTTTCCTAGATGCCTGGAGTGGGTATAACCAGATCAAAATGGACCCGGCAGACCAGGAAAAGACAGCATTCAGGTCCGAAAGAGGCATCTACTGCTACAACGTAATGCCCTTCGGCCTTAAGAATGCTGGTTCCACATACCAGCGGCTCGTCAATATGATGTTCAAAGATCAGATAGGACGCAATATGGAAGTCTACATAGATGACATGGTGGTCAAATCCAAGCAATCAGCAGCCCACACCCAGCACCTGGAGGAAACATTCAACACCCTCCGGAAGTACAAAATGAAGTTAAATCCAGCTAAGTGTACCTTCGGAGTTTCCAGTGGGAAATTCCTAGGGTATATGGTAACACAGAGGGGGATAGAAGCCAGCACAGAACAAATCAAAGCAATTCTGCAGCTGGAATCACCCCAGAAACCAAAAGATGTGCAGCGTCTGACGGGAAGAGTAGCAGCCCTGAGCAGGCTTATCTCCAGATCCTCAGACCGGTGCAGATTATTCTATGATATCCTTAGAAAAAGCCAGAAGTTTGATTGGACACCAGAGCACGAAAAAGCATTTCAGGAACTAAAGCAGTACCTGAGATGCCCACCCCTGCTATCCAAGCCAGAGCAGGGGGAGGTCCTGCTCCTGTACCTCTCAGTAACCGAAGCAGCAGTAAGTGCAGTTCTAGTCCGACAGCACGAAGGATCTCAGCACCCGGTGTACTACGTCAGCAAGTCATTACTGCCGGCAGAAGCAAGGTATACCTCACTGGAGAAACTAGTATTGGCATTGGTCACAGCATCCTATAAGCTGCGTCCATACTTCGAGTCTCATACCATCTCAGTGGTTACCAATCACCCACTCAAGACGGTTATGAGAAAGCCAGAATTATCAGGACGAATGGCTAAGTGGTCTGTGCACCTCAGTGGATATGACCTCCAGTTTGAACCACGCACAGCCATAAAGTCACAAGCCCTCGCAGACTTCGTCTCTGATTTCAGCCCAGCACTCCAGACCCAAGCAGAGCAGGAAATCCTGCACCTACACCAGGGTGTCAAACCAGGCACCTGGGAGTTACGAGTAGATGGAGCTTCAAACGCCAGAGGGTCCGGAGTTGGGTTGATCCTACGATCGCCAGAAGGGGATCTAATCACCCAGGCAGTCCGATGTGAGTTCAAGACCACAAATAATGTGGCTGAGTATGAAGCCCTAGTCCTGGGACTGCATCCAGCCCTGGACATGGGAATTGACCATGTCAATGTATACAGTGATTCACAACTAATTGTGAACCATGTCAACGGAACATACGAAGCAAGAGACCCCACAATGGCGGCCTACTTATGTGTAGCAAAGGAGTTAATCAGCAGATTCGTGGAATTCTGCATCCAGCAAGTACCCAGAGAGCAGAACGCAGAAGCGGATGCACTGGCAACTCTAGGCTCAACCTTCAAACCAGCCGACGTAGCCAGTATTCCAATCACCCATGTCCTCAGACCAGCCATTCCTGGACCAGATTTGGACCAGGAGGAGCTAGCTATCTGCAGCAACAGCCCAGACCAGGAGTCAGAACAAGACTGGCGAAAGCCATACCTGGACCGGTTGCAGCAGGATATCCAGCCCAGCAGTAAGAAAGAAGCACGCAGTTTCAGAATGAAGGCCTCCAGATTCCTACTAATTGATGGAATCCTGTTCCGGAAATCATTAGCAGGACCATATCTGCGATGCTTGGACCAGACTGAGGCACAGACAGTCTTGCATGACCTCCACAGCGAGGACTGTGGAAATCATGCAGGGGGAAGAAGCCTGTCCAATAGAGCCCTCAGAATGGGATACTTCTGGCCCACAATGCGCAAGGATGCGAAGGAGTATGCAAGAAAATGTGACGCCTGTCAAAGGCACGCATCTGTCAATCACCAACCAGCAGAGCCTCTGCACCCGATCATATCCCCATGGCCTTTTATGAAGTGGGGGATGGATATTGTGGGACCTCTCCCCAGAGCACCAGGAAACAAGCTATACATGCTAGCCATGACAGATTACTTTTCTAAGTGGATCGAAGCAGAATCGTTCACCCAGACCACCGAAGCACAGGTCATCTCTTTTATTAAGCGCAATATATTCACCAGATTTGGCATACCTTCAGAAATAATATGTGACAATGGTTCCCAATTCATTGGGAAGAAAACCAAGGCTTTCTGTGCTGAGTGGAATGTATCACTCCAGAAATCTACCCCCAGGAACCCCCAGTCCAATGGACAAGCTGAGTCTAGTAATAAAATCATCATTGAGAATATGAAAAAGAAACTACAAGAAATGGGAGGGAAATGGGCAGAGGAACTTCCTCTGGTCCTGTGGGCTGACAGAACTACTCCGAAAGTAGCAACAGGTCAGACCCCCTTCAGCCTTGTCTTCGGAGCAGAAGCGGTAATTCCCTCTGAGGTCAAAGTCCCAACCCACAGGTACGGGCGTATAACTGAGGACCAGAACCAGGTGGAATTGGCCAGTAGCCTGGACACTGTTGATGAACTCAGGACCAGTGCCTACGTCAGAATGGCCTCGTACAAGCAGATGGTGGCTCGAAGCTACAACAAGAATGTCAGGATCAGAACCCTGCAAGTAGGAGACCTGGTCCTGAGAAAGGTGTTCCAAAACACCAAAAACCGACAAGCCGGAAAATTCGCCTACAACTGGGAAGGTCCATACCAAATCGAGAGCATAGTTGGTAATGGGGCCTACAGGCTAATGACAATGGAAGGGGAAATGATACCCAGATCATGGAATATACTTCACTTAAAAAAGTATATTGTCTAAAGGTGCCTCCACCAGACCAGAGCAGCTCCCTTAGACTCAGGTTCTATTCTGTATAAAGTTTACTCTGGTTCAGCCTAAAATTTTGTTTTGCCTTTATATTTTTTATATAAACCTGAGTTTAGAATAATATCTTGCCTTATATTTTTTAAGTTCAGTAATCTAAGTCTTTAATTTCAAACCTTAGTATATTTTCAAATTTTTAGGAGAAATTTCACTACTTATTTTCTGGACCAGAATTTACTTATCCTAATGGACTGACCTAAAGAGGAAATCTGCACTGATCGCAGGAGAACCTAAGTTAAGCCTGGCACCCCAGTATAGGGATGGGTATACAAAACACCAGGCCAGCACACCAAAACAGCGATGGCCAAAACACAAACGAAACATGCATGTACAAAAGAGAAAACGCCAGAAAAACGGCAGAAAGCAACAAGATAAGAGCAAAACCCCATACAACGAGGGTCATACGATTAAAAGAAAGGCTGCCCAAAGCAGCCCCAAAACAGCATTGTTTTACTGGTCCACCCGGACCAGCAGCAAAAAATTACAACAGCTAAGCCCACGCAGGGGCATCCAAAGTTCAAAAACAAAATATTAACGCCCATACTAGGGCCCAGCAGATAAATTTTTAAAGACCTACTCATCAGGAGTAGGCCCAGCAGCAGCTACATCAGCATCGGTGGGGTCAGAGGTCACCTCCTCTCCAACGTCTTGGGACCCCACCCCATCTTCTTCCTCATCATCGTCAGAAATCAGGTCCATGTTTAAACCCTCGGGAAAGTCAGAAGCAAAGGCCTTCTCCAAAGCTGCTAAGTCCCAGGTAGTATGGCTACCCTCCTGGAACTCCCGAACACACTTCACCCGGGTCTCAGCAGCAGTATAAGCAACAGCTTCAATCAACGCCCTCTGCAGACCAGCCTTCTTCTGCTCCAGAGCCTCCACCTTCAGCACCAGGTCCGCCTCTGAAGTCAAGGCCCTCTCCAGCTTAGAGTGAGCCGTGGCTAGCTGGTTCTGAGAAGCCTCTTCCTGAGCTTTGAGCATCTCCTGGCCCTTAGCCACATCCTGGCGAGAACGCTCAACAGCCTGCCGCAGACTTTCCCTCAAGGTCTCCTCCAATCTTAACTTCTCTGATAACTCCCGCTCCTTCTTCGCCAGGGCCTCCGACATCCTCTCCACCTCCTGCCTCCTCCTCAGAGCCTCCTCAGAGCTGCCTTCGAGCAATGGAGTTCAGCCAGCAAGGCCTCACTCTGTCGTTTAGCACAAAGTGACAGCTCCAGAACCTGGACGTCCAGACCAGGTCAGGGAAAACAGAAGAAAGAAAAGAGAAGAGAAAGGGGAAGGAAAAAGGAAGGTTACCTCAAAGGAAACCTCCGCAGTACGCCTGATCAAGTCCTTGAAAGGACGAGTTTCCATAATAGAGGCAGAGGCGGGGAAAAGTAGTGAGTCCAAAGTAGGCCAGAGATGGGTCCTGGACCTACCAAAGTCCGCTGGGAGCTCCAGGCGCAAAGAAGAAGAGGAGGATAAACCTTCTCCAGAAGGAGGCAGAGGCAGCTGCTCCAAAACTGGCTTGTAACCAGGAGTAGGAATGGAGGGAGGAATCTTGAGAGGAGAAGGATCAACATAGGGAGCCTCAGCAACAGGTTCCTGGACCAGATCAACGGTATCAACTTCAATAGGGGCAGCCTTGGACCCGGCTCCAGCAGAGCTCCCCTCCACAACGTCCATTTTTGTCTTCTTCGAGGACCCCGCGTCCCCAGAAGCCAACCTCTTTCTGCGCAGCTGCATCACCCTGCTCACATCTACTCTGGGCTTGCCTGAAAAGGTGACAGCAGAAATCAGAGTAGAATTAACGCAGGACCACCCAAAGAAAACAAAGAACACCAAAAATACCGTACCCTCCTTCTTCACCACCAGAACAGCAGCATCCCGGACCAATTTGGAGAACGTCCTCTCCTCGGGAGGAAGGTCCAGGAGCTTGGCCTTGGAAGCAGGAGGATCAGCAGAGTCAGGAAACTTAGCCAAGCTGCGACCTGCAGAGACTAACAAACCGTCAGAAACAAACGAAGAAGCAATAAAGTAAGAAAAATCGAAGGAATGCTAAAGCAAAAAACCAGTACCTTCCACGGGCTACCATGCAGAGAAAATATAGTCAGGAGAGGAAGGCAATGTGTCAATCTTGACGAAGATAAAACGGGTAAACCACTTACTATCATCCGGAGTGGTGGAAAAAATAATGGCAGAAGGCATATTATCATGACTACGAATTGTGCACTGCGAATGACCCAGAGAACGAGAAGCGAACCACTGCCCCAAGTCAGCCACACCAATGTTCAGCCCCCGTTCACGGTTCAGAGCACAAATACTGAGCAAGATTCTCCATGCATGAGGAGCAATCTGACACATAGCAAGTTTAGTTAACTTCAGAAAATCTACAATCAAGTCAGGAAAATGAAACCTGAGACCCAGACGAAAGGGATACTCATAGAGACAAGTCCATCCCTCCCTCTCAAAATCGGCCTTCTCGCCGGCAAGAGGAAAGTGATAGACCACCCCCTCCGGGAATCCGAAACGAAGCTTAATGAAAGAAGCATGAGATTCGTTGAAAGAAGAGTCGCTTAAGTGCTTAGCCGCAAGCAACTTCTGCGACGGAAAAGGACCAGAATAGTCCCCCGAAGCAGAACTAGACCCAGAGGATCCCTCAGGAGCAGGAGTAGCGGAAGGAGACCCAGAAGCAGACATACCGAAAGAAGTGGTAAAAGGTTTTTACTGAGAGTGGGAAAGCAAGTAAAAGGAAGTAAACTTTGGAGATGGTAAAAGTGAAAAAACCCGATGAGAGGTAATTTATAGGGGAAAGGAACGGTTAAAAGAAAGAGTAAAATTTGAATTCAAAAGTTGAAAGTAAATGCAAGTGGGAAGTTGAAATAGTTGAGGGGACATACCATTAATAGGCGGTTGAAAAAGTAGCCTAGTGGGCAGCCCACGTAAGCATCGTCAGCAAAACCTCAACTACCCGAGTAAATTCCAGAAACCAGGTTGGGAACAGGAAAATTCCAGCCCAATTAAAGCCGAAATAAGGCTGAAATTTGGGGGAAATTGTTTAGCCCAAAAATCCACTACTGGGCCCAGAAGATAAGTAAACAACCTAACGCCAGGAGCAGAGCAGGGGGAAAGCAGATGCAGACCAGGCACAGCCCAGAGCAGAAAAAAGAGCTGTTAAAGGAAAGGGAATGGGTCAAAACCCTAAGAGGATATTCCCCTATATTCTCTCCCACATTTCAGCACCAAAAACCGAGTCAGTTGAGCAGCAATTCGCAGCTATAAAAAGAAAGACTAGGTCATTTCTTAGTCATTCTGTTCACACATTGTAAATCTAATACTTACGCATTCACTTGTAATCATCATCAAGCGAAATCTTCGATCATAGTAGAAATATTGGTGGGATTCCGTTCCCCCCGCGGTTGTTTCCCTAAACAGGGTTTTTCCGCGTCACCAAAAATCTCTTGCGTCATTATTTTATCTCTTTAATTTTCGTATTCATTCTTCACGTAAATTCTTATATTGGTTGACACTTTGACCCACATCACAATATCACGACCCGGTAGAAATTTTACCAAAACAACTCCCATCCTTCTTTTTCACAAATAAGACAGGTGCTCCCCAGGGCGACACACTGGGTCGGATGAACCCTTTCTCAGCTAGTTCATCCAATTGCTTCTTCAACTCCTCCATCTCTTTCGGCCCCATACGGTACGGTGATTTAGAGATCGGTCCCACTCCTGGTTTTAGGTCAATGGAAAACTCCACTTCCCTCCTTGGCGGTAACCCTGGCACGTCGTCTCGAAACACTCCCTCAAACTCCCGTACCACAGGTATCTCACTAGTCTTGGGGTCTCAGCCTCACAGTCCCACATTTGACACAAGATTAAACTTTCTCCTTTCCGCAAACTAGACTTGAGAGTATTGACAGATATGAATTTGATTTTTGGTTTGACTCGGTATCCCTTGTAAGAAACCCTCACTCCTTTAGGTCCCTTCAAGGAAATTTTCTTTTGATGACAGTCGATAAAAGCCCTATACTTCCCCAGCCAGTCCATCCCTAAGATCACCTCAAAACCCCCCAGCGGAAATTCTATGAGGTCACAATAGAAAATTGCTTCCCCGATTTTAATGGGTACACTACCGTATACTCTATTACAAACTATTGACTCGCCCGAAGGTATGGTCACTGAATCCGCGACCCAGTCGAATCTCTCAAGCCCCAAAGCCTTAATATGATCTCTAGACACAAACGAATGGGTGGCACCGGAATCGAAAAGTACGAAGGTAGGTGTAGAGTTTACAAGAAAAGTACCGGTTACCACATGCGCATCCTCCTGAGCTGCCTGCTTTCCCATGGCAAAGAGCTTGCCACTGGACTTGACCCCACTCTGACTGGCACTAGATGTCCCAGCCTGCTGGCTTCCCTCTGCTCCTGTCTTCTGGTTACCTCCATTCCCATAGCTTTGGTTCTGGTGCGAGCGGTTCTGATAACTGTTGAAGTTCCTCTGGAAATTGCTGCTCCCTCCAGACTTCGCACCCCCACCGTAGTTTGTTGTGGGTGTGCGATAGCCGCTGCTACCATAGGACTGAGTGCGGGATCCCTGATATCCGGATGTAGGCGTGCGATAACCCCCGGACTGATTCCCTCCAGAAGAGCGACATACTGCCTGCTTGTGCCCAATTTTCCCGCAGCCGAAACAGACCACTCCCACTGAACCACTACCAGAACCTCCATTCCTGAAGTTGCCCCCACTCTGGTTTCTCCCACCACCAGAGGCACTACTCCCGAAGTACCCACTGAACTTGTTAGAGCTCTGCTTTTTCGATCCTGAACCCTCAGCTACTGATTCAGCCTTCCTCTTTTCAGACTGGGACTTTTTGTCCTCCTTGATCATCTCTGAAAGCCTCTCCGCCGCCCCAGCCCTTAGGTAGATGTCACGGACTGTAGTGGGCGGAGCTGCAATCAGTCTCTTTTTTACGGCGATTGATAATCCTCTCTCAAATTTCATTGCCAGCATGGCATCGTCAAACCCCATGTCTCCCACATAGCTCACCAACTGGATAAACTTCCTATAGTAAGCTTCCACCGACATGTCATCTGTCATCTTGAATGTATCAAACTCCTCTCTTAACTTGCTTTTCTGGAATTCTGGTAGAAACACCTCATATAAAATCCTCTTGAATGCGACCCAAGCAACAAATTCGGTCCCATCCTTTCTAGCTGCCTCTCTAAGCTCTCCCTTGTTCCCGGTCCACCAGTCTCCAGCCATACCCCTAAGATAGTGGGCAGCCTGGTCCACCCTCAATTATTCTGGGCAATCCACCAGCTCGAACAGGTTACTGAATTCCCGGCACCAAGCTCCCAGCAGATGAGGTTCCCCCTCCCCAGTGAATTGGGTAGGGTGATGCCTCGCGATGATTGTGCTCATTTTCGCGGAGTCCATACGTTTGGCCTTTAGGGCCTCATTTTCAGCTATCAAACGGTCCAACTCTTCTTGCGTGATGTTAACGGCATTATCTCTTCGCGGAGGCATACTATAACACAAGAAAAGAAATGAGTCCCGACGTATATGGGTACCCATTTGGATTAGGGCTATGTTCCCTAAGCATTAAAATCTATAAACACTTATCATAAAGAGTAGTTTTCTTCTATAACATGGCTCAGGGATCACATAACCGCATATCACTAGACATGATGAAAGAAAGATTTCTAACATGTTTCAAACCACTTAACATATCACATCAATATACACCTTTTCCAACCATTAAAGATTCATTCATGCTCATGCCCCTTCCGGCTTTTCCAAAAGTCACTTATACTCAGAATTCTCATAACACACTTATCACAGTATGCTATCACTTTCACCATCTCCTATTCTACCCTTTTCTCTCGTATATGCACTCTGGGTTCCCGGGTAAGACTGATAGGGCCTATGGTTCGGTGTGAGGGGGCCCCAGACTCATACTTTGCCTTTAGTGTGCTCCTAACAGTCCTATCCCAGGGTGCATTTTTATTTAGACTCTCCTACGTTCATTGGGTTCATCATTAGGTTAGGCCTGAGGATCGTTCGCTCTGATACCACTTTGTAACACCCCCACAACCCCTGGTTCCTCACGCACTCTTCACAAAACCCTCCTGAACTACCGTTCCAGCCACCACCTACAGCCCCGACACCCTCACCGGACTTCCACCGTTGACACCCCTTGACTCTCTACTCTTAACAGTGGTGGTAACATCGTGTTGACCTCCCCCGAGTCGACGATGTTACCATCCCCATATACCCCTATACACCCGCGACCACGAACACAACAAAGACTGAAAAAAAACAAACACCCAGACACCCCCGACAAAGACCCCTGTACCACCGTGCCCTGTCTCTGCCTCCCTTCGAGACCACCACCACAAACATCTCCATACCACCACCTCTCTCACCGTTCTAGGACCCATAAAAATTAAACACAAGGACTCTTCTGAAACTGATAACAAAACTGTATAAAAACAACCATGTTAAAACGTGATATACGACTTCCCCCTGATCCCAGTTTAACCACCCTCGAAACGGACCCTAAACCACCAACGACACAGCAACAACGACCAACATACACCCATCACATGTCCTAATATGTAAATAAGCAATAACGACACAGATTAACTCATTCTATACGTTCAATTTAGGCGACAGAACATAAACAGAACAGCAGAAACAATCACGGTTAAGGTGAGCATACCGGAGTTATGGTCAAATCGAACCACCTAGATCAGCCTTACCACCACCGAGCACTGCTTCCCTCTCTTCTCTATTACGACGGCTAGGGTTTTGTGTAGGTATGAATGTGTTTGCTCTCAAAAATTAGGGTGGAAAGAGCTCATATAAGTGACGGCTGAAGAGAGGTAGCAAACAATCAGCCGTGGGCTATTGTTTGACACGGAATTCGAGGCCCACAAATGAGGTGCTGCTGATCCTGTGTTCGAACCCCCTCATAGCCTCATATACCCACACTCTATTCTTGATGACTCAAGTCCCCAGTTCGAACCCCACCGTGATCCAAACGCTTATAAACATACTAGACACACAAGCTTACTAACGAAATCAAATAATATAACTACATAAATTATTATATAAGGTTCCTCGTTACTACGGGTTATTACACGGATCCTCCTAATCCAACCCTAAACCATTCCCGTCCCGTCAACAAGGGAAGGGTTTAGGGTTGGATTAGGGGGATCCGCAGTAGCGGATCCTCCTAATCCAACCCTAAACCCTTTCCCGTCCCGTTTTAGGAATACCCGGCCCCATGGTTTTCACTTGTCCCCCAAAAAAGGGTTCACCCGTCCCCATCTAGGGTGTCTTTTTGTTTTATTGCCGTTCGTATTTGAAGCAAGGGAAGGGTTTAGGGTTGGATTAGGGGGATCCGCGGTCCCCATGGTTTTCACCCGTCCCCCCAAAAAGGGTTCACCCGTTCCCATCTAGGGTGTCTTTTTGTTTTATTGCCATTCGTATTTGAAGCAATGGAAGGGTTTAGGGTTGGATTAGGGGGATCCGCGGTAGCGGATCCGCCTAATCCAACCCTAAACCCTTCCCGTCCCGTCAGCAAGGGAAGGGTTTAGGGTTGGATTAGGGGGATCCTCGGTAGAGGATCCTCCTAATCCAACCCTAAACCCTTTCCCGTCCAGTTTTAGGAATACCCGGCCCCATGGTTTTCACCCGTCCCCCAAAAAAGGGTTCACTCGTCCCCATCTAGGGTGTCTTTTTGTTTTATTGCCGTTCGTATTTGAAGCAAGGGAAGGGTTTAGGGTTGGATTAGGGGGATCCGCGGTAGCGGATCCTCCTAATCCAACCCTAAACCCTTTCCCGTCCCGTTAGTATAAAAACCTAAATTATATTGAAAACCAACAAAAATAACCCTCAATTTTCAGATGGGGAAAAACCAAAAACAATTACCTCACCTAAAAAAAACTATACAATAACTAAACATTCCTTATTTATTTATTTTTTTCTATATGTAGCATTAGTAAGCTTGTATCTCAGTTGGTATGTATTTTTTCCTTCAAACCTGGACATCTTGGGTTCGATTCACAGTGGCCTTTCTTTCTTTTTTTATTTAAAAAAAAAGGAAATTCGTTTTACACTTTTACGCGCTGAAGTGTGTACGCCATTTGCAAACCGTACAATCTCTTTCATTTCCTTCTTTTCACTTTCTCACCGATCTTCTTTTCTCCCTCTACTTCAGCATCATCTTCCTCAGCATTTTCGTGACAAATTAAGGTAATCTCTTTCTTTATTTACTTTCGATTTCACTCTATTTGTTTTCTTATAAGTATTTCACTCATTGTTATATGTATTTTATCGGCAATAGTTTGTCCCTAATTCGCTGTAACCCTAATTTGATGATGATTTTGGATGTTAGTTATAGTTTTAGGTTTTTGTTTCTTATATGTGTTAGCATGATCATCAGATTGTGTCGCATTAAATTAATTTTCAATCAAATTTGTACATGTTTTAATTCTTGCTCAGTTATATGTGTTAGCATGATCATGATCATCAGATTGTGTCGCAGTAACATAATATTAGGCTTAGGTTTTAGGTTCAAGAGTCAAAACTATGAATTGAACTTATTTACTCAGTTATTTTTAGTTAATTAGGCTTAGGTTTTAGGTTATCCGTGCTGTGAACATGCATGGAATAAGGTTCAGCGAGCATCAAATAAGGTTGAGCCTGCATCAAATAAGGTTCTGTGCGCATGGAATAAGGTTCTGTCTGCACGAATGTTTTGATGCTCAGTGAAGACTATGCATTGAACTCATTTGCATTGAAATTCATAGTTTATATGTTGCTTACAGTTTTGTTAGTTCTGCATTTTTGTTCTGATTGCAAAACTCATAGTTTATATTGTTCAAGTACTTATTTACGATACCCGTCCTATGAACATGCATGGAGTAAGGTTGAGTGTGCGTCAAATAGGGTCCAATGTGCATCAAATAAGGTTCCCTTAGCGTAAATTCGGCTTAGGTTTTAATGCGCTAAATTCTGCATTTGCTGAAATTAATACTTGTAGCCGTGTTAAAATCACTCAACGCATTTACAGATATGAGGCGAAAAACTGTTGCAATGAAGAAAAAATCACCAGTCAAAAAATTACCAATACGAGGAGGTAGATCGGTGAAAGATTATTTCCCAACAAAACCAAGAAATCCAACCATAAATGATGCCGTTGATCAAAGTACGTTTAGTATGAAACTCTGTGTAGCTTCTTCACCTTTTTTCTATGTTGCATTTCCATATTTTATCAAACATTGAGTTTCCATTGTTTCATGTTGACATGTTCAATTAACACTATATATGCATTAAACAAGCTGCCTCCCGGATACTATTTACTTTCACAGGTACTTCTGCCAAGGGTGTTACACCAGAACAAAGACCTCGTCGAACAAGTCCACGTATCCAAGAAGCAGTAACCAAGAAAATGACATCAAATCTGCCTTCTACTGACAACAATGGTGAACATTTACCTTTACTAATGCATGAAGTAGCTTCGTAGTTGCATAAAAAACAATTCATGTGCAGTACCTAACTCTACTTCTTCTGATCCAAGTAGCTTTGTAGTAGCTTTGAAGGCTTGTGCTGAGACGGGTGCGTTGGAAATGGGGAGGAGGGTTCATTGAATTGTTGAAGAATTAGGGATTGGTGAAAGGGTTAATGTTATAAAAGTTTTGGGGTTTAGTATGATTGCTTCTTACCCCGACTGCATTTAGCGAGATTAGGCCGTGATAACTGAAACTGGGGTTTAATACTAAGCTAATGCTTACTGCTTTTTTCATCAGTTTTTTTTGTTGGTTGTTACTCATATGTGCATGGAATTTTGATCACATTAGTAATTTTGTACTTATCTCTTATGCAGATAATCCTCCCTGCACAAGCAGTGCAGCAGTTGCAGCAGCAGACCAAATATCAAATCCTCAACCTAGCAAGAACAAGCGAAAGGCTCCTGACAGCAGCAGTAATGTTGCTGTCTAACAAATGAGAAGCGGTAAAACAGGAGCAAGAGCAGACCCAATCGACCCATGTCAACCTACCAAAAACAAGAGGAAGGCTCCCGACAGCAGTTATGTTCCTGCCAAAACAAGGGTTAGGTCTGATCAGTACAAGCCTCTGCTGACCCGTATGAGTCCTTCGTTGATCACTAATCTGTTGAAGATGGACCCCTCTGAACAGCAAATTGAAGCCATCAAAAGTATGGGGTTCGGAGGTCTTTTGCAACTTCAGTCCGAAGAAATCAATGGCCATTTGGCCAGATGGATTGTCGAAAACTTTAACCCTTTCGACTGTTCATTGATGGACCACAAGTTGGTGATATCAGATGAGGATGTCCATGTTGCAACGGGACTTCCTATGGGAGGTATTGATGTTGTTCTAGCCGGGATGTTTTCTAAAGAAAAAGAGTACACAGAGGCTGTGAAGCATTATAGAGATCAATTCCCAACATCCGATATTACGAAAAAAGATCTCCTGGAAAAGATGATGGGGCAACGTGATGGCGGAGACGATTTCAAGAGGAATTTCCTCATCTATTTCGTCAACGTCCTGTTGATGGGGGTAGTAGGTGATCATCCGAGCCCTCGAATCTTAAGCTGCATCTCAAATCTCGCTGATGTCCCTTCCATGAATTGGTGCAAATTTGCACGGTCAAATATGATTGCAATGTGATGTCCTGGAAGGCGGCTATAGCTACCTCCCCTAAGGCTTATTTTAAGGGGGCGATTCTGATTTTCCAGATGATCTACTTGGATCGAGTCGTTTTCATGACGAGAACAGTGGCGAGATCATTTCCATTGTGGACAAATTGGACGGATGAGAAGATCCGAGAAAGGGTGAAGTTGGAGAAGCATAAGGGGGCAGCTTTGGTAAGGGGTCTGTTGAACCATTATTTGTATATGCTGGACCTAGACTTGAGGCTCAACACGAGCCTCAACCTCAACCTGAAAATGAACATCAGTCCCTCCCTCAAGACGAGCCTCAACCTCAAGCTGAAACAGAAGTTGAAGCTGAACCGCTTGATGAAAAGAAAGAATCCATCAAGTATTTGGCGGAGACAGCTATTCGACTTGCAGATGCTTATGGTGAGTTCACCAAAGCAGTTAAAAAAGCTGAGTGTAAGGTTTCTGGTTTCCCAGTTGTCGCCCAAATGTCAAATTTGGCAGAGTCCTTGTTTGAAGGCTTCTCCCTTTCACAGCAAAGTAGAGAAGAAGGTGAAAGGGAAGGTGATAAGGTTGGTACTGATGCTGCTGGATCAAGTGATCAGGTGGTGGATGATGACAATGACAATGAAATAAAGAAGAGAAAGGAGGTGGGGGAAGTGGGGGAGGAGCTGGAGAAGGATAAGGGGAAGAGGAGGAGCTGAAGAAGGATGAGGGGGCAGTGGAGGAGCTGAAGAAGGATGAGGGGGCAGTGGAGGATGTGCTGAATAAGGATGAAGGGGAGTTGAATAAGAGGGAATTCAATGGGCGTTCTGTAGATGATGAATTTTTAGCCGATCCGTCTGTCATGGCTGAATTAGAAGGACTCCTTAATGATGCATATGACCATGTCGGCAAAGTTTTTGATTCGCACCATGCAGATTTGAAGGAAAAAAAGGCAAAGGAAAAAGCGCTTCTCGAAGGACAATCTTTCAGCCTTTTTAGTGGTGATGATGCATTGTATACCTCTCAAGAGTTCCTTGAGTCGAGGATGCAGGCCATGCATTTAAGTGTTCCCCATGCAAGCACATCAACTATGCCACCTATTATTCATGCAAGCACATCAGACCCAATATCGCCAATTCTGATTTCGTCTCAACTATCCTCTCAAGAACAATCTCCTGTTGTTATATCCTCTCAAGAAGCATTGGATTCGCCAGTAGAAGAGCCCCCAACTGCCCCCACAGATTATACAATGGAGACTCGGCAGATGGCTGCTAAGAGATGTCTTGTCTTACCTGCTGAGACTGTGCAAGCTAAGAGGGTGCAACCTAAGAGGTCTGTTGAGGTCGCTGATGTTTACCGGTCGCCTTTCTTTATCAGGAATGTGGACATGGTTCGTGGGTTGACTCAGTTGGAAAGACTAGTGGGAGACTATGCATTTTCAAATGATTTAGTTGAAGAGTACGTATCAGTCTTATATTTTTTAATCTGATTCAGCATATATGTATTATATCTTATTTGTCTGACGCTAATGTTTCATGCTTTCATATCTGTATAGGGAGGTTTTGTTTTGCCATGCGGGCAAGACTCTCACACGAAGTCATATGAAGAGTTTGCTTCTTGGTGGTCAAGTTCATCCAGATGTCATTTCTATATGGTGTGATTATTTGAATGAGCTAAACAAATACAGAAATCGTAAATCCCCTTGCCGTCTATTTCTAACAGATACAACTGACGTAAGTTTCTCATTTAAAGTTCTGTAATTGTTCAGACCTGTGAATTCATAAAGTAACCTTATAGATGCATTAAACATCACTCTATATTCATTAAACAACATTGTACATGCATTAAATAAGAATCCAATTATTACATGATTGTTTCACTAATATGGGTCACCTAATGTAATGAACAGATTGCAACATTGGATCTCAACTTTGAAGACGTGAAGTTGGTAAGTCCTTGAAGATTGTTACATTACTGTGTGTAAACTGAGATGAAATGATCTAAACTTAAGACAAACAACAGATTACACAACAGAAATTCATTGTTGTGTTTGTTTTCATTGTCGTCCAGGTTTTGATTCCTATTGTTACTCCCTTGCCACTTCTTTTCTGTTACTATGTTGACAAGAATGTGCTAGATGTGATGCACTTGATGCCTTCGTCAACTGAGTATCATCGCCAAGTTAAACCTGTGGTATGTCTTCAGATCTTTTGGCAATAAAGTGAGTTATTTTCGTCTAATCTTTGTGAGAGATTATTTACAATACATTACTTTTCCTTTATCAGGTGAACTTGTTGCTTACGCTTTCAAGTAGGATTCCAAAACTGGCGTCTGCATGGCTTTTGACGCCTACTTTGTATCTCCCGCACTGTGACATAGAAGTGGACTGTGATACTGGAATCTAACTCATGCGTCATATGGAGATGTACAACGGTGTTAAGGCACGCTTTGGTTCAAAGGTGGGCATGAAAGAAGTAAGCTTCTATCTGGTATTTCTAACTAAGTCTCATTGCAGTAGTAGGCTAGTAGCGATGCAGATGCATTAATTAGCTTTGTGGACACTGATGTTGATTTCTGTTGTTGATATTTTTCAGAGAGTTGATGTAAAACGTTACATTGTGAGTGTTTGCAATGAAATTATAACTTGCCAACACAACTCTAAATCTGTTGATGTGATCGCAGCAACAAAGGCTTACAATCATGGCAGTCAGATTTGGTAAGCCTTGAAATTTTAACATTGTACTGTTTTCCGTTTTTCCTTTTTCTGTTTCCCCCGTTAATCAATGGGCTTTTATTTTCCCTTTTTCGCAGTAATCAAGTGCCACAAGTTGAAAGCACAGATTTACAGTTGATCAACTATATTAGGGAAAATGCGGGAGATAAACAGTATGTTCTAACTGACCATACAACTTTTTAAAAACTTCTGTTTTTTATCCACTCTTTGTTGTTCTGTGGTTTCTAATTACGACATGTGCATCATCAGTGAGGTCGTTGTAAACACCGATTGGCTGCAAGTAACCAAAGACGGGTTGCACACCTTGCTGCCTGGAAATTGGCTCATGGATATGGTTATTGATGCTGTTGGTGTTCATACAACGCTAGCAAACCCAAGTGTTGTGTATTTTCCAAGAATAATAAGTGTATTCATCTTCCTTATTCAGCCCATCTGCTTGTTTTTTTTGTTTTTGAAATTACAAAGAAGTTTGATAGTTGAGTTGTTCTCAAATTTCAGGCAATTGTCCGTAAAAACGGGTTTCGAAGTCAGTACATCCGACTTTCCTATTTGCCCCGTGATCTAAGCACAGCCAAATGGGTAAATAAACATTCAATTTTTTTTCAAGGCTTAATATTTAATTCAGGCCATTCACTGCCGACTTATATCATTCTTGACTCTGTAATATTTCAGGCTTTCTTTCCTTATTGTGTGGATAAAAATCATTGGTTTGCTTGTGTTACTGACTTCGAGAAAAGGATGAACTTCATACTTGACTCGAACCTGCCCACGCGCCCTGATGTGAGACGTAAATTTTTAGTGGAGCAGGTATGATTTGTCTTGTATTGAGAACCCAGACTGACATTTAATTTGCCTCATTTAATGGCTTTTCTTGTACAATCAGAATCACTCACTGTCTTGTTTTTGTATAGCTCCTGCCTGCTGTGGACATCATCACAAGGGACTTTCCGAGTTACTCAAGGTTGTTGGAGATGAAAGATTTTAAGTGGAAGTTTGTGAATGTGCCTCGACAAGATAACGGGTATGCTTATGGAGGTCATATGTTGAAGTGGCTCGAAAATTTGTCTAATCAAGCATCATGGACTGATAAGCGTTCTTACGAGGTATAAATTTTTCTTCCTACTTTTGTAAACATTATTCAATATATTTTATTTCAAGCCTTTCAATATTTGTTGTCAAATGAAATTTATATGTAGGATTTGGATGAATATTGTACGAGTATGATTGCACGTCTCATCAAATGGGATCTAAACAAGCGAAAGGTAAATATCAAGATCTTTCGAATGCCTAATTTAAGTTTTGCCTAATTTTATTCTTCTTTTCATTAGTTTCTGTCTCAGGTGAATTTTACGTAACGGTATTCCCCCCCCCCCTTTTTTTTTGTAGGATTATCACTAGGTGTTATTTTCTAAACACTTGAGTCTAGTGATGTGCAAAGGGAGTGGCAGATGACTTAATCCAATATTCGAAACCCTAAGCCAAGCATTTTCTGCAATGTTTTTTTCGAGTGAGGTGCAAAGGAAGTAAACCATCAGGTCTTGAGAGTGCATATTAGATTCTTGGTACATAATTTATTCTTGAATATTTAATACACTACCAAGTCTTGAGAGTGCATATTAGATTTTTTGTACATAATTGTACTAATTTAATACACTACCAAGGGAGTGGCAGATGACTTAATCCAAAAAAAACATGTCACGAGGCAACGAAAATGATGAGATAAACGAATTTGAGTAGAAAATCTCTCTTAACATTGTACATGCATGAAAAATTGTTCCACGTGCATGATATATCTGTCTACGTGCATGAAATAAAGTCATGTATTCACACTACCCGTAACTTTTAATAATTAAACAAACAGGCCTATGAGCCCAATAAAAAAAAGTTAAGAAGGCCCACTAGTAACCATTAAGAACCAGGAAGTGGGTTATCACATTGGACCACTACATAAAATCGAGGTGGTCCTGCACTAGAGTTGGTCAGTCTACGGGTCAAACTATGAGCCCAATAAAGTCATGACTTTATTTCATGCCTATGAGCCCAATAAAGTCATACTTTATATAATTACACAAACAGGCCTATGAGCCCAATTAAAAAAAGATAACAAGGCCCACTAGTAAACAAGAACCAGGAAGTGGGTTATTACATTGGACCATTACATGAAATCGAGGTGGTCCTACACTAGAGTTGGTCAGTCTACGGGTCAAACTATGAGCCCAATAAAGTCATGACTTTATTTCATGCCTATGAGCCCAATAAAGTCATATTTTATATAATTAAACAAACAGGCCTATGAGCCCAATTAAAAAAAGATAATAAGGCCCACTAGTAAACAAGACCCAGGAAGTGGGTTATTACATTGGACCATTACATGAAATATCTGTCTACGTGCATTAAAAATTGTTCCAAGTGCATGATATATTTGTCTACGTGCATGAAATAAACGTGACCAAAAGCATGCTATTTATTGAAGATCACAGTTAGCTACCTAATCGACATTTACGTTTGTATTGACTTTTTACGTTATCTAAATTTATTACTGCTTGCTTGCTTATATTTATTTACTGCTTACTTAAATTTATTACCTTGTTGATAAACATCTTAGCCATAAACAATGAAAACACACTCAAATGGTGGGAAGGGTGGGAAGTTTTTGACTCTTTTCGCTATCAACGGATGTCGAACTTTGATTTTTCCCGAGTGAAACTCCTCAGCTATGACCATCCAGGGTGACTGATCACTACCATCTCAAGATAGCGACAAGAGACGGCAGTGATCAATCACCATGGATGGTCATGGCTGAGGAGTTGAACCCGGGAAAAATCAAAGTTCGACATCCGTTGACAGCGAAAAGAGTCAAAAACTTCCCACACTTCCCACCCTTCGAGTGTGTTTTCATTATTTATAATGAAGAAGTTTATCCACAAGGTAATAAACTTAACCAAGCAGTAAATAAATATAAGCAAGCAAGAAGTAATAAATTTAGATAACGTAAAAAGTCAATACAAACGTAAATGTCGATTAGATAGCTAAGTTGCACACCTTGCTAAAATGTCGAAAGAAAATTAATTACAGCCCTAGATAATTCTAATATATTAGTCATCCGAGAGTACGAGACCGCCAATCCACGCTCCGAACAAAATTGTGACAGCCCTCTTTGTCCAAAACAGCCACTGGTAATAAACTCCTGCAAGACTTTAAAAAAGAAACTAGTTAAATGTTGAGCAACATCAAATGTCCCTCAAACTAATTTGACGCAAACAGAAACACAAAGACGAGATTGAAGACCCTAACAAAAACACGGTATGCAGGAAACTAAAAAAAAAACTCAAACACTATGCTATCAAACCATAACAAGTCAACAATAATACCTCAAAGATGCATTCACTAGAAAGCAAAGTAATACAGAAGCACTGCATTTTCTTAGTGGTTGAAGTCACTGCATTTTCTTAGTAAACAGAAAGATACCTGCCTGCAATGTGAATAATAAGTCCTATTGTGTCTGCTCATCCTCGGTTGTCCTTCGGTCACAATTCTTGCTGTCATGGTTCGCCATCTCCCCACAAGCCCTGCATTTTCTTAGTGGTTTCTTCTTCACTTCCCCTGCTCGTTCTCTCTGTGAGATCATCCTTTTCCCTGAACCTTTATTTTTGCACTGTCTTGGAGGCAAAACAGTAATTTCAGTAGGCCTGCTTGTTCCTAAAAGCATCCCAATTTCAGCATTCTTGTCCTTTCCCTTTGCACTACCAATATTGCTGCCACTTTCATCAGGCGCATTTTTGACCCTTTCCTTGAACTCACCCAAAATCCCAAGCAACTCATCACAATGCACCGGACTCTGTTCAACAAGTGCCACACAACCAAATAACTCTGACCATAACTCTCCTACTTTGTTTTTCTGTACATCCATTGATGTACAGTCAGCAAGCAACTTGCCATTAGGGCCGACGATTGGCTTGCAGGTTGCTAGTTTGCTCCACCGACTAAGTAGGAAGTCACTTGGAACTTTCTGAATTCCCCGATCTTTAAGGACACACAGAGCATGTCGACAAAGTATTCCATGTCGTTCAAACTTCTTGCAAGTGCACACTGTTGCAGAATTATCCTGACCAAAACCAACCTTATACGTTTTCTTACGAACATGGTCTATGATCTCTATGTATACAATTGGAAGGGCTGGATCTTTTTCTTTATCCCCAACACCACATGAGAAGCAAGCTGCTTCGACTTCCTTTTGAAACTCACCGAAGATTGTTGGAGTGTAGAATTCTGATGCATTCTTTTCTAGGGCTACTTTAGTCAACAAGTGGGGGAATGAGTTCTTTGATTGTGCAATGAGTTTCGATTGAGTCCATCTTTGTGCATCCATGGCACTCTCAAACCTCATCCAAAACTCAACTAGGGTTAAATTAGGATTAGTGAAGTTGCTGAAAAAGTGGTTTTCTGACTCGGACCTCGAGGTGGTTCTCATCAGACCTCCTAAAAATAGGTCGCGGAAATAAGCTGGAATCCACCTATTCCTAATCTTAAACTTATACGTAAGCCACTCATTATCCGACAACCCATGAGCCTCAACTACTTCTGTCCATCTTTCCTCAAATTCAGCCGGCTTCAAATCGTCACTCTAGACACACCGGTTTATCTCTTTCAAAAACTCGGTATCTTTACAAACTAAAGGTCCTACTTTCTCAGGAAGTTTTTTTAAGATATGCCACATGCAATATCTATGTTGCACTTTTTCTCCCCATGCAATATTCATTCCTTCCTCTATACCCAAATCTTCATCCGTAATCACACAAACGGGATGATGACCACCCATCGCCTCTACAAATCTAGTAAAAAGCCATGCAAATGATTCCTTACTCTCATTAATAAGAAGTCCAGCCCCAAATGTCACACACCTCTTATGATTATCCACCCCCGTGAAAGGTGCAAAAATCATCCTATATTTATTTTTTCTAAAGGTGGTATCGAAAGAGGTCATGTCTCCAAAGATCAAATAGTTTTTAATGCTAATAGGGTCAGCCCAAAATACGTGTGACAATCGACCTAAATCATCAACCTCAAAATCAAAGTAAAATGAGGGACACATGTGTTTGGTCTTCATAAAATGCTCAATAAGCATTTGAGCATCCCCCTCAGACAAATAATTTTTGATATCTCTTGAAAAATTCTTAAAATCTTCCAATGACGCACCCACATTCTTGTAACCCCTAACATACTCCTTAAATAACCTATAAGACTTAACTGGTCCAATGTTATTTTTGGAGTTATCAATTATCATTTTCTTGTGAAATATACTTAATTCCCTTGTTTGGGTCAAATCTACAATTGTTGTAGGTGTTTGTGGCATATGATTATGACCTTCATGAAAATCATAAATTTGGTATTTACCAATATCAGGACCTTCATTCATAATTCGCTTAAACTTAATAAAAGAAGGACATTCTATCCTAGTCCTTTGCCTCCGGTGATTTTTCCCTTTGGGTTGACATACTCCAGCCTTATTACAGACGCATTTCTTATGGGTAATGACACCATTTTTAGACTTTTGGGAGCTTAACCTAGTAACAAATCCACATTCTTTGGCATATGTGTCATAAAACTCAACACCCAAGTCAAGCGTATCGAACAGCATACCAATAACTGGCTTAAGATGGATGGCACACTCAAAAATCCGATTCGTGTTGCTTGAATAACCTTCTGCTGCCTCCTCGTCCTCTGGCTCTGGCTGCTCTACAGGCTGCTCTACTACGATACCTGCATATGTGGTGCAATTAAAGTAAGAAAGATGAAGGGAGGTGCAAAAATATGAATTACACTCTCACAAAATAGTGTTAGTGCTGCTGGATAATCCAAGCACACTCCCCCTGACCATAAACATTCTATTACATAACCATATGTGTAGAACATCACCATTCAAACCTCCAAAGCGAGAGTCTCTAAATACTTGTCTTACACATGCATGGAAAAGTGTTATATGTGCATGGAATAAACTTCTACATGCATCAAATACGTAAAATCTTGTTCTCTAATAGACATCAAACAAAATAGACACCATTGCACGACTGCACAATAAACATTGGCACCTTATTTGACGCAAGCAGAACCTTATTTCGTGCACACTGATTCTTATTTTGTGCATGTAAAGAGGACGGATATCCTCAAACCTAAGACTAATTGCCTAAAAAAACCTTAAAACATCAAGCAAGCAACTACCAGTTGGACTATTATCTCAGGTAGGTCCAAGCAATATAAATCATTAAAACCAAAAGATCATCAGACAACTAAGACAACCATAAACCCCTCGTCACCAAAAAAAAAAAACTAAGACAACCATGAAACTCAAAATTTAAGGATGAACATAATTGTACCTTCAACAAATTCGAAAGTCACAACTTCAGGGTCACGTTCAACTGCTAGTGCAGATACTTCTGATACAACTTCAACAATCAATCCTTCTTTTGTAATGACATTTGAAGAAGAGCAGTGGTCATTATTGCTATTATTGCTGCAATACGAAATGTCAAAAGTTAAATAAACAACAATCTAACAGTATACATTCTCTATTAAGCGAATTTGATACACAAAATCACAATTTTATGCGCCTCAACAGGAATTTGATGCACATAATATACGAAAAGAGATGCACGTAAACAGTCTCCAGTGTCCAAATTTCAAGAAATTTATGTGATTTCTCAATTTCTGCAGCCCTAATATCTCAATTAAGCCAATCCCATTCACAAAATCGTAATTTGATGCACAAAAACATGTATTAGATGCACATAAACAGTCTCCAATTCCCTGATTTCAACAAATTTAGGAAGTCAGTCAAATTCCCTAAGATTAATTTCTAAGTGTCCCCAATTCAATTCACGAAACTCCCTAACCCTAATTGTATTCACGAAACTCCCTAATTTTTCAGTTTCCCCAATTAATACACGAAACTCCCTAACCCTAATTTCTCAGTTTCCCCAATTGAATTCACGAAACCCTAATTTCAGAAGCATAATTCATCAAGCCAGAAAGTTAATCGATGAATCAAAATGATAATTCAGCCCTAATTCAACTAATTTAATCAACTAATTCAACTAATTTTCGCAAAAAAAATCATAAAAATCGAAACTTTACCTCGAATTAAAAGGCTCCATTGATTGAAGCAACGTCGAAAGGTTAATTGTCGAATAATTTAGTGAGTAAATTTGATAGTCGAAGAATTAGAGTAATGGCAAAAGTTTTGATGGTCGAAGAATTAGGTTAATGGCGGAGGGTTTTGGTATGCGAAGAGAGATAAAGTGGGAGGCGAGAGAAAGTGAATTTGGAAAATGAGGAAGTTTGCAGGGGTTTGGGCATGACATTTTATGGCCAGAGAACATATTTCTTGGTCTAGAAAATAAATACTAGTGGCGGATGATGCGTGCCTATTTTATGATGTTTTACATCTATTTTTACACGCATTTTGTCGCTCATTTACTATGTTTTAGCCTTCATTTCCCAACAATTGTCTACTTTCGTATTTTTATGCTCTTTTGCAGATTTATGCGGAAAAGGGATGATTTTATACCAAATTTATGCCCTCTGGACTTTTTATGACTAAGGACAAGAAGGAACGAAGCCTAGCGCATATTTCAAGGCCTAAAGATAGTTTTTACAAGCAAAGAATCAATCCACGACATTGCAGCCTGTTTCAAATGGCTATATCTCGAGTTCTAGAGCTGATAATGGAGTGATTCCAGTTGGAGGTGAAAGCTTATCCTCTTAGCTTTCCAACGCCGCGAGAATCGCTTGATTACGATAAGTAACGAAGAAATGGCAGCTGTTTTAAGAACGATGCGCGCTGCAGTCCCGACAGTTGGTCGACCGACCCACTATTTGGGTCGACCGACCAGGTGCCTATTGGAAAAGCCCAGAATTTGCCTGAAGCCCAGAAATTGCATAAAATCCGTAAAGCGGTCGACTGACCCAAAATAGTGGTCGACCGACCACAGCACCGACCCAGAAGTTTCCGCGAAGCCCATTAAAGTATTTAGGTCATTAGGAAACTCTTTATTTCCGCCTATTTAAGCCAATTTTCGTAATTAGGGTTAAGAATTGAGATTTCCATCAAGTTCTTAATCTAGTTTTCTATCATAGAATTATAATCAAGTCCTAATAGAGAGATGCAGCCCCAATTAGAGAAAAACTCCATTGTTAGATTTTGGTACCAAGCTTTCATCTTTATTCTTAGATTTTCCATTCAAGTTGTAAGTTTGTCACAATTCAATCTTCCCTTTTAATTCAATCTTGTTATTCATCTTGTTGTTATTTATTATTTCATGTTTACCCTTTTATTGTCATCTTTGATTATGTTCATCTCTTTAATATTCTTAGTAATTGTTAGTTCTATAATTAAAAGTATGCATAGCTAATTCTTGTGATTGGGAATTAGGGGAACCATGATAAAGGCTTGACTTTGATAGGTTTGATGATTAAATTACCAATCCCCCATTGTTGTTGGTGAACTAATCCTTAGGATTGAAAGATTATTGGGATTAGTTTAACAACAACTTTGGGATTGCCCTTGAACGAAAGTTTAGTGCTTTTGTAGGAACCCTAAGACCGTAAGGATTGGGTAGAATATTGACCTAAAGGTTTATTCTTTGTTCCTTGGGATTGTGTTATTTGATTATTCTTACCCTTCATTGACTTGTTTTGACCATGGGGAACCAAAGTTCCTAATCTCCTTTTTATCTTATTTTAATTTTCTTGTTAGTTTCCTACCTTAGTGTTAGTTTAAATCTCAAATCAAAACCCCCCTTTTTGGTTACTTGCAATAGACTTTAAATTTACAAACATAATTTACCCTGTCTCTCTGTGGTTCGACCCTTGACTTATCCTATCTGAGTTTAAGCTGAGGTTTTATAAATCTTATCTTTGGCACCCCTCAACGACGGGTATCAAATTTTGGCGCCGTTGCCGGGGAGACGGTATAATTTTGTTTGTTAATTTTTAGTTTATTTTTCTTGTCTTAAGGAACTTAGGTTCCTTAAGAACCGTTCTTACCTTTTCTTCTAGTTTTGTTTTAGAAGACAGGTTTTTGAGAGGAAGACTTGAGTACTCTCAGTGCTATTGCGATCATGTATACTGTGTCTGAGTTAGAAGCGATTTTTTCGGAAAAAAAAAAAAAAACAAGATGCAGTTGACAAGGGGATTGAAATCCAATTAGCAATCATAGCTAATCAGATTGCTAGCTCTCCAATTGGTTGTAAGAGTTCCAAAGAGACATTAAATGCTATAGATCTCAGGAGTGGTCGTGCTTATGAGGGACCAACCCCAAAGGATGATGATGCCAAAGTTCAGGACGAAGAAATCGATCCCGTGCACAGGACAGGAGGTCGACCGACCACAACATCAGGTCGACCGACCCCGACGCCTGACGTGAGATCAGTTTCTACAGACCAGAAAAATTCCGATAATACAGAAGTCGGTCGACCGACCACTGTACCAGGTCGACCGACCAGGGTTCCTGAGCAGATTGTGGATTCACCTCCTAAGCTACCTGACTCTCCTCTCGTCAATGACTCAACGGAGATTCCGAAGTTAAAAGAGCCAAGGCTTGCCGATTCCGCGACAAGCATTGTGGTCCCGTGTCCGTATCATTTGGAGAAATTAATGTTGGAGCATCAGTACAAAAAAATCTTGGAGAGGTATGAGGGCGTTGATATTAGTAACCCAGATATTTCTGTCAAGTGTGATCCCATCACACCCATTACTAAAGAGTCGCTCATTCTTAGGGATGAGAATGATAGGTTACTTGATTCCCTCTCCCTCCCCGTTGATGATACTAACTTGGATCTAGAAACAACCAATGAGTTAGACTTTCACCCCTTGACTGACCAACCTATTTTTATAGGTATTAGTGACGAACATGTTCCTAATATGATTGAACCCTCTGTTGATGAACCTTGTTTTTTGCAGGATTCATTTATTGACATTCCTGATGTTTTTAATAATATTAGTGAATGTTCTATGCAAGGATCCTTTTCAAAGGATCCTTCGGAGGCTTTGATGTGTTTTGAGGCATGTGCAGGTGAATCTCTTGCTCAAAAGGCTGATTTGGATGCTCTAGAAATTGCGACACTAGTGATAGAGTCTATAAGCTGTAGGAAGAGAGATGTTCTCGATCGAGTAGTACCACTTACTCGATCAAATGATGTAGAGAACGAGGTCACTCAAGCAAGTGATCATTTGGCTGAAGAAAAGAGCCCTAAGAAGAAGAAGCCGAGGAAGGTGTCGATCCACGACTTGGGAGTCGACAACTCCGGGAGATGGATGGCTAAAGCTGTGGATGATGACCCACCCATCTACATGGTGGAGAGAAACTCATCTACCCAAATCACCATAGCTGAAGGAGTAGCCTGTAGTCAGAGCCCTTGGTCAAAGAAACGCCGAATCCTTCGCGGATGACTTCTTCTTTTTGCTCGTTTCTGTTTTTTTTCTTAAGACATTTTTTTTTGTTTTGCTAAGACTTTCAAGCTTGCTTTCTTTAAGTTTTTAGGACAACTTTTTCGTGTTTGCGTAGTTAAGACTTTTTGGACTTGTTCTGGGATCTCGCGCATTTGTTGGGCACATATCTATTGCTTTTTCAGGTTCAATAAAGAAACGAAGACCGCTGTGACGCAAAGGGGTCGACCGACAAGATACATGGGTCGGTCGACCTAGTCCCTGTAGATGCTGGAATTCCTTAGTCTGCAGGAAGGTCGGTCGACCTAAAATATAGGTCGGTCGACCTACCCGTCCGTCACACCCTGTTCGCTTCTTCCTCGGAATTCGTGCACCGTCTTGGGTACTTGAGTGGCACTGCTGGCCACCAAAACCTCCCAGCTTACGCTGGTTTGGGGAGGTTTTTCTCATGTGCTTCATAATCCAGTGAGTTCTTTCCAGTTTTCCTTAGTTTTATTTTCCTTGCACCTTTTTCTTTAATTTTCTGAAACCTTTACTTAGGCTAATGCACAATGGGGACATTGTGCGGGTTGGTTTGGGGAATGGTTTCGTGTCACATGCATTGCATTTTGTCACACGTTTATTGCATTTCCGTCTTGCATTGTTCTTTTCTTTATTTTTTCTTACCTATACAAAAGAAAAAAAAAATCCAAAAAAAATGAAAAAATTCAAAAATTCCAAAAAAAATGCACGTTTATTTTAGCATATAGGTCGAGTCGGAACGAGAGTATTTCAAGGATGATTTTGCTATCTTACATGTTTATGCCTTTAACTTGCCTTGTCAACTTGTTTTAGTATGAGAGTTTTTTGCATATCTACGAATTTTTGTTAACTTGTTTTCTTGAGACTTGACTTATACCTTGGCGACCTACTATACATTCTAAGTTTTAGAGCTTTATTTCCTGGTTTCATTCTTAAACCAGTTGTCTAGGATGTGAGTAGTACTCCCCTTGGAACATGTTACATCAATATGCATAAACATGAACTTGAATTGCTATATACTTGTTTTACTATCTCGTTTTGTGAATCTTGGTACGTGCATTTGGGATCCCTTTTCTCTTATTTACCCATAAGCTTCACATAGCCAAAATTGCCTTTTTATTTCCCCAAAAACTACATCCCATACTTAGCCTACCCTTCCAAGCTAATATTTGTGCTCATTGGATTATTTTTTGAGGCATCTTGGTTTGTATGCTATCTTGAACAAAAAGAGAAAAGAAAGAAAGCAAGAAAGAAAAAAAAAGGGGAACAGAAAAATTCAGAAAAAGAAAGAAAGAAAAGAAAAACGAAAAAAAATCAAAACCCCCCTTTTTGGTTACCTGCAATAGACTTTAAATTTACAAACATAATTTACCCTGTCTCTCTGTGGTTCGACCCTTGACTTATCCTATCTGAGTTTAAGCTGAGGTTTTATAAATCTTATCTTTGGCACCCCTCAACGACGGGTATCAGCGGAAAAATGATAGATACGAAAAAATAGATAGTAGGTGCATGCAAATAAATAAAACGTATCTCACCTTGATTTCCGTCACTAGTATTTATTTTCTAGACAAAGAAATATGTTCTCTAGCTATAAAATGTCATGCCGAATCCAATTATGTTATTAATTTTTTTTAAAAAGGTCCGTAAGGTAGAGTTCTCACAAGGTTCTCATTGTAAGGTGGTTCTCACCGGATCCCAAGTCTATATATATATATATATATATATATATATATATATATATAGAGAGAGAGAGAGAGAGAGAGAGAGAGAGAGAGAGAGAGAGAGAGAGAGAGAGAGAAGAGAGAGAGAGAGAGAGAGGAGAGAGAGAGAGAGAGAGAGAGAGAGAGATATGATCTATTGAGTCTAGGGTCTTAGGGTGAATCCGTCCTACCATTCCTAGCCATCCGATCATCTCAATCCTATGGCTGAGATTTAATCTCATATATTATTTTTTATTTTACTACTATATAAACATCATTGTTGTGTAACTTTTCTCATAATTCATAACAACTTTCTCTCTCTTCTTTCTCTATCCTCAAATTTCTCCCAGGACATTTCGCTTGCTTTTAATCATCACACTGATCTTCGATTTCTGGTAAATTCATCCTAATCATCTTCAATTTTTCTGTTATCTTTCTTCGATCTCTTTTATTTTTTATCCCGACACAATTTCCAGATCTATTTTTTAAAAGGTGTTTACACTGATCTTCGATTTACGCTGATATAGGTATTTTCTGCACTTTTTCTACCGTCGTTATCCATGTTTTTCGTTGCCTCTCTTAAATCTTAAATCGATGTCATAGAGTATTATTGATATTTATTGTTCTTATCAAGTTGTCAAGTAATTAGGAAATCTATTGCTATTCTTTTGAATTTTATTGTATAATTTAGGTTGATTCACGGTTTGTGAGATTATTCAGATGTTGTTGATTCCTGATAAAAAAAATATGTCCATTAATTACACCCCTACGATAAGTATAAGCTGTTACAATAGCGATTTAAGCTTGTTACGATAACGGTTTAAGTTATGACTTATGACTCTGTTACTGTGATGTTCAAAGTGTGTTATTGTAACAGTGTTGGTGTATTATAATGGACAACAATATAACTTGCGACAAGAACTGTTTAATTATGTTATGATGATGATTAAACTTTGTTACAATATTGGTTTGCTCATGTTACAGTGACGATTTAACTATGTTACACTAATGATATAGCTTTGTTACAAAGTTGCAGCTTGATTATGGGTGAATGCTGAACATTTTGTCGGATATCACATAGACATTGTGTGTACGACCTTTAGGTAAAGGTAATTCGTGAAAGAATTGTGAATTAATAATGTTATTGATAACGGGAAGGCGAATAGCTTCAAAACTCATTATATTTTGTCCAGTTTCTGGCATATGTAATGTATTCTAAATTCTTTATATACACTATGACGTCTATTAGCTCAAAAATGGTAGAGCATTGTGCTACGACATAAGGTGCGGGTTCGAATCCCTCATAGACGAGGAAATAAAGATTCTAGAAAAACAAACAGTTTATTTCATTATTCAAAATCAGTTACTTTAAGTTAGAGTACTTTTATCTAAATTGAATCAGACACTTACTTTCAATAAAAAGAGAAAAAATTCACTTGTTTGTTTATAAAACAAACAGATACGTAACTCAGTTTAGAATAAATTGTCTTTAATATTTGAATAACATGCTTATAGAACTATAATAACACTACTAGTATTAGTTTTTATAGCCAACATGGGAGTTGAACCCACATCTTTGTGCATCGCACAATGCTCTGCCATTTGAGCTAATTGACTTTCGACAAAAGTAAGGCATAAGAGAAAACTGGAATGTTCAAGTAGAAAACAACAAGAACTCAATATTCACATCATAAACCTACTACAAATGATATTAAGTAAACACTGTAACATTAACAAGATCTTATTATAACACATACAACTCAGTCAACACTGTAACACTGATTAGTCATTAAAGTAACACTGGTTATTCATTAGAGTAATTAGAAAAGCGGTAACATTAGAGTAACACTGATTAGTCATTAGTGTAACACTGATTAGTCACAACCCAGTAAACACTGTAACACTGATTAGTCATTAGAGAAACCCATATTTTTGTGAATGATATTAAGTTAACACTGTAACACTGATTAGTCATTAGAGTAACAAGTAAAACCCATATTTTTGTCAATGATATTAAGTTAACACTGTAACACTGATTAGTCATTAGAGTAACAATGACAACAACAACAACAACAACAACAACAAAAACAACAACAACAAGAACAACAACAATGACAACGACAAAGATAAAGTTACAATAACAGATCAGATAAACAGTAACAACGACAAATATACATTTAAATAATCTTTACAGAAAAAACAAATTCAGTAACTGTAACATGCGAATAAATACTAATGTAACATACACCCTGAATAACAGTAACATGCACATTAATATAACATACATAATCGTTTAGTATAACTTAATGACCATTAGAAATGGTATATACTTTTGTTTCCTTTTAGGTATTTCAGCTTCATCGAAAATTTCCACTTCAGCGTTCTTCAAAGTCGCTTTCTGTTTCTTTCGACTAGCAATAGGATCTTCATCTTCTACTTCCTTGTTTTTCCTATTTAACTTCTTTATTTTCGGACTTGAATCTTTTTTTTTTTGCTAAAATGTAAGCTTATCATTAGAAAATTGCAATTACACACTATTTCCACTACCAACAACACATTTCCAGCAAAAAAATCTAAGAGATCAGACCCCTAAGACTCTTTGCTCCCATCGTACTTCTAAACCAGACATACACTTTGGCTTAACATACTTCATACGATCTTTCACAATTTGCTTAATATTTCCAAGCACCACATTAGGACATAAGAGCTTAAACTCAATACGAGCACTGTTATGCTGCATCCAAATGCTATACCACGCAACAACTAGAGCAACACTACACACCTTCTTCCGCCCCTTACTCCATCTTTTATTGGCTATATCCTCCAGCCCCACTGATTTCATATCAGTTAGCAACCACTCACCAATTCCTTTCAAAATCCTACGACTGTATTCACAATCCTGGAATAAATGCACCTGATCCTCACACTGCAACTGGCAGATGCAACACAAGTCATCAGGTGAGATATTGTACCTGTACAAATGGCATTTCAGCATCATACCTCCATTCATCTTCAACAAGGCTAAAAAGAGATTTTACTCTTTTTTGGCATTATTCTTCTCCGATTTTTGCATTTGTTGTTAAAAATGCATCAATTCTTCATCCCCCAATCAAATTATCATTATAACATCATATTTTCGCTAAACTATATGATTAATTTACAGAAAACAACAAAATTTAAATCATAAAACGTATATACATCATGAAAAAGAGATTCCAACTTCGAGCTTTACCTATGATTGAGTGCTATCAAACGATTTTGTTCTTCAATTTTGAAGCAAATGATGATTACAATTTTTTTGAGTGTTATTTTAGGGTTTAGGTGATGTTTTTGTGTAGAAAATGAATGATACGAGAGATAAAGAGGAGAGAGAAACTGAAAATTGTTTTTTTGAAACAACGCGTGCGTTTGGATAGTTTTGTTCAATAATTCAATCTGACGTGCCATGCAACGTAGCATCATCCTGTGCGTTCATTATCTAGATCGGACGGTCTGAAATGGTAGGATGGACTCAAACCCTGGACTCATCGGATCTCCGCTTTATATATATATATATATATATATATATATATATATATATATATATATATATATATATATATATATATATATATATATATATATATATATATATATATATATATATATATATAGGGTCGGGATCCAGTGAGAACCACTAGCTTAGTATAATGAGAACTGTGAGAACCAATTAATAACCCTTGGATCTAAAAGTCTGATTAAGTCTGCCTAATTCTAAACAAAAAAATTGACGCGCGTCCCCACCCCCAAACCCGACTAATCTCCTCATTTTCCAAATTCATTTTCTCTCTCCTCCCACTTTATCTCTCTTCGAATATGAAAACCGTCCGCCATTAAACCCTAATTCTTCGACCATCAAAACTTTCGCCATTACTCTAATTCTTCGACTATCAAATTTACTCTCTAAATTATTCGACAATCAACCTTTCGACGCTGCTTCAATCAATGGAGCCTTTTAATTCGAGGTAAAGTTTCGATTTTTATGATTTTTTTGTGAAATTAGTTGAATTAGTTGATTAAATTAGTAGAATTTAGGGCTGAATTATCATTTTTATTCATCGATTAACTTTATGGATTGATGAATTATGCTTCTGAAATTAGGGTTTCGTGAATTTAATTGGGGAAACTGAGAAATTAGGTTTAGGGAGTTTCATGAATTCAATTGGAGAAACTGAGAAATTAGGGAGTTTCGTGAATTCAATTAGGTTAGTGAGTTTCGTGAATTCAATTGGGGACGCCTAGAAATTAGGGTTAGGGAATTTGACTGACTTCCTAAATTTGTTGAAATCAGGGAATTGGAGACTGTTTATGTGCATCTAATACATGTTTTTGTGCATCAAATTACGATTTTGTGAATGGGATTGGCTTAATTGAGATATTAGGGCTGCAGAAATTGAGAAATCACATACATTTCTTGAAATTTGGACACTGGAGACTGTTTATGAGCATCAAATTCCTATAATGTGCATCAAATTCTTGTTGAGGCGCATCCAATTGTGATTTTGTGTATCAAATTCGCTTAATAGAGAATTTATACTGTTAGTTTGTTGTTTATTTAATTTTTGACATTTCGTGTTGCAGCAATAATAGCAATAATGACAACTGCTCTTCTTCAAATGTCATTACAAAAGAAGGAGTGATTGTTGAAGTCGTATCAGAAGAATCTGCACTAGCAGTTGAACATGACCCTGAAGTTGTGACTTTGGAATTTGTTGAAGGTACAATTCTGTTCATCCTTAAATTTTGAGTTTCATGGTTGTCTTAGTTGTCTGATGATCTTTTGGTTTTAATGATTTGTATTGCTTGGACCTCGGACCTGAGATAATAGTCCAACTGGTAGTTGCTTGCTTGATGTTTTCAGGATTTTTTAGGCAATTAGGCTTAGGTTTGAGGATATCCGTCCTCTTTACATGCACGAAATAAGGATCAGTGTGCACGAAATAAGGTTCAATGTGTATCAAATAAGGTTCTGTTTGCGTCAAATAAGGTGCCAATGTTTATTGTGAAGAAGTATAGTGTTGTATATTTTGTTTGATGTCTATTAGAGAAAAAGATTTTACGTATTTGATGCATGTAAAAGTTTATTCAGTGCACATATAACACTTTTCCATGCATGTATAAGACAAGTATTTAGAGACTCTCGCTTTGGAGGTTTGAATGGTGATGTTCCACACATGGGGTTATTTAATAGAATGTTTGTGGTCAGGGGGAGTGTACTTGGATTATCCAGCAACACTAACACTATTTTGTGAGAGTGTATTCATATTTTTTCACCTCCCTTCATCTTTCTTACTTCAATTGCACCACATATGCAAGTATCATAGTAGATTGGCCAGTAGAACAGCCAGAGGATGAGGAGGCAGCAGAAGGTCCTTCAAGCAACACGAATTGGATTTTTGAGTGTGCCATCCATCTTAAGCCTGTTATTAGTATGTTGTTCGATACGCTTGACTTGGGTGTTGAGTTTATGAGACATATGCCAAAGAATGTGGATTTGTTACTAGGTTAAGTTCCCAAGAGTCTAAAAATGGTGTCATTACCCATAAGAAATGCGTTTGTAATAAGGCTGGAGTATGTCAACCCAAAGGGAAAAATCACCGGAGGCAAAGGACTAGGATAGAATGTCCTTCTTGTATTAAGGTTAAGCGAATTATGAATGAAGGTACTGATATTGGTAAATACCAAATTTATGATTTTCATGAAGGTCATAATCATATGCCACAAACACCTACAACAATGGTACATTTGACCCAAACAAGAGAATTAAATATATTTCACAAGAAAATGATAATTGATAACTCCAAAAATAACATTGGACCAGTTAAATCTTATAGGTTATTTAAGGAGTATGTTAGGGGTTACAAGAATGTGGGTGCGAAAAAACCCTAATGGCTGCATGAAGGCGATTATGTGAACGTCTCTTAGGGGCTTGAGATCTTGCTTCCATGGCTCGCTCACGATCTTCATCTCCCAAATCTCACACACTTCATAGTAGTAGTAGTAAGCAGACTGGTAATAATGGAAATAACAAAAAGAAGGGGCCAGGGGAAGATGATATCCTACGTACAAAAGCAATGCATGAAGTGAACCCTATTCCAGGGCTGTCGTTTGATGATGAGGAAAATCCTGATGATACCTTTGAATTAGTGACTCACAGACGAAAGAAGAGGCCTACTCAGACACCGAACATCTCCCCAGAACCCATAGTTCTGCCTGAAACAGAGGAGGCTGAATTGTTTCAGTTTTCTGCAGAGGATACAAAGGACGAAATAGAATACTGGAACCAAGCACTGTAACACCCCGTGATTTCCAAGTCATTATATATTATTAAAATCTGATTTTATTAATAATAATGTTCCACAATAAATAAAATCGTATTTAAAATATATCGCTTTTGACAATGATATTAATATGTCCGTCTTAAAGTTATACTTCTTAAACTTGTGAAACGTTACTCTGTCCTTGTTGCTAATTTTAAGATATTTTAAAGGCATATCTAGCTTTTTCTTATTAAATACAAGTTGTAGCTATTTTTCTTAGCTTTCCAACGCCACTGCAAACACCTTAATACGAGTTATGTGGAAGAAATTATGGCCAAAATACGAAAGGCTGTCGCAGAATATCCGCCGACGAGATGCTCGCTCGTGGCTACCTCTTCCACTTGGCCTAAAACCTTCGAAACATAGGCTTAGTACCTCTTCCACTTGGCCTAAGAACTTAGACACATGTTGTAATCACTCCTTCCACATGGCTTAAAACCCTCGACACATGGTTTAACCGTCTCGACACTTGGCGTAAGAGCTTCGACACATGGCCTAAGCTTCAACACATGGCATTAGCTTCCGACACTTGGCTTGAACATGCAACTAAGATCCTTGCTGCCCAAGGACTTCTTCATTCTTCTTCCTTCCTTCATGTTTTTCAAGAAAACACACCCAAACACAAAGTCACAAACACCATTGTTACACCTCCTTACCTCCACCGTAAAACGATCGTACAATCTTCGTTTCTTATCGGTTTTCGACGATTTTCGCGCCTAACTCTTCCTCTCCTCGCCCTCCATCTTTCTAGTTAATAAAAGTATCAAATTTCTTCCTTAATATACTCTGGTCGTGACCTTTAAGGCACGGTTCTCATAGCTAACCTCGTTATTTATGTGTAGCTAGTTCGGTTGTCCAAACCGGAGTGGCTTTAAGTTCAAAATCATGCTTATTGAAGAGTTATAAGGTAACGATGATGGGTTACTCGACTTATCGTCTTTGTTTGCATGTGTTTTATATGCTAGTAATGTTTATTATACTAGATATATGTTTGATTAATTAGTTGTATGATTAGCTTTATAAGTCATATGTTTGGATGATTTTCATTTTGCATGGTTGTGTTGGATGATATTCTAGTTGGAAATTCATTAAGAATTGTATTGTAAAATGAGGTTGTGATCTTTGAGGATGATTAGTTTGATAGTTTTACAAGTTGATAATGCTTGGTTTACTTTGGTTTTTTGATAAAGATGCAGCACCTTGACAAATCTGTCCATTGTCTTGTACAATTTATTTCGACATTGTAGAGTATTCGTCTTTGAAAATGTTGAAAAGAGACCCCTGTTTATTTTAATTTTAGAATCTACCTCCAAAATTTCGTAAATTTCTTGCATGCCGTTTGTTCACAATAAATTATTTACGAACATTGCGCTGAAATACTCGCAGAATGGACAGTAGCTCAAAGATTGTTTCGAAAACCATTTTTATACTTTGAAACTATTCTGGTCCTTTTCAATAATTAAACTTTGAAGAGTTTAGATGATGTTAGGAGTTTGATTTTCCCCAAAATGATTTGTTAAACCCGTTTTATGAAGCAATACATTTTGTGTGACGATTTTTGACACACTGTAAAGATCAGACAATAACCCCCTGTTATGTTCGTATTTTGGAAATGTTTATTGGACAAATATTTTAGATAAAAGTCTTATTAATCCGACCCAATTGGCCTTGTATCATTTAGATTTTATTTGAATTAATTATGAATTTTACGGCAGAGGACAGCTGTAATGTGAAATGCGTTTAGAACTTTTGTTTCATTATTCAATCCCGTGTGTTCTCTTTTTGCATGGATCGGATATAAGTGTTGTATTATTCATCTTTTATTGGCTCATGTAGGTTTAAATGAGTGGGTTAACGATTATGTTATCCTAAACTTGTGTAGGTGACGGTTATGTCATCCTAAAATTGTGTTGGCGACGGTTATGTTGCCTTGACATGTGAATAGATAGTGGTGGTACGATTTGTGTATCACTGTAATGAACTAATGCCACCCATGAAATGGGAATTTATCTATGTTCGGGATTGGTCGGAGGCAGTGGTTATACGCTCCGGTCCCCGTGTGTCGTTCGGTGTAAGGCATTACATCGAGAGGTCTGGCCAGATCTTAGGCATATAGGCAGTGGTTATACGCTATACATAGTAATCGGAGGCAGTGGTTATACGCTCCGTAGCTGGAGGCAGTGGTTATACGCTCCAGTAGCCAGAGGCAGTGGTTATACGCTCTGGTACGTCAGAGGCAGTGGTTATACGCTCTGACGGCGTTCATTCTATTCCTGTGTTGTTTGATAGTTGTATGCTTGGTAATTGGAGGCAGTGGTTATACGCTCCGTAACTGGAGGCAGTGGTTATACGCTCTAGTAGCCAGAGGCAGTGGTTATACGCTCTGGTATGTCAGAGACAGTGGTTATACGCTCTGATTATGTGTCTTCTTTGCTTGGTTGTTTCCTTGTTTTTGATACTATCTCATATGCTGGCTTTAATTCTGTTATACATGTTGATTCATGTTGTTTTCACATGTTTTTGACTTATCTCTAACGCATTGATCATGTTGTTCATGTTTGGTAATATATATGATTGTTTATGAAATTTTATACATGTTCATATGTATAAGTTGTTTAGTATTACCGTTTACATGTTTTCTGACGTAAAGTGGCTGGGAGAACCCTGAGTTACTCCCCACTGACTGTGGCGTTCATGTTTCATGAATGTAGGTTGGTGTTGTTTGGGGAAGACGTGTGGCTAGCGAGCATTGTTGATAATTCGACAATTACCCTTACGCTTAGTTTAGATTTAATTCATGTTGTTATCGTGGGATACCTTATCCCTCGTCTATTTAAGTTATTTTGTATAATTTATACTTTCTCATTTGTTTTTAGTCTTCCGCATGTTGTTTTGATATTCCGCGAAAAAGTTTTAATAAATATGTCGAAAAGTTTTTAAAAGTATCGTATTTCCGCTGCGTATTACTTGTTTATTTTTATGCTATATCGCGGGGTGTCACAAGCACTGTATTGTTTTGTCTTAGGGGCAAATCCTCCTTAGAAGATCCTAAATGGCTATGTTCAAAGGGTGTGGGGAAAGCACGGCATTGACAAGATATCTTTCTTACCAAATGGCATTTTCATGATGAGATTTAAAGATATGGCTAGTAAAGAAACAGTTCTGAATTCAAGTTATCATATGTTTGATAATAAACCATTGATAGTTAAGGCATGGCAAGAAAAGATTGACCTTTTGAAAGAGGATGTTAAGATTGTTCTATCCTGGATTAGGATACATGGATTGCCACCTAAATTCTGGGGCAAGTGTCTGCCTATTGTGGCAGGAATGATAGACAAATATATTTAGTCTGATCTAGCAACAGCCTCAAAAACCAGACTTAACTTTGCTAGAACTATGGTGGAATTGACAGTAGGACAGAAGTTTCCCAACTCTATCAAATTTAAAGATGAAAATGGATTAGTTGTTGAGGTTAAAATAGAGTATGAATGGAAGCCAATCTTATGTGATAAATGTAAAGGAATGGGGCATGAGGGGATCAATTGTAGAGGAGTGCCAGGAGTGAAACCCATAACTCAAAATAAGAAGGTATGGCAGCCTTTGCAGAAGCAAATTCCATTACTGTCAGACAAGGACTTCCCTATATTGCCTACTATCCCTGCCTTACCAAATATACCTCCCAAACCTATGCCAACAACATCTCCTCCTCCTGTTAAACCAGTAGAGGAGCCATCTAGACAAGAGGGACCTGAGCAAGAGGATAGTACTATGGAGAAGGTCACTCAAGTGCATGATAATGGTAACCCTATAAATACCAGTTATCATGAATAATATCGGTTTTGGAATGTTAGGGGCCTCAACCATGTAAATAAGCAACTTACATTTAAAAGTTTTTTACAGAATAATGAAGCTTGTCTTTTTGGCTTGCTTGAAACTAAAATAAATGGTGATAATGTGAGCAATATCTCTCATGCTATGCTAGATGGATGGTGTGTTACCACAAATTGCAGATTACATAAGGAAGGAAGGGTCTGGTTACTTTGGAGACCAACAATCTTTGATCTAACTATTCTACAGGCTGATCCTCAGTTTATACATGCCAAAGTGAAATGTAAGGCATGCCAGAAGGAGTTCCTTTTCACCATTATTTATGCCTTCAATGAGGGTGTTGATAGAGTACCTTTGTGGCAACATTTGAACCTGATTGCTGATAGCTGTAGCATTCCATGGGAAGTAGCTGGGGATTTTAATACAGTGATTACTCCTGATGAGAGGCTGGGGGGATCAACAAAAATGTCTGATATGGAGGAATTTATTGATTGCTTGAATCACTGTGGTCTGACTGATATTTTGGCCACAGGGGCTTATTACACTTGGACAAACAAAAGAGATGAAGCTCATAGAAAATATAGCAGATTGGACAGGTTCTTAACAAATGCTCAGTGGACTGCTGCCTTCCCTGAAATGCAAGCCCACTTTCATCTAGAGAGTCTCCTGGATCATAACCCATGTATTGTTAGAAATGTGAAACTGGATGGGAGGAGGAATGCAAATTTTAAATATTATAATATGTGGGGATCAGCACCTGAATTCAGTGACCAAGTGAAGAATAGTTGGAGTCAGCCTGTGGAGGGTACTTTGATGTTTGGGTTAGTAAAGAAACTTAAAGCCCTCAAGCCAGTCCTTAAGGAGCTCAATAAAAAATGCTACTCAGATGTGGAAGTGACAGCTTGTAAAACTGCTATTCAGTTGGAGACCCTACTCCAACTTTAGATACAAGAGGACCCAACCAATGCAACCCTCATAAGCCAGGAAGTATCACTGCTTAAGGAAGTCCAGTTTTGGAGTCAGACTAGAAATAGCTTCCTGAAACAAAAAGCCATAGCTAACTGGATAGAGGAGGGGGATAGCAACTCAGCATTGTTCCATAAAGCCATCAAAACAAGATGTATGAGGAATAAAATTGTTCAGATAGAGGATAAACAAGGCCAGCTATGTAATGATAGGGAGAGTATCCAATCTGCCTTCCTTGAGTACTATCAAGATTTACTTGGTAGCAATGCTCCCACAGAAAATGTAAAACAGGAGGTACTGCATTATGGTTCCTTCTATTCTGCTGCTCATATTGCTACATTAAACACTGTTATTACCACAGAAGAGATTTAAGAGACTGTCTTCTCCATCCCCATTGATAAAGCCCCTAGACCATATGGTTTTACTAGTGCTTTTTTCAAGGATGCCTGGGATATAGTAGGGGCAGACCTATGCAAAGCTATGATGGACTTCTTTACTCATGGCCAACTGCTTACTCAATTGAATGCTACTAATATAACTCTCATACCCAAAACTGACAGGCCAACATCTGTAAGTCATTTCAGACCCATTGCCTGTTGTAATATGGTGAGCTGTTATGCAATAGACTGGCTAATGTCCTCCCTGACCTTGTTCATGAAAATCAAGGGGCTTTTATTAAAGGCAGGTCAATTATGGAAAATGTGCTCATTTGCCAAGATATAATCCATCTGTATGGCAAGAAAATTGTTATCCCTAGATGTCTGTTCAAAATTGATCTCCAAAAAGCCTACGATACTGTTGAATTGGGCTTTCTGGAACAACTTTTGCAAGGTTTGAAATTCCCTTCTCATTTTATAAGGCTGATTATGCAATGTGTGACCACCACAGCTTTCACTCTATCTCTAAATGGTAGTAACTTTGGGTATTTCAAAGGAAAACGAGGGCTTAGACAAGGGGATCCAATCTCACCTCTTCTCTTCACTTTGTGTATGGACTACCTCACCAGGCTTATCAAGTTTGCAACTATGAGATGGCCATTCCAGTACCATCGTATATGCAAAAACTTGAAGCTTACACACCTTATGTTTGCAAACAACTTACTAATGTTCTGTAAAGGGACACCTACCTCTATATGGCTGTTAATGAGAGCCTTTTTTCCTCCTTTTCTCATGCAACTGGACTTAAGCTAAACAATGCCAAGTCTGAAATCTTTTTTAATGGGGTGAATGAGGAGATTAAAACTGGTCTTCTTCAAGCTACTGGTTTCAGAGAAGGGTCTTTCCCCTTCAAATACTTGGGGGTACCTATCCAACCAGGGAAACTGAGCAAAGGTGACTGCAGTTCCCTAACAGAGAAGATAGTCTCAAGAATCAGGGGTATTGGTGCTAAGAAATTGTCATATGCAGGGAGGATAACATTAATCAACTCTGTCTTGAATACTTTACATAATTATTGGGCTCAAATGTTTGTGATTCCCAAAAGTGTAATCACCAGAATCACAGCAATCTGCAGGAACTTCCTTTGGGCCAGCACACCAGATTACCACAGAGTCCCCCTTGTTGCTTAGGAGAGGGTCACTCTTCCTAAAGTTGAAGGAGGCCTAGGCATCAAGAATGCTGAGCTTTGGAACATTGCAGCAGTGGGTAAGCTCGTGAATTGGATCTACAATAAGGCAGACAAGCTATGGATTAAGTGGATCAGTGATGTATATCTCAAAGATCAGAAATGGGATGACTACATGCCTGCAAATGACACACCTTGGGTCTGAAAATCTATCTGCAAAGTGAAAAATAGAATCAAAACTGGTTTTGTTATGAATACCTGGGACAACAACCCCAAAGGCTACTCCATTAAGAGCCGCTATACTTGGTTATGTACAATCCAGCCCAACCAAAACTGGTCTGACATAGTATGGCACAATTTTAATATTCCAAAGCATTCTATGATTACATGGTTAAGGCTACAGGAAAAAATGAATACTATGTGCAGATTACACAACATAGGATGTTGCCCTGATGATTTGTGTTTACATGCCAAAATCACTCTGAAACTATTGGACATTTGTTTGAGGACTGCCAATATACCACCAGAATTAAAAGGTTATTGCTGCAATGGTTTGGATCTCAGTTCCCTACTGTGTCCACTCTATGTGCAGGAAACAGGAAACTGTTTAAATGGAAAGTGAGAGTTGTTGTCTTCAATGCTCTTCAATACCACATATGGAACCAAAGGAATAGTGCTCGAATCCAAGAATGTCTTCTTAGACCTGAAATAGTTGCCACACGTATTGTTTCTGATATCAGGAATAGAATGAGGAATAGAATGGAAGTAGTGGATGAACAATCCAAAGCTTGGTTTAATAATTGTTGCGTTTGACATGTAATGCTTGCCCTGGGGCTTGAACCAGGGACCTCTTGTAATCTATTTTTTGATATATATATACACCATACTCACATTTCACCAAAAAAAAGAATGTGGGTGCGTCATTGAATGATTTTAAGAATTTTTCAAGAGATATCAAAATTTATTTGTCTGAGGGGGATGCTCAAATGCTTATTGAGCATTTTATGAAGATCAAACACATGTGTCCCTCTTTTTACTTTGATTTTGAGGTTGATGATTTAGGTCGATTGTCACACGTATTTTGGGCTGACCCTATTAGCATTAAAAAATATTTTATCTTTGGAGACATGACCTCTTTCGATACCACCTTTAGAAAATATAAATATAGGATGATTTTTGCACCTTTCACGGGGGTGGATAATCATAAGAGGTGTGTGACATTTGGGGCTTGACTTCTTATTAATGAGAGTAACGAATCATTTGTATGGCTTTTTACTAGATTTGTAGAGGCGATGGGTGGTCATCATCATCCCGTTTGTGTGATTACGGATGAAGATTTGGGGATAGAGGAAGGAATGAATTGCATGGGGAGAAAAAGTGCAACATAGATATTGCATGTGGCATATCTTAAAAAAACTTCCTGAGAAAGTGGGGCCTTTAGTTTGTAAAGATACCGAGTTTCTGAAAGAGATAAACCAGTGTGTGTGGAGTGAAGATTTGGAGCCGCCTGAATTTGAGGAAGGGTGGACAGAAGTAGTTGAGGCTCATGGGTTGTCGGATAATAAGTGGCTTACGGAGAAGTTTCGGATTAGGAATAGGTGGATTCCTGCTTATTTCCGGGTCCTATTTTTAGGAGGTCTGATGAGAACCACCTCGAGGTCCGAGTCAGAAAACCACCTTTTCAGCAACTTCACTAATCCTAATTTAACCCTAATTGAGTTTTGGATGAGGTTTGAGAGTGCAATGGATGCACAAAGATGGACTCAATCGAAACTCATTGCACAATCAAAGAACTCATTCCCCCACTTGTTGACTAAAGTAGCCCTAGAAAAGCATGCATCAGAATTCTACACTCCAACAATCTTCGGTGAGTTTCAAAAGGAAGTCGAAGCAGCTTGCTTTTCATGTGGTGTTGGGGATAAAGAAAAAGATCCAACCCTTCTAATTGTATACATAGAGATCATAGATCATGTTCGAAACAAAACGTATAAGGTTGGTTTTGGTCAGGATGATTCTGCAACAGTGTGTACTTGCAAGAAGTTTGAACGACATGGAATACTTTGTCGACATGCTCTGTGTGTCCTAAAAGATCGGGGAATTCAAAAAGTTCCAAGGGACTTCCTACTTACTCGGTGGAGCAAACTAGCAACCTGCAAGCCAATCGTCGGCCCTAATGGCCAGTTGCTTGCTGATTGTACATCAATGGATGTACAGAAAAACAAAGTAGGAGAGTTATGGTCAGAGTTGTTTGGTTGCGTGGCACTTGTTGAACAGATTCCGGCGCATTGTGATGAGTTGTAACACCCCCATTTATTTAAGAGCCTTTAGCAAGACATTCTCAAATAAATAGGACTGTTACCATCCCGGAATATCCGAGGTAGTGAATAACAAGGTAAACAAACCAAAGTACTTTATATAAATACTGATTAAATTTAAACTTTGTATTACAACAACTACATGGTCCAACTTGGTAAAATAAAAGTACAAATGACGATATCTAAATGTGATCTAACTCTAAGTAGGTCCATGCCATGTCTCTCTCCATGCCCAAGCTCCTAGTCCATCTGTCACTGACCTGTAAGATCTACTCCCCATTCCGGATCATCGTAGGTGCACACGAATACACAGGGTCAACCGCGAGGTTGAGTAGAAAGATAAATAAGACAGCAATAAAATATACTCCGCACCGATCCAACACCAAATAAACTCCACACCATATCACAGACCCTTTATCTCCGCACCAACCACAGACCCTTTATCTCCGCACCAAACACAGACCCTTTATCTCCGCACCAAACACAGACCCTTTTTCTCCGCACCAAACACAGACCCTTTATCTCCGCACCAAACACAGACCCTTTATCTCCGATCTCCACAGTGATCAACAATAACAATTCAATCCACAGTACAATAATAGTCAATTATATCAAACTCGTAATAAGCATCACTTACACATTTCATGTCATAACATGAATCATAATATATTTCCCCTACCTGAAGTTGCAGAGCGACAACCGAACTGCCGCTTAGAATGGTTCCACCTCGAACTCAGTTCCTATAAATAGTACGTAGTATCAACATCTAATCATACCACCAAATACTACTAAAATTATTCGACCACGTTTATAAATGATACACTTATCCCACACTGTAACTATATATATCAACATACTCACATACATACTAATTAACATTAACCCCTTATTCGTATAAGTCATCACTTAGTCAATTTTAACCCACTAAATATAGACCTACTATATTTAGACTTACTAAATATGGAATACGGTCAATTACTCAATGGTCATAAACTCCGTAGCATACAAAACAATATGAATACTAGTTATCATCACAATATCTCTTAACAACATTAATAAACATGAATTACCAACAATATGATCAAAGACAATGATAACACAAATTATCATAAACTATAGCCCGTAACAATAATAATAAGACTAATGTTAAATACGATAATAACAATATTGAAAAATCAAAAGACAACTAAATTAATACACTAAACAACAACAATTTAATACCCACTAATTTGCATTATTAACACGTATAACCCAAACAGCCCAAGGTAACAGCCCCTCACGACCAGCCCATTTCGAAACCCCCTTCGACGCCTTTCTACAGCCTGCACCACCACCAACCCACCATGGTTGACACCCTTGCACCGTGACGAAAAATCCCCGACACCACCACGACACCTGACTCACTCATCACTGCCCTCGAAACCTAGCACAAAACCGCGGCAATACAACCGCAACAGCAACACCACTGCACCGTTGTTTTGCCTACTCTGTAAACTCGCCTATGACCGCCTGCTAAGACCACCAGCACCCCGACCAACCACCAAACCCGACACCTTGCATCACCCACTACCACATGGTGCCAAGCACCAAGCGTCGACACCCCCTTTGGCCTCTGAAACAACCGCCCCAAAACCACTGAGCACCCAAACCCCTGATTTCGCTCTTCTACGACACTTCCTATGCGACTGATTTCTAACCTTTCCCGACCACCAAGCTTAAAACCAGTACCACCGTACCATACTACTTACACCCCACCAACAACCCCAAGACTCACGACAAGAAAGAAACCCTCCCATAGCGAATAATCAGCCATGAAAGACCCTAGACATACACGCACGAAAACAGAGTACTCTGCCCCTATATACTGCCGACAACTTTATCATTCCTGTTACACGGGTTACGGTGGTGGCACGGTGGTTTAATCGTGGGAAACATGTTATTCACACTGCACAGATTACATACCACCATAGTGTATAGGTTCGAAGACATCAAAGGCAAGATAAATTACTTACAAAACACGGCTGCGCAAGGTTAAGTCAAGGCTGTTTCGTTCCTATTTCGTTCTTTCCTTCTTCTTCTTCGGTTCCCTTGAGTGAATGGAGTAAGGAGGCAGAGAAAAGACACGAGTTCTAGGGTTGTACGGAGTAAGGAGGCAGAAGAGGAGAATAGGGTTTTACGTTTTGTGAGGGTAACTGTCGATGGATGAAAGTGTAGAGGTAGCTTTAGGGTTTACGTTTATTGCTTCTTGTTTCATCCTTTGATGCTTTACACGACTTACAACACCCATCACCCATTAATCGTAAGCCCAAGCCCATCCCGAGAACATAAAGCGCCAATTCCCGTTCATACATCGAAACATCAAATATCACTACTACAATAAAATATAAACCCGTATTCGATAAATTACTTATCGATAGAATATAAACCCGTATTCGATAACTTAATTATCGAATACACGTCAACATAAAAAAAATAATAAAAGAAAGTACGGTGTATCACAATCTTCCTCCCTTAAAATGAACTTCGTCCCGAAGTTCACCACCCCATAGCGGTAACGAAACATGTAACAAGCATAAAACATTCCCAAGCAGGACTTATATAAACTTTAAAACACGAATTGTTACAATCTATCCTCGTTAAGAAAACTTTGTCCCCAAAGTTTGACATACAACTTTATTTAAGGGCACTTCACGGAAAACCATAAAATGCGTAACATAAGTAATCAAGATTACCAAATATATACAAACAATCACAACACACCAATTAGCCAGATCACAACGACTATCAAAATCTTTAAGATTTTACAATCTCATTCCCCTTAAAACATGGTTACGTCCCCGTAACCCCATAAATTCCAGTTCGAAATCTGACTTACTCATTACGTTATCCCATAAAGTCTCGGTTCAAAGGACCAAGTATCGTATTCTCCTCGTCGAGCCAAAGACCAAAGAAAAAAAAAGGTGAGAGAACTGGCGGAATAAAACCGTCAATCTATACTTCCATATCAATATCAATTTCGTACCCTGAATATAGTTCCATAACCAAGGTCACATTGGACCGTAACACAATATGGCACAACGGCCTAATAACTCATATCGCAATGCCCTTAACCAGTTCCCATCTCAATTTCAATATCGATATGTTCAAAGGTCCAAGGAACCATGCACAACACTTAGAGGTGAGGCAAAGTACGACAAAATTAACAATACAAGAAGAGAGAATAGATCCCAGAATGACAAAATACTAGGTACCTGCAAGTCCTCCCCCTTTGAATACACAACACAACCATAAAACATGAACAACATTGGCAGAGCAAACATTGAAATCATCTCGTCGTTCAATCATCCCAACCTTAACAAGTATACCTTATCATCCATTACCTTTCATCATATTATTCACTTTATAATCAACTCACTTTTTCACTAACAGCCCAAACTCTTGTACATAATCACAACTCCCCAGAGCCCAATGCAAAGACAAGGCTTACAAAGTATTATAGGTAACTTTATACCCATACATTCCATGAGTGACAATGAAATAAATTCCCCATAAACTCAGCACAGAAACCCGAACAATCACAAATCAATTATAAGAAGTATAATGAACAACCTCGAACAGTAATAAGGTTCATAGGATCGGTAGGATCATGTTACGTAGTAAAACAACTTCGGAATAGATAACACTCATATACCCTTGAAATTTATCACAAACTCAGTATACCAACGACAATGTAAACAGTTAAGAATTAAATGTTTCATGCTCATAAACATATCATAGAAGCAAAATCACACCTTAGGAAAAGACATAAAGCAAAATTTTAATGAACGTAATTAAACATGGAGCATTGACATGTTTCACAAAATATACACCAATCGTAGACTCACAAGACCGTTGAACATTCTCAGACGTCGATAGGTTAAACAAAACCACGTAGGTACATTTCTCGTTTACTCACATTACATTCTTTATCATAAAACTATTAAAATAATAAAAGGATATTATCCCACATAGATACAGAATATATCATATTGCAACCAATCATCATGATTACTAAACAGCAAGCTTAAGCATGGTTTAACACATCGAAAATGTTTTGAAACATTTGAAACATTGACACGGTAATTTGTGACAATTTATAAACACTAATCAAAAGACTAGTACCTCCCTAAATCACATGTCTACCAATTACTAATTCAATACATTGTGATTAGATGTAAACATAGCAATATGCAATTCAATTTTTGGCATAACAATATACTAAAAGAAATTATAAAGATGATAATCGCAGGGATTAGTCAGAGATATACAATTAGTATACGTAAGAACATCAACAAGATTCGCATCGCTCAAAATAATCACAATTACATATAACAACTAGATTGTCATGCTAATAAGTTACCAGTTAAATTTCATTCTATCCCTTGTCAAGACCCTTCACTGATAAACATGATTTTAACATCCCGTACAAACAGCACATAATTATTTGAGGTCATAACACTAGAAAATAAGAGCGCCTGTATAATTGGAACTATTTTATATAAACTTGACGAAATAAGCAAGGTTACGTTATCATATAGTAAGGTTCATATTCATATCATATGCCTACTATTCATGTTACTAATGCCATAATAGGATATCACATGGTCATATCACATAATTCACAACTTCACTCATTAACCATTATGCATCTATTTACACAAATCATAACTACATATCTACTTAGCTATCTTGCGAGCTATTTATAGTTTTAAGAAAATATAAAGAATCAACTAATCATAGGAAACAGAAGCAGATGCATATCTCAAGGGAATCACTTATGACAATTTTGTTACAACTTGATTGGTCTGGACAGGAACTTGCAGCAATTCAACGGAAAATTGGGCAACTTGCAAAAATCACAATCAAATAACGACTCGATAAGATTTCGCATAGCTTATCATTTTGGATACGTGAACGAATGTTCTAAACAGTGGAGTTCCAAACACGTTATAAATGACTTCATTTACAAAAACATGGTCAAAACAGAACTGCAGTAACAATCTGACCACTGTCACCTAAAAGATTTGTTTCTCTCAAAATATAACTCCTATTAACATAAAACCAGAAGCATTGTAAACCCAACTCGGGGGGTTATCATACATACAATTTTCATACTCAAATATGGAACACATTCAAAATGGCAGGCGGTACAGACAAGGTAACATTTTAGAAGTTTATTTAAAATTTTGGTTCCATTACAATTTCACATTATTACATCGAAATTCAACCATTCCTCTTCCGAAACACATTGGCACACCTTTGAAGTATAGACATCACCTTGTACCATATTAACATTCATTCCTCATTTTAACAATAATTATCATTTAGAACACGGTAAAGATTTCGAAACTGGAAGTAAGCTCCACTAATTATCATTTATTAGCTTCTACCATCACGCAATCACACCTTACTCAAGTACGGAAATATAAACTAGGAGTTACTACGATATCACTTATTGATTACTAACTTTATCACAAATTTTAAATGCATATAATAGGCATAAATTCTTAAGTACGATATATGCAACACCTAACTATATACATTCAAGGCTTAGGGAGACACATTCCGCATATCACTAGACATGGATTCATATAACATCTGAATCTGATCATTCATATCCGAATACCAACCAATGAATTACATAGCTGTGATAGTCATTTAATAACCATATACCCCAAACACCAACATACTATGATCACATTACTCTAACCATCGTTCAACAATTACACCTCTAAACTCTTAAAATTTCAATTCCATCATCCAGATTGATCCACATCTCATATCACACATATCTTTCCAACACACGTCATTAATCATAACTCAAATATTACTTACCTCGTTCTTCTCCTGCAAGAACATTAGCACAAAATAACTAGGTCATTATATAGCCTACCCCACTCTTCAATTACTCTCTCTTTGGGTTCCCGAGACAGAACAGAAAGGGCCCAGGTTTGGTGTGAGGGGGCCCCTAACTCATCCCGTTCCTTTTTGGGGCTCCTATCAGTTTCATCTCGGGGTTCATTTTATTAGACTCTTCCTACGTTCGTTATTACTCATTTGGTTTAGGCCTGAGGATCGTTCGCTCTGATACCACTTTGTAACACCCCCATTTATTTAAGAGCCTTTAGCAAGACATTCTCAAATAAATAGGACTGTTACCATCCCGGAATATCCGAGGTAGTGAATAACAAGGTAAACAAACCAAAGTACTTTATATAAATACTGATTAAATTTAAACTTTGTATTACAACAACTACATGGTCCAACTTGGTAAAATAAAAGTACAAATGACGATATCTAAATGTGATCTAACTCTAAGTAGGTCCATGCCATGTCTCTCTCCATGCCCAAGCTCCTAGTCCATCTGTCACTGACCTGTAAGATCTACTCCCCATTCCGGATCATCGTAGGTGCACACGAATACACAGGGTCAACCGCGAGGTTGAGTAGAAAGATAAATAAGACAGCAATAAAATATACTCCGCACCGATCCAACACCAAATAAACTCCACACCATATCACATACCCTTTATCTCCGCACCAACCACAGACCCTTTATCTCCGCACCAAACACAGACCCTTTATCTCCGCACCAAACACAGACCCTTTTTCTCCGCACCAAACACAGACCCTTTATCTCCGCACCAAACACAGACCCTTTATCTCCGATCTCCACAGTGATCAACAATAACAATTCAATCCACAGTACAATAATAGTCAATTATATCAAACTCGTAATAAGCATCACTTACACATTTCATGTCATAACATGAATCATAATATATTTCCCCTACCTGAAGTTGCAGAGCGACAACCGAACTGCCGCTTAGAATGGTTCCACCTCGAACTCAGTTCCTATAAATAGTACGTAGTATCAACATCTAATCATACCACCAAATACTACTAAAATTATTCGACCACGTTTATAAATGATACACTTATCCCACACTGTAACTATATATATCAACATACTCACATACATACTAATTAACATTAACCCCTTATTCGTATAAGTCATCACTTAGTCAATTTTAACCCACTAAATATAGACCTACTATATTTAGACTTACTAAATATGGAATACGGTCAATTACTCAATGGTCATAAACTCCGTAGCATACAAAACAATATGAATACTAGTTATCATCACAATATCTCTTAACAACATTAATAAACATGAATTACCAACAATATGATCAAAGACAATGATAACACAAATTATCATAAACTATAGCCCGTAACAATAATAATAAGACTAATGTTAAATACGATAATAACAATATTGAAAAATCAAAAGACAACTAAATTAATACACTAAACAACAACAATTTAATACCCACTAATTTGCATTATTAACACGTATAACCCGAACAGCCCAAGGTAACAGCCCCTCACGACCAGCCCATTTCGAAACCCCCTTCGACGCCTTTCTACAGCCTGCACCACCACCAACCCACCATGGTTGACACCCTTGCACCGTGACGAAAAATCCCCGACACCACCACGACACCTGACTCACTCATCACTGCCCTCGAAACCTAGCACAAAACCGCGGCAATACAACCGCAACAGCAACACCACTGCACCGTTGTTTTGCCTACTCTGTAAACTCGCCTATGACCGCCTGCTAAGACCACCAGCACCCCGACCAACCACCAAACCCGACACCTTGCATCACCCACTACCACATGGTGCCAAGCACCAAGCGTCGACACCCCCTTTGGCCTCTGAAACAACCGCCCCAAAACCACTGAGCACCCAAACCCCTGATTTCGCTCTTCTACGACACTTCCTATGCGACTGATTTCTAACCTTTCCCGACCACCAAGCTTAAAACCAGTACCACCGTACCATACTACTTACACCCCACCAACAACCCCAAGACTCACGACAAGAAAGAAACCCTCCCATAGCGAATAATCAGCCATGAAAGACCCTAGACATACACGCACGAAAACAGAGTACTCTGCCCCTATATACTGCCGACAACTTTATCATTCCTGTTACACGGGTTACGGTGGTGGCACGGTGGTTTAATCGTGGGAAACATGTTATTCACACTGCACAGATTACATACCACCATAGTGTATAGGTTCGATGACATCAAAGGCAAGATAAATTACTTACAAAACACGGCTGCGCAAGGTTAAGTCAAGGCTGTTTCGTTCCTATTTCGTTCTTTCCTTCTTCTTCTTCGGTTCCCTTGAGTGAATGGAGTAAGGAGGCAGAGAAAAGACACGAGTTCTAGGGTTGTACGGAGTAAGGAGGCAGAAGAGGAGAATAGGGTTTTACGTTTTGTGAGGGTAATTGTCGATGGATGAAAGTGTAGAGGTAGCTTTAGGGTTTACGTTTATTGCTTCTTGTTTCATCCTTTGATGCTTTACACGACTTACAACACCCATCACCCATTAATCGTAAGCCCAAGCCCATCCCGAGAACATAAAGCGCCAATTCCCGTTCATACATCGAAACATCAAATATCACTACTACAATAAAATATAAACCCGTATTCGATAAATTACTTATCGATAGAATATAAACCCGTATTCGATAACTTAATTATCGAATACACGTCAACATAAAAAAAATAATAAAAGAAAGTACGGTGTATCACATGAGTTGCCTGGGATTTTGCGTGAGTTCAAGCAAAGGGTAAAAAATGCGCCTGATGAAAGTGGCAGCAATATTGGTAGTGCAAAGGGAAAGGACAAGAATGCTGAAATTGGGATGCTTTTAGGAACAAGCAGGCCTACTGAGATTACTGTTTTGCCTCCAAGACAGTGCAAAAATAAAGGTTCAGGGAAAAGGCTGATCTCACAGAGAGAACGAGCAGGGGAAGTGAAGAAGAAACCACTAAGAAAATGCAGGGCTTGTGGGGAGATGGCGTACCATGACAGCAGAAGTTGTGATCGAAGGACAACCGAGGATGAGCAGACGCAATAGGACTTATTATTCACATTGCAGGCAGGTATCTTTCTGTTTACTACATTTTAATTCCTTATTTTAGCAGCCTTTTCACTAGTTGTTTCTTTTTTAAAGTCTTGTAGGAGCTGAGAACTACTAACGATGTCAAAGAATCAACTAAAGCATGCACGACCAGAATTTTCAGTAGCTGTTTTGGACAGAGAGGGCTGTCACAATTTTGTTCGGAGCGTGGATTGGCGGTCTCGTACTCTCGGATGACTAATTTATTAGAATTATCTAGGGCTATAATTAATTTCTTTCGACTTTCGTTTCGTAATGCAACTTTGTATTAATGAGGTCAGCTGGGAAGACAAAATTGTAACTTTGGATTTTTTTGACAAGTAAAATGTGAGTTTTCCTGTCACCATTATTTCATGCACGTACAACGGTATTTCATGCATGTACAAAGTTATTTCATGCAAGTAGACGTATATTTAATGCAAAAATCACGTTGATGTCATGCAAAAATTTTCTTTTTTCAATTATTAAAATTTCTTTGAAAAAACCCGTCTCATAATGTAAAAACCGTTTCATTTTGATAGTATCACAATTTATTTATTTTCTCGCGTAGATCATTTAATTTAGTTCGAATTTGAAACGGGCATTATTTTTTGGGAGTTAACTGTTAGCACTTAGCAGTGATGCATTCCCCCGGTTAAACACGAACCCGTCTTAAACGAGAATTTGTGCTTATTCTAAAGTTTGTGATTCATCTTTCTCTTTTGATGTCAGTCAGCCACCTATGTGTCTCAAAACCCTTGTTTTCACACTTCCAAAACCTACTTTCACAGTCATTACTCATTAATCTCTCTCTAATTAACTTTATTGGGCTCATAGACATAAAATAAAGTCATGACTTTATTGTGCTCATAGTTTGACCCGTAGACTTGACCAACTCTAGTGTAGCACCACCTCGATTTTATGTAGTGGTCCAATGTGATAACCCACTTCCTGGTTCTTAATGGTTACTAGTGGGCCTTCTTATCTTATTTTTATTGGGCTCATAGGCCTGTTTGTTTAATTATTAAAAGTTACGGGTAGGTGGATACATGACTTTATTTCATGCCCGCACACTGTTATTTCATGCACGTGGAACAGTTTTTAATGCATGTACAATGTTAAGAGAGCTTTTCTGCTCAAATTCGTTTATCTCATCATTTTCATTGCCTCGTGACATGTTTTTTTTCCAAAATCTAATATGCATTCAGAATTAGTACAATTATGTACCAAAAATCTAATAGGCACTCTCAAGACTTGGTAGTGTATTAAATATTCTAGAATAAATTATGTATGATCCGATTATGGATAGGGCATCGAATCGTTACTACATTAAAAAATCGTTAAGGCAAATTATATTAGCTATTTTATTATTAATTATCATATTGCTAGTATTTTTGCTAATAAAGGTTCGATGGGCTTTAAGGCCTTGGGCTGATAAAAGAATATCAAGAAACGAGTCAAGTCCAAGGAAGGCAAGGCATGGACGTGCGGCCCATATTGGTGGAACGAGGCCCATGGCCGGACGTGTGCTCGGGCAAGCACGGGTGGTTGCTCGGACATCTCATGGGATGTCACGGCCAAGGGGGATTCCAAGAAAGACTTGGAGTATTTTTAATTACTTTATCTTTATTAAGTTGTTAAAGTTTGTTATCTAGTTTGTTAAGGTAGTTGCTAAGTTGTTACAAGTTTGTTACAAGTTAGTTACTACCTAGTTAATTAGTTATCCTAGGGTTGTTAGGATTAGTTATTTAATTCTAAAAACAACCTAAGATATAGTTTATTTTTAATAAAGATTATATTAATCCATTAGGATAGATTTTAGGACTCCTATTCGAAGACGGATTCAAGAATCCGAATTCTTGGAGGCATGTGTGTTTGACCATGTAGCCTTACCTATAAATAGGGCACATGGTTCTTCTTGTTAATCATTCAAGTATTCAATCAATAAAAATTTACAAGTTTTGTTTTTAAGGCATTCTTAAAGAAATCTCAAGGACTCATCGAGTGTTGATCTGAACCGTTACTATTTGTCGCGTTTCAAATATTAGCACGAATTACAAACTATAGGTCTAGGGAGTAATTCACCATTGGGTGTCCTATAGGTTTAGGGCAAACAAATATCCTTCTACCTTGGGGATTCACCTCAAGACCGTCACAACTACAACAACCATCACCACCATCGACGGACATCACCACCATCGACATCACCACCGCCGTTCATCTCATCATCCATCATTCATTTTTTCAAGATTGTTTCAAGATCGTTCCATATTTTGCCTATTTTATTAATTCTTTCAAGATTGTTCTCAAGATTTCCAAGAAAGCTTCCGCGGACGATTTCTTTGCTCAAGAATTCGTATCATCAGTGGTATCAGAGCTTCGGCTCTTGATTTATTTATCTACAAGACGATCCATGAAGGGAGATAGTATGGAGGGCACAAATTTCAAGGGAAAGACCGAAGTTAGGGTTCCGTTACACTTACCAAGAAACCTAATGCTACGTAACCTATAAGTTCAAACTGACTCAATCTCAACCGATCAAAGAACACAAATTTTTCACACCAAGTGTCATGTTAGGGACAAGTCACTAGTAGAATTATACCCTACGGTGTCGGTTCTAAAAGTCCATTAGTGACGGTTTTCGAGCGACGTGATTGCTGGGGTCACAAAAGGTTTGTGTCGGTTGTAAAACCGCCACCGTAGCTTACCCTACGGTGTCGGTTGTGCGTTAAAACCGTCACCATAGGGTACGCTATGGTGTCGGGTGTGAGTTCCAAACCGCCACCATAGGGGTCTAAACCGCCACAATAGGGTAAGTTATGTGTCGGTTTTGTGTCTACAACCGTCACCATAGGGTAAGATATGGTGTCGGTTTTGCATCTAAAACCGTCACCATAGGGTAAGCTATGGTGTCGGTTGTGAGTCCCAAACCGCCACCATAGGGGTATAAACCGCCGCAATAGGGTAAATTATGGTGTCGGTTTTGCGTCTAAAACCATCACCATAGGGTAAGCTATGGTCTCGGTTTTGCGTCTAAAACCGTCACCATAGGGTAAGCTATGGTGTCGGTTGTGAGACACAAACCGTCATCATAATGTAAACTGTGGTGTCAGTTTTGAGTCTAAAACCGTCACTTTCTTGTATGCTACGATGTCGGTTGTGAGTTAAAAAAACGTCACCTTATGGTATGCTATGGTGTCGGTTCCAATATAAGAATCGTTGCCATATATATATATATATATATATATATTAAAATAATTAGCTAGCTAATTTCGACACCACCTCCCCTAAATCAATGCTAGCCGAATATAAATATTAATGGACGAATACCTGCAAAGAATTTTAATCAATTACCAACAAAACAATGCTTCATACAATAGCTCGGAATAACCATGCATCTCATATTCTCATCCAACAATACAATAACACTATTATGTTTCCCAAGTTCCCAACTAATCCGAGAAAACAAGCAACAAGTATCCCCAGCAATAACCTCAAGCAAACAACAAGTAAAAAATCCAATAATCTAATCTAAACTACATTTTCTCGAAACATTTTGTAGCCCACGCCTCTTTAACTTCATTCATATCTTCAACTGGTTGGATCTTCAATAATCTACATTTAAGAAAATCAATAATGAGATGTTTTTTTAAAATAAAATAAGTAAACTATAAATATTTTTACTTTAAGAAATTTCTGCTCAAATTGTTCCCCACTACCCTTTGAGTAAAAAATGTTATGATATACATCCATTTCATGACATAATAACCACATTCATAACCTCCGGGTTGTTGGGGACATTAAATATATAAAATAGCATAGTGTTATTCAACCTATATTTGGATTATGATATTAGATAATTGAAAAAGAAGTAGCTAATGTTGACTTACCTTCTTAATCACTTCGATCTGAAGTTGATTCCTTTTAGCAAAATTACGCCTTCCTCCATTAACACAATGTAAAATTCAAGCTGCTTTTAGCCTTCCTTTTATGCTGAGCTTCTTTGCCACCCTTTGTTGTGAATCCAAAATGTACACAGTGTTCAGCCCCATGCAAACAACCATCAACATCCAATGATTTCTATGCATTGAAATTCATACTTAAAGTTAATACTGTGAAACAACAAATAATATGTAATCCGTAAAAAAAATCAAAAGCGTTGAGATAGGACATCAAGTATACATGTAATCCTTAATGTTTCAATAGAAAACTTGAACGACTTTCTTTCTCTTACTTCACTGATATGACAGTATGACATAGAGAATATTTGCTATATAATATGAGGAAGAAAAACACGAAAGCCTTAGCCAATCTGATACCCCTAAACCCCTTAGATCAACTGGTAAATGGTCGATTTGAGAATGCAGTAGTGTTAATAGGAGAGATATCTTAGCCACCAATGTGGCCCTCCCTGGACAAGATGGTGCAATCCAAGCAAAAAAAAACTCAGATCCTGTACTTTTTTCTCCACTCTTGGGACGCTTTTTGTTTTTGTTGAAAAAAACTAAAGATTAAATTCATAGATTTTACTTCAGAAAAGTTCTGAAGTACTCACTTCTCCAGCTCCCAAAAATAAGGAAGTGTGGTGAGCCAAACTCCCTCCTAGTAGTTTCAGAGAGGCAATAAGGCCTGTGAGAACCACAGAGGCAGTACCCGGAGAAATAACATTATACCAACTTAACAATTCTCAAAATAATCATGATCTTTAACCATAAGAATCTATGTTACCTGTATGTCATCATTGAAGAGATGGTGAGTTTTACGATATTTCTCCAACAACTCAAATGCATTATGGTTGGCAAAATCTTCAAACTGTGGGAACAACAAAAAATTGTCAGAGAACATAACTTTCATGGATATAGTTAATCAAACCAATGAACACACTCGAACTTGGGACTAACCTGCACAAGGATTTTCTCTCCATATTTTTGTCTGACAACAGTCATAAACTCTTCAACGAACTCAACATATTCTTCTCCAGTAGCCCTCTATTGCTTCAATCCAATAAAAAATCCATCGTTTAAAAGCTTCTCATTATTTGTGGCAACGTCAAGGGTTATAGGCAAGCACTACAAAAGATAAGAATTTTTGAGATTCCGTTTTAATGGAGCTAAATACTATTCTTTGGTTCAGGATTAGGAAACAATAAAGCAAAATGGCTCACTAAACTCGGTGTGTAGTTGTCAACAATTTTTTATTATTAGTGTCCCAAAATAAAACAGTGTGTTGTTTAGTCAAGGATTAATGCTTAGTACATCCAGCCTCCTTACCATATGTGGGAGCATTTGAAGCACTCGGATAATGTTGATGATAGAAAGGAAAGCAAACTGTTTTAAATATACCACCAACCTATCCTCAGAAGGAATACAACAAGCTAACCTATACTGGACTATATCTTAATATCAGTTTCTGGTAAATACTGAGCAGAATTCTTCAGACTTCAGGCGTATACTGTTTACGGTCAAGCTAACTACCTACTCGAATGTGTTTTGAACGACAGTCCAGAATGCGCTCACCATCAATAACAACTATAACTTGAATGCTCTTTTCAGGCCAATATTTCAAAATCTCCAGAATTTTACCCCTGATATATCAAGAGGATGCTTTGAAGGTCCTGCTTGATAAATTTCTTCTTTATACAAAATACATGCACATATAAATAAACATTTCACCTAACCGAAAACGGTAGGCACATAACACTAATTGGTTACTCGATTATTGGTAGAACTACTGTTTGGTTACAGATGAAGTTCCAGTACACTCCATGTATATATGTTCAAGAAACACATTTGAGAAACACATTGAAATGGTTGAACCATCCTTCCTCTATACCAGTATGTGTGGAATATGGAGTAATAAAAGATGAGTCAATCCTAGACGATTGATTTCGAGATAATACATAAAAAATAGAATAAAAAAGGCATATGAATAAGGGAAGGCATATGAAGCATAGTTGAGCAGTTATGATTATTAATTCATAACAAAATCCTTATTATATTATTATTATATTTCAATGATATACTATATGAATCTCTTCCTTGCTAAATCCTTCAAGATATAAGAACTACTTACCGCCAAAGATTAATAAGCGCTTTCCTTGATAAAAAAATTAGCAATATCTAGAAGTGGAAAGAAAACAAAGGGTAAGGTAAGCGTGGGATCAAACAAGCTAGAGGCTTTATAAAGAAAAATTCTTAGCAAAGCACAAGTCATGAGTCCGCTCTGTATTTGTACATAGGCTAGTTTCCAGACTTCTATAAGAAGCAAAGTCATCCCGAACCAAAGGCTGACCATAACGAAATGGGACAGCTTACTATCATATCATGGTAGCATTAAGAAGAGTATTAAAAGACCCTGTAAAAATAGGGGAGAGACAGACAAAAGGAAAAACAACCCTCTCGTAAGAGCTCCGTCTTCCCCTATCCTTGGAAGACAGAAGAAGACAATCAAAGGCAAGCCCTTTTCTTGGATACATCAATTGGAAGTCGGAAAAGAAGAAGTCTTTAACTACTATATACTCTTGCACTCTTTGTTCGTCAAAAAAGGTTTAAAAAGCTCGACAAGGAGATAGGCTCGAGTGAATACGAAAGGAGAATAAAAGCCTCGACTGACAACGAAAGCTCTGAAGAAAGCCTTGTCGTATAAGGTTCGTAAATGTCTTAAGCACCGCCCCTTCCCTCTTTGTTTTATGTTCAATTGAATTCTATTCTTATATACGTATATGATAATGGTAACCAATTCGCCCTTTCTTTTTTGTTTAAGGAAATCATGGGGATGATAACCAAGGCCTTTCTTTCTAAGATAAGAAGTGAGACCCAAACTGGCCAGCGTTGCCTCCTCTGAGAATGTGCATTTTGTGAGACAAAGAGGTAAAGCTCGTTCCCACAGGCAGCTTCTCCATCATAAACTAAGAAGAAATGCAATGGAATTACACTGTATGTATGGTGGATCAGCCAACGGCACTCTCGTAAATAAAGAATACGAATAAGAAGTGAACCGAAGCTTTTATTCTCAATTATGAGTATAAGCAAAATCTGAAATTGCCTGAACATAATCGACCACAAAACCCAAATATACGAACAGGAGGGAGTCTTTGTTCCTAGGAACTCCTACTTCGACCACGGTCCAATGGTCCATACAACTATGTTCTCAAGTATGTCAAACGAAGCAGCCTACGTTGACACTGGCGATGCCAGTCCGGACTTCTTAGACCTGCTAATGGGTTCCTAGTTCCTGAGAATTTGGGGGGCGGGGATACTTTGATGGTTAAAGATAATGGGAAAACCGGGTTTAAGCAGATGCAGCCCGGGAATTTGGTTCTAACCGAATTCAGAACTACATGAACATGAACTAAGTCGAACTTGATCAATCGCTAAATGGGGCAGCAATTCAACAGTAATGACAGAAACTCGCTAGCAATTCAGCAATTTAACAACACTGATAGGTTTAATTACTCAAATAGCAATAAAATAGTTCACATAATTCTAGTTCTATTGTTCTGCAGTAAGCTAAAATTACGTAAGCAGTATAGATATGAGATGAATATCAAATTAAACAACATATTAATGAAATTGATTATAGAAAAAGCAATAGTAGTATGGCACACCTTTGATTGACGAAACCTGCCAAGCAATTCGTTGATAATTGCGACGGAAGTGAGTGATAATTGCGAAGCCGATAATTCTGAAGTCTGATATTTGATATCGAATTGCTGATTGCGAATTGTGAACGAACTGTGAAGGAATTGCTGATTGCGAATTGTGAGTGAACTGTGAACGAATTCCTGATTGCGTATTGTGAACGAATTGTGAACAAACTGTGAACGAATTGTTGATTTGTGAACGAAATACTGACAAATTGCTGATTTGGAACGAACGAATTGATGATTTGGGAACGAATTTATATAGGTGGGTTTGTTTTAGTTGAATTGAATTAGGATTGAGAACGAATTTGGGATCGAATTGAACGAACTGTGAAGGAAGCAAATGAATTCAATTAAGATTTGGGATGTGAAGAAAGCAGTTGAAATCAATTAGGATTGAGGAAGAAGCGGTGGGTTTTGTCTTACTTGCAGTTGAATTGAATTCAATTACGATAGTAAGAGACTAAGAGTAGTAAAAGATGCGCGTAACATAGTAGCAGTTCAGTTCAACACAAACGCTTCCTCTGCACATACGTCTATTATACTTAAAACCGTCACAAATTTCATACGGTGACGGTTTTTGATAAAAAACTGTTGCTTTTTATCACTACTTTTAGTGTCGTTATTAATGTTGGTTATAATTAAAACCGTCACAAATGATTAATAGTGGCGGTTCCGACTTACCACCGACATAAATAATTTATTTTATCGTGACGGATCTTTATTAAAACCGTCACAATAGACCCCCAATATCCTAAAAACATCCTTCCCGCCAATTTTTTTGCCTTTTATGTCGTTTTCTATTAGAACCGTCACGATAGCTGCGACACGATAGGGGTTTTTTGTACTAGTGAGTGGTGCAGCGTGATCATAGATGGGGGTAGTTGTGCCAACATAGTGACACCCGTCGTTGAGGGGTGCCAAAGATAAGATTTATAAAACCTCAGCTTAAACTCAGATAGGATAAGTCAAGGGTCGAACCACAGAGAGACAAGGTTAATTATGTTTGTGTATTTAAAGTCTATTGCAAGTAACCAAAAAGGGGGGTTGATTTGAGATTTAAACTAATAACTAAAAGGTCAAAATAAACATGAGAAATAAAATAAGGGGAAAAGGAGATTAGGAACTTCGGTTCCCCATGGTCAAAACAAGTCAATGAAAGGTAAAATAATCAAATAACACAATCCCAAGGAACAAAGAATAAACCTTTGGGTCAATATTCTACCCAATTCTTACGGTCTTAGGGTTCCTAGAAAAGCACTAAACTTTCGTTCAAGGGCAATCCCAAAGATGTTGTTAAACTAATCCTAATAATCTTTCAATCCTAAGGGTTAGTTTACCAACAACAATGGGGGATTGGTAATTCAATCATTAAACTATCAAAATCAAGTCTTTACCATGGTTCCCCTAATTCCTAATCACAAGAATTAGCTATGCATACTTTTAATTATGGAACTAACAATAACTAAGAACATTAAAGGAATTGACATAATTAAAGATGATGATAAAAGAGAAAACATGAATTAAAGAACAACAATAAGATGAACAACAAGATTAATTAAAAGGGAAGATTAATTGTAGCAACTTACAACTTAATTGGAAAATCTAAGAACAAAGATGAAAGCTTGGTACCAAAAATCTAACTATGGAGTTCATCCAACATAAAGTGCTTGATAAAAATAAAAGATTACTTGATAATAAAAAGTTTGACCTAATTGAAGAGTTTTGGTCTCCTTAAATAAGATTAATTACAAGATTAGGAAAGTAGAAAACACGAAACAAAAAGATCCTCGGGTCAGCTTCTGGTCGGTCGACCTATGATGCGGGTCGGTCGACCGCTTTAAGCGTCGCTTGGGCTTTTATGCGAATTTGCTTAGGTCAGGAATTTGGCTTCGGTCGGTCGACCTCTGATGCAGGTCGGTCGACCGCTTATTGTCCGTTCCAGCTTTAATCAGGTCCAATAACAACACTCGGACATGCAATCCGGATCCTTGCTCCGTATTAGTACTCAAAACAGCTTCCGAAAGGCAAATAAGGTTCAGTTTTGCTCACTTTCGCGTATTCCTACATATAAAACATAGAAATGCCAAAGTAAACCGTTTCGGGAGAAAAAGCAACTAAAAGTCATGAAAACGTAAGAAAATACGTGCCAAAAGAATAAATAAAATGCATAAAATAGGCACGTATCAAACTCCCCAAACCAAACCTTGCTTGTCCTCAAGCAAGCACTAAGACTCAAAAGAAAAGTAAAACTTCTAATGGAACGGATTTCATACTTTTTACAACCAAACACAACACTATGCCCAACCAATTTAATGCAACCTTCAAATATAAACAAGCATAATGTCAAGAGCAAAACGAATTGGTCATGTTGGAAAAGCATGCTAAAATTTCAACCTTGCAAGACTCATTCTAATTGGACTCTCGCGGTACGCTCGAGACACTCATGAAAGCAAAGGGTCAAATGTATATGTGAAAGATAAGAAGATAAATAAAAGTAAAGACTCTCACCTATCTGCGACCCGTAAGAACATGCCTGCAATCTAACATGAATAGAATCTCTACAACCGTACATATGCATTCCCACACTAGATAACCATGACAACTGCCGAGGCAAATTTGGAATTGTGAGGCTAAAGGTAAAAAGGGGTTAAAATAAGTTATGGGAAGAGGGGTTAAACCGAGCTAACAACCGTCTATCCATACTATAAGATCACTTCTTTTTATTTGATTTTTCATACATGCCAAAGCTCAAAGTTTTAGAGCAAAAATCACAATTTCTCCAATTTTTTCTCTTTTCCCCCTTTTTTTTTCATTATTTTTTTTTTTGAAAACTTCTGTCCAACGGTCCTGGTCGACCGACCATGTGGGGAATAAAACGCGTATTCACCCCAAAATTACAGGATTATAATGAAATATGCAATTGTGAATATCGTCATAAGATTAAAAACATGAAAAGAAGTACAACCTTTAGTCCTCGCGCAAAAGGCCTAAGAACAGGAATTAATGCAAATTCCCTCCTATAACTTGCACCCAAGACTTTGTCTGAGACGAGGCCGCGTGTGCTAGAAATCCTCTCCAATTGCCTTGCAATATAGGGAGAGCCCTTGAGGTTTTAGATGTGAGATCTAAGGTTTTGGGAGAAGAATGCTCTCAAACCCTAATTTTTACTTGAGAATTATGTTACAGTGCAACAAGAGTAACTGATATAAGGAGAGTCCTCCTCCTTATATAGTTATTTCGGCCGAAACTAGGGTTTGGGTAGGAGTGGGCTTTCCACTCTTACCTTATCCCAATGCGTGATTCGACCCAATTTAGCTATTATTTATTCGCGGGTTTAATTTATAAATCGTAACATGTTATCAGATATTAATACAGTCGATATATTAATAACGGTCTGATAAAATACGATATTGTATAATTACCTAAATTAATATAACTGTTTATATTAATTTGCGAATATAATATTTAATTAAATATAACTGTTTATATTTAATTTACGAATTAATCTTGTAATCCGTATTAGCTAAAATTATTTAATCCGTATTAAATAATAATTCTCAACATCTTATTGACTAATTTAATAGTCAATACCTCTGACTAACCGTTTAGTCATATCCGGCAAAATGTGACTGTATTTTCATACCTTCACATCTCTCAAACGTGTCCTATAGGTGTGACGTATAGGGACCAGTTGATCACCGCCATCCGTATGACAATAACGTCAAACTTATCTAGCAAGCCAACCGTTATTGATAAACGTGGATCAACTGGTAATAATACAGAAGTATGCCCTTGTGATCCTTAAAGAGATTTAATAAGTCATTGTACTCAATTGTCAAGGACACCAGCCCCAACAATCTCCCACTTGTCCGTACAAGGGTATGTTCAATGACGTTATCACACTACATGTGGAGGACACAATCTCCAACAAACTCCCACTTGTCCGTACAAGTGTAGGTGCGATAACCGAATCTCATATCCTTTTAAAATTTCTCCCACTCAATGTAAGACAATTTGCAAATCCGCATTCGCAAAGGTCGTATCTCACAAGCGATCTGTATCAAGAGTGGTTTCCCCGACTAGAGAGTAACTTAACTGATAAAACGAATCTGTATTCGAGCATGGCCATGCATTTCAGTTACTACTCCTCGAGTGGCCCTGAGAAATGATAAAATCCTGATAAGGGTTTGGATATTTCCCTCAACTCGAATCCTGCCGATATCGCCCAGCATGAACTAACCCAGAAAAAATCCTCTTGGCCCCTGTTACGGTGACCGTGGGAAAGAAACCAAAGTTACCCAAAATCTGTCTTAATCTCAAGAAACAGTTGAAAGTCAAAAGACTCGACTCTAAGGAACACTATGGAGGTCCTATCCACGACCTGGCACCCAATGTTATAAAACATTTAGGACTCCATAACGATGTCACGGGGTGTCCTACGAGATATCCGTATAACTCGCCTTTGTGATTGGTCAGTCATCCACGTGACTTATGGCTCGTTGAACCCACCATCAACCAACGTCACAAAATGATTACCTGAGTTATCAGCTCAAGTGGGTAATCAAGGACCAAAACGATGTAATGTTAATCAGTTCACTTTGTGGTGTTCAAAATTGGCGTACAATTCCACATGAGAAACAAAACATTTTATATCATAACAATAAGGTTGAATAGAGTACACGAGAAAATGAATTATTACATGAATTCATAAAAGAGTACTACAACTTAGGAACACATCCAATTCCCATGGAATGAATGTGCCCTTCATGCTTATCACGTGGTAATGCTTTTGTGAGAGGATCGGCTATGTTGTCATCCGTAGCGATCTTTTCAATAAAAATCTCCTTTTGCTCCACGTAATCCCGGATTAGATGAGCTTTCCGTTGTACATGCCTAGCCTTGCTGCTAGACTTATGCTCCTTAGCTTGGAAGATGGCACCGCTATTGTCACAATAGACGGTGATTGGGTCATTCGAACTAGGCACTACTGATAGTCCTTGCAAGAATTGACGCATCCATATTGCTTCCTTAGCTGCTTCTGAGGCGGCATAGTACTCGGACTCAGTCGTAGAATCTGCTGTAACACTCTGTTTAGAACTTTTCCAGCTGACAGCAGCGCCATTTAAGAGTAAAGACAAATCCAGACTGAGATTTCGAGTCATCTCGATCTGTTTGGAAGCTAGCATCTGCGTAACCCGTGGCGCAGAGTGTCGAGTCGCCTCCAAAAATCAATCCCCAATCTTTAGTCCTCCGTAGGTACTTAAGAATGTTTTTCACGGCCATCTAGTGTTGTTCACCTGGATGAGCTTGGAATCGACTTGTCATACTCAATGCATATGCAACGTCTGGACGTGTGCATATCATGGCATACATGATCGATCCTATTGCCGAAGCATAAGGAATCCGACTCATGCGCTCTTTCTCTTCCACTGACTTAGCTTCTTGAGTCTTGCTCAAGTGAAGCCCCGGAGTCATAGGAAGGAACCCCTTCTTGGAGTTCGTCATACTGAATCTCTCCAGAATCTTCTCTATATAAGACTCCTGACTGAGAGACAGCATCCGTCGTGATCTATCTCTGTAGATACGGATGCCCAAAATTCTTTGTGCCTCTCCCAGATCTTTCATCTGGAAGTGGTTTTTTAACCATGCTTTAACCGAAGATAAGAGAGGTATGTCATTCCCAATCAAGAGTATGTCATCGACATACAGTACTAGGAATACAATCTTACTCCCACTCGACTTGATATAGAGACATGGTTCCTCGACTGATCGAATGAACCCATTCTCTTTTATCACTTGGTCGAAGCGATGATTCCAACTCCGCGATGCTTGCTTAAGTCCATAGATGGAACGCTTAAGCTTGCAAACTTTCTTAGGATGTGCTGAATCGATAAAACCCTCGGGTTGTACCATGTACAACTCTTCCTCCAAATAACCGTTTAAGAAGGCGGTTTTAACGTCCATTTGCCATATTTCATAGTCATGAAATGCGGCGATCGCTAAGATAATCCGAATGGAACGTAGCATGACTACGGGTGCAAAGATCTCATCGTAGTGCAAGCCTGGCACTTGGGTGAAACCTTTAGCAACTAGTCTAGCCTTATGGATATCTTGTTGTCCTTCCACGGCATGCTTTATCTTGTAAAGCCATTTGCATTGAAGGGGACGTACCTTTGCAGGTAGGTCCACAAGATCCCACACGTTGTTCTCATACATGGAGTCCATCTCGGATTGCATGGCTTCTAGCCATAGCTTTGAGTCAGAACTGGTCATGGCACCTTTATAGGTTGTGGGTTCATTACCCTCTAGGAGTAAGACGTCATCTGTATCGTGTTCCTCGACCATACCAATGTATCTGTCCGGTGGAATAGAGACTCTTCCTGACCTCCTAGGTTCCTCAGGGATATCTACCGCAGCCTCGGTTGGAGGTACTGTTTCCTCCAATGGTTGCTCGGTAGTTGGTTCTTGAACCTCCGACAACTCGAAGGTTCTATTACTCGACTTGTTCTCGAGAAATTCTTTCTCTAAGAACGTCGCACTAGCCGCAACAAAAACACGTTGTTCGGTAGGCGAGTAGAAGTAATGACCAAACGTTCCCTTTGGGTAGCCTATAAAGTATGTTTTGACCGATCGCGGGCCGAGCTTGTCCTCGTGTCTCCACTTGACATAAGCCTCGCAGCCCCAAACCCGAATAAAGGACAAGTTAGGGACCGTTCCCTTCCATAGCTCGAATGGAGTCTTGTCAACAGCTTTAGACGGACTTCGGTTAAGTATTAGAGCGGCTGACAAAAGAGCATAGCCCCACAATGAATCAGGCACAACGGTGTGACTCATCATGGATCGAACCATATCAAGTAAAGTTCGATTTCTCCGTTCGGACACACCATTTAATTGTGGTGTTCCAGGTGGAGTCAACTGTAGTACGATCCCACAGTCTTTTAGGTGTTGATCAAACTCGCGTGAAAGATACTCACCACCACGATCCGAGCGTAGTGCTTTAATCTTTCTACCCAGCTGGTTCTGTACCCGATTCTGGTATTCTTTGAACTTGTCAAAGGATTCACTTTTGTGCTTCATTAAGTAGACATAGCCATATCTACTTAAATCATCCGTGAAAGTGATAAAATACCTATAGCCATCTCGTGCGTTGATCGACATAGGGCCACATACGTCCGTATGTATGAGTCCTAATAGGTCGGCAGCGCGCATTCCAACACCTTTGAAGGAAATACGAGTCATTTTGCCGATGAGACATGATTCACACGTGCCATATGATTCGAAATCAAAGGGCGAAATAGCTCCATTCTGTATGAGCTGTTTAACGCGTTTCTCATTTATGTGTCCCATACGACAATGCCATAGGTAAGTTTGATCTTTGTCACCTACCTTTATTCTTTTATTATTCACATGTAATATCTCGGTAGTTTGATCTAAAACATAAATTCCATTCATGGAAACTGCCTTGCCATAAATCATATTGTGTAAGGAGAAAATACAGCTATTATTCTCTATTACAAATGAAAATCCGAGTTTGTCAAGTGCAGAAACTGAAATAATGTTTTTGGATAAACTAGGAACATAATAACAGTTATACAAAAATAACTCGAATCCTCTTGGAAGCTGGATTACGTATGTTCCCTTCGAGACTGCAGCCACACGTGCTCCATTCCCGACACGCAGGTCCACCTCACCCTTGATTAGGGGTTCTTGGTTTCGGAGGCCCTGCACATGATTACATAGATGAGAACCACAACCAGTATCAAGTACCCAAGTTCCGCAACTTGCATGGTTAATCTCAATCATGTGAATAAAAGAAGAAGAAGACATACCAACAGGAGTAACACGGCCTGCTTTAATGTCCTCCCGATACACGGGGCAGGAGCGCCTCCAATGCCCAGTCTTGTGGCAATGGTGACATTCCATGCTTGTATCCTTGCTCTTTGTCTTGCCCTGTGAGTTACTCGACTCACCTGGCCCACTCTTAGTAAATCCTGGTTTCTTGAACCTGGGCTTACCTACTGCTAGGTCGACCTGAGCTTTAGCCTTCCCTTTACCTTTCCCCTTACTGGAGATCATGAGAACATCTTGCTTAAGACTCCCACTCAACTTAAGATCCTTCTCAGTCTGTACGAGAAGGGAGTGGAGCTCATGGGGAGTCTTCTTCATGTCGTTCATGTAGTAGTTGGCCCTAAAGAGGGCGAACCCGTCATGAAGCGAATGAAGCATGCGATCAACGATGATGTTCTCACTGATCTTGCAGTTCAGGGACTCCAGTTTCTCGATATTCTCAATCATGTTGAGAATATGTGGGCTAACAGCTTGGCCCTTCTGGAGTTTCGCCTCAAAGAAGCGACAGGTATGCTCATAAGAAACGATTCTCGGAGCCTTGGAGAATTCGTTAGTGAGCGTGGTGAAAATCTTGTTTGCACCATGGGTTATGAAGCGTCTTTGCAAATTGGATTCCATTGCATAGATGAGTACGTTCTTTATCGCACCCGCTTCCATAACGAAATCGCTATGAGCGCGAATTTCGTTGGCTCTAGCTCCAGTTCCTGGGTTTGGCGGAATGGGCTCAGTTAAGAACTTGAGCTTGCCGTCAGCAATGGCAGCATTCCGTAGTGCTGCCTCCCAGTCAGAGAAGTTTGACCCATCATTCCTCAGTCTAGTTGACTGATTCATGGAGTCCATGAAGGCTTTTAGCCAGGATTCACGTGCTAGCTTGGCACTTGGCATTGGGTCTTCACCAGCCATTTTAGTTTTACAGCAGTTTTATTGAACGTGTTCTACACTGAAAAAGATAAAACAAAACCAAATAAGCAACTTATTGTTGTGATTTAAGTCTATATTAAATGTGAATTTAAACTCGTAGACTCATGCATTTATATAATTGATCTCCCTCAAGAATTATATAAACGATCCCAAGACTCAATTTCCGTATATTGATAAGCCCACAGTTTGGCTAATTCCAATCGTTGGAACTCTTGGTCGATAGATTTCCGTAAATCCTATCTATTAGTCCATCTCAGTCACTGGAATATTATCGAGTGACCATGATGTTGAGATAAAATAAATCATCTGTTCCCACTTACCCGACGTAGAAGGGGTCATATTATGCCTACCGACGAAGAAGGGATTCATGGGAGGCTGATTTATAAAGACTAATCTCAATTTTTGGTTATACGAGGAAGACCCCATCAACTTTTATTTATGCATATTAAGTGAACTAATATCTAGCATATGCGTGAATGAATTAAATAAAGTGATGGCTTTATAATGACATGTGACATCTGTATTGTCACAGAAAACTAACGCGTAACCTCTACATGAGTCAGTTTTCAGGCATGATATAGGTGGTTTGGTTTTTAGGCGGAATATGATGCAAGCTATTATCGATGAAAGCGTAAAGATAAATGCAATAAACGTAAATAAAAGTCCTAGTGTGGCCTATCCTACCAAAATAAACATAAAACAACTTGGAATCCACTGTTGGACCCTAGAAGCTTGTCTTGATGTTCCATCTTGGTCCTTGCAGCGGGAGTGAGCATCCGGCCTCCGTCTTGTCTTTGGTCTTCACAAAATTACTAATTTAAATTACAAAAGTAGTCCTAGATACATTCTAGTTTAAATACAAAAGTAATTACATGGCAAAAACCCAAAACGGAGATTCAAGATCTCAAAATTACAAGCAAGATCGTGTCCCTTCATTACGGTGACACAATCTTCTAAGGCCACACTAAGTTACAACCGTTTGCAAAAATTAAATACGTTATTGAAAGCATTCAAGGCATTCACAAGACGATAAATAAAATGCATCAACTAAAAACAATTTATACATGACATAATACTGATATTATGATTAATAAATTTATACCAAACCACCTTTTAAGATTAAAATTGAGTGACTATACCGTTTTAATCACCAATTTTAACAAACATATAATCCATTGTTTTAAACTGCTTTAAAAACAATATGTATCAAACAAGGGTGAACCGTTTCACTAAATAATATACTATTTCCGTATACAGTATATTATTTTAAGCCATGTGAAAATAAGAAAACAAGTTATTTTCGAAAATAAATACCCTGAAACGAGAGCACTCGATCGAGTAACAGGGGCACTCGATCGAGTGTCAGGGTCACTCGATCGAGTGCAGCATGGCTCGATCGAGTGGCTCGTAAAATTGCAAATCGCTGCACTTTTAAATTAAAACGAGTTTATAACTTGGATTTAAAACTTGTAAATCATATATAAACAACAACAAAAGATTTACATATTGCTAAAAATATCGATTAATTAACAATATGCAAATTATAATCGAAAACAAGATCGATTTCTCACTAAAAACCCACGCACGGCAGCCTGGTACGATGGCACTCGATCGAGTGTCACAGGGACTCGATCGAGTGCCTTCGACAGAAGGTACGGTTTTCAAAATTTTAAAGCTTATGAAAGACACAATTGTAAAATTTTCATGGCCTAAGGCTCTGATACCACTTGTGGGGAATAAAACGCGTATTCACCCCAAAATTACAGGATTATAATGAAATATGCAATTGTGAATATCGTCATAAGATTAAAAACATGAAAAGAAGTACAACCTTTAGTCCTCGCGCAAAAGGCCTAAGAACAGGAATTAATGCAAATTCCCTCCTATAACTTGCACCCAAGACTTTGTCTGAGACGAGGCCGCGTGTGCTAGAAATCCTCTCCAATTGCCTTGCAATATAGGGAGAGCCCTTGAGGTTTTAGATGTGAGATCTAAGGTTTTGGGAGAAGAATGCTCTCAAACCCTAATTTTTACTTGAGAATTATGTTACAGTGCAACAAGAGTAACTGATATAAGGAGAGTCCTCCTCCTTATATAGTTATTTCGGCCGAAACTAGGGTTTGGGTAGGAGTGGGCTTTCCACTCTTACCTTATCCCAATGCGTGATTCGACCCAATTTAGCTATTATTTATTCGCGGGTTTAATTTATAAATCGTAACATGTTATCAGATATTAATACAGTCGATATATTAATAACGGTCTGATAAAATACGATATTGTATAATTACCTAAATTAATATAACTGTTTATATTAATTTGCGAATATAATATTTAATTAAATATAACTGTTTATATTTAATTTACGAATTAATCTTGTAATCCGTATTAGCTAAAATTATTTAATCCGTATTAAATAATAATTCTCAACATCTTATTGACTAATTTAATAGTCAATACCTCTGACTAACCGTTTAGTCATATCCGGCAAAATGTGACTGTATTTTCATACCTTCACATCTCTCAAACGTGTCCTATAGGTGTGACGTATAGGGACCAGTTGATCACCGCCATCCGTATGACAATAACGTCAAACTTATCTAGCAAGCCAACCGTTATTGATAAACGTGGATCAACTGGTAATAATACAGAAGTATGCCCTTGTGATCCTTAAAGAGATTTAATAAGTCATTGTACTCAATTGTCAAGGACACCAGCCCCAACAGACCAAGGGTGCTGGTCGACCGACCAGCCTTGAAGACAGGCTGATTCGAATTATATATTTTTTTTCTTATCATTTTTTTTTCGTATTTTTTTCATCATTTTTCTCGAATTCTTCTCTTTTCTTTTGCATTTTTTTCTTTCTTCTACCATTCTCACAAAATCAAAATTTAACAATAAAGCACAAACCAAAGGATGGCCAAAACAGACCCATCACTACATTACTAGCTCGGCTAGGGTAGGCAAATTTTTTTTAGGATGTAGCAATTGGGTAAAAGGATTCAATTTGGCTATGTGAGGATTATGGGAATAATGAGAAATGGGGGCCTCTACCACATGTGTCAACAAACCACAAATCCGAATGCATACAGGTATTAAGTAGACAAAATTCATGTTTATGCATATTGATGTGACATGTCTCAAGAGGAGAAACTACTCACAAACCTACATGAAATCGGTCATGGATGTCACCGATTTATTAAGCTTTAATCCTTAGAATATGATGTAGCTTGCCAAGAAGAGAGTCAAGTTTAATAATTTAGCATGAAATCAACAAAAACTCGTAGATAATGCAAAAGACTAGCTTGAAAATTTTTGAAAAATGCAAGGCAGGGTAATATGTGATATGTGAGGCATAAATTGTATTCGTCCGTTCCGACTCGACCTAAAAACTTAAGACAGAGAAGAACGCGCGACAGGGAGGAACACGCGGTAAGAGAGGATGAAAACAAGAAAAACACCTAAAGGAATGAAAAACAAAAGACACAAAGACAATTGCATACTCACAAAGGAGTATGCAAACACCCTCCCCAAACCAAAACGCACAATGCCCCCATTGTGCTCATCAGCATACAACCACAGCATAGGGATGGGGGTAGGCAGAAAAGAAACAAACAAAGAAAGGAAAAGGAAAAAGACTAAAAACTACAAAAAGAGTCTAAGGAGGAAGGAGGGGAAAACTGGAAATCTAGAGGGAAAAATTGGAAATCTAAAGGAAGAAAAAAACTTACAAAAGAAATGGGGACCTCCCCAAATCGAACTAAAGAAAGGGGACCTCCCCAAACCGAACCCCAAAGAGGGTAAGGTTAAGCATGTCCCTAGGATTCTGAGTCGAAGTCCGGCTCATAGTCCTCTCCTTCTTCTTATTCCTCCTCCTCTTCTTCAGACCCTATGCCTGTTCCCGAGGCAGAGCCTGAAGCTTCACCGTGGCCACGACCGCCTGCGAGAGGTGTGTACCAGGTGGGGTGAGTCCATGGGCCGGTAGGGAGCCTACCCTGAGTGGCATACTCCCTGTAAACTGGATATTGGCAAAGACTATCGTTCAGCTGTTTTTGGCTGAACTGCCTGTTAGGTTTAAGTAGTTGCTCATAAACTAATTTAGTCATACTAACAAAACCTTTAATTAACTTTTAATTAACATATCTATAAACTCGTTTATTAGATCTTATGCATGCTAAAATATGCGGAATAGGGAGAAATCGAACCCTTACATACGGTCCAAGCTTGGCAAGGATGATCCTCCAAAGTACCCAAATTAGAATACCTCCTTTAAAGATGCACCAAGACAACCCCTTAATATCCGAAATCTTTAACGAGCTAGCACAAATTCGGTTTCTCCTTAAACTTATTCTAATCTCACTTATTAGAATAATATTTGAATACTACTCTTAGTATAATTTTTATTATCTTATAATAAGTATTTTAGAGGTAGAAAATTTCTCTTCTTGCTTGGTGATTTTTCGGCTAGGGCAACAAGAAGAAGTAGAATGAATGACATATATCATATATATATATTAAGCATGCTTCTTTAACATAAGATAATCTAATTATCTCAAGCATGCTACATGGGGTGAAGGGGAGTCGGTTATGGGGAGTGTCAAGGAGGGAACAACTTGTGTTCTCAAGACACTAGGGTGGTTACTAGGTTGGTGTCTCAAGAACAATGTCTCAAGCAATGATTAAGGAGCATTTAACACACTAATTAACCACACCACCATCACCACTTAGCCGTGCCATATAGTCCATAATATGGACTTCATTTTACAATTTGTCAAATGTACAATTGTATAAAGTGTGACATCTTATATGTCATTAAGATATAAAATACTTTAGTACATTTGAAACATGTAAACATTTATCCCATAAATATTATACATAATTAAATAAATCATATTTATTCAATTAATAAGTAATTCGAAATTACTAGTGTAAAACGATCATTTATCGTCAATACGATTTACAACCTTTGTATTAATTTCAACCCAATTCATTCTAATAACGATATAATAAAATATTGTTTAATGTTTAACAATTGACACGTTTCAATTTTAAACATAAATCTTACATTAAGATTTAACCTCTAATTTCTCGATACACGAGTTTTAAGGAATATGATCAAATCGTATCAATATACATTTGATCACTTATCAATTAAGGGAATTGTCCTAAAGGTGTGACCTAAAGGGATCAACTGACCACCACCGTCATACGACAGTAATGTCAAACTCTAGCTAGCCAATCATTACCGATTAATGTTGGTCAGTTGACTAATAATTCGTATCATCCCTTGCGCATTCTCGTTATGAGATTTAATTACGTGATCGCACTATTGTTGAGGACACATTTCCCAACAATCTCCCACTTGTCCTCGACAAGTGTGCGTCACCAATTCTCTTGTCCTATTACAATCTCCCACTCAATGCAAGATGTCTCTCTGAGGTCGTACTTGCATTCGATCATATCATGAGTGGTTTCCTCGATCTGGAGAATAACTGTCTGACCGGAATTATCTACCATAGATACCTTCCGAGCGTGGCCACGCATTTCCAGTTATCTTCTCCTCGAGTGGCCCTGAGATTTGAACAACCCTGACAAGGGGTGGACAATTTCTATCGCACTACTTCCTTCAACTAGTCACAGTTAGTCACAACCCAAAACAATCCCATTTGACTCCAGTTACAAAAAGTCGTAGAGAATGGATCAAAGTTATGCCTAAGCTGTACCATCTTGGGAGAGTAGTCTTTAGTCAAAGAATTGACTCACAAGAATACTATAGCAGCTCTCGCCACGACCCGGCTATAAAATTTCCAGAACTCTATAAGCGGTCACATTGCCCGACAGAGTGTCTCTTACAGTCTGCCTATGTGATCGACTAGTCATCAAACATGACTCTATGGCACTTGAACTTGCCATCAATCGCCTCACACTCTAGTCGCTTTGAGACGTCACCTCATGTAAGCGGCTAGGGGCCATACTAAGTCAATCCAGTTCACTTATGGGGTTCAATATTGTCTCATACAACCCATTTGGATTCTGACAAAGTATCTTTTACTTTGAGTTAATAATAACTCAAATGATGTTGTCATGCAACAATAGTCAACACTATTACATTGCATTCTGATGCACAATCATCTGTTTGTATTAGTGTTTTGCGAATAACGTTTATTCATGATAGCAAAACTTACAACTTTTGGTCTCCTTTATTCTCATATTATCCCGTATAATATGATTCCATTTGAGTACATTTCTAGAACTCTTTCTAGGTTTTGAGTTTCCTTTCCTGAGGAAAGCTCCCACTGTTATCTTATAACTTGTGACGTATCGATATACTGGAGGGATTAAAAATCACTCTCTATAGTCACTTATGTACTGAAATCTATATTGTAGTTTATTTATGATTTCATCATTTTAATAATTTTCACACATCTTGGCTATTTGACAATGGTTTCATTCATCATTATGAACAATGTATCCAACCATTCTAACTTCTAGTGGGCGACCTTTTATTATCCATATAATAAACCTTCCCGTAAAGCTCCATCATCTTATGATATATGGTATTTGATCATCTAGAATTGAAAACCTCTTATTCTTTACACCTTAAAGAATCACCCATTCTATCTAAATGGTAGGCTTAATTTCTTTTATGAAAATCGCTCCCACTAAAATCAATATCTTTCGATATCTCAAATGAACATTTCATTTCTCGCATGTTAAACTATTACTCGAATCATTATTACCATCACTATCCCTATAGTGATCTGTTTCCATTCAATCATTCATTACCTTCTTATCATGTCTTCGTTTCCTCGAGACGAAAATGACATGATAATTTCCTTATAACTACATAGGAACCGTTTTCCTACCGATGATTGGCTACGGGGTTTCAAGTTTCCTCTCTATGAAACAATGAACACAAAGAACCTTTCTTCGAGTGTCCTCCCGTAGTTTCTTCAAATCACTTAGGGCTCTTCTTAAGACTCCCAAGTAAGAATCTTCTCTAAGATCCTTCCTTTATTTACATCATTGGTTTGTGAGCGAAATATTTTCTCCCACTCTATCCTTCTAACAATAACCTTTACTTGTTAAGGATAGCTATTTCGATTAACCAATGTGTTTGAATGTTTGAAGTTTGATAGGTGTGATGAATACATTCTCATTTTCACTTAAAATGAAAATCTTATAATGAACTGATATAGTCTCATTTTGATTGAATCTATCTCATGGGGTGTAGTTCTCCGTTTTAATCAACTCTTTGATTCTCTTATACTTGATCGTATCAATAGTTTGTTGCGTGATGAAATCACTATTATTCATGTTTAAACAAGGTATGCAATTTATTTGAGAAATCAAAACATTGATTAAGAACAAAAGTAGTGACTCGGGTTGAAAACCAAGTCACCAACATCCAAAACTACAACCATTGTTTTAGGATTTTAATCCTTGTCTTACAAGAAAATTAAATTGTTCCTTAAATAAATGCAAAATATGAAAGAAGACGATATGAAAATTAGAGCCTAGCTCTTTAAGTCTTCGATCAATTGGATGCTACCGTAGCCATCCAAGTAAGGAACTTCAAGCTTCCTTCTCCTTGCCCTTATCATTATTCGGGGGTGGCCCTTTAAAACAATTAAAAAGGGTAAATATCAACACATTTGTATCACTATACATAAGTTGATAAATGACATGAATTATACGCGAGAATTATTACCTACGGCGGTTGCCTTCCCATTTTTGAGATCGCTTAAGTATTTGGGGCAATTTCGCTTCCAATGACCGATCCTCGTGCAATAATGGCACTTGTCTTGCTCTTTTGAAGACGAGGTGGAAGCGCCTTTCGAAAAGGTCTTTTCTTTGGTCGCTTTGGGCTTGAACGTTTTCTTGCCCTTGCCTTTCGAGGCATTCCTCTTGAAGCTCGTTTTCCCTTTCTTTTCGATGTTTAGAACATCCTTGGTGGAACTTTCATGAAGTCCCATGTCCCTTTCGGCTTGGACTAGCATCTTATGCAACTCGTCTAACGAGGTCTCTTGGTTTCGCATATTGAAATTCACCCGGAATTGAGCATACGCCTTAACCTTATTGAGCGAGTGAAGAACTCGGTCAATGATAAGAGAGTCGGGAACATCAACATCTTGAGCTTTTAGAGTCTCCGCGAGCTCAACTAGTTTGAGCACATGAGGGCTTATCTTTTGCCCTTCCTTGAATGTTATGTCAAAGAAGGCGGAAGCCGCCTCATATTGAATCACCCTTGGAGTTTGCGAAAACATGGTCGCAAGTTTGGTGTAAATTTCATACGATGTGGTCAACTTGATCATACTCCTTTGGAGATCCGGCTCCATGGAGAAGATGAGCACATTCTTAAGAGCGGAAGACTCTTTCATGTAGGCTTCATAGGCCTCACGAGTTCCGACCGCGGAACGAGCGGTTGGAGCGGGAGGAGCGGCTTCGGATAGGTAACGACTCTTATCGTCACCTTGAGCGGCCAAAAGTAATTGCGCATCCCAATCCTTAAAGTTTGAACCATGCTTATCGAGTTTGCAACGATCCATAAAGGATCGAAGCCATGATACGTTAGTGAGAGGTGGAGCGTTGGTTGCCATTTGATGTTTGTTGAAAATTAAACTACAATAATAAAAGGAAAACAACATCCTTTTTTAAAAACATAATTTTAAACTAGAAACTTTAACAAGTTTAGTTATGTATTCACTTAATGATCTCTTACCCAATTAAGTAAACAATCCCGAGACCCAAACCCATACTAATCCGGGCACGGTGTAGCCGATTCAACCCGTATTTGTATAATTTGGTGGATTAACTCTTTAATCGGTTCTACTCTTAGAACTCTCGGTCGACAATTTTCTTAAAATTATCTTTAGCCCGAACTTATTGCAACTACGGTTACGAATACTTTCGTTGAGATCAACCAAATTTCAAGGTGTAATCTTATTACCCCACTTACCCAACGTGACAATTTTAGTACCCCGGTGTAGCCGAGCCTACGTCCTTGTGAAGAAGGGATTCATGGGTCCGTACTTTTTGGTAAGGCTAAGTCTCAAAATTTATGTAAGAGATCTAGTCAAATTATTATCTATCTCCGTTTAAGTGAACTAAGTCGGTGAATTATCGATAAAATAAAAGACTAGGTCGACTAGGTCGAAACATGCATGATACGATGTATGACGATTTGGCTATGCATGCAAACATATAAAAAGCAAAAATAAAAGCATAAATAAACCCTAGTATGGCCTTTCCTAGAAAAGAAATAATAAAAGTACAAATTCGGAAACCAACTCCTTTGGTCCCTTGAACTTCACGCGGCACGCACTTCGAGGTAAACACCGTCTTGATCGGAACTCCTTTCCGAATGGCACCGTCTTCAAGGAACTCCGGATTTTACAAATATTACAACTTTTCTAGTCTACTTTATACATTATAAAATAGAAATAAATTACAATTGGGTGATACGAGATCACAAAATTACAACCGAATCGGTAACCCCTTACATTACGGGAAATACCGATTTAAAAACTAGGCCATACTAAGTAAATTACATAATTCCCAAAATTACGTAAAAATAAATCATGACATTCATAATATAAATATGCAATGCTTATATAAATATGAATTAACATGCAAATCCTAAGCCAAATCGTCCTATTTAAAACACTTATTTAAATAGTTATCGCAAACCTCGGTTTATGGAATTGCGTGTTTTAACGATTAACAACACTATGCATTATGTGAAACGGTTTTCATCCTTAAGTTAATCATCCTAACTCGTATAGGATTCAAAATTTAGTCTTACTCAAACTTTGAACATGACTTAACTTAATATTTCAATATTGATCGGTATTACTCGGTTTTACGGGAAAAATAATATAAAATCCAAAAGAGACATTAAAATTTCGAAAATTCAAAATTCAAATTTTGAAAAATCCAGAATGTTCTTAAAATTTTCAGAAAGTTAAATTATTAGTATTTTATACGGTTTTATTATTATTTCGAAAATAACACGTAAAACGAGCAATTTGAGTCGGAAAATTCAATAATTAACTTCATAAATGCAAATTAAATACTAATAATATTTTTATACCTTCCAAAACAATTTAAGAACACAAGATGGACAGAAAATTAAATGGCACATTGCCCCATAGCCGAAATTTTAAAGCATGCCTCCTTTTAATTAATTTTGAATGCTACTTTTAACAAATCAAAATTAAATCAATACAAATCAAATCTGAAACTTTTGGCACCCAAGAATATTTTCATGATGAACATATCACATATGACTAATATGGGTTACATTTTCGGCCATTTTTAACAACATTTGCAAATTTTAACGATTTACGTCATATATCGTACGATTTTAACCTTTAAAATTATTTCTCAAGCATAAAATAAGATAAAATTCTCGAAAATTTTATACATGCTGGAAATAATATATATGACATCGTGTTAAATTTTTATGGCCAAATTCCAACTTAAACTATTAAAGTCGAAATAATGTCACTAATTACCCGATTTTTACATTAAAAATCTATAATATTGCAATATTTGAGATAAATTTCTGGAAAATTCAACATAAATTTTAAATATTGCATGTGACATCCTCATAAATTTTTATAGTCAAATTCATAATATAACTATTTTAACCCATTTTTATTCATCTTTTTGCATTTTAACACTTAAAATTCATATCACACGATTTAAGGGTCTATAATTTACGAAAATTCATATTCATATTATAGAAAATACATGTGATATCATACTGAAAAATCTCGGCCAGAAGTTTATTTTAACTATTTTTCCCGAAATTAATCATTTTTAACCATTAAAACGTATTAAAAACCGAAATTAAAATACCAACGATCAATATTCATGCAAAAATTATTCCAAATATTCTAAATCATATTAGAAAACAGTAGGTATCATGCTTAATTAATTTCGTGCATATCATATATCAAAACGAAAATTATCAAGTTTTATTTTGTTATCCTAATAACTCCGTAAAAACGAAACGGAAAGCATGCAAACAACCCTTTTGCTCTGATACCAATTGTTGGGTTTAAGTAGTTGCTCATAAACTAATTTAGTCATACTAACAAAACCTTTAATTAACTTTTAATTAACATATCTATAAACTCGTTTATTAGATCTTATGCATGCTAAAATATGCGGAATAGGGAGAAATCGAACCCTTACATACGGTCCAAGCTTGGCAAGGATGATCCTCCAAAGTACCCAAATTAGAATACCTCCTTTAAAGATGCACCAAGACAACCCCTTAATATCCGAAATCTTGAACGAGCTAGCACAAATTCGGTTTCTCCTTAAACTTATTCTAATCTCACTTATTAGAATAATATTTGAATACTACTCTTAGTATAATTTTTATTATCTTATAATAAGTATTTTAGAGGTAGAAAATTTCTCTTCTTGCTTGGTGATTTTTCGGCTAGGGCAACAAGAAGAAGTAGAATGAATGACATATATCATATATATATATATATTAAGCATGCTTCTTTAACATAAGATAATCTAATTATCTCAAGCATGCTACATGGGGTGAAGGGGAGTCGGTTATGGGGAGTGTCAAGGAGGGAACAACTTGTGTTCTCAAGACACTAGGGTGGTTACTAGGTTGGTGTCTCAAGAACAATGTCTCAAGCAATGATTAAGGAGCATTTAACACACTAATTAACCACACCACCATCACCACTTAGCCGTGCCATATAGTCCATAATATGGACTTCATTTTACAATTTGTCAAATGTACAATTGTATAAAGTGTGACATCTTATATGTCATTAAGATATAAAATACTTTAGTACATTTGAAACATGTAAACATTTATCCCATAAATATTATACATAATTAAATAAATCATATTTATTCAATTAATAAGTAATTCGAAATTACTAGTGTAAAATGATCATTTATCGTCAATACGATTTACAACCTTTGTATTAATTTCAACCCAATTCATTCTAATAACGATATAATAAAATATTGTTTAATGTTTAACAATTGACACGTTTCAATTTTAAACATAAATCTTACATTAAGATTTAACCTCTAATTTCTCGATACACGAGTTTTAAGGAATATGATCAAATCGTATCAATATACATTTGATCACTTATCAATTAAGGGAATTGTCCTAAAGGTGTGACCTAAAGGGATCAACTGACCACCACCGTCATACGACAGTAATGTCAAACTCTAGCTAGCCAATCATTACCGATTAATGTTGGTCAGTTGACTAATAATTCGTATCATCCCTTGCGCATTCTCGTTATGAGATTTAATTACGTGATCGCACTATTGTTGAGGACACATTTCCCAACACTGCCTGCAAAGGCTCGCCATCATTTGTGGCATAGATCTGTCATCAATAAAAGGAGGAACATAAACATTAGGGGGAGCAGTAAAAACAGATGGGTACCCCGTCCCGGATGTGGTATGTGTTGGAGGAAGTGTCCTCGACAATAGTGTGTTGACATAATTAAAACTCATTTGAATGAAGCACAACTGGGAGTGTTACTCTTTTAAAGTCAACTGATCAACATTTATCGATAATGATTGGCTGTCTAGAGTTTGACATTATCGTCATATGATGGTGGTGATTAGTTGATCCCTTAAGGTCATATCTTTAGGGAATTCCGTCTCAATGGAATAATTAATTAATATTGTATTGGATACAAATTAATTAATAACTGGAAATTTTGGAAATAATTTTATATGACGAATATTTTATAATGGGATTATAATAATAATTAAAGTCAAAGTAATAAAATTGTTTTATTACTCGGTTTTTTATTTATTCGTTTAGGAAACGATTAAATTGAGAATGAACACGGTTGATCATAAAATTACAAAGAGTTGTAATTAAATTATGACATTACATTTTTGTACAATAATAATTTCGAAATATTGGAATAATTATTTAAATGTAATAAATTTGTAAATTGTGAATTTTAATTGTTAAAATTGCACAATTAACAAATTGAGTCATGTGTTATGGAACATATGTGACATGTTACAAATTAACACAATTGACAAAGATAAAATGGGTCCATAAAAGACCCATTTCAGCCGTGTAAGTGTAGTATGTGTGTGAGCTTGTGTGTGTAAGTGTATAAGGGTAGAGTGTTGTGCAATATGTGTAAGGAATATTGCTCACTTTATGTAAGAGCACAAGAGGCATGCATAGGCCATCTTGGCTTATGTTGGCCGGCCATCATGAGTGCCAAAGGGCTCATGTTTGCTCTATATAATACACACTTACATACCTCATTACTTACTTGATGTTAGATAGTGTGGTTAGTCTATTTCTACTAACACATTCATACTACAAACCTAATTCTCTCTAAGTTTCTAAGTAAAAATAGTTTTTGCTAAGAAACAATTATTTCCTATACTAATAATATTAAGAGTAATATTATTGTTATTATTTCTAGTATACTTATACTAATTTTCTAGTAACAAAATTAGTATTAGGTTGAGATCGGGTCCTTGATACGCATCTTTTGGAGACGATTTTTCTTAGATCGTTATAAGGGTATTTCGGTATTGAAGACTCAAATAATAGGTGATTATTGAGTATAAACCTTCTAAAACCAATGTAAGGACAATCTCATCTTATGATATCATCTTGCATGCATAAGATCTATTTAAGTTTTTATGACTAAACTTAAAGAAACAAAACTCATATTAGATTTGAGTATAAAATAAGGAACCTAGTTTCCAACAATTGGTATCAGAGCATTACGGTTGTTGCATGCATGATCGGATTCATGATTTATGTTAAAATTGGTTTAACATATATTTCGAAAATTTCGAAATAATTGTGATTTATTATGATAAATCACAAAATAATTTTGCATGTTAAAGTTTCTGTTTCTAAAATGGTTTTAGGACATAAAAATAATTTTATGGATTTTTATTGTTCATTTTTATATTTATTTGTATATTTTGTAGTTTAAATCGGTTTTAAACAACAATTAATGGAAAAATAGCTAAAAATAGTTTCTGGCCGAGATTTTTTGATATGTTCTCACATGCATATTTAATGTATTGTATATGATTTTTCGTAAGAAATGGAGTTAATATGCATGGATTATGAATTTTATGAGATAAATAGTCATAATATGAGTTAAAATGGGTATATATGGTTATATTTCGAATTTGACCTTAATAATTTTATGAGAAGTCACATGCAATATATAAAGTTCCTGTATGAATTTTCGAAATTATTGGACTTAATTTGCATGATTAATGATTTTTGTAGTAAAAATCGTATTAATAGTGACTTAAATTCGACTTTAATAGTTATAGTTGGAATTTTGCCATAAAAACTTTACACAATGTCACATGCAATATGTACAGTATGTATGTAAGTTTTGGGAATTTATTCTCAAGTGATGCATGATTTATGATTTTAATGGTTAAAATCGGATAAATAGTGACTTATTGTGTTAAAAATAGTTAATCTTAATATTATGGCATGAAATTTTACCCATAGATGTCTTATATGATAGGAACATCAGATCTAAAAGTTAGATATCAAAAAGTTTCTGTTTTTATGATTATTAATTTTAATGAGTTAATTAGCTAATAATCGTAATTTATGAGTCGGAAAATAAAATTTCGAGTATGGTCTGTAATTTTTGGTCACTTTCAGATTCTAATATGTATTTTAGGATGACTAAAAATTTATGGCAATTTATTTCAAGTTTTTATGATTTAAATCGAATTTTAACCATAAAAACGGCTTATTATACGATTTATTTATGAAATAAGCCATAAATAATTGCAAAAGATCATTTTAATAATTTCTGAAATTTTAGAAAATTTCCAGAAAGTTTAAAATTTTTGAATTTTAAATTTCGAATTTTATTGACTCATTTGGCCATATTTTGTTTATTTTTCCCGAAAATACAAGTAATTTATGAACAATAATGTAAAATCAAGTTAGATCATGATCAAATATTAGTAGAGACTAAACATTGATTCCTAAAGTAAGTTAGGATGATTAACTTGGACATAAATGAGATTTATGTAATTTTGATGATTTTAATAGTTAAAATCGCGCATATCCGTAAAAACCGTAAACAAATATGAGATATTTGCTCCCATAAGGCGATTTGGCATTAAAAATTGAGCATGTGCATACATATTTTATTATTGCAATTTATTTAATATGAATGTCATATTTTGAATGTTATTTATATAATTTGGAATTATGTAATTTTCTTAGTATGGCCTTAGTTTTAATCAATATTACCCGTAATGAAAGGGAATATTGATTCGGTTGTAATTTATGTGATCTCGTATCACGGGTTTGTAATTTAATTTAAATTTCAGTTTTACAATAGAATAGTTGTATTATTTTATTGTAATTCCGAAGATCCAAAAGACGGTGCCATACGGAAAGGAGTTCCGACAAGACGATGTTTTCTTGGATGGCGTGCCAATGAAGTTCAAGGGACCAAGGAGTTGGTTTCCGAATTTGTAATAGTTAATTAGTTTTTACTATTACTAGGAAGGCCATACTAGGATTTTATTGCTTTATTGCTTTTACTTTTGCATTTTAATATGTTTGCATGCATAGCCAAATCGCCATAAACATGCATACTAGTTTAGATCGTTAATAACGACCGTGTCAATTATAATTATCGAGTTCACCAATTTAATTCGCTTAAAGGAGATAGATAATAAATTGACAAGACCTCTATATTAAACAAAAACAATTGAGGATTAGCCTTACCAAATAGTAGAACCCATGAGCTTCTATTTCGTGGGGTGGTGCTAGTCCAGTGGGCAGTACGAACCCCATTACGTAGGATAAGTGGGGCGATGGGATGGATTCAGTCCAGTGGGCGGATCGCATCCCGATGCATTTGAAATTTGGTTTGTACTCAACGGAAGTGTAGAGGACCAGTGGTCAATGTGTTCCGGGCTAAGGTGAATAAATAATGATTTGTCATCAACCAAGAGTTCTAGGGTAGAACCGGTTTATTTTAACCCACCAAACCATATCTTTGGGTCGGAGTTCCAGTGGTTCACGATTTCGGGGTATGGGTTTGGGTCTTGGAATCATTTATAAAATTGGATAGAGGTCATTTTATAGATGCAATAACTTGTCAATCATTTACAAGTTTTCAAAACGATAAATGTTAATTTTTCCTTCATCTCTTGTAGTAATTGAAAAATGGATGCTTTCAATAATCACATTCCTATCACCATTGATAACTGGCAAAAATACTGTGAAGATGATCCGACTAGAGAATTGCGCTTTACGATCGACAACAATGGAAAACTTTGTCTGGTAACCACCTCTGCTCCGCCTAAACCAATCGTGATGATGGATCATGATTATGATAATCTTATCTCTCAAATGAACTCAATGTCTTTAGAGACAAAAGGGGATGAGGAGATGAGTGGGAGCACAAGTGGAACACCTCTTTCCATTAAGAATGGAAGGAAGTTTAAAAGGATAAAGAAAGGAAAGCGACCCATGAAGGGAGTAGCTAGTGGGACTACTACAACCAAAAAGAGAGGTGCTAAACCTTCAGATATTTGTCACCATTGTTTTGAGTTTGGCCATTGGAGGCGTAACTGCCCCACATATTTGGAGGACATCAAAGATGGAATCATCACTCCAAAGAGTAAGACTCTAAGTGAAATATATGTTATTGACATTAATTTCACCTCCTCTATAACATGGGTATTAGATACTGGTTGTGGATCTCACCTTTGTAATCATTTACAGGGGCTAAGAGATGTGGAGAAGCTAGACAAAAGTGACGTGGATCTCAGACTTGGAAATGGGGCTAAGGTAGCCGCTTCTTCAAAGGGAACCTACGTATTACATTTAGCTAGTGGTTATGAGTTGTATTTGAAGGATTGTTATTATGTACCTTCTTTATCTAAAAACATCATTTCGGTTGCCATGTTAGACATGGAAGGTTTTTCATTCATGATCAAGAATAATTTTTGTGAAATACATCGAAATGGCTTGGTAGTAGGCCAAGCAAATTCCGTAAATGGGATTTATGTACTCAACAACTCAAAATCTATTGATGTCCATAATGTGCAAACAAAAAGACTAAAATCAAATGACCCAAATGAATCGTTCATTTGGCATTGCCGTCTAGGTCACATAAATGAAAATCGCATTAAGAGATTAGTATCGACTAATATCATCAAACCATTCGATTATATATCATATGGAGTATGCGAATCATGTCTTCTTGGTAAGATGACTCGATCACCTTTTAGTGGAAAAGGTGAGAGGGCAAGTGACTTGTTAGGACTAATACATACCGATGTATGTGGTCCAATGTCAATCACCGCAAGAGGAAATTATGACTACTTTATTACTTTTACTGACGATTTAAGTAGATATGGGTATATCTACTTAATCAAATACAAAAGTGAAGCATTTGAAAAGTTCAAAGAATTTCAAAATGAAGTAGAGAACCAAACCAATAGAAAGATCAAAGCACTTCGATCAGATCGTGGTGGCGAATATCTAAGCAATGAATTTGATTCTCATTTAAAAGATTGTGGCATAGTATCACAACTTACTCCACCAGGAACACCACAACTCAATGGTGTTTCTGAAAGGAGAAATCGAACCTTATTAGACATGGTTCGATCAATGATGAGTCTTACAGATCTCCCTGATTCATTTTGGGGATTTGCACTCCAAACCGCAATACACTCCTTAAACAGGAGTCCGACTAAAGCTGCAAATAAAACTCCATATGAGATATGGAAAGGGAAGGTCCCGAATTTGTCATTCATTAAGATATGGGGTTGCAAGGCTTATGTTAAGAACAAGTCTTCCGATAAACTTGCACCCAAATCTGACAAATGCACATTTGTAGGATATCCACTCAATACTCGTGCATACTACTTCTATAATTCTCAAGAAAACAAAGTGTTTGTGTCTCGAGAAGCTGTCTTCTTAGAAAGTGACTTCATTTCTAAAAGACAGAGTGGGAGAAAATTTGAACTTGAAGAAATTCAAGATCAAGAGCCACAAACAGAAGTAGAGATAACGCAAGAAAACATTCCTTCGTCATCAAATGCTGCAGTTCATGCTCCAGTACCTAGGAGGTCTGGGAGGGTGAGTCACCAACCTGAAAGATATATTGGTGTCATTGAGATAGGAGATGCTTTAGACGTTTTTCTAATGGAAAATGATGAACCATCCACCTACAAAGGAGCTATATCTAGTCCAAGCTCAGCTTTTTGGCTTGAAGCCATGAAATCCGAAATTAAATCTATGGAAGATAATCAAGTTTGGAACTTGGTTGATTTGCCTAAGAACGTTAAACCACTTCAGTGCAAATGGATCTTCAAAATCAAAAATGGCATAGAGGGACATGATGATGTCTACAAAGCTAGGCTTGTAGCAAAAGGTTTCACTCAAATTCATGGTCTACACTATGATGAAACTTTTGCTCCTGTTGCTATGTTGAGATCAATTCGGATTATGTTAGCAATTGCCGCATTTCACGATTATGAAATATGGCAAATGGATGTTAAAACCGCCTTCCTAAATGGGCATTTAGAGGAGGAGGTGTACATGGTACAACCTGAAGGTTTTAAGGATCCTAAAAATCCTAACAAAGTATGCAAGCTAAATAGGTCCATTTATGGGCTTAAGCAAGCATCAAGAAGCTGGAATCATCGATTCAATCATGTGATAAAAGAGAATGGGTTCACTCGAAGTGTCGAAGAACCTTGTTTATACATGAAGTTCAGTGGGAGCAAAGTTGTGTTCTTAATCTTGTATGTAGACGACATACTCCTTATTGGTAACAATGTTACCATGTTGACTTCAGTCAAGGAATGGTTAGGAAAGCATTTCCAAATGAAAGATTTGGGGAATGCACAACGCATACTGGGTATAAGGATCTTTAGAGAAAGATCCAAGAGAATATTGGCACTAAGCCAAGAATCTTATGTGGATAAGATACTTCGTCGTTTCAACATGGAAAATTCTAAGAGAGGACTGGTTCCCATGGGGAGTGGGATTTCCTTGAGCAAAACTCAATCACCCACTCCTGATCAAACAGAACATGTTGAACGAATGAAGGACATACCCTATGCTTCAGCTGTTGGGTCAATCATGTATGCCATGACTTGTACCCGTCCAGATGTGTCATATGCTTTAAGCATGACGAGCAGATACCAAGCCAATCCAGGTGAAAAACACTGGATAGCCGTTAAGAATATCCTTAAGTACTTGAGAAGAACTAAGGATTTATTCTTAGTGTTTGGAGGAGAAGGTGAGTTTAGTGTAAAGGGTTACACCGACTCAAGCTTTCAAACAGATGCGGATGATATGAAATCCCAGGCTGGCTTTATCTATATGATCAATGGTGGTGCCGTAAGCTGGAGAAGCTTCAAGGAGCCAGTTGTTGCGGATTCTACTACAGAGGCTGAGTATATTGCAGCATCAGAGGCTGCGAAGGAAGCTGTGTGGATTAGGCAGTTCTTGGAAGGACTAAAGGTAGTCCCCGTAGCCAAAGATCCAATCACAATTCTTTGTGATAACAGTGGGGCTATCTTTCAAGCAAAGGAGCCCAAGTCTAGCAATAAGTCCAAACATGTACTCAGAAAATTTCATGTAATTAGAGACTTTATTGAAAGGAAGGAAGTTGCGGTTTGTAAGGTTGGGACAGAGGATAATATTGCTGATCCTTTAACCAAGCCTTTATCGCAGGCTAAGCATGACCGACATGTAGCATCCATGGGTCTTAAACGCATGCCAGATATGTACTAAATTATGAAGATGAAATAAAGTGTTATTTTTCAAGTTGTTCATAATACATTTATCGTGATAGAGTTTAAGTACTCAAAGATCAAGGTCGTAAAATTCAAATGGGATGGTGAGACCATATTGAACCCCATTAAAGTGAATTGAATTATCATGACCTCGCCCCTAGTTGCTTAAGTGAGGTGACATCTCAATGCAACCGGATGTGTGATGCGATTGATGGCGAGTTCAATTGCCATAGGGTCATATGGGATGACTAGTCGATCACCTAGGCATAGACATGTTAAGATACATTTGCCGGGCTAATGACCGCTGATAGAGCTCTGGCGTACTCTTATTAAAAGACTGCCTGGTCGTGGCGGGAGCATCTATCGTGTTTCACATGAGTCAGTTCTTGGACTAATGACTGTTCTCTGAGGTGGCACAGTTTTCAGATTAACTTTGATTTATGTCCTAGCACCTTCGTAACTGGGGTTTATAAGGACATATTTTGGGTTATAATGGGCTGTGGCCAGCCGGAAGGAATAAGTCGATTAGGAATTGTCCACCCCTTGTCAGGGTTGAGAAATATCTCTAGGCCACTCGAGGAGAATAATAACTAGAAATGCGTGGCCACGCTCGGAAGGTATCTATGGTAGATAATTCCGGTCAGTAGTTATAACTCCAGATCGAGATAAACCACTCTAGATTTTAATCAATTGCCGGCACGACCTGAGAGGACGCCATGCATTGAGTGGGAGATAGTAATAGGGCAAGAGAATTGGTGACACACACTTGTCTCGGACAAGTGGGAGATTGTTGGAGGAAGTGTCCTCGACAATAGTGTGTTGACATAATTAAAACTCATTTGAATGAAGCACAACTGGGAGTGTTACTCTTTTAAAGTCAACTGATCAACATTTATCGATAATGATTGGCTGTCTAGAGTTTGACATTATCGTCATATGATGGTGGTGATTAGTTGATCCCTTAAGGTCATATCTTTAGGGAATTCCGTCTCAATGGAATAATTAATTAATATTGTATTGGATACAAATTAATTAATAACTGGAAATTTTGGAAATAATTTTATATGACGAATATTTTATAATGGGATTATAATAATAATTAAAGTCAAAGTAATAAAATTGTTTTATTACTCGGTTTTTTATTTATTCGTTTAGGAAACGATTAAATTGAGAATGAACACGGTTGATCATAAAATTACAAAGAGTTGTAATTAAATTATGACATTACATTTTTGTACAATAATAATTTCGAAATATTGGAATAATTATTTAAATGTAATAAATTTGTAAATTGTGAATTTTAATTGTTAAAATTGCACAATTAACAAATTGAGTCATGTGTTATGGAACATATGTGACATGTTACAAATTAACACAATTGACAAAGATAAAATGGGTCCATAAAAGACCCATTTCAGCCGTGTAAGTGTAGTATGTGTGTGAGCTTGTGTGTGTAAGTGTATAAGGGTAGAGTGTTGTGCAATATGTGTAAGGAATATTGCTCACTTTATGTAAGAGCACAAGAGGCATGCATAGGCCATCTTGGCTTATGTTGGCCGGCCATCATGAGTGCCAAAGGGCTCATGTTTGCTCTATATAATACACACTTACATACCTCATTACTTACTTGATGTTAGATAGTGTGGTTAGTCTATTTCTACTAACACATTCATACTACAAACCTAATTCTCTCTAAGTTTCTAAGTAAAAATAGTTTTTGCTAAGAAACAATTATTTCCTATACTAATAATATTAAGAGTAATATTATTGTTATTATTTCTAGTATACTTATACTAATTTTCTAGTAACAAAATTAGTATTAGGTTGAGATCGGGTCCTTGATACGCATCTTTTGGAGACGATTTTTCTTAGATCGTTATAAGGGTATTTCGGTATTGAAGACTCAAATAATAGGTGATTATTGAGTATAAACCTTCTAAAACCAATGTAAGGACAATCTCATCTTATGATATCATCTTGCATGCATAAGATCTATTTAAGTTTTTATGACTAAACTTAAAGAAACAAAACTCATATTAGATTTGAGTATAAAATAAGGAACCTAGTTTCCAACAGTATGGTGGCTACCAGGAGCAGGGACCCTATGGCCTCTAGAGGTGCCTCCTCTAAGGGGAAGGCGGTAAGACGGGAGTAGTGGTCTGGGCTCCCCTATAACAGTAAAAAGGGGAAGCATAAGGGGAGCTATGGTGATGGGGATGCGATCACTGAGGTAGGTGTCTACCTTCCAATAATCTCTCCTGTCCACCCAATGCACGGACCTGACATAAGCCATGTGCATGAACCAGGAGGTAGTGTCAATCGCATCCTCAAAGCGAGGGAACAGGGGGACTAGGGAGCGGGCTAATCTAGTGACTAGCCCACCACAAACAATAGTAGACAAAGAAGTTCCCTCACCCACCGACATGAAATGAGAGGCGACCAAAAATGCAGTGTTATAAAACTGCTGACCCGTACGTCTGATGTTAAGATAACCAGACAAAATGGAGAGCTCAATGTTGTTAACATTTTGAGACTCTTTTCGGCCGAAAACAGTATTGGCCAACAGACGCAAATAATAACGGGGGGTAGGAAGGTGGATGGTACTGTTTTTCTTCTTCACATCGCTGGAATCAGAAATACAGGACCACATATCAGTATACGACCCCGTGGGGTCATCAGTAAGACCCGTAGAAGATAAACCTAGAAACTGAGCAAATTGGTTTAAAGTCAAAGAAAAAGTTTCATTGAACAGACGAAAAGAAATGCAAATGTTGTCATAGCCAGGATGAAATGCTCTAAAATCAAAAGTGAAGGAAGAAAAGAACTCAAAAGTGAGAAGGGGATGGGTGAACTCATCCATAGTGACAAGTCCTGCAAAACCAGTCCCGTCGAGCAAAGATATCACCTCGTCATGACATCCCAGGGCTTGCAAGGCTGGAACAGATAGGAAACGGGTTGCTACTACCAAGCAATAGGCGGTGAGATGGAGGAACTGAGCTTTCTGGGCCGGAGTGCTGAAAGATGATTTGCGGATAGTTGGGTAGACTATCCGTGTCTTGCACCGCCAAACCTCTCGACCTAGGGACACGTCCTCTGGAGGTTCTTGTACCCGAAGTGCGGACACGCTTCCCACCTTGATCACGGCTAGACATTGCGAATCTGAAAATAAAAATTTAAGTCTTATGTGAATATGAAAACATTACTTTAACATATATAGGCACGAAAATTTGCAAAAACAGAAACTTATGAAACAGCACCGGTCGGCCGACTTCACAGATAAGTCGGTCGACCATATTTGCGAGAAAACACATAATTTCCGTTGCACAATCGGTCGGTCGACCGTATACCTAGGTCGGTCGACCAGTTAACGAAGAAAAATTAGAAACCGCAAAAATTAAACTCAGGAAAAATACGGTTCTGGTCGGCCGACCTCATTTTCGGGTCGGTCGACCAACTGTCGTAAGAAAAATGCAGATCTGTAAATTAGAAACCCAGAAAATTCAAATTTTTGGTCGGCCGACCTCCGTTTCCGGTCGGTCGACCGAAACAGTACCAGCGTCGGATTTTTGTGACTGAAAACGCGCGAAAAAGAGCATAAAAATTAAAAGAGGAATTAAACTAACGCTAATCAGCACGAAATCACCCAAAAGTTACAGATCTAAGCATATAAAATCAAAAGGAAGAAGAAAACTAAGATAAAAACACACAAACAAGCATGGAAACGGAATTTAAGAGCAAAATAAACTTAAAAGGACAAACTAATACTACCTAAAACGGAATTAAGATGATAAAAACAAAAAGAAAGAAAGAAAAACTGAGAAAATCATACCTTGAATGAGGAAATTGAAAGAAAGCAAGTAAATTGGTGAAGGATGAAGAAGGTGGGTGTTATTTTAGGGTTTTAAGAGAGAAAGGGAATGCAGGGAAAGTGAGGAAGTGAAGCAATTATTGTGTTTTCAAAAACACAAAAGACCCGTGACCCTTGACTCAAAAGAAAAAAAACCCTAATCAGCACGAAATCACCCAAAAGTTACAGATCTAAGCATATAAAATCAAAAGGAAGAAGAAAACTAAGATAAAAACACACAAACAAGCATGGAAACGGAATTTAAGAGCAAAATAAACTTAAAAGGACAAACTAATACTACCTAAAACGGAATTAAGATGATAAAAACGAAAAAGAAAGAAAGAAAAACTGAGAAAATCATACCTTGAATGAGGAAATTGAAAGAAAGCAAGTAAATCGGTGAAGGATGAAGAAGGTGGGTGTTATTTTAGGGTTTTAAGAGAGAAAGGGAATGCAGGGAAAGTGAGGAAGTGAAGCAATTATTGTGTTTTCAAAAACACAAAAGACCCGTGACCCTTGACTCAAAAGCAAAAAAACCGGAAAAAACACGCGGTCGGTCGACCACAATACTCGGTCGGTCGACCGACGTCCTTTTACCTGCTCTGCAATTTTTACTTAATCTGTCAGGAAAAGTAATTAAAGCTGCCAGTTGGTAGGTAGACCTAGTAACTCGGTCGGTCGACCACTTGTACTGACGGATTCCTTTTATTTTACTTTTTCTGCAGAGACTTCAAATTGTCATCAAGGATAAAACGAAAATAAAAAATGCAAACTTAAAAATAAAGGGCACGGGTTGCCTCCCGTGTAGCGCTGGTTTAAGAGGTCCCGCACGACCTTTTTACCTGTCGTGAAGCATCCTAAAAAGGGTCAAAGTAAGAAACTTCGACCTTTCCGACAAATTCATTTTCTCCTCGGAAGTGCTTCACATATTGGCCATTGACTTTGAACCTCTCACCAGATGAGGTTTCTAATTCGATTGACCCGAATTTTGAGACAGCTGTGATGGTGTAGGGTCCGCTCCACCTGGACTTCAGCTTACCAGGAAAAAGACGAATACGAGCATTTAAAAGCAACACCCTATCACCTACCTGAAAATCACGTTTAATGATTCTTTTGTCATGCCAGCGCTTTGTTTTTTCCTTGTAAATCCTGGCATTGTCATAGGCTAACAACCTGAATTCTTCTAACTCATTGAGCTGCATCAAACGTTTCTCACGGGAAAGATTAGGGTCTAAATTAAGATTACATATAGCCCACCAAGACTTACGTTCTAACTCTACTGGTAAATGACAAGTCTTACCATAAATCAATCGGAATGGTGACATTCCTATTGGAGTTTTGAACGCGGTTCTATAGGCCCATAAAACATCATCAAGTTTTAGGCTCCAATCTTTCACTTAGAAACTACCTTGGCTAGGGTCTCCTTGAGTTCCCTATTTGAGATCTCAACTTGACCACTAGTCTGAGGGTGATAAGCTAAACCCCTACGGTGTTGGACACCGAATTTATTTAACAAGTCACCTAAGCGTTTCTCCTTAAAATGCATACCTCCATCACTTATGACAACCCTAGGGACACCAAAACGAGGAAATATGATTTTTTTAAACATCTTAATAACAGCCTTTGCATCACAATGGGGAGTAGCAATAGCTTCTACCCACTTAGACACATAATCAACAGCCACAAGAATATACCTGTTACCTTGACTACTAGGAAAAGGTCCTTGATAATCAATGCCCCAGACATCAAAAATCTCTACCTCTAAAATACCAACTTGTGGCATCTCATGTCTTTTTGAGACATTCCCAGTTCTTTGACAGGCATCACAGTTACTTACAAAATTTCTACAGTCAGCATGTAAAGTAGGCCAATAAAAAACCAGACTGCAATACCTTGGCCACGGTCCTAGATGGGCCGTGGTGACCACCATATGCAGAAGCGTGACATGCTTCCAGAATGTCCTTCACCTCCCATTGGGGGACGCATCTACGGATAAGTCCATCTCCGCATTCTTTAAAAACATAAGGGTCGTCCCAAAAATACTGTTTTGCATCAAACATAAATCTCTTCTTTTGTTGCCATGACAACTCAGGAGGGATTTTACCTGTAACAGCAAAATTAGCAAAATCAGCATACCAAGGAGGGGGATAAGAACCTGAACTATTAATGATAAATAAACTCTCATCAGGAAATGAATCATCAATAGGTAAAGAATCTTCCCCATCAGTCAACTGTAGGCGAGATAGGTGGTCAGCTACCACGTTTTCTGCGCCTTTCTTGTCCCTAATCTCAATGTCAAACTCTTGGAGGAGGAGTATCCACCTTAAAAGCCTTGGCTTTGAATCCTTCTTCTGAAAAAGGCCTTTTAAAGCTGCATGGTCAGTGTAAACAATTACCTTATTATCTACTAAATATGACCTGAATTTTTCTAAGGCAAATATGACTGCTAGCATCTCCTTCTCGGTAGTGAAATAGTTGACTTGAGTCTCATCTAAGGTGCGGCTCGCATAGTATATAGCATTAAGAGCCTTGTTCTTTCTTTGACCTAGCACAGCGCCTACAACATAGTCACTAGCATCGCACATGATCTCAAATGGGAGATCCCAATCTGGTGGCTGGATGATTGGTGCTGAGATCAAAGCTTCCTTCAACCTGTTAAAAGCTGAGAGGCACTCATCAGTAAAATCAAAGATGGCATCTTTGAGAAGCAATCAATTGTGTAAGTGGTTTAGCAATTTTGGAGAAGTCCTTAATGAAACGCCTGTAGAAACCTGCGTGTCCTAAGAAACTTCTCACCCCTTTGACATTAACAGGAGGGGGTAATTGCTCAATCACCTGCACCTTTGCTTTATCTACATGTATACCTTTGTCAGAAATTATATGCCCTAACACTACCCCTTCAGTAACCATAAAATGACACTTTTCCCAGTTTAAGACAAGATTTACATCAATACATCGCTGCAAGACTTTATCAAGATTAACTAAGCATTGATCAAAAGCATTACCATAAACAGAGAAGTCATCCATAAATACCTCCATGATGTTTTCTATAAAGTCAGAGAAGATACCCATCATACACCTTTGAAAGGTAGCAGGAGCATTGCATAACCCAAAAGGCATCCTGCGATAAGCAAAAACACCCTGTGGACAAGTAAAAGTAGTCTTACTCTGATCATCAGGATGGATGGGAATCTGGAAAAAACCTGAATAACCATCTAGAAAACAGAAGAATTTATTAGAAGCCAGTCTTTCAGTCATTTGGTCAACAAAAGGAAGGGGGAAATGGTCTTTCTTGGTGGCGGCATTTAACTGTCTATAATCAATGCACATCCGCCACCCAGTTACAACTCTAGTTGGTATTAACTCATTTTTATCATTCTTAACTACTGTGGTTCCTCCTTTCTTAGGGACCACCTGGACTGGACTAACCCACTTAGAGTTGCCAACTGAATAGATAATACCTGCATCAAGGAGTTTCATTACCTCAGCCATAACCACATCCTGCATCTTAGGATTCAACTTGCGCTGTCCCTGTCTATAAGGCTTATGCCCTTCTTCCAACTCTATTCTATGCATGCAAACGTCAGGGCTTATGCCCTTAATATCATCCAAAGAATAACCTAGAGCTTTTCTATTCTTTTTAAGAACAGTCATTAAGGCAGAAAGTTGGTCGGGACTAAGTTTAGAGCTAACAATTGCAGGGTACTGTTCAGTATCATCTAAGAAAACATACTTAAGATTATGAGGAAGTGGCTTACGCTCTGGTACCTTTACCTCAACTGCCTGAACAGAATCAGTATTAATAGAATAGCACATGTTTACCAGACTTGCATTAGCTAGGCTTATGAGCTTCTCATTCTCTTCTTCAGTGAGCTCATATTCCTCTTCCTCTTTTTCTATCATTTCCAGCTCTTCAGCATCTTCAGCTGGATCACCTGCACACTTATCCAAAGCTGTCAGATCTTCTAAGGGATCCTTGGTCAAGGATTCCCTCCAATTAAGGATAACATTCCTGTCTATAATATCGATGGAACAACAAGTATCATCAGTAGGAATAGTTGCCTTATGGGCAAGACTAAACTCGATAGTGTCATCCCCAATCTCTAAAGTAATGGTCCCGCGTTTGACATCTATCACAGCCCCAACTGTGTGTAAAAATGGTCTACCTAGAATAATAGGTATTTGACTATCCTCAGCAATGTCTAAAACAACGAAATCCACAGGAATAAAGAACTTTCCCACTCTTACTGGGACATCCTCCAAGACCCCTAATGGTCTTTGGGTTAATCTATCAGCCATCTGTAGGGTAATATTGGTGACTTTAAGTCTACCTAAACCAAGTCTTTCACATACAGAATAGGGTATAACACTGACACTAGCCCCTAGATCACAAAGGGCTTTCCCTATAACATGATTACCTATGGTACAAGGGATGGAAAAACTACCTGGGTCTTTTAACTTGGGTGCTATATTATTTTGTGAAAGAACATAACATTCTTCCACAAAAGCAACAGCACCGTCGTCCTGAAAATTCCTCTTACGACTCAAAATATCTTTCATGAATTAAGCATAAGAAGGTACCTGGGTAATTAAATCAGTGAAAGGGATGGTTACCTCAAGATTCTTTACCATCTCCAAAAACTTACCAAATTTCCGATCCTCTTTTAAATTTTTCAGTCTTTCGGGATAAGGAACGGTGGCATTAGCCATAGGATCAGCAACCTTTGGCTTTTTCAGCTGTAAAATTTCGGTGAGACCTTGAATGAAGGAGGAATCCAGCGATTCCGGAGTCAAAACAGCACTCTGCTCAGGAACGTCGGTCGGTCGACCAACAGCAGTGGTCGGTCGACCAGAATCTGCAACATCCAAAATTTTCTCTTTTCCAGAGTCTGATCTCGCGTCAGGAACCGAGGTCGGTCGACCTACTGTAACGGTCGGTCGACCTCCTGATCTGTTGACGGGATCAGATTTCTTGTTTTGAACCTCGGCCGAATCTTCTTTTTGGGTTGATTCTTCACAAACACGACCACTCCTAAGATTTATGGCTTTTAATGTCTCCATGGGTCCCTCACAACTAGCTGGAGAGCTGGTCATTCGGTTGGCTATGTTTATCAAGTGTTCTTCAAAAAATTTTGAGGAGGCAAATTGAGCCTCACTCATCTCCATAACCTTCCTTTTTAAAATATCAACAAGAGCTCTCAAGTTCTCAATCTCACCCGTGTTGTCAACCGTAGTAACTAGGTTCGCACTTTCAAGCTTCAGCTGGGTTGCCTCAAGCTTTTCGAAACGGGCTTCGACTGTTGTCTCAAGAGCCATCACTCTATTCATCTCCACATTCAGCCTCCTTGAATTCCCACATGAACTCTTAAAAGTAGCCCTATGCACCGCCATGTCTTCAATGGTTTTCCAACCCTTCATATGGTCGGTGTTATTCTGGAATCTTCCATTGGCGGCCACATCAAGAATCATCTTATAATCATCGTAAAGAGCGTTGTAAAATCGGTTACACAGGTCCCATTGTTGAAAGTTATGGTGAGGGATAGAACGGACCAATTTCTTGAACCGATCCCATGCTTCACAAAATCCTTCATCAGGTCCCTGTTGAAAGTTATGAATTTGGCTTCTCAAGTCTTCGGCTTTTGCAAGAGGGAAGTATTTCTTGTAAAAGGCCAATGCCAAGGAAGTCCAATCCGTAACCTCCTCAGTTTCCCTATCAAGGTACCGGTACCAATCTCGCGCGTCATTTTTTAATGAGAACAGGAACATCGTTGCCAGCACCTCGTCTCTAGTCACCCCTTCAGGTAGGGGTATGGCACAACAATAATCCGTGAAGGTTGTAACATGCTTCATTGGATCTTCGTTGGGTAGACCAGAAAATTGACTCTGTTCCACCAAAAGAATATTATTTGGGCGGAGTTCAAAGGAGCCAGTGGTGGGGGTAGGCAAGGCGAATCCCTTCGGTAAATCTTGAGCCTTCGGCTGTAGGTGGGCATAAATAGAATCCATATCTAAAACAAGAGAGTACTCAAGCCTTCCTCTCAAAAACCTGTCTTCTAAAACAAAACTAGAAGAAAAGGTAAGAAACGGTCTTAAGGAACCTAAGTTCCTTAAGACAAGAAAAATAAACTAAAAATTAACAAACAAAATTATACCGTCTCCCCGGCAACGGCGCCAAAATTTGACACCCGTCGTTGAGGGGTGCCAAAGATAAGATTTATAAAACCTCAGCTTAAACTCAGATAGGATAAGTCAAGGGTCGAACCACAGAGAGACAAGGTTAATTATGTTTGTGTATTTAAAGTCTATTGCAAGTAACCAAAAAGGGGGGTTGATTTGAGATTTAAACTAATAACTAAAAGGACAAAATAAACATGAGAAATAAAATAAGGGGAAAAGGAGATTAGGAACTTCGGTTCCCCATGGTCAAAACAAGTCAATGAAAGGTAAAATAATCAAATAACACAATCCCAAGGAACAAAGAATAAACCTTTGGGTCAATATTCTACCCAATTCTTACGGTCTTAGGGTTCCTAGAAAAGCACTAAACTTTCGTTCAAGGGCAATCCCAAAGATGTTGTTAAACTAATCCTAATAATCTTTCAATCCTAAGGGTTAGTTTACCAACAACAATGGGGGATTGGTAATTCAATCATTAAACTATCAAAATCAAGTCTTTACCATGGTTCCCCTAATTCCTAATCACAAGAATTAGCTATGCATACTTTTAATTATGGAACTAACAATAACTAAGAACATTAAAGGAATTGACATAATTAAAGATGATGATAAAAGAGAAAACATGAATTAAAGAACAACAATAAGATGAACAACAAGATTAATTAAAAGGGAAGATTAATTGTAGCAACTTACAACTTAATTGGAAAATCTAAGAACAAAGATGAAAGCTTGGTACCAAAAATCTAACTATGGAGTTCTTCCAACATAAAGTGCTTGATAAAAATAAAAGATTACTTGATAATAAAAAGCTTGACCTAATTGAAGAGTTTTGGTCTCCTTAAATAAGATTAATTACAAGATTAGGAAAGTAGAAAACACGAAACAAAAAGATCCTCGGGTCAGCTTCTGGTCGGTCGACCTATGATGCGGGTCGGTCGACCGCTTTAAGCGTCGCTTGGGCTTTTATGCGAATTTGCTTAGGTCAGGAATTTGGCTTCGGTCGGTCGACCTCTGATGCAGGTCGGTCGACCGCTTATTGTCCGTTCCAGCTTTAATCAGGTCCAATAACAACACTCGGACATGCAATCCGGATCCTTGCTCCGTATTAGTACTCAAAACAGCTTCCGAAAGGCAAATAAGGTTCAGTTTTGCTCACTTTCGCGTATTCCTACATATAAAACATAGAAATGCCAAAGTAAACCGTTTCGGGAGAAAAAGCAACTAAAAGTCATGAAAACGTAAGAAAATACGTGCCAAAAGAATAAATAAAATGCATAAAATAGGCACGTATCACATAGCATCGGAGGAGATGGTTTCCAAATTAGCCTTGACCACAACCACACACCCAAACCCATATCCGTTGCATTGGTTAGAGGATGGGAGCATGTTGGAGGTAACCAAGCAGGTACGGTTAGGGATAGCCATGGGGTCTTATCAAGACGAAATAGTGTGTGATGTTTTACCCCTGGATTCTTGTCATGTCCTTTTAGGGCGTCCTTGGCAGTTCGATAGGGATGTAGTACATCGAGGGAGAACGAATGAATACGAGTTGAGGGACAAGGATAAGAGAATCATACTAAAACCTATGACACCTCAAGCCGTATTAGAGATGACTACCAAGAAACAAGAGCGGTTTAATCTTGCGGTGGTTACAAGTAAAGGAGAGGAGCGAGCCATGGAGGGAGAACAAAAGGCATATGCTTTGGGTTCGGAAAGAGGGTTAGAACATCTTTTAGCTTTAATTCCAAGGGCTACACTTCCTATTCCGACTATTAGTGGAGGAAACCAGACCAAGGAGTTGTGTGTGAGGACTAAAATGATAAGTGGTGGGTTGAAACATTGGTCCTTAGATCCGGTGCATTCAAAATTCAAACGACCCAAACCAGTATTGAGGAAGAAAACGTACAAATCTACCTTAGAGTCGTACCTAAATAAATTCCTGTGTAGGGTAAGGACTTATGGTATGGGGCATACTTTGGTTGTGAATAAGGGTTGTATACAAAGGTTCGTTGAACACAGGAAGTCCAAACTATTGGAGTTTAGAAATTTAGTGAAGGCTGAGGTAACCGAGGGTAGGCGCGGAGAGTTGGTAGGGGCTGATCCAACCGCGACAAGACACGAGGGAGTAGAGTTGGTTAGCACGGTGGTGCTAAGGGAGGGACTAGAAAAGCGTGAGCCTAGGGTAACCACGATGGGTGTTGAGCAATGGAGCAAGGTGTTGCGTGGGGTGTTGCAAAACAAGAAACGTGGGCTAGGGGACGTGATAGGCGAAGAAGGAGGTTGTAGGAGGTTAGTGCTTAATCCCAATAGTTTACTTGTGACGGATGGGCATGGAACTAGGGAGGAGAGTAAGGTGTTAGGGGCTGATTTGGTTAAGGAGGAAGTTAAGGACATGGTGTTAGCCACGGTGGTACCGAAGGTAGTCCTAGGTATTCGGGAGTCGAAGGAGCGCACGCTTAGTCTCGACTGTATGGAGGAGTTGAGCGTGGGGTTGCGCGGGGTGGCCTTGATGCGGGCCGAGAATCATGAAGCAAGGGGCAGCCTATGCGTGGTTGATAGGCCAAAACCGTTGGGACTAAGTATTGGTCACTTGCTTAAGGAGGACGGTCGAGATTTTAAGGAGGAGGGTGTAGTGGTGTCGCGGGAAGGTGCTAGGAAGCGCGGCCACAAAAGTGTTTTCTTAACGAATCAAGTTTTATCCATTTGTGCAGGAAACATGACCCAAGATCAAAGGTTCTTGAATTCTAATCATCAAGAATTGAGGTCAATTCTCTTTCAAGGGGGAGGGGATGATCCGATTATGGATAGGGCATCGAATCGTTACTACATTCAAAAATCGTTAACGCAAATTATATTAGCTATTTTATTATTAATTATCATATTGCTAATATTTTTGCTAATAAAGGTTCGATGGACTTTAAGACCTTAGGCTGATAAAAGAATATCAAGAAACGAGTCAAGTCCAAGGAAGGCAAGGCATGGACGTGCGGCCCATATTGGTGGAACGAGGCCCATGGCCGGACGTGTGCTCGGGCAAGCACGGGTGGTTGCTCGGACATTTCATGGGATGTCACGGCCAAGGGGGATTCCAAGAAAGACTTGGAGTATTTTTAATTATTTTATCTTTATTAAGTTGTTAAAGTTTGTTATCTAGTTTGTTAAGGTAGTTGCTAAGTTGTTACAAGTTTGTTACAAGTTAGTTACTACCTAGTTAATTAGTTATCCTAGGGTTGTTATGATTAGTTATTTAATTCTAAACACAACCTAAGATATATTTTATTTTTAATAAGGATTATATTAATCCATTAGGATAGATTTTAGGACTCCTATTCGAAGACGGATTCAAGAATCCGAATTCTTGGAGGCGTGTTTGTTTGACCATGTAGCCTTACCTATAAATAGGGCACATGGTTCTTCTTGTTAATCATTCAAGTATTCAATCAATAAAAATTTACAAGTTTTCTTTTTAAGGCATTCTTAAAGAAATCTCAAGGACTCATCGAGTGTTGATCCGAACCGTTAGTATTTGTCGTGTTTCAAATATTAGCACGAATTACAAACTATAGGTCTAGGGAGTAATTCACCATTGGCTGTCCTTCACTAGTACAAAAATCCCCTATTGCGTCAGTTCTAGGCGACCTATTGCGTCGGTTCTGGATTGACGTATATCAAGGGGGCGTTTATTGAAACGTCAGTTTTAAAACTGACGCAAAAAGTCATTATTTGCGTCAGTTCTTAACTAAAAACTGACGCAAATACATCATCAAATACATCAGTTCTTAAGTCAGAACCGACGCAAAAAGTGGTGGAACTGACGCAAATACATACCCTTTTGCGTCAGTTGTTCAACAACTGATGTATTTGATTAAATATTTTAGCGCCATGTAGAGTGGTATATGCTTCGGTTATTTTTGCGTCATTTTTTGTAAGAAATGATGCAAATTGTTTTTATATTTTTTAAAAAAAACGCTACCGAAATTTCGACAGTACCTCCCTATAAAACTGATACCCAAAACGCCAAAATTTAAAACCACCTGCATTAAGATATCCAACCAAAGGATATTACATTTACTTTGAACCAACGTTCATTCCAAAATCCAATCTAACATAACAAGGTTCCAAACTCAATCAAATCTAATGTTTGCAACCAACAAGTAAATGGAAGATTTGACTATGAAACTGTGTATCCACCAAGCTTAGAATGTTATGCTAACCATGGACCACTTTTGCTTTCTGAATCGCTGCATCTCATTGCTCGGCCATGGTGCTTTATGAATCGCTATCACCAAAACTAGGGGTTAATTCCCACCGTTCGCTGCAACTACTGTCATTACTTTGCAAGTGCACCTGCAACATACATACATACATTTTATTAGGCACATGAATGTATGATACATTATGCAATATCTGACTGATGTAATCTCATATCACTAATGTTATGCTGAATGATCCAATCTCAGTTCAGAATCTCAGATCAGTAGCATAATATAATTAGAAAGATCAATTCAATGCATCAGTTCAATACATCAGTTCAGTAATATCAAATCAATGCATAAAGTAATTACAAAGATCAGATCAATGCGTAAAGCAATTTCTAAGAACAGATCTACATATGTGAAGGATTTACAGCAAAAAATACTCCTCCGGGCTCTACGATAGGATCAATGTCTCCTGTCAACTGAGAAGTTGACTGCCTTAAATACACTAACAAGCTGCTTATAAATTTCAAATCAAGGTTTTATCATTAAACTATTATCAAAGTATTATTACTATCACATGAAGTCTATTTAGTACAAAAGACATAGAGTAGTTGACAATCTCAGACCAGAAATTTAATGCTGATGTTTTAGCTTTATATGCAGAAAATAATAAAACAAACAGATAGGAAATCAAACAAACATTTTACAAACAACCAAACAGACAGATAGGAAATCAAATGATGATGATGTTTCACCTCTATTTGCAGCAGAAAACAACAAAGAAGATGTAATGCATATAATTGATGCATGCTTGTTGTATTTTGGAGTGACACCTTTAGGCCGCCCCTAAATAAACAAAAAGGAAAATAATATATTTATGCCTCACAATAAACAAGGTCACAAAAGAGCAATGTAGGATACCAGGTCACAAATGTTGAGTAGCTAGCCTACCTTTATCAATTTTTTTCTTGATCCGCTTTTGATCAGCAGCGGGTTTTATATTAAGCGTCCCACTGTATATCGTCCTTGAAAGGACCTCCATCGTGTAAGACCTTCATTACAAGCCTCACCTGTAATAATGACAATGTATCAGAAATAGGAAGACAAATTAACAAGACATCCTAAATGACTACATTTCCCAAGTAAATAATCGGAACTGACACATTTTCATAAAGAAACTGTTGGAACTTAGAACCATAATGGTCGCAAACAGTGATAAACCACAAACCTCACCCGTGCTTGTAGTTCTCTAACAAATAAAACTAGCACATGACAGCCCATAATACCGGTCACTCTTACTCTCTCACGATAATCTCGTTAGTCTCACGAGAATTTGAGTCAGTTAACTGACTCCCTAGAGTCTAGCACATAACTTTTTTAAGAGGACAAGCTTACAAGTCAACAAAAGGCCAACAGTTTAAAGGATATTGTGCAGTTCTTTATAAGGAAGTGGTTTCCATAAAAGTCGATAATAAATACCTGATCTGTTTCTCGTGCTACTAAATTTTCTATCGATTTGCCAAATTCTTCATCGACAATGTAATGGTAGCTGTAAGTTATCACGGGAAGGTAACCCCGCTGGATTTTGAGATGCAAGCATAGCTACATAAGGTGATGACTCATCACTGTCTGTTTTCACATTCATTCCACCTGTAATCAGGAAACAATCATTGCTAATTCTCGTTACAGACTCAATAAGTCAATAGAGAAACGAAAATTGTCAAGACAAACGCAGATTTATGAGTAATTACCAGTATTACGAACCAATGTCTCCCTGCCAGATAAGTCAGTGACATGCTGCATATATAAGAATAGATTAGAGAAACTCAGTAATTAAGATGAAGTGTTATATCATTACAAGTTCATCGGGCAGAACGACAAACTGAGGAGACATGGACGTGAACTAGCAGAACTTGATCTCCCATCTTTGATGCCATGTTGTGAAAGAAATCTCGTGTCAAGTACAGAGTACCCCACCTAAAACCCAAATACGACATTGTTTAACTCATAACTATGCCACTGAAGGTCAGATAAATGAAAGATGTTGCTCATGTCAATAAAAAACTACGAAGTACAAGGGAATCCTGTGTTTATTTAGCAGTAGGAGACCAACTCTAGTTGTTGTCAGTGGTATAAAGGAGTGGTTCTGAAATTGGAATACCCAAATAAAGTGTAGTACAAGTGATTATAAGTTATAAAGAGCCCATATAAAAAGCAAGAAGTTGGTTATATGTGAATTGAGGTAAAATGTAGAATTAAAAGTTGTAGGACTTAGACTCATATAACCAAACATCAGACAGGTTGAAATGGGGAAATTAGTCATTAAACAATTTAGTCATTAAAAAATTTAGTCATTAAAAGTTGTAGGACTTAGACTCATATAACCAAACAATTTAGTCATTAAAACGAGAAATTAAGCTACGACAGTCGACAAACAGACGCACACATAGCAACAAATAACATGTAGCAGCCCCACGTATAACGATGACCCAAGCAACAACAATAACGATAGGAACAGTAGCGTTAAAACACAACAATACAGCAGTACCAGTACTAAACAACCAGAACAATAACGACAACAATGGCCATAACAACAATACAGTAACAGCGACAGCAGATGTTCCGCAACTGTGTGAAGTAGCAGCAACGATAGGACGATAGCAGCGACAAATATGAACAATACAATAGCAATGATAGGACAATAGCCACATAATAGATAATAGATGAATGCAGTATCATATAACAATACGAACAACAGTAGTAGCAGCAAAAACACTGCAACTTCAGCAGCTATTGCAACAATAGTTACGACAAATTAAGCCTAAAACGATAAATTAAGCCTAAAACTACCAAAACGATAAATTAAGCCTAAAATTCACATAAACAACAACAATTTAGTAGCAGCGACAATACAGGCTTAACCCTCAATTTGACTTAACCCTAACCCTAAAACAATTCTAGATTTACATTCAATTCATACTAACAAATCAATTACTACACAAAATTGTATGTAAACAACAATAATTACTTATTGAAAGAACTTACAAAACAAATTAAGTAAAAAACATACCAATATCAAATTAGGAATTAGATGAGTAGAAGAGTGATACGGCGACACTGGAATCGATGGCGAGCGTCAGTGGGTCGGCAGTAGATTGTTGGTGTGGTGTGGTGTGGTACAGTAGGTGTCGATTGGAATGAGGGAATGGAGGAGATGGGGTTAATTTTTGTTGAGCTTTCGAAATAATGAATGGGGACGACGAAGTGACGAAGGATCTCATATTCTGATATTCTGGTGTTTAATATGGGAATGGTCAAATACATCGGTTGTTCAAAGAACTGATGTATTTGATCAAATACATATACATCGGTTTTTCTGAGAACTGATGTATTTGATCAAATACATCGGTTTTACTGAGAACTGATGCATTATATGCGTTAGTTTTTCCTAAGAACCGACGCAAAAAGTCTTACTATAGAGCAAAAATAGATTCCCGCCAAAATTAAGTACTTTTTAAATCAGTTTTTGTAGAACTGACGTAAATTGACTGACGCAATAGATGTTTTTTCTACTAGTGCTTTAGCTCTAGGGCAAACAAATATCCTTCTACCTTGGGGATTCACCTCAAGACCGTCACAACTACAACAACCATCACCACCATCGACGGACATCACCACCATCGACATCACCACCGCCGTTCATCTCATCATCCATCATTCATTGTTTCAAGATTGTTTCAAGATCGTTACATATTTTGCCTATTTTATTAATTCTTTCAAGATTGTTCTCAAGATTTCCAAGAAAGCTTCCGCGGACGATTTCTTTGCTCAAGAATTCGTATCAATGTACCAAGAATCTAGTATGCACTCTCAAGACTTGATGGTGTATTACATATTCTAGAATCAATTATGTCCCAAGAATCTAATATTTCAGGGTTTATTTCCTTTGCACCTCACTCGAAAAAAACATCAACAGAAAATGCAAGGCTTAGGGTTTCGAATGTTGGATTAAGTCATCTGCCACTCCCTTTGCACATCACTAGACTCAAGTGTTTAGAAAATAACACCTAGTGATAATCATACAAAAAGGGGGGGGGGGGGAATAACGTTACGTAAAATTCACCTGAGACAGAAACTAATGAAAAGAAGAATAAAATTAGGCAAAATTTAAATTAGGCATTCGAAAGTTCTTGATATTTACCTTTCTCTTGTTTAGCTCCCATTTGATGAGACGTGCAATCATACTCGTACAATATTCATCCAAATCCTACATATAAATTTCATTTGACAACAAATATTGAAAGGCTTGAAATAAAATATACTGAATAATGTTTACAAAAGTAGGAAGCAAAATTTATACCTCGTAAGAACGCTTATCAGTCGATGATGCTTGATCAGACAAATTTTCAAGCCACTTCAACATATAACCTCCACAAGCATACCTGTTATCTTGTCGAGGCACATTCACAAACTCCCACTTGAAATCTTTCATCTCCAACAACCTTGAGTAAGTCGGAAGGTCCCTTGTGGTGATGTCCACAACAGGCAGGAGCTATACAAAAACAAGACAGTGAGTGATTGTGATTGTACAAGAAAAGCCATTAAATGAGGCAAATTGAGATAAATAAATCATAAACAAAGATCTGGGTAGTTGCAAGTAGTGGAACTAAATATTAGGTACACCAAACTTTTCTACAAGCAATTAAATGACTTGACACAAACTCAAATGACTCAACTCAAATAATTTGGTCAAGAATGATATAAGTCGGCAGTCGGGGTTCTCAATACAAGACAAATCATACCTGCTCCACTAAAAATTTACGTCTCACATCAGGGCGTCTGGGCAGGTTCGAGTCAAGTATGAAGTTCATCTTTTTCTCAAAGTCAGTAAAACAAGCAAACCAATGTTCTTTATCCACACAATAAGGAAAGAAAGCCTGAAATATTACAAAGTAGTCAAGTCGGATGTATTATGTAAACGTGAATGGCCTGAAGTAAATTACAAGTAAGGGTATTGCCATTATATCTAAACATTAAGAATTGAAAGAAAAAGAATGTTTATTTACCCATTTGGCTGTGCTTAGATCACGGGGCAAATAGGAAATTCGGATGTACTGACTTTGAAAATCGTTTTTACGGACAATTGCCTGAAATTTGAGAACATCCCATCTGTCAAACTTCTTTGTAATTTCAAAAACCAAAAAACAAGCAGATGGGCTGAATAAGAAAGATGAATACACTTATTATTGTCGAAAAATACACAACACTTGGGTTTCCTAGCGTTGTACGAACACCAACAGCATCAATAACCATATCCATGACCCAATTTCCAGGCAGCAAGGTGTGCAACCCGTCTTTGGTTACTTGCAGCCACTCGGTGTCTACAACGACCTCACTGATGATGCACATGTCGTAATTAGAAACCACAGAACAACAAAGAGTGGATAAAAAAAAGAAGTTTTAAAAAGGTTGTATGGTCAGTTAGAACATACTGTTTATCTCCCGCATTTTCCCTAATATAGTTGATCAACTGTAAATCTGTATATCCAACTTGTGGCCCTTGATTACTGCGAAAAAGGGAAAATAAAATCTCATTGATTAACGGGGGAAAACAAAAAAAGGACAAACGGAAAACAAATCTGCTTAAAATTTCAAGCATTACCAAATCTGACTGCCATGATTCTAAGCCTTTGCTGCAGCAATCACATTAACTTTGTAAGAGTTGTGTTGCCAAGTTAAAATTTCATTGCAAACCCTCACAATGTAACGTTTTACATCAACTCTCTGAAAAATATCAACAACAGAAATCAACATCAGTGTCCACAAAGCAACTTAATGCATCTGCATGGCTACTAGCCTACTAATGCAATGAGACTTAGTTAGAAATACCAGATAGAAACTTACTTCCTTCATGCCCACCTTTGAACCAAAGCGTGCCTTAACACAGTTGTACATCTCCATATGACGCATGAGGTAGATTCCAGTATCACACTCCACTTCTATGTCATAGTGCGGGAGATACAAAGTAGGCGTCAAAAGCCATGCAGACGCCAGTTTTGGAATCTTACTTGAAAGCGTAAGCAACAAGTTCTTCTGATAAAGGAAAAGTAATGAATTGTAAATAATCTCTCACAAAGATTAGACGAAGATAACTCACTTTATTGCCAAAAGATCTGAAGACATACCACAGGTTTAACTTGGCGAGAATAGTCAGTTGACGGAGGCATCAAGTGCATCACATCTAGCACGTTCTTGTCAACATAGTAACAGAAAAGAAGTGGCAAGGGAGTAACAATAGGAATGAAAACCTGGACGACAATGAAAACAAACACAACAATGAATTTCTGTTGTCTAATCTATTGTTTGTCTTCAATTTAGATCAATTCATCTCAGTTTATACACGGTAATGTAAGAATCTTCAAGGACTTACCAACTTCAGGTCTGCAAAGTTGAGATCCAATGTCGCAATCTGTTCATTACATTAGGTGACCCATATTAGCGAAAAAATCAAGTAATAATTGAATTCTTATTATTTCATGCATGTACAATATTGTTTAACGAATATAGATTACTGTTTAATGCATTTATAAGGTTACTTCATGGATTCATAGGTCTGAACAATTACAGAACTTTAAATGAGAAACTTACGTCAGTTGTATCTGTTAAAAATACACGGCAAGGGGATTTACGATCTCTGTATCTGTTTCGCTCATTCAAATAATCACACCATATAGAAATGACATTTGGATGAACTTGACCACCAAGAAGCAAACTCTTCATATGACTTCGTGTGAGAGTCTTGTCCGCATGGCAAAACAAAACCTCCCTATACAGATATGAAAGCTTAAAACATTAGTGTCAGACAAATAAGATATAATACATATACGCTAAATCAGATTAAAAAATATAGGACCAATACGTATTCTTCAACTAAATCATTTGAAAATGCATAGTCTCCCACTAGTCTTTCCAACTGACTCAAGTCACGAACCATGTCCACATTCCTTATAAAGAAAGGCGACCGGTAAACATCAGCATCCTCAACAGACCTCTTAGTTTGAACCCTCTTAGCTTGCACAGTCTCAGCAGGTAAGACAAGACATCTCTTAGCAGCCATCTGCCTCTTAGATTGCCGAGTCTCCATTGTATAATCTGTGGGGGCAATTGGGGGCTCTTCTACTGGCGAATCAAATGGTTCTTGAGAGGATATAACAATCGGAGATGGTTCTCGAGAGGATAGTTGAGACGAAATCAAAATTGGCGATATTGGCGATGATGTGCTTGTATGAATAATAGGTAGCATAGTTGAAGTGCTTGCATGGGGAACACTTAAATGCATGGCCTGCATCCTCGACTCAAGGAACTCTTGAGAGGTATACATAGCATCATTACCACTAAAAAGGCTAAAAGATGGTCCTTTGAAAAGCGCTTTTTCCTTTTCCTTTTTTTCCTTCAAATCTGCATGGTGCGAATACAAAACTTTGCCAACATGGTCATATGCATCATTAAGGAGTCCTTCTAATTCAACCATGAAAGAGGGATTGGCTAAAAATGCATCATCTAAAGAACTCACATTGAATTCTTTCTTATTCAACTCCCCTTCATCCTTATTCAGCACCTCCTCCATTGCCCCCTCATCCTTCTTCAGCTCCTCCTCTGCCCCCTTATCCTTCTTCAGCTCCTCCCCCACTTCCCCCACCTCCTTTCTCTTCTGTATTTCTTTCTCCTTGTCATCATCCACTATAACATCATACATGTTTTGCTCTTCCACCACCTGATCCATGGTAGCAGCCTCAGTAGCACCCTTATCACCTTCCCTTTCACCTTCTTCTCTACTCTGCTGTGAAAGGAAGAAGCCTTCAAACAAAGATTCTTCCAAATTTGACATTTGGGTGACAGCTGGGAAACCAGGAACCTTACACTCGGCTTTTTTAAATGCTTTGGTGAACTCACCATAAACATCGGCAAGTCGAATAGCTGTCTCCGCCAAATACTTGATGGATTCTTTATTTTCATCAAGTGGTTCAGCTTCAACTTCTGTTTTAGCTTGAGGGAGAGAGTGACGTTCATGTTCAGGTTCAGGTTGAGGCTCGTGTTGAGCTTCAAGTCTAGGTCCAGCATATACAAATAAGGGTTGAACAAACCCCTTACCAAAGCCGCCCCCCTTATGCTTCTCCAACTTGACCCTTTCTCAGATCTACTCATCTGTCTAATTTGCTAACAATGGAAATGATCGAGGCACTGTTCTCGTCATGAAAATAACTCGATCCAAGTAGATGATCTGGAAAATCAGAATCGGCCCCTTAAAATAAGCTTTAGGGGAGGTAGCTATAGCCGCCTTCCAGGACATGACATTCTCAATCATATTCGACCGTGCAAATTTGCACCAATTCATGGAAGGGACATCAGACAGATTTGAATTACAGCTTAATTCGAGGACTCGGATGATCACCAACTACCCCAATCAACAGAACATTGACGATATAGATGAGAAAATTCCTCTTGAAATCGTCTTCCCCATCACGTTGCCCCATCATCTTTTCCAAAAGATCTTTTTTCGTAATATCTGATGTCGAAAATTGATCTCTATATTGCTTCACAACCTCTGCGTACTCTTTTTCTTTACAAAACATCCCGGCTGGAACAACATCAATACATCCCATTGGAAGTCCAGTTGCAACATGGACATCCTCATCCGAGATCACCAACTTGTGGTCCATCAATGAACAGTCGAAAGGATTAAATGTTTCGACAATCCATCTGGCCAAATGGCCATTGATTTCTTCCGACTGAAGTTGCAAAAGACCTCCGAACCCCATACTTTTGATGGCTTCAATTTGCTGTTCAGAGGGGTCCATCTTGAACAGATTAGTGATCAACGAAGGACTCATACGGGTGAGGAGAGGCTTGTACTGATCAGACCTAACCCTTGTTTTGGCAGGAACTTTACTGCTGTCAGGAGCCTTCCTCTTGTTCTTGGTAGGACGTAAATCTCGTCGGACTTCCTCGGAAACATTAGGTTGACTAGGTTGACATGTTGGTATTTGGTCTGCTCCTGCTCCTGTTGTACTTCTTCTCATACGGGTGAGGGGAGGCTTGTACTGATCAGAGCTTTTCATTTATTTGGCAGCAACTTTACTGCTGTCAGGAGCCTTCCGCTTGTTCTTGCTAGGTTGATGCTTTGGTATTTGGCCTGCTCCTGCTACTGCTGTACTGCTTGTGCAGGGAGGATTATCTGCAAAAGTGATTAAAATTAACAATGTAAGGGTAAATGCTCACCATTGTCATTCAAATGCGTTAAAAAATCAAAAGAATTAGAGTTGGTTACTGCACATGAATTGTATTTTATGCATCTACAAAGCTATTTCATGCATTGCTAAGGGTAAATGCTCACCATTGTTGTCAATAGAAGGCAGATTTGATGTAACTTGCTTGGTTACTGATTGTTGGATACGTGGACTCGTTCGACGTGGAGGTCTTTGTTCTGGTGCAACACCCTTGGTAGAAGTACCTGTGAAAGTAAAGAGTATCCGGGAGGCAGCTTGTTTAGTGCATATATAGTGTTATTGCATGCACGTGGATAGGATTTTGATGCAAGTAGAAGGGTACTGCAAAAAATTTAGAAGTCTACTGCACCTAAAAAACGTCTATGTTAACAATTGAACATGTGAACATGAAACAATGGAAGCTCAATGTTTGACAAAATATGGAAAATGAAATTTAGTAGAGAAACATTCTGGTTCTACAGCGGTAGTAAGTACACCTAGGTTTGGTACGAGTATCGGTCTAAGTAGTGTGACGGAGGCAACTTGTTTCATGCATGTATATTTTTTTGATGCAAGCAGAAGGTAGTGTATTGTACAAAACTAGGAAAATAAAAATACATTAACATAAAATATCATACTTAATATGTACAAGGGACAACATAATCCGGCCAGCTGACTACATAATTTGTACAACGCAAAACGAATCAAAGAGTTTAAACACAGCCAGATACGTACATAATTTCTACAATCCAAAACGAATCCAAAAGTTTAAACAGCCAGCATGCTATATAGTAGAAATCCTAAAGGTTAAATAGCTTATACAAAGTTTATCCAAGGCTAGCTGCCATAACACAAAAGGTGACCACATCAAACTTCAATACTCCAACGAAGCTACGTCAGGAGGAAATAATGTCATCCGTCTCAACATAATGTTTGCGAAGGTATCTATTAGGCTATTCGCTTCTGATGGTGTTTCCAAAGACTTTATGAACTCATTAAGTTCTACTATTTCATGAGCTTCGAGGTCGCGAAGGTGTTCCAGTTGGAACTGATTTCATTGTTGACGGTAATGCAAGAGAGTCTCAACTCCATAAAATATAGGCTGGAAACACTTGTACCTTTTGTAGATGATTCTGCCACCCCTACAAATAATACGGACACCGTTGATGTCATTTTGGTGCAGGGTAAGACGATATGACCTTTGAATGAGTGGCACACGTGGATGAAAAAGAAAAAGCTTACACCAATTTTTGCAAACCATTGCCATATTTGCTTTATCGTCGTTACTAAGTCGCTGAAATATGTTAGTAACTAAGTCTTGATTGTTGAGAACAGAATCTAATGGTGCTTGGTTACGGTTTCTAGTGAAGTCGACGTTCGCTAATGGATGAAAGGGGAAACTCATATTTTGTTTTTTGGCATTAGCGTAATCTTCTAAATCTGCTGCAACACCATTGACTACCCACCCCTTGCACCAATTGGCGATAACCATGCTTTGATATGTATAACTAATAAAGAAGAAAGCACATAATGAATTATAAGCATGATAAGCTAAGGTGCACGATGAAAGTACATAAATAGAAACATGTAATGAAGCAAACAATGTATGTGTGTAAACAAAAGAAATTATGCATATTTTGGGGTAAGGGATGCAACATAGAAAAAACAGACGAAGGTACACAGAGTTTCATAATGAACGTACTTTGGTCAACGACATCATTTATGGTTGGATTTCTTGGTTTTGGTGGGAAATAATCTTTCACCGATCTACCTCCTTGTATTGGTAATTTTTTTACTGGTGATTTGTTCTTCATTGCAACAGTTTTTCGCCTCATATCTGTAAATATATTGACTGATTTTAACGCGGCTACAAGTATAAATTTCAGCGAATGCAAAATTGAGCGCATTAAAAGCTAAGCCGATTTTACGCTAAGGGAACCATATTTGATGTACATTGGACCCTATTTGACGCACACTAAACCTTACTCCATGCATGTTCACAGGATGGGTATCGTAAAACCTAAGCCTACTTGCTATAGAAAGCTGAAAACATAAACTAACTACTAGCTGGACTATTGTTTCAGTTCCGAGCAATACAGATCATTAAAACCAAATGATCATTACAAATCAGCAAAATCAATTATAAATAATTACTTGAACAATATAAACTATGAGATTTGCAATAAGAACAAAAATGCAGAACTAACTAAACTGTAAGCAACATATAAACTATGAATTTCGTTGCAAATGAGTTCAATGCATAGTCTTCACTGAGCATGAAAACATTCGTGTAGACAGAACCTTATTCGATGCGCACAGACCCTTATTTGATGCAGGCTGAACCTTATTTCATGCATAGTGAACCTTATTCCATGCATGTTCATAGGACGGGTAACCTAAAACCTAAGCCTAATTAACTAAAAATAACTGAGTAAATAAGTTCAATGCATAGTTTTGACTCTTGAGACAATCTGATGTTACTGTAGGAAGACTTGAAACATGTACAAATTTGATTCAAAATGAATTTAATGTGACACAATCTGATTATCATGCTAAGACACTCGAAAGTTGTAATCCGCAAAACCTAAAACTATAACTAACATCCGAAATTACAGCAAATTAGGGTTACAACTAATTAGGGGAAAAATATGATAAACAACGAAGAACAAAAACTAAGAATCTCAAGCAACGAAGAACAAAAACTAAGAATCTAAAGCAACAAAGAACAAAAACAAAGAATCTCAAGCAACAAAGAACAAAAACTAAGAATCCTCACAGAATAACAATGAGTGACACGAATTAGGGAAATTACAGTAAATTAGGGTTTATAGCTAGTTAGGAATTCTTAAATGTTATTTTTGTCGGGCTTGTTGCGCAATTTAATAAATTGAGTAACTGGGTAAGTAGCTTTGAAATTACAAAATTGTCATTACATAATTAAACGTATACCTAAAGTAAAGCAGCATTCAACGAAAATAAAGCAAAATAAATTGTTAAACAACAATCAATTATTTATATAATCATATTCATTTTCAAGTCAGTAGTGTTAATAAGAATAATCATAATAAATTGCACAAATTCTCACTTGTGACAGACTAAAGCAAATAATAAGAATAATCATAATAAGATCATTTACGTCAATAGTGAAGAACATTAATTACGAATATTGTTCACATCTCGCAATAATACGGCACAATCATCTTGATGTCACAGTACACACAATGTTGCACTAATAATTTTGTACTATTATTTGTTATCATATCAAAAATATTAGTCACGGTAAAAATCCAGTGCGTAGCTAAGAGCAATAATTAGTCACGGGTAATTTACCTGTGACAATAAATCACAATTAGTCACGGTAAGAATTTAGTGTGTATGTTAGGATGAGAGAGAAAGTTGAGAGAGAAAGTTGAGAGAGAAAATCCCCCAAACTTTTAGGAGTTTTTCTGACCTGCAGCAATGGCTCGATCAAAAAAATCCAATAATAATCCTAATCATTCATCGAATCAAAAATCAAAAAAACATGAAAATAAAGATAAAGAAGTTGCCAGACACATCAAATTCTCCTCTATGGATTTTGAATCAGATTTAGAAGTTATTGTGGAGGATGAGGAAATTGAAGCTCATATTCTGGAGGAACCGACGAATCCAACAACACCATTGCTTCGAGTTACGAAAGAGGATGTTGCTGGTGAGATTTCGTACTGGTCTACTTCAGTTTATTGTTATATTCTTGGTGCAAATCCACCTAGTAATGTGATTACGGGGTTTGTTAAGAGGGTTTGGCAATCTAATGGGGTGGATAAGATCTCATTCATGTCTAATGGTATTTTTATTGTTAGATTCAAAACTTTAGATCAGAAAGAAGAAGTGTTAAAGAATGGTCATCTTATTTTTGATAATAAACCAGTTATATTTAATTAATGGAAACACGACTATGAATTGCTGAAACATGATGTGAAAACTATACCTCTTTGGATTAAATTGTATGGACTGGATTTGAAGTTTTGGGGGATTGATTGCCTTAGGAAATTGAGTGGTACAATTGGGAAGTTCATTAAGTGTGATGAGTCAACGATGAACAAGGTTTTTTTGGGATATGCCAGAATGATGGTAGAAGTCCAAATTGGTCAAAATTTTCCCGAGGAAATCCAGTTTTTGGATGATAATGGGAGAGTGACAAGTTCTAAGGTGGCTTATGACTGGCTTCCGATTACATGTACTGCTTGTAAAGGTTTGGGACATAGAGCTGAAGTCCGTAGGAGAGGAGAAAGGGATGAGAGGACTAAGAAGGAGTGGAGGAAGAAAAAACCTCCCAAAAATGGGATCCCAAAACCTCAGCCTACTCAAATGGGTAAGGTGGTGAAACCACAGCTGATGGAGAAACAGAAAGATAAAATGATTCCTGTGGTTAGCACTATGCAAGTACCTATCACTCCTAGCATACTAGTAAGTAAGATAGGGGAGGAGAAATCTATGCCTAGGAAATTACTTACTAGGTTAATGAGAGGAGATGGGGAAAAGAGGATGGTGTCACCTGGGCTGTCTTTTGTTGAAGCTTTGACAGGCTCATTGCATAAGACCAGGACAGGATTGTTTGATAAGGAAGTGTTTGAAAAAGGGGGACCCAGTAACATTAACTCTGATAATGGGTAGCTATGGCTTTTTGAATGTAAGGGGGATGAATAGTTATGATAAACAGCAAGAAATAAAATGGTTTTTGAAGTCTAATAAGGTAGGGTTATGTGGTCTCTTGGAAACCAAAATAAAGAGTAAAAACTGGAATAAAGTTAGTAGTAACGTTTGTGATGATTGGTCTATTTGCACCAATTCAAGCTTTCATAAGGGAGGGAGAATTTGGATGTTGTGGGAGCCACATCAGTTTTGTGTGAATGTGAAAGATATGTGTGCTCAGTGTATTCATGCTGAGGTGATTGATTTGAGTAGGAAGTTCAGTTTTGTGATCACTTTTGTTTATGGCTTTAACAAACATCAAGAGAGGGAGGATCTGTGGCACAAATTGAAACAATATGCAAGAGGGGTTAGAGTCCCTTGGATGGTTTGTGGTGATTTTAATGCTGTCATGGATATAGATGAGAGAATTGGAGGAGCTCATATAACTATGGCTGACATTACAAGTATGTCACAAACTATAACTGATTGTGAGTTATATGCAATGAAAGGTTGTGGCTCCTTTTTCACTTGGAACAACAAGCATGAAAATCAGGATAAGGTGTATAGGAGGATTGATAGGGTGTTTGTGAATGAAGCATGGGTTCATGACTATCCTAACAGTGTTGACAACTTCTTACCTGAGGGTTTGTTTGACCATTGCCCCTGTTTGATTCAGTTGGAGGATAAGGGGGTAAGAAAGAAGGGGTCATTTAAGTATTTCAACATGTGGTCTTTATCTGAGGATTTTGATGCCATTGTGAGATCTGGCTGGAGCAATGAGGTCCAGGGGACTCCCATGTTCAGAGTTGTTTCAAAATTAAAGAATTTGAAGAGAGGGTTGAAAGAACTGAATGCTAACCAATTCAGTGATGTGGAGAATTTGACAAAAATCACTGAAGTCACTCTGAAAGAATTGCAGACCTTACTCAGGGATGACCCTTTGAATGAGAGTTTGTGTTCTGCTGAGAAAAAGTGTTCTAATGACTTGGAGCTTTTAAATAAAGCGAAATATGATTTCCTTAGGCAAAAAGCTAAAACTGCATGGATGACTGAAGGTGATGAGAATACTGCTTTCTTTCATGCTAGTATTAAGAGAAGAAGGGCTGTGAACAAGGTGTATCAGCTTAAGAATATGGGAGGGAATATCTGTAATAAGCCTGATGATATTAAGAGTGCTTTTGGAGCATTTTATATTAATCTGCTAGGGACTTCAAAACCAGTTGCCCCTATAAATAGGAGGGTTATGAGGCAAGGGAATGTATTGAATAATAGTCATTGTAGCTTATTGATGGCTCCTGTTACTGCTCAGGAGGTTAAAGATGCCATGTTTGACATTCCTGGTACAAAGGCACCTGGACCAGATGGATATAGCAGTCAGTTTTTCAAAGATTGTTGGAGTATTGTGGGGACTGATGTGGTAACTGCAATTCAGTCAGTGTTTCAGAGTGGGCAACTTTTGAAGCAATGCAATAACACTGTAATCTCTCTGATACCAAAAGTTGATATGCCAGAATCTGTGTCATAATTCAGCCCATTGCCTGTTGTAATACCCTGTATAAATGTCTTTCAAAGGTGATCTGTCAAAGGTTGAGGGGCATCTTGCCTGATATCATTTGTCAGTCCCAGAGTGCGTTTATCAAAGGGAGGGATATTGTAGGTAACATCCTTATTTGTCAGGATTTGATAAGGTTGTATAATCGAAGGTCTTGTTCTCCTAGAGTTCTAATGAAGCTGGATATGCAGAAGGCTTATGATTCAATTGAGTGGTCGTTTATGGAAGAAGTGTTGAAGGCCTTGGACTTCCCTGATAAGATGGTGCACATCATAATGCAATGTGTTTCTACCCCTTCTTACACTTTGGCCTTGAATGGTGAGATCTTTGGGTTTTTTAGAGGTAAAAGAGGATTGAGACAGGGTGACCCACTATCCCCTCTCTTGTTTACTCTTTGTCTTGAGTATCTTAGCAGAATTTTGATTACTATACAGAAGCATGAGAAGTTTAGGTTTCATCCTCTGTGTCAAAGAGTGGGACTCAATCATTTGTGTTTTGCAGATGATCTTATCTTATTTTGGAGAGGGGATAGAGCCTCTATTGAATTGTTGTTGAACATCTTTAATTATTTTTCAAAAGCCTCTGGGCTTACTCTGAATAGAAGTAAGTCTCAGTTCTATTGTAATGGAGTGGATGAAGGTGTGATTAAAGGGGTTGAGCAGGCTACTGGAATGCAGAGAGGAAAAGTACCGTTCAAATACCTAGGTGTAAATGTGTCTACGAAGAGACTTTCTGTGTTGGAGTGTGAAAGCTTGGTTGAGAAAGTGGTTAGTAGAATAAGAGGGATGGGAACAAGGCACTTGTCTTATGCAGGTAGACTGGTGTTGATCAAATCTGTGCTCAGTACATTACATAACTACTGGGCTAGGATTTTTATTCTACCTAAGACTGTGTTAAGGAAGATTGAAGCTATTTGTCGAGCTTATTTGTGGCATGGGAAAGATACGAGAGAGAGTCCTGCTCTAGTAGCATGGGAGAAAATTTGTAGGCCTAAAAGAAAAGGGGGTTTGGGTATATACAATCTGATGGACTGGAATGTGGCAGCTATAGGAAAATACGTCTAGTGGATTGAGATGAAGGCAGATCATTTATGGGTAAAATGGGTTTATGCCATTTATATCAAAAGGAGCACATGGAGAGATTATGAACCTACAACCAATTCTAGTTGGGCATGGAGAAAAATTTGTCAAACTAAGAGGAGGTTGAAGGATTTCATTTGGCCACAGAATCAGAACTACACTATCAGCTCTGCGTATACATGGTTACAACCTACTGTAAGTGATGTTGAATGGTATCATTGGAGTCAGAATAACTGGGCAGTCCCAAAACATCTGTTTATTGGATGGCTGGTTGCTCAGCAGAGATTACTTACTCAAGATAGATTGCTGATGATGAGCATTTGCACTACGAATGAATGCTTTCTGTGTGGAGTCAAGTCTGAAAGTCATGCTCATCTTTTTTTTGAGTGTGATTTCAGTAACAGATGTAGACAGGAGATTATGAAAAGGAGCAATCTACACATCCCTTTAACTGATTGTGTAGGCAGATGGACCAGAGGGAGATACAGATCCTTATGTAAAAAGAAGATTGCTGGGATGATCATGATTGCGTTAATGTACCACATCTGGTGGAGTAGAAACAAGTGCAGAATTGATGGGTTTGTAAGAAGACCAGACACAATTGCTAGAACAGTTTTAAAAGATGTTAATGATAGGTTGCATAAGTGTAAGGTCAAGAGTACGAATAGAGGAGTACTAGAATGGATAGATAGTCTAAAGAATCTAATGATGAATTAGACAAACTGGCTGCTAAATTCCAGTTTGTAGAAATGTTTTTTTTTTTTTTTTTTTTTTTTGGTAAAGGTAAAAAATTATATTAGAAAAGTGACGAAGGTTCGAACCTTCCTTACAACAAAATCATCTCATCAAACTATCCAGCCATTGTTTCTCCCTGCAAGGAGCATGGCCATTAGATCGAAAATTGATCTTAGTTTTTACTTCCTCTTTGATAATGTTGAACATGATTACTGGTTGCAAAATCTTAAACTCCACTTTGGCTTTATTTCTTTGAATCCAAAGGTTGTAAATCAAGGCATTCAGAATGCTGTTGAGTACACCCCTTTTCATTTTTGATCCCCGTCTGCTTAGTCTCCAACTAGTCACATTAGTAGAAGGTATGTCCATTCTGAGCCATTCCTGTATATGTTTGAGAACCCTAGAGCTGTACTGACACTGAAAGAAAAGATGAGAGATCTGTTCTGGCGCATTCCCACAAAGATAGCAGTCATCAGTATCTGCTACACCAAATTTCAAAAGTTTTTCCCTTGTATTCAGAGCTTCATGATGATACAACCAATTCACAAATGTATGTTTCCTGGTTGTCCATTCATTCCAGATAAGAGCAGGCCAATGATGGATAGCTGAAGCAGGCCTTAGATGATCATACACTTGCTGTATAGAGTATTGGGAACTATCAGCAGAGATCAGGAGGTCTTTAACCTTACATACACTTTTCCATGTCCAAGCCACATCTAAAGGAGGTAAGTATGTAATCCAGTCTGCCCCTTTAAGATAAGTGTGGCTGATCCATTGTACCCAGAGCTTGTCTGGTTTAGCATGAATCCACCAGGCAAGCTTACCCACAGCAGCTTTGTTCCAGAGTCTATCATTTTTCAATCCTAGCCCCCCTTCCTTGATAGGTTTGCAAGCTTTTTCCCATGAAACTGGAGGGACTCTTTTGTAGTCAGGCCCCCCATCCCATAAATAATTCCTGCATAAAGCTTCCAATTTATGGAGTATTGATGCTGGTAGAATAAAAATCTGAGCCCAGTAGTTATAGAGGGTTTTCAGAACAGCTTTGATGAGGGTCAATCTGCCAGCATAAGACACCTTTCTTGCTCCCATCACTCTTATTCTTTCCATGACCTTATCAATGATAGGTTGACAATCCTTTTCATTTAGCTTTGTAGGTTTAATAGGCACCCCTAAGTACTTAAATGGTAAAGCTCCCTCCACACATCCAGCCACCTGAAGAATGTCCTCCTTGACTGCAATTGACACCCCATTAAAGTAAGCATTTGTCTTCCCTGGGCTCATTTTCAAGCCTGAGGCTGCAGAGAAGCTTGCAAATGTTCTAAGCATGATCATAATAGAATTAGTATCTCCTTTGCTAAAAAGCAAAAGATCGTCTGCAAACATCAAATGTGACATCTTCATTGGACCACATAAAGGGTGGAATTTGAAATTCATAACTTGAGTGGTATGGTTCAGTAATCTGGACAGGTATTCCATACATATTGTGAATAAGAGGGGTGAAAGGGGATCCCCTTGCCTGAGCCCTCTTTTCCCTGGGAAGAAACCAAATGTATCTCCATTGAGGCACAAGGAAAAGGAGGTTGAGGTGACACACTCCTTTATCAGATGGGTGAACTGATGAGGGAACTCAAGTGCCTGCAACATCTGAAAAACAAAATCACATTCAATGGTATCATAGGCCTTTTGAAGGTCTATCTTGAACATGCATCTGGGGGAGACTGTTTTCCTCTCATAAAGCCTGATCAGATCTTGGCAAATTAAAATATTTTCCATAATGCTCCTCCCCTGGATAAATCCACCTTGAGTTGGGGATATTATGTCAGGGAGTACCCTTGCCAGCCTTCTACAAAGTAGCTTTGAAATGATCTTATAAACTACATTGCAACATGAGATTGGCCTAAACTGTGTCACATTTTGAGGATTGATTGCCTTTGGAATGAGAGTGACATTAGTGGCATTTAACTGCTTCAGTAGCTGGCCTGAGCTAAAGAATTCATGTATAGCCCCACACACATCTGTCTGCACATGCTCCCACCCTGCTTTTAGAAATCTGCTTGTGAAACCATCTGGGCCAGGAGCCTTCTCATCTGGTATACTCCAAAGTATCTCTTTGATTTCATCATCAGTTATTGGTTGCAGTAAAATATTAGTGTGCTCAGCAGTGCACACTTTGCCCTTCTTCACTATATGATTGGCCACTGGAGTTGTAGGTATACTGGTTCCCAACAGGTCCTCATAGAAGTGGAGGAAACTGTTCTGTATGCCCTCATTAGTAGTGTGAGTTACCCCTCCTTTGTCTGTAATCTGCCATATAGCATTATTCCTCCTTCTGGCTTTCATCAATCCATGAAAATAGGATGTATTTGCATCCCCTTCCTGCAGCCACTTAGCCTTAGCCTTCTGTTATTGCAGGTATGTTAGCAAATGAGCTTTTAGAGTAATGTATCTATCATGGGCCTCAAATTCCTCCTGCATAAGGTGCATATCCCCAGGTGTCTGAATGAGTTTTTCCTGACACAGCTGCAATTGTAGTCTAGCCACCTCAGTAGCATTCTCAATGTCTGCAAATGCAAGTTTGTTAAGCTCCTTCAAAGGCTGTTTCATAGCTCTCATTTTATGTACTAGGATGTACATCTTAGTGCCATACACTGTAGTCTTCCATTCTCTAGTCAACATAGTAGAGAAATCTGTAGCATCTGCCCACATGTTCAGGAACTTGAATGGTCTGTTTCTGCTTTCCTTAGTCTGTCCATTGCTTATAATGCAAGGGTTATGATCAAAATACCCTTCAGGAAGAAAGTTGGCCTGCATATTTGGTAACTGCCTATCCCATTCTGCATTAGTGAAAACTCTGTCCAATTTGGTGTACACCCTATCTTCAGGTTTTTGTTTATTTGTCCAGGTGTAGAAAGCTCCCACACTAGGACACTCAGACAAATCACAATAGGTCATACAATCAATGAAAGGTGTTGCCTCAGCCAAACTGAAACCCCCACCTAGTCTCTCTTCTGGTTTCATGACACAATTAAAATCTCCCCCAACTGCCCATGGACCTTGTATATTATCTGCCAGTCTAGCAATGTTCTCCCACAAGGTTTCCCTTTCAGTCACTCCATTAAAGGCATACACCATAGTGAAGTAGCATTGAAGCATACTTGGCCTATGATGTATAGAAACATGAATATACTGTGGATTGTATTCCATGAAGTCCACATGGTAATCCTCATGATTCCACCCAATCCAAATCCTTCCCCCTGGGTGAGTGTATTGGAACTGATACTCCAATTAGTAAACATGTTCATAGTTTGATGATAATTTTTTGGTTTTATTTTGGTTTCTAATAAAGCAAAAACTCCTACCTTATTTTGAAGCAGTAGTTTATTTATATCACGCTGCTTTTCTATTCTATTCATGCCCCTCACATTCCATATACCAATAATCATTGGGATATGGTAGGGGTTTGTATCTTATTAGTTCCTCTTCCCATGCTTCCCCCACCTGTGATTACACTGGCATATGTGGGGCTATGGCACTGGTCTGAGATATCTTTCATAAAAGCTGTAGGCATACCATATTTTGGTTCCTGAGAATCAGTCCCCTCCTGCTGTGATGGTGTTTTAGAAGCTGTGGTAGCCTGGTGTTCTGGGGCAGGACCCTTGTCCCCTTGCTTGTCTGATGAGAGGGGTGGTCTAGCACTCTGGGTGCCCACCTTCCTCCTCCACACCAGATGTTGAGGTTGCTTATTTGGGATCTTCCTGCACTTCTCTGCAATATGGCCTACTGTATGACATTTAGTGCATTTTTTTGGCAGCCATTCGTACTCCACTTGGATAGTAGTGAGGTTGCCTTTCTCATCTTGTACCTTAATGTGGTCTGGGAATTTCTGGTCTACTTGAACCTCAACCAGTAATCTAGCAAACCCCAGTCTGGTACGTTTTTCAGTGGCCTCATCTCTTCTCAGATACTTTCCAACTCTTCCTACTATCTTGGGAATGCTATCCCCCCACATCTTTAATGGCAATTTATGCAACCTAACCCAAGTGGGCACGGTTTTGACATCCTCCTTTTCCATGTCAACATCTGGTATCCACCTCTTGATGATAACAGGCTTGCTATCAAACATGTATATTCCTGCTGCCAACACTGCATCCTGCATCTCTTTCGTCTGAAATCTGACTACAAAAACACCATTATGCATGAAAGAGATAGTTTCTATATTATGTTGCTTCCAAATTCTTCTCAGGTAGCCTTCAAACGCAGGCCATCGTGGATTGGCCCCCACTACAAACCCATAGACTGCATATTTCCAGAAATCTAGTTCCCCTTGTACGTCAGCCTCTGTTATAGTGATCACATCATCCTCTTCATCAATTATTTCTTCTATTTTCTTGCCATGTCTATCATACCAATCCCCCATATTGTCACTGTTATCGCTTGTTATGGTTTCTGTTACCTTTTCTTGTTGTTCATGATCATCGAATTGGAATGGTGCAACCCCTGTTAAATTTGCTAAACTTCCAAATCTGTTTGCCTCCTCTACGTTCGGTCTATTGTTCATACTGCTTTTTTGTCCTTTGTCCTTGTGAGCCATAGCTTTCCTGTTGGTGATGTTACGTAATTGCGAAGGTGAAGCCTCCATAGCCAATATGCACAGGAGTTTCAGATCACAGCCGTCACTTCACTTTTCAAATCGCCATGGCGGGAGCTCTCTAGGTTTTTTTTTTTAGGATTCTCGTTTGTAGAAATGTTGGTAGGGTGTAATACTTTGATCTTTAATGACAAGCTTACTTTTTCCCAAAAAAAAAAAAAGAATTTAGTGTGTGGCTAAGAGCAATATAGTCACGGATAATTTAGCTATGACAATAAATCATAATTAGCCACGTTAAGAATTCAGTGTGGCTAAGCACACTAATTAGTCACGGTTAACTTACATGTGACAATAAATCATAATTAGCCACGACATTGTGGCTAAAAATAATTATTAGCCACGTTCGTGACTTGATGCGTGACTAAACGCATTTGTTAGCCACGGTCATGGCTTAATTCGTGACTAAAAACAATTATTTGTCACGGATATATTTCCCCGTGACATAAATTTTTTTACCAATTATTTTGAAGGAAGGGGACTTTTTTTCCCGTGACTAAGCAAATTTAGGTCACGAATTATGAATTCACGTGACATAAATCGTGGCGCAAGTGTCATTATGTTGTAGTGGTTGCAGATAAAATGCATATAAGAAAAAAAAATAGAGTGAAATCGCCATTAAATTGAGAAGGCGATTACCTTAATTTGTCACGAAAATGCTGGTGAGGTGAATGATAGGAGAAGCAGATGATCGGAAAGTGATAATCGGAGACGATGAAGGTAGCAGAGTGATGATCGGAGACGATGATCGGAGAAAACGATCGGAAATGGCGAGGGAGATGATGATGATCGTAGAGGGAGAAGAAGAGATGAGTGAGAAAGCAAAAATGGGGAAATGAATAAGATTGAAGGGTTTGGGGATGGGGTTCACAGTTCAGCGCGTAAAACGAATTTCCTTTTTTTAAATAAAAAAATAAAAAAAGGCCACTGTGAATCGAACCCAAGATGTCCAAGGTTGAAGGACGGAATACATACCAACTGAGATACAAGCTTACTAATGCTATATAACGAAAAAAATAAATATATAAACATGAAGTAGCGTGAATATTGGACCCCTTGAAATTAGGGGCCCTGTTCTACCGCACGGGTTGTTCACCCCTTAGGCCGGCCCTGGGTAAATGCTGGGCCGTCTCAACAAAAGTGGAGGTTGGTGCAAAAATAAAATATGAGGTCCTAAATTTTGGAACTCAAAATGCAAACTACAAAATATTGAAGCCGATTTTTAGAATTGTTGGCACGATTTTGTGAAAAAAAAAACCGATAAAATAAATTACTTTGATTTTCGACCCTTGATCCTTCCTCCAATAGCCGCAAATGCATTAAATTTTATAACAATATTATCTATCTCGATATCTACCGCGGAACCGCCTAATCCAACCCTAAACCCTTCCCTTGCTTCACATACGAACGACAATAAGACCAAAAGACACCATAGACTGGGACGGGTGAACCCTTTTTTGGGGGACAAGTAAAAATTATAGGGCCGGGTATTCCTAAAACGGGACGGGAAAGGGTTTAGGGTTAGATTAGGTGGATCCGCTATCGCGGAACCGCCAAATCCATCCCTAAACCCTTTCCTTGCTTCACATACGAACGACAATAAGACAAAAAGACACCCTAGATGGGAACGGCTGAACCCTTTTTTATGGGACAGGTGAAAACTATGGGGCCGGGTATTCCTAAAACGGGACGGGAAAGGGTTTAGGGTTGGATTAGGCGGATCCGCTACCGCGGATCCCCCTAATCCAACCCTAAACTGTTCCCTTGCTTCACATACGAACGACAATAAGACAAAAATACACCCTATATGGGGACGGGCGAACCCTTTTTTGGGGGACGGGTGAAAAATATGGGGCCGGGTATTCCTAAAACGGGACGGGAAAGGGTTTAGGGTTGGATTAGGCGGATCCGCTACCGTGGATCCACCTAATCCAACCCTAAACCCTTCCCTTGCTTCACATACGAACGACAATAAGACAAAAAGACACCCTAGATGGGGATGGGTGAACCCTTTTTTTGGGGGACGGGTGAAAACTATGGGGCCGGGTATTCCTAAAACGGGACGGGAAAGGGTTTAGGGTTGGATTAGGCGGATCCGCTACCGCGGAACCGCCTAATCCAATCCTAAAACCTTCCCTTGCTTCACATACGAACGACAATAAGACAAAAAGACACCCTAGATGGGGACGGGTGAACCCTTTTTTGGGGGACGGGTGAAAACTATTGGGTCGGGTATTCCTAAAACGGGACGGGAAAGGGTTTAGGGTTGGATTAGGCGGATCCGCTACCGCGGAACCGCCTTATCCAATCCTAAACCCTTCCCTTGCTTCACATACGAACGACAATAAGACAAAAAAAACACCCTAGATGGGGACGGGTGAACCCTTTTTTGGGGGACGGGTGAAAAATATGGGGCCGGGTATTTCTAAAACGGGACGGGAAAGGGTTTAGGGTTGGATTAGGCGGATCCGCTATAAGTAAAACTGACCATATTTCAAAGTTCTGATTCCAATTTCTGTAATTGTTTGAATGGTTTGAAAAATTGCTTTGGAATAATCATCCGTAAAGAATACACAATAAGGAATGTCAGATGAGTTTATGGGAAAATTAAAGAGATTTTTTTTTTTAAAGAAATAAATTGTTTTTATTTTGGGAAGGAGATTGATGAAGTACAAAGGAGATGAATAGAGACACAAGTATACCGTGTGTTTTTTGCTAATTTTATCATTTTTTTACATCTATAGTGTTATTTACCTGTGAAAGTAAATAGTATTCGGGAGGCAGCTTGTTTAATGCATATATAGTGTTATTTCATGCACGTAGATAGGTTTTGGATGCAAGCAGAAGGCTACTACAATTAATTTAGATGTCTATTGCACCTTAAAAACATCTACGTTAACAATGGAACATGTGAACATGAAACAATGGAAGCTCAATGTTTGACAAAAAATGGAAAATTAAATTTAGTAGAGAAACATTCTGGTTCTATAGCGGTAGTAAGTACAGCTATGTTTGTTACGAGTATTGGTCTAAGTAGCGTGACAGAGGGATCTTGTTTCATGAATGCATTTTTTTTTTGACGCAAGCAAAAGGTAGTCTATTGCACAAAATTAGGAAAATAAATTACATTAAGATAACATATCATACTTAATTTGTACAAAGGGATAACATAATCCAGGAACTTACACAACCAGCTAGCTACATAATTTGTACAACACAAAATAAATACAAGAGTTTAAACACAGCCAGCTACATAAATAATTTCTACAACCCAAAACGATTCCAAAAGTGTAAACAGCCAGCCAGCTATATAGTTTATACAACGCAAAACGAATCCTAAAGATTAAATAGCTTCTACAAAGCTTATCCAAGGCTAGCTGCCAGCATACAAAAGGTTACCACATCAAACTTCAATACTCCAACCTAGATAAGTTAGGAGGAGATGATGCTTTTACCCGATATAACGCAATACGTGCGAAGGTATCTAGTATGTTGTACTCTGCGGGGTCTTTTTGCAAAGACTGTATGAACTCATTAACTTGTGTGATTTCATCAGGTTTGAGGTCGCGAAGGTGTTCTCGTTGGAACGGATTTTTTTGTTGACGGTAATGCACGAGAGTCTCAACTCCATCCAATGTACGCTCGAAACACTTGCACCTTTTATAGATGATTCTGCCACCCCTACGAATAATACGGACACCGTTGATGTCGTTTTGGCACAGGGTAAGACTATATGCTGTTTGAATGAGTGGCGCACGTGGATGAAAAAAAAAATACTGACACCATCTTTTGCAAACCATTGCCATGTTTGCTTTGTCGCCATTTCTAAGTAGCTCAAATATGTTAGTAACTAAGTCTTGATCATTGAAAACGAAATCTATTGGTCCTTGCTTACGGTTGCTAGTGAAGTCGACGTTCGCTAATGGGTGAAACGGGAAACTCATATTCTGTTTTTTTGGCATTAACGTAATCCTCTAAATCTGCTGCAACATCATTGACTACCCACCCTTGCACCAATCGACGATAACCATTCTTTGATATGTATAACTAATAAAGACGAAACCAGAGAATGAATTATAAGCATGACAAATTAAGGTGTACGATGAAAGTAGATAAATACAAATTAAGGAGTATGAGTTTTGCAATCAGAACAAAAATGCAGAACTAACTAAACTGTAAACAACATATAAACTATGAATTTTGATGCAAATGAGTTCAATGCATAGTCTTCACTGAGCATGAAAACATTCGTGCAGACAGAACCTTATTCGATTCGTACAGACACAATCTGATGTTACTGCAGGAAGACTTGAAACATGTACAAATTTGATTCAAAATGAATTTAATGTGAATTGGTAACACTATCTGATTATCATGCTAAGAGACTCGAAAGTTTTAATCCGCAAAACCTAAAACTATAACGAACATCCGAAATCATCAAGCAACGAAGAACGAAAACTAAGAATCGTCACCAGAAGAACAATTTGATGTTGCTGCAGGAAGACTTGAAAAATGTACAAATTTGATTCAAAATCAATTATAAATGATTATCATGTTAAGAAACTCGAAAGTTGTAATTCGCAAAACCTAAACCTAAGAATTCCTCACAGAATAACAATGAATGACCTGATTTAGGGAAATTATAGCAAATTAGGGTTTATAGCTGGATAGGAATTGATGAATGTTGGGGATAAAATACATGCATGATAAAATTTGAGTGAAATCGCCATTTTTTTTTTTTTGGTATAATGTAAAAATATATTAAAAATACCAAAGAGTTAGAAGGTCTAAACCTTCAAGCAATGAAGTACATCATCAAATTATATGAGCATTCTATCTATCCAGGTTCGATCCCTATTAGAGATACGACCTTTACAACATTTGGCTATACGAAACTTAAAGTCTTCTTGTAGCATCTTGAGTACGATATGAGGCCTAAGCAACGTTTGCTCAACCCTTGCCTTGTTCCTTTGGTTCCACACTTGATATATAGTAGCATTTAACAACCCATATATCACCCCTGTCCTGACCTTGGACCCTCTCCTTGCCAAGCACCATTGTCGTATATCCACAGTTGGGTATCTGATTCATGTCCAAGTCTGCAGCAACTGTATAAGTCTGGCATTATAACTTCATGTGAAATCGCCATTAAATTGAGAAGGATATTACCTTAATTTGTAGGAATAAGTTTCATAAATGTCGCAAAAATGCTGGTCAGATGAAGGAATTGAACCGCAACTTGAGAAGCAGATGATCGAAAAGTGATGATCGGAGACGATGAAGGTAGAAAAGTGATGATCATAGACGATGATCGGAGAAGACAATCGGAAATGGCAAGGGAGATGATGATGATCGTAAAGGGAGAAGAAGAGATGAGTGAGAAAGCGAAAATGGGAAAATTATTGAGATTGAAGGGTTTGGGGATGGGGTTCACAGTTCAGCGCGCAAAACCAATTCTTCAGCGCGTAAAGCGTTTTTTTTTAATTATTATTAGTGGTTCTCATTGTCGTTCGTATGTGAAGCAAGGGAAGGGTTTTGGGTTGGATTAGGCGGTTCCGCGGTAGCAGATCCGCCTAATCCAACCCTAAACCCTTTCCCGTCCTGTTTTATAGTTTTCACCCGTCCCCCAAAAAAGGGTTCACCCGTCCCCATCTAGGGTGTCCTTTTGTCTTATTGCCGTTCGTATGTGAAACAAGGGAAGGGTTTAGGGTTTGATTAGGCGATTCCGCGGTAGCGGATCCGCCTAATCCAACCCTAAACCCTTTCCCGTCCCGTTTTAGGAATACCCGGCCCCATAGTTTTCACCCGTCCCCCAAAAAAGGGTTCACCCGTCCCCATCTAGGGTGTCTTTTTGTCTTATTGTCGTTCGTATGTGAAGCAAGGGAAGGGTTTAGGGTTGGATTAGAAGGATCCGCGGTAGCGGATCCGCCTAATCCAACCCTAAACCTTGTCCCGTCCCGGTTTAGGAATACCCGGCCCCATAATTTTCACCCGTCCCCCAAAAAAGGGTTCACCCGTCCCCATCTAGGGTGTCTTTTTGTCTTATTGTCGTGCGTATGTGAAGCAAGGGAAGGGTTTAGGGTTGGATTAGGCGGTTCCATGGTAGCGGATCCGCCTAATCCAACCCTAAACCCTTCGCGTCCCGTTATCAAGGGAAATGTTTAGGGTTGGATTAGGGGGATCCGCGGTGGCGGATTCGCCTAATCCAACCCTAAACCCTTTCCCGCCCTGTTTTAGGAATACCCGACCCCATAGTTTTCACCCGTCCCCCAAAAAAGGGTTCACCCGTCCCGATCTAGGGTATCTTTTTGTCTTATTGTCGTTCGTATGTGAAGCAAGGGAAGGGTTTAGGGTTGGATTAAGCCGTTCCGCGGCCGCGGATCCGCCTAATCCAACCCTAAACCCTTTCCCGTCCCGTTTTAGGAATACCCGGCCCCATAGCTTTCTGTTGGAGATTGTGTCCTCCACATGTAGTGTGATAACGTCATTGAACATACCCTTGTACGGACAAGTGGGAGATTGTTGGGGCTGGTGTCCTTGACAATTAAGTACAATGACTTATTAAATCTCTTTAAGGATCACAAGGGCATACTTCTGTATTATTACCAGTTGATCCACGTTTATCAATAACGGTTGGCTTGCTAGATAAGTTTGACGTTATTGTCATACGGATGGCGGTGATCAACTGGTCCCTATACGTCACACCTATAGGACACGTTTGAGAGATGTGAAGGTATGAAAATACAGTCACATTTTGCCGGATATGACTAAACGGTTAGTCAGAGGTATTGACTATTAAATTAGTCAATAAGATGTTGAGAATTACTATTTAATACGGATTAAATAATTTTAGCTAATACGGATTACAAGAATAATTCGTAAATTAAATATAAACGGTTATATTTAATTAAATATAGTATTCGCAAATTAATATAAACAGTTATATTAATTTAGGTAATTATACAATATCGTATTTTATCAGACCGTTATTAATATATCGACTGTATTAATATCTGATAACATGTTACGATTTATAAATAAAACCCGCGAACAACTTAAAGCTAAATGGGTCGAATCACGCATTGGGATAAGGTAAGAGTGGAAAGCCCACTCCTACCCAAACCCTATTTCGGCCGGCCATGTAGTCTATATAAGGAGGAGGACTCTCCTTATGTAGACTACTCTTGGTGCACTATTAAATATTCTCAAGGTAAAATTAGGGTTTTGAGAGCACTCTTCTCCCAAAACCTCAGATCTCACATCTAAAACCTCAAGGGCTCTCCCTATATTGCAAGGCAATTGGAGAGGATTTCTAGCACACGCGGCCTCGTCTCAGACAAAGTCTTGGGTGCAAGTTATAGGAGGGAATTTGCATTAATTCCTGTTCTTAGGCCTTTTGCGCGAGGACTAAAGGTTGTACTTCTTTTCTCATGTTTTTAATCTTATGACGATATTCACAATTGCATATTTCATTATAATCCTGCAAATTTAGGGTGAATACGCGTTTTATTCCCCACAAGTGGTATCAGAGCCTTAGGCCATGAAAATTTTACAATTGTGTCTTTCATAAGTTTTAAAATTGTTGAAAACCGTGCAATCTGCCTAGGCACTCGATCGAGTCCCTGTTGCACTCGATCGAGTGCCCTCGTACCAGGCTTGTGCGTGTGATTTTTGTGAGAAATCGATCTTGTTTTTCGATTATAATTTGCATATTGTTAATTAATCGATATTTTTAGCAATATGTAAATCTTTTGTTGTTGTTTATATATGATTTACAAGTTTTAAATCCAAGTTATAAACTCGTTTTAATTTAAAAGTGCAGCGATTTGCTATTTTACGAGCCACTCGATCGAGCCATGCTGCACTCGATCGAGTGACCCTGACACTCGATCGAGTGCCCCTGTTACTCGATCGAGTGCTCTCGTTTCGGGGTGTTTATTTTCGAAAATAACTTGTTTTCTTATTTTCACATGGCTTAAAATAATATACTGTATACAGAAATAGTATATTATTTAGTGAAACGGTTCACCCTCGCTTGATACATATTGTTTTAAAACAGTTTAAAATAATGGATTATATGTTTGTTAAAATTGGTGATTAAAACGGTATAGTCACTCAATTTTAATCTTAAAAGGTGGTTTGGTATAAATTTATTAATCATAATAACAGTATTATGTCATGTATAAATTGTTTTTAGTTGATGCATTTTATTTATCGTCTTGTGAATGCCTTGAATGCTTTCAATAACGTATTTAATTTTTGCAAACGGTTGTAACTTAGTGTGGCCTTAGAAGATTGTGTTACCGTAATGATGGGACACGATCTTGCTTGTAATTTTGAGATCTTGAATCTCCGTTTTGGGTTTTTGCCATGTAATTACTTTTGTATTTAAATTAGAATGTATCTAGGATTACTTTTGTAATTTAAATTAGTAATTTTGTGAAGACCAAAGACAAGACGGAGACCGGATGCTCACTCCCGCTGCAAGGACCAAGATAGAACATCAAGACAAGCTTCTAGGGTCCAACGGTGGATTCCAAGTTGTTTTATGTTTATTTTGGTAGGATAGGCCACACTAGGACTTTTATTTGCGTTTATTGCATTTATCTTTACGCTTTCATCGATAATAGCTTGCATCATATTCCGCCTAAAAACCAAACCACCTATATCATGCCTGAAAACTGACTCATGTAGAGGTCTCGCGTTAGTTTTCTGTGACAATACAGATGTCATATGTCATTTAAAAGCCATCACTTTATTTAATTCATTCACGCAAATGCTAGTTTTTAGTTCACTTATATATGGATAAATAAAAGTTGATGGGGTCTTCCTCGTATAACCAAAAATTGAGATTAGTCTTTATAAATCAGCCTCCCATGAATCCCTTCTTCGTCGGTAGGCATAATATGACCCCTTCTACGTCGGGTAAGTGGGAACAGATGATTTATTTTATCTCAACATCATGGTCACTCGATAATATTCCAGTGACTGAGATGGACTAATAGATAGATATACGGAAATCTATCGACCAAGAGTTCCAACGATTGGAATTAGCCAAACTGTGGGCTTATCAATATACGGAAATTGAGTCTTGGGATCGTTTATATAATTCTTGAGGGAGATCAATTATATAAATGCTTGAGTCTACGAGTTTAAATTCAATTTAATATAGACTTAAATCACAACAATAAGTTGCTTATATGGTTTTGTTTTATCTTCCTTTTCAGTGTAGAACACGTTCAATAAAACTGCTGTAAAACTAAAATGGCTGGTGAAGACCCAATGCCAAGTGCCAAGCTAGCACGTGAATCCTGGCTAAAAGCCTTCATGGACTCCATGAATCAGTCCACTAGACTGAGGAATGATGGGTCAAACTTCTCTGACTGGGAGGCAGCACTACGGAATGCTGCCATTGCTGACGGAAAGCTCAAGTTCTTAACTGAGCCCATTCCGCCACACCCAGGAACTGGAGCTAGAGCCAACGAAATTCGCGCTCATAGCGATTTCGTTATGGAAGCGGGTGCGATAAAGAACGTACTCATCTATGCAATGGAATCCAATTTGCAAAGACGCTTCATAACCCATGGTGCAAACAAGATTTTCACCACGCTCACTAACGAATTCTCCAAGGCTCCGAGAATCGTTTCTTATGAGCATACCTGTCGCTTCTTTGAGGCGAAACTCCAGAAGGGCCAAGCTGTTAGCCCACATATTCTCAACATGATTGAGAATATCGAGAAACTGGAGTCCCTGAACTGCAAGATCAGTGAGAACATCATCGTTGATCGCATGCTTCATTCGCTTCATGATGGGTTCGCCCTCTTTAGGGCCAACTACTACATGAACGACATGAAGAAGACTCCCCATGAGCTCCACTCCCTTCTCGTACAGACTGAGAAGGATCTTAAGTTGAGTGGGAGTCTTAAGCAGGATGTTCTCATGATCTCCAGTAAGGGGAAAGGTAAAGGGAAGGCTAAAGCTCAGGGCGACCTAGCAGTAGGTAAGCCCAGGTTCAAGAAACCAGGATTTGCTAAGAGTGGGCCTGGTGAGTCGAGTAACTCACAAGGCAAGACAAAGAGCAAGGATACAAGCATGGAATGTCACCATTGCCACAAGACTGGGCATTGGAGGCGCTCATGCCCCGTGTATCGTGAGGACATTAAGGCAGGCCGTGTTACTCCTGTTGGTATGTCTTCTTCTTCTTTTATTCACATGATTGAGATTAACCACGCAAGTTGCGGAACTTGGGTACTTGATACTGGTTGTGGTTCTCATCTATGTAATCATGTGCAGGGCCTCCGAAACCAAGAACCCCTAATCAAGGGTGAGGTGGACCTGCGTGTCGGGAATGGAGCACGTGTGGCTGCAGTCTCGAAGGGAACATACGTAATCCAGCTTCCAAGTGGATTCGAGTTATTTTTATATAACTGTTATTATGTTCCTAGTTTATCCAAAAACATTATTTCAGTTTCTGCACTTGACAAACTCGGATTTTCATTTGTAATAGAGAATAATAGCTGTATTTTCTCTTTGCACAATATGATTTATGGCAAGGCAGTTTCCATGAATGGAATTTATGTTTTAGATCAAACTACCGAGATATTACATGTGAATAATAAAAGAATAAAGGTAGGTGACAAAGATCAAACTTACCTATGGCATTGTCGTATGGGACACATAAATGAGAAACGCGTTAAACAGCTCATACAGAATGGAGCTATTTCGCCCTTTGATTTCGAATCATATGGCACGTGTGAATCATGTCTCATCGGCAAAATGACTCGTATTTCCTTCAAAGGTGTTGGAATGCGCGCTGCCGACCTATTAGGACTCATACATACGGACGTATGTGGCCCTATGTCGATCAACGCACGAGATGGCTATAGGTATTTCATCACTTTCACGGATGATTTGAGTAGATATGGCTATGTCTACTTAATGAAACACAAAAGTGAATCCTTTGACAAGTTCAAAGAATACCAGAATCGGGTACAGAACCAGCTGGGTAAAAAGATTAAAGCACTACGCTCGGATCGTGGTGGTGAGTATCTTTCACGCGAGTTTGATCAACACCTAAAAGACTGTGGGATCGTACTACAGTTGACTCCACCTGGAACACCACAATTAAATGGTGTGTCCGAACGGAGAAATCGAACTTTACTTGATATGGTTCGATCCATGATGAGTCACACCGTTGTGCCTGATTCATTGTGGGGCTATGCTCTTTTGTCGGCCGCTCTAATACTTAACTGAAGTCCGTCTAAAGCTGTCGACAAGACTCCATTCGAGTTATGGAAGGGAACGGTCCCTAACTTGTCCTTTATTCGGGTTTGGGGCTGCGAGGCTTATGTCAAGTGGAGACACGAGGATAAGCTCGGCCCGCGATCGGTCAAGACATACTTTATAGGCTATCCAAAGGGAACGTTTGGTCATTACTTCTACTCGCCTACCGAACAACGTGTTTTTGTTGCGGCTAGTGCGACGTTCTTGGAGAAAGAATTTCTCGAGAACAAGTCGAGTAATAGAACCTTCGAGTTATCGGAGGTTCAAGAACCAACTACCGAGCAACCATTGGAGGAAACAGTTCCTTCAACCGAGGCTGCGGTAGATATCCCTGAGGAACCTAGGAGGTCAGGAAGAGTCTCTATTCCACCGGACAGATACATTGGTATGGTCGAGGAACACGATACAGATGACGTCTTACTCCTAGAGGGTAATGAACCCACAACCTATAAAGGTGCCATGACCAGTTCTGACTCAAAGCTATGGCTAGAAGCCATGCAATCCGAGATGGACTCCATGTATGAGAACAACGTGTGGGATCTTGTGGACCTACCTGCAAAGGTACGTCCCCTTCAATGCAAATGGCTTTACAAGATAAAGCATGCCGTGGAAGGACAACAAGATATCCATAAGGCTAGACTAGTTGCTAAAGGTTTCACCCAAGTGCCAGGCTTGCACTACGATGAGATCTTTGCACCCGTAGTCATGCTACGTTCCATTCGGATTATCTTAGCGATCGCCGCATTTCATGACTATGAAATATGGCAAATGGACGTTAAAACCGCCTTCTTAAACGGTTATTTGGAGGAAGAGTTGTACATGGTACAACCCGAGGGTTTTATCGATTCAGCACATCCTAAGAAAGTTTGCAAGCTTAAGCGTTCCATCTATGGACTTAAGCAAGCATCGCGGAGTTGGAATCATCGCTTCGACCAAGTGATAAAAGAGAATGGGTTCATTCGATCAGTCGAGGAACCATGTCTCTATATCAAGTCGAGTGGGAGAAAGATTGTATTCCTAGTACTGTATGTCGATGACATACTCTTGATTGGGAATGACATACCTCTCTTATCTTCGGTTAAAGCATGGTTGAAAAACCACTTCCAGATGAAAGATCTGGGAGAGGCACAAAGAATTTTGGGCATCCGTATCTACAGGGATAGATCACGACGGATGTTGTCTCTCAGTCAGGAGTCTTATATAGAGAAGATTCTGGAGAGATTCAGCATGACGAACTCCAAGAAGGGGTTCCTTCCTATGACTCCTGGGCTTCACTTGAGCAAGACTCAAGAAGCTAAGTCAGTGGAAGAGAAAGAGCGCATGAGTCGGATTCCTTATGCCTCGGCAATAGGATCGATCATGTATGCCATGATATGCACACGTCCAGACGTTGCATATGCATTGAGTATGACCAGTCGATTCCAAGCTCATCCAGGTGAACAACACTGGATGGCCGTGAAAAACATTCTTAAGTACCTACGGAGGACTAAAGATTGGGGATTGACTTTTGGAGGCGACTCGACGCTCTGCGCCACGGGTTACGCAGATGCTAGCTTCCAAACGGATCGAGATGACTCGAAATCTCAGTCTGGATTCGTTTTTACTCTTAATGGCGCTGCTGTCAGCTGGAAAAGTTCTAAACAGAGTGTTACAGCAGATTCTACGACTGAGTCCGAGTACTATGCCGCCTCAGAAGCAGCTAAGGAAGCAATATGGATGCGTCAATTCTTACAAGGACTATCAGTAGTGCCTAGTTCGAATGACCCAATCACCGTCTATTGTGACAATAGCGGTGCCATCTTCCAAGCTAAGGAGCATAAGTCTAGCAGCAAGGCTAGGCATGTACAACGGAAAGCTCATCTAATCCGGGATTACGTGGAGCAAAAGGAGATTTTTATTGAAAAGATCGCTACGGATGACAACATAGCCGATCCTCTCACAAAAGCATTACCACGTGATAAGCATGAAGGGCACATTCATTCCATGGGAATTGGATGTGTTCCTAAGTTGTAGTACTCTTTTATGAATTCATGTAATAATTCATTTTCTCGTGTACTCTATTCAACCTTATTGTTATGATATAAAATGTTTTGTTTCTCATGTGGAATTGTACGCCAATTTTGAACACCACAAAGTGAACTGATTAACATTACATCGTTTTGGTCCTTGATTACCCACTTGAGCTGATAACTCAGGTAATCATTTTGTGACGTTGGTTGATGGTGGGTTCAACGAGCCATAAGTCACGTGGATGACTGACCAATCACAAAGGCGAGTTATACGGATATCTCGTAGGACACCCCGTGACAACGTTATGGAGTCCTAAATGTTTTATAACATTGGGTGCCAGGTCGTGGATAGGACCTCCATAGTGTTCCTTAGAGTCGAGTCTTTTGACTTTCAACTGTTTCTTGAGATTAAGACAGATTTTGGGTAACTTTGGTTTCTTTCCCACGGTCACCGTAACAGGGGCCAAGATGATTTTTTCTGGGTTATTTCATGCTGGGCGATATCGGCAGGATTCGAGTTGAGGGAAATATCCAAACCCTTATCAGGATTTTATCATTTCTCAGGGCCACTCGAGGAGTAGTAACTGAAATGCATGGCCATGCTCGAATACAGATTCGTTTTATCAGTTAAGTTACTCTCTAGTCGGGGAAACCACTCTTGATACAGATCGCTTGTGAGATACGACCTTTGCGAATGCGGATTTGCAAATTGTCTTACATTGAGTGGGAGAAATTTTAAAAGGATATGAGATTCGGTTATCGCACCTACACTTGTACGGACAAGTGGGAGTTTGTTGGAGATTGTGTCCTCCACATGTAGTGTGATAACGTCATTGAACATACCCTTGTACGGACAAGTGGGAGATTGTTGGGGCTGGTGTCCTTGACAATTAAGTACAATGACTTATTAAATCTCTTTAAGGATCACAAGGGCATACTTTTGTATTATTACCAGTTGATCCACGTTTATCAATAACGGTTGGCTTGCTAGATAAGTTTGACGTTATTGTCATACGGATGGCGGTGATCAACTGGTCCCTATACGTCACACCTATAGGACACGTTTGAGAGATGTGAAGGTATGAAAATACAGTCACATTTTGCCGGATATGACTAAACGGTTAGTCAGAGGTATTGACTATTAAATTAGTCAATAAGATGTTGAGAATTACTATTTAATACGGATTAAATAATTTTAGCTAATACGGATTACAAGAATAATTCGTAAATTAAATATAAACGGTTATATTTAATTAAATATAGTATTCGCAAATTAATATAAACAGTTATATTAATTTAGGTAATTATACAATATCGTATTTTATCAGACCGTTATTAATATATCGACTGTATTAATATCTGATAACATGTTACGATTTATAAATAAAACCCGCGAACAACTTAAAGCTAAATGGGTCGAATCACGCATTGGGATAAGGTAAGAGTGGAAAGCCCACTCCTACCCAAACCCTATTTCGGCCGGCCATGTAGTCTATATAAGGAGGAGGACTCTCCTTATGTAGACTACTCTTGGTGTACTATTAAATATTCTCAAGGTAAAATTAGGGTTTTGAGAGCACTCTTCTCCCAAAACCTCAGATCTCACATCTAAAACCTCAAGGGCTCTCCCTATATTGCAAGGCAATTGGAGAGGATTTCTAGCACACGCGGCCTCGTCTCAGACAAAGTCTTGGGTGCAAGTTATAGGAGGGAATTTGCATTAATTCCTGTTCTTAGGCCTTTTGCGCGAGGACTAAAGGTTGTACTTCTTTTCTCATGTTTTTAATCTTATGACGATATTCACAATTGCATATTTCATTATAATCCTGCAAATTTAGGGTGAATACGCGTTTTATTCCCCACACTTTCACCTGTCCCCCAAAAAAGGGTTCACCCGTCCCCATCTAGGGTGTCTTTTTGTCTTATTGTCGTTCGTATGTGAAGCAAGGGAAGGGTTTAGGGTTGGATTAGGCGGTTCCGCGGTAGATATCGAGATAGATAATATTGTTATAAAATTTAATGCATTTGCAGTTATTGGAGGATGGATCAAGGGTCGAAAATCAAAGTAATTTATTTTATCGGTTTTTTTTTCCACAAAATCGAGCTAACAATTCTAAAAATCAGCTTCAATATTTTGTAGTTTGCATTTTGAGTTCCAAAATTTAGGACCTCATATTTTATTTTTGCACCGGACCTCCACTTTTGTTGAGACGACCCTGCATTTACCCAGGGCCGGCCCAAGGGGTTAACAACCCGTGCGGTGGAACAGGGCCCCCAATTTCAAGGGGCCCAATATTCGCGCTACTTCATCTTTATATATTTATTATTTTCGTTATATAGCATTAGTAAGCTTGTATCTCAGTTGGTATGTATTCCGTCCTTCAACCTTGGACATCTAGGGTTCGATTCGCAGTGGCCTCTTTTTATTTTTTTATTTTTAAAAAAAAAAGAAATTTGTTTTACGCGCTGAACTGTGAACCCCATCCCCAAACCCTTCAATCTCATTCATTTCCCCATTTTCGCTTTCTCACTCATCTCTTCTTCTCCCTCTACGATCATCATAATCTCCCTCGCCATTTTCGATCGTTTTCTCCGATCATCGTCTCCGATCATCACTCTGCTACCTTCATCGTCTCCGATTATCACTTTCCGATCATCTGCTTCTCCTATCATTCACCTCACCAGCATTTTCTTGACAAATTAAGGTAATCTCCTTCTCAATTTAATGGCGAATTCACTCTATTTTTTTTTTCTTATATGTATTTTATCCGCAACATTTAAGAATTCCTAACTAGCTATAAACCCTAATTTGCTGTAATTTCCCTAATTCGTGTCACTCATTGTTATTCTGTGTGGATTCTTAGTTTTTGTTCTTTGTTGCTTGAGATTCTTTGGTTTTGTTCTTTGTTGCTTTAGATTCTTAGTTTTTGTTCTTCGTTGCTTGAGATTCTTAGTTTTTGTTCTTCGTTGTTTATCATATTTTTCCCCTAATTAGCTGTAACCCTAATTTGCTGTAATTTCGGATGTTAGTTATAGTTTTAGGTTTTGCGGATTACAACTTTCGAGTGTCTTAGCATGATAATCAGATTGTGTCACATTAAATTCATTTTGAATCAAATTTGTACATGTTTCAAGTCTTCCTGCAGTAACATTAGATTGTCTCAAGAGTCAAAACTATGCATTGAACTTATTTACTCAGTTATTTTTAGTTAATTAGGCTTAGGTTTTAGGTTACCCGTCCTGTGAACATGCATGGAATAAGGTTCACTATGCATGAAATAAGGTTCAGCCTACATCAAATAAGTGTATGTGCGCATCGAATTAGGTTCTGTCTGCACGAATGTTTTTATGCTCAGTGAAGACTATGCATTGAACTCATTTGCATCGAAATTCATAGTTTATATGTTGCTTACAGTTTAGTTAGTTCTGCATTTTTGTTCTGATTGCAAAACTCATAGTTTATATTGTTCAAGTAATTATTTAGAATTGAATTTGCTGATTTGTAATGATCGTTTGGTTCTAATGATCTGTATTGCTCGGAACTGAAACAATAGTCCAGCTAGTAGTTAGTTTATGTTTTCAGCTTTCTATAGCAAGTAGGCTTAGGTTTTACGATACCCGTCCTGTGAACATGCATGGAGTAAGGTTTAGTGTGCGTCAAATAGGGTCCAATGTGCATCAAATAAGGTTCCCTTAGCGTAAAATCGGCTTAGCTTTTAATGCGCTCAATTCTGCATTCGCTGACATTTATACTTGTAGCCGCGTTAATATCAGTCAATGCATTTACAGATATGAGGCGAAAAACTGTTGCAATGAAGAAAAAATTGTGGGGAATAAAGCATGTATTCGCCCCAAACTTGCAGGATTATAATGAAACATACAATTGTGATTATAGTCATAAGTTAATAAAAAGCATGAAAAAGAAATCAACCTTTGGTCCTTGTGCGAAAGGCCTAAGAACAGGAATTAACACAAATTCCCTCCTATAACTTGCACCCAAGACTTAGAATGAGACGTGGCCACGTGTGCTAGAAATCCTCTCCAACTGCCTTGCAATATTGGGAGAGCTATTTAGGTTTTAGATGTGAGATCTGAGGTTTTGGGAGAAGAAAGCTCTCAAAACCCTAATTTTTCCTTGAGATTTGTTTAAACAGTGAAACAAGAGTAACTGACATAAGGAGAGTCCTCCTCCTTATGTAGTTGTTTTGGCCGAAAATTCTAATAGGGTAGGAGTGGGCTTTCCACTCTTACCTTATTCTAATTTGTGATTCGACCCATTTAGCTAAACTTTATTCGCGGGTTTTGTTTATAAATCGTATGCATGTTATCAGATATTAATGCAGTCGATGCATTAATAATGGTCTGATAAAATTACGATATTGTATAATTACCCAAATTAATATAACTGTTTATATTAATACGCGAATACAATATTTAATTAAATATAACCGTTTATATTTAATTTACGAATTAAACATGTAATCCGTATTAGCTAAAATTATTTAATCCGTATTAAATAATAATCTCAACATCTTATTGACTAATTTAATAGTCAATACCTCTGACTAACTGTTTAGTCATATCCGGCAAAATGTGACTGTATTTTCATACCTTCACATCTCTCAAACGTGTCCTATAGGTGTGACGTATAGGGACCAGTTGATCACCGCCATCCGTATGACAATAACGTCAAACTTATCTAGCAAGCCAACCGTTATTGATAAACGTGGATCAACTGGTAATAATACAAAAGTATGCCCTTGTGATCCTTAAAGAGATTTAATAAGTCATTGTACTTAATTGTCAAGGACACCAGCCCCAACAATCTCCCACTTGTCCGTACAAGGGTATGTGCAATGACGTTATCACACTACATGTGGAGGACACAAGCTCCAACAAACTCCCACTTGTCCGTACAAGTGTAGGTGCGATAACCGAATCTCATATCCTTTTAAAATTTCTCCCACTCAATGTAAGACAATTTGCAAATCCGCATTCGCAAAGGTCGTATCTCACAAGCGATATGTATCAAGAGTGGTTTCCCCGACTAGAGAGTAACTTAACTGATAAAACGAATCTGTATTCGAGCATGGCCATGCATTTCAGTTACTACTCCTCGAGTGGCCCTGAGAAATGATAAAATCCTGATAAGGGTTTGGATATTTCCCTCAACTCGAATCCTGCCGATATCGCCCAGCATGAAATAACCCAGAAAAAATCCTCTTGGCCCCTGTTACGGTGACCGTGGGAAAGAAACCAAAGTTACCCAAAATCTGTCTTAATCTCAAGAGACAGTTGAAGGTCAAAAGACTCGACTCTAAGGAACACTATGGAGGTCCTATCCACGACCAGGCACCCAATGTTATAAAACATTTAGGACTCCATAACGTTGTCACGGGGTGTCCTACGAGATATCCGTATAACTCGCCTTTGTGATTGGTCAGTCAGCCGCGTGACTTATGGCTCGTTGAACCCACCATCAACCAACGTCACAAAATGATTACCTGAGTTATCAGCTCAAGTGGGTAATCAAGGACCAAAACGATGTAATGTTAATCAGTTCACTTTGTGGTGTTCAAAATTGGCGGTACAATTCCACATGAAAAACAAAACATTTTATATCATAACAATAAGGTTGAATAGAGTACACGAGAAAATGAATTATTACATGAATTCATAAAAGAGTACTACAACTTAGGAACACATCCAATTCCCATGGAATGAATGTGCCCTTCATGCTTATCACCTGGTAATGCTTTTGTGAGAGGATCAGCTATGTTGTCATCCGTAGCGATCTTATCAATGAAAATCTCCTTTTGCTCCACGTAATCTCTGATTAGATGAGCTTTCCGTTGTACATGCCTAGCCTTGTTGCTAGACTTATGCTCCTTAGCTTGGAAGATGGCACCTTTATTATCACAATAAACGGTGATTGGGTCATTCCAACTAGGCACTACTGATAGTCCTTGTAAGAATTGACGCATCCATATTGCTTCCTTAGCTGCTTCTGAGGCGGCATAGTACTCGGACTAAGTCGTAGAATCTGCTGTAACACTCTGTTTAGAACTTTTCCAGCTGACAGCAGCACCATTAAGAGTAAAAACGAATCCAGATTGAGATTTCGAGTCATCTCGATCCGTTTGGAAGCTAGCATTTGCGTAACCCGTGGCGCAGAGCGTTGAGTCGCCTCCATAAGTCAATCCCCAATCTTTCGTCCTCCGTAGGTACTTAAGAATGTTTTTCACGGCCATCCAGTGTTGTTCACCTGGATGAGCTTGGAATCGACTAGTCATACTCAATGCATATGCAACGTCTGGACGTGTGCATATCATGGCATACATGATCGATCCTATTGCCGAAGCATAAGGAATCCGACTCATGCGCTCTTTCTCTTCCAATGACTTAGCTTCTTGAGTCTTGCTCAAGTGAAGCCCAGGAGTCATAGGAAGGAACCCCTTCTTGGAGTTCGTCATGCTGAATCTCTCTAGAATCTTATCTATATAAGACTCCTGACTGAGAGACAACATCCGTCGTGATCTATCCCTGTAGATACGGATGCCCAAAATTCTTTGTGCCTCTCCCAGATCTTTCATCTGGAAATGGTTTTTCAACCATGCTTTAACCGAAGATAAGAGAGGTATGTCATTCCCAATCAAGAGTATGTCATCGACATACAGTACTAGGAATACAATCTTGCTCCCACTCGACTTGATATAGAGACATGGTTCCTCGACTGATCGAATGAACCCATTCTCTTTTATCACTAGGTCGAAGCGATGATTCCAACTCCGCGATGCTTGCTTAAGTCCATAGATGGAACGCTTAAGCTTGCAAACTTTCTTAGGATGTGCTGGATCGATAAAACCCTCGGGTTGTACCATGTACAACTCTTCCTCCAAATAACCGTTTAAGAAGGCGGTTTTAACGTCCATTTGCCATATTTCATAATCATGAAATGCGGCGATCGCTAAGATAATCCGAATGGAACGTAGAATGACTACGGGTGCAAAGATCTCATCATAGTGCAAGCCTGGCACTTGAGTGAAACCTTTAGCAACTAGTCTAGCCTTGTGGATATCTTGTTGTCCTTCCACGGCATGCTTTATCTTGTAAAGCCATTTGCATTGAAGGGGACGTACCTTTGCAGGTAGGTCCACAAGATCCCACACGTTGTTCTCATACATGGAGTCCATCTCGGATTGCATGGCTTCTAGCCATAGCTTTGAGTCAGAACTAGTCATGGCACCTTTATAGTTTGTGGGTTCATTACCCTCTAGGAGTAAGACGTCATCTGTATCATGTTCCTCGACCATACCAATGTATCTGTCCGGAGGAATAGAGACTCTTCCCGACCTCCTAGGTTCCTCAGGAATATCTACCGCAGCCTCGGTTGAAGGAACTGTTTCCTCCAATGGTTGCTCGGCAGTTGGTTCTTGAACCTCCGATAACTCGAAGGTTCTATTACTCGACTTGTTCTCGAGAAATTCTTTCTCTAAGAACGTCGCACTAGCCGCAACAAAAACACGTTGTTCGGTTGGCGAGTAGAAGTAATGACCAAAAGTTCCCTTTGGATAACCTATAAAGTATGTCTTGACCGATCGCGGGCCGAGCTTATCCTCGTGTCTCCACTTGACATAAGCCTCGCAGCCCCAAACCCGTATAAAGGACAAGTTAGGGACCATTCCCTTCCATAATTCGTATGGAGTCTTGTCAACAGCTTTAGACGGACTTCGGTTAAGTAATAGAGCGGCCGACAAAAGAGCATAGCCCCACAATGAATCAGGCACGACGGTGTGACTCATCATGGATCGAACCATATCGAGTAGAGTTCGATTTCTCCGTTCAGACACACCATTTAATTGTGGTGTTCCAGGTGGAGTCAACTGTAGCACGATGCCACAGTCTTTAAGGTGTTGATCAAACTCGTGTGAAAGATACTCACCACCACGATCCGAACGTAGTGCTTTAATCTTTCTACCCAGCTGGTTCTGTACCCGATTCTGGTATTCTTTGAACTTGTCAAAGGATTCACTTTTATGTTTCATCAAGTAGACATAGCCATATCTACTCAAATCATCCGTGAAAGTGATGAAATACCTATAGCCTTCTCGTGCGTTGATCGACATAGGGCCACATACGTCTGTATGTATGAGTCCTAATAGGTCGGCAGCGCGCATTCCAACACCTTTGAAGGAAATACGAGTCGTTTTGCCAATGAGACATGATTCACACGTGCCATATGATTCGAAATCAAAGGGCGATATAGCTCCATTCTGTATGAGCTGTTTTACGCGTTTCTCATTTATGTGTCCCATACGACAATGCCATAGGTAAGTTTGATCTTTGTCACCTACCTTTAATCTCTTGTTATTCACATGTAATATCTCGGTAGTTTGATCTAAAACATAAATTCCATTCATGGAAACTGCCTTGCCATAAATCATATTGTGTAAGGAGAAAATACAGCTATTATTCTCTATTACAAATGAAAAGCCGAGTTTGTCAAGTGCAGAAACTGAAATAATGTTTTTGGACAAACTAGGAACATAATAACAGTTATATAAAAATAACTCGAATCCACTTGGAAGCTGGATCACGTATGTTCCCTTCGAGACTGCAGCAACGCGTGCTCCATTCCCGACACGCAGGTCCACCTCACCCTTGATTAGGGGTTCTTGGTTTCGGAGGCCCTGCACATGATTACATAGATGAGAACCACAACCATTATCAAGTACCCAAGTTCCGCAACTTGCGTGGTTAATCTCAATCATGTGAATAAAAGAAGAAGAAGACATACCAACAGGGGTAACGCGGCCTGCCTTAATGTCCTCGCGATACACGGGGCATGAGCGCCTCCAATGCCCAGTCTTGTGGCAATGGTGACATTCCATGCTAGTATCCTTGCTCTTAGTCTTGCCCTGTGAGTTGCTCGACTCACCTGGCCCACTCTTAGTAAATCCTGGTTTCTTGAACCTGGGCTTACCTACTGCTAGGTCGCCCTGAGCTTTAGCCTTCCCTTTACCCTTTCCCTTACTGGAGATCATGAGAACATCCTGCTTCATGCTCCCACTTAATTTCAGATCCTTCTCAGTCTGTACGAGAAGGGAGTGGAGCTCATGAGGAGTCTTCTTCATGTCGTTCATGTAGTAGTTGGCCCTAAAGAGGGCGAACCCATCATGAAGCGAATGAAGCATACGATCAACGATTATGTTCTCACTGATCTTGCAGTTCAGGGTATCCAGTTTCTCGATATTCTCAATCATGTTGAGAATATGTGGGCTAACAGCTTGGCCCTTTTGGAGTTTCGCCTCAAAGAAGCAACAGGTATGCTCATAAGAAACGATTCTCGGAGCCTTGGAGAATTCGTTAGAGAGCGTGGTGAAAATCTTGTTTGCACCATGGGATATGAAGCGTCTTTGCAAATTTGATTCCATTGCATAGATGAGTACGTTCTTTATCGCACCCGCTTCCATAACGAAATCGCTATGGGCGCGAATTTCGTTGGCTCTAGCTCCAGTTCCTGGGTGTGCCGGAATGGGCTCAGTTAAATACTTAAGCTTTCCGTCAGCAATGGCAGCATTCCGTAGTGCTGCCTCCCAGTCAGAGAAGTTTGACCCATCATTCCTCAGTCTAGTTGACTGATTCATGGAGTCCATGAAGGCCTTTAGCCAGGATTCACGTGCTAGCTTGGCACTTGGCATTGGGTCTTCACCAGCCATTTTAGTTATACAGCAGTTTTAATGAACGTGTTCTACACTGAAAAAGAAGATAAAACAAAACCATATAAGCAACTTATTGTTGTGATTTAAGTCTATATAAAATCGAATTTAAACTTGTAGACTCATGCATTTATATAATTGATCTCCCTCAAGAATTATATAAACGATCCCAAGACTCAATTTCCGTATATTGATAAGCCCACAGTTTGGCTAATTCCAATCGTTGGAACTCTTGGTCGATAGATTTCCGTAAATCCTATCTATTAGTCCATCTCAGTCACTAGATAGTATCGAGTGACCATGATGTTGAGATAAAATAAATCATATGTTCCCACTTACCCGACGTAGAAGGGGTCATATTATGCCTACCGACGAAGAAGGGATTCATGGGAGGCTGATTTATAAAGACTAGTCTCAATTTTTGGTTATACGAGGAAGACCCTATCAACTTTTATTTATTCATATTAAGTGAACTAATATCTAGCAAATGCGTGAATGAATTAAATAAAGTGATGGCTTTGCAATTGACATGTGACATCTGTATTGTCACAGAAAACTAACGCGTAACCTCTACATGAGTCAGTTTTCAGGCATGATATAGGTGGTTTGGTTTTAGGCGGAATATGATGCAAGCTATTATCGATGAAAGCATAAAATGAAAGCAATAAACGTAAATAAAAAGTCCTAGTGTGGCCTATCCTACCAAAATAAACATAAAACAACTTGGAATCCACCGTTGGACCCTAGAAGCTTGTCTTGATGTTCCATCTTGGTCCTTGCAGCGGGAGTGAGCATCCTGTCTCCGTCTTGTCTTTGGTCTTCACAAAATTACTAATTTAAATTACAAAAGTAGTCCTAGATACATTCTAATTTAAATACAAAAGTAATTACATGGCAAAAACCCAAAACGGAGATTCAAGATCTCAAGATTACAAGCAAGACTGTGTCCCATCATTACGGTGACACAATCTTCTAAGGCCACACTAAGTTACAACCGTTTGCAAAATTAAATACGTTATTGAAAGCATTCATTAGACATTCAACAAGACGATAAATAAAATGCATCAACTAAATTAAAATTCATACATGACATAATACTGTTATTATGATTAACAAATTTTTACCAAACCACCTTTTAAGATTAAAATTATGTGACTATACCGCTTTAATCACCAATTTTAATAAACATATAATCCATTATTTTAAACTGTTTTAAAACAATATGTATCAAACGAGGGTGAACCGATTCACTAAATAATATACTATTTCCGTATACAGTATATTATTTTAAGCCATGTGAAAATAAAACATGTTATTTTCGAAAATAAAAAAAAAAAAAACGAGTCTGTTACAGGGGTGGTCTACCGACCTAAAAAACAGGTCTACCGACCACCTGACGATATATATATATATATATATATATATATTTTTTTTTTTTTTTTAAAGCAGAATGGTCGACCGACCCGAAAAACAGGTCGACCTACCACAAAACACGAAACCGAGTTTCTGAACACGATTTCTCACAAAAGATAAACTGTCTAAACAGAAAAACACGCAGGAGGCGGTCGACCGACCGCAACGGGGGGTCGATCGACCGACTTAGCGGCAGAAGACGATTTTTCAGGTTTTAAAACTTACGAAAAACACAAAGGTAAAATTTTCATGGCCTGGCTCTAATACCACTTGTGGGGAATAAAGCATGTATTCGCCCCAAACTTGCAGGATTATAATGAAACATACAATTTTGATTATAGTAATAAGTTAATAAAAAGCATGAAAAAGAAATCAACCTTTGGTCCTTGTGCGAAAGGCCTAAGAACAGGAATTAACACAAATTCCCTACTATAACTTGCACCCAAGACTTAGAATGAGACGTGGCCGCGTGTGCTAGAAATCCTCTCCAACTGCCTTGCAATATTGGGAGAGCTATTTAGGTTTTAGATGTGAGATCTGAGGTTTTGGGAGAAGAAAGCTCTCAAAACCCTAATTTTTCCTTGATATTTGTTTAAACAGTGAAACAAGAGTAACTGACATAAGGAGAGTCCTCCTCCTTATGTAGTTGTTTTGGCCGAAAATTCTAATAGGGTAGGAGTGGGCTTTCCACTCTTACCTTATTCTAATTTGTGATTCGACCCATTTAGCTAAACTTTATTCGCGGGTTTTGTTTATAAATCGTATGCATGTTATCAGATATTAATGCAGTCGATGTATTAATAATGGTCTGATAAAATTACGATATTGTATAATTACCCAAATTAATATAACTGTTTATATTAATACGCGAATACAATATTTAATTAAATATAACCGTTTATATTTAATTTACGAATTAAACATGTAATCCGTATTAGCTAAAATTATTTAATCCGTATTAAATAATAATCTCAACATCTTATTGACTAATTTAATAGTCAATACCTATGACTAACTGTTTAGTCATATCCGGCAAAATGTGACTGTATTTTCATACCTTCACATCTCTCAAACGTGTCCTATAGGTGTGACGTATAGGGACCAGTTGATCACCGCCATCCGTATGACAATAACGTCAAACTTATCTAGCAAGCCAACCGTTATTGATAAACGTGGATCAACTGGTAATAATACAAAAGTATGCCCTTGTGATCCTTAAAGAGATTTAATAAGTCATTGTACTTAATTGTCAAGGACACCAGCCCCAACAATCTCCCATTTGTCCGTACAAGGGTATGTGCAATGACGTTATCACACTACATGTGGAGGACACAAGCTCCAACAAAAATCACCAGTCAAAAAATTACTAATACAAGGAGGTAGATCGAGGAAAGATTATTTCCCACCAAAACCAAGAAATCCAACCATAAATGATGTCGTTGACCAAAGTACGTTCATTATGAAACTCTGTGTACCTTCGTCTGTTTTTTCTATGTTGCATCCCTTACCCCAAAATATGCATAATTTCTTTTGTTTACACACGTACATTGTTTGCTTCAGTACATGTTTCTATTTATGTACTTTCATCGTGCACCTTAACTTGTCATGCTTATAATTCATTATGTGCTTTCTTCTTTATTAGTTATACATATCAAAGCATGGTTATCGCCAATTGGTGCAAGGGGTGGGTAGTCAATGGTGGTGCAGCAGATTTAGAAGATTACGCTAATGCCAAAAAACAGAATATGAGTTTCCCCTTTCATCCATTAGCGAACGTCGACTTCACTAGCAACCGTAACCAAGCACCATTAGATTATGTTCTCAACAATCAAGACTTAGTTACTAGCATATTTCAGCGACTTAGTAATGGCGATAAAGCAAACATGGCAATGGTTTGCAAAAATTGGTGTCAGCTTTTTCTTTTTCATCCACGTGCGCCACTCATTCAAAGGTCATATCGTCTTACCCTGCACCAAAACGATATCAACGGTGTCCGTATTATTCGCAGGGGTGGCAGAATCATCTACAAAAGGTGCAAGTGTTCCCAGCCTATATTTTATGGAGTTCAGACTCTCTTACATTATCGTCAACAACGAAATCAGTTCCAACGAGAACACCTTCGCGACCTCGAAGCTCGTGAAATAACAGAACTTAATGAGTTCATAAAGTCTTTGGAAACACCATCAAAAGTGAATAGCCTAATAGATACCTTCGCAAACATTATGTTGAGACGGATGACATTATTTCCTCCTGACGTAGCTTCTTTGGAGTATTGAAGTTTGATGTGGTCACCTTTTGTGTTCTGGCAGCTAGCCTTGGATAAGCTTTGTATAAGCTATTTAACCTTTAGGATTTCTACTATATAGCATGCTGGTTGTTTAAACTTTTGGATTCGTTTTGGATTGTAGAAATTATGTACATATCTGCTTGTGTTTAAACTCTTTGATTCGTTTTGCGTTATACAAATTATATAGTCAGCTGGCCGGATTATGTTGCCCTTGTACATATTAAGTATGATATTTTATCTTAATGTATTTTTTTTCCTAGTTTTGTACAATACACTACCTTCTGCTTGCATCAAAAAAAATATACATGCATGAAACAAGTTGCCTCCGTCACACTACTTAGATCGTTGCTCGTACCAAACCTAGTTGTACTTACTACCGCTGTAGAACCAGAATGTTTCTCTACTAAATTTCATTTTCCATATTTTGTCAAACATTGAGCTTCCATTGTTTCATGTTCACATGTTCAATTGTTAACATAGACGTTTTTTCGGTGCAGTAGACTTCTAAATGTTTTGTAGTAGCCTTCTACTTGCATCAAAATCCTATTTACGTGCATGAAATAACACTATATATGCATTAAACAAGCTGCCTCCATGATACTATTTACTTTCACAGGTACTTTTACCAAGGGTGTTGCACCAGAACAAAGACCTCCACGTCGAACGAGTCCACGTATCCAACAAACAGTAACCAAGCAAGTTACAACAAATCTGCCTTCTATTGACAACAATGGTGAGCATTTACCCTTACTAATGCATGAAGTAGCTTTGTAGATGCATAAAAAACAATTCATGTGCAGTACCCAACTCTAATTCTTTTGATTTTTTAACGCATTTGAATGACAATGGTGAGCATTTACCCTTACATTGTTAATTTTAATCACTTTTGCAGATAATCCTCCCTGCACAAGCGGTACAGTAGGAGCAGACCAAATACCAAAGCATCAACCTAGCAAGAACAAGCGGAAGGCTCCTGACAGCAGTAAAGTTGCTGCCAAACAAATGAAAAGCTCTGATCAGTATAAGCCTCCTCTCACCCGTATGAGAAGCAGTACAACAGGAGCAGGAGCAGACCAAATACCAACATGTCAACCTAGTCAACCTAATGTTTCCGAGGAAGTCCGACGAGATTTACGTCCTACCAAGAACAAGAGGAAGGCTTCTGACAGTAGTAAAGTTCCTGCCAAAACAAGGGTTAGGTCTGATCAGTACAAGCCTCTCCTCACCCGTATGAGTCCTTCGTTGATCACTAATCTGTTCAAGATGGACCCCTTTGAACAGAAAATTGAAGCCATCAAAAGTATGGGGTTCGGAGGTCTTTTGCAACGTCAGTCAGAAGAAATCAATGGCCATTTGGCCAGATGGATTGTCGAAACATTTAGTCCTTTCGACTGTTCATTGATGGACCACAAGTTGGTGATCTGGGATGAGGATGTCCATGTTGCAACTGGACTTCCTATGGGATGTATTGATGTTGTTCCAGCCGAGATGTTTTGTAAAGAAAAAGAGTACGCAGAGGCTGTGAAGCAATATAGAGATCAATTTTCGACATCAGATATTACGAAAAAAGATCTTTTGGAAAAGATGAAGGGGCAACGTGATGGCGGAGACGATTTCAAGAGAAATTTCCTCATCTATATCGTCAATGTTCTGTTGATGGGGGTAGTAAGTGATCATCCGAGTCCTCGAATCTTAAGCTGCATTTCAAATCTGTCTGACGTCCTTTCCATGAATTGGTGCAAATTTGCACGGTCGAATATGATTAAGAATGTCATGTCCTGGAAGGCGACTATAACTACCTCCCCTAAAGCTTATCTTAAGGGGCCGATTCTGATCTTCCAGATCATCTACTTAGATCGAGTTGTTTTCATGACGAGAACAGTGGCTTGATCATTTCCATTGTTAGCAAATTGGACAGATGAGAAGATCCGAGAAAGGGTCAAGTTGGAGAACGAAGCATAAGGGGGGCGGCTTTGGTAAGGGGTATGTTCAACCCTTATTTGTATATGCTGGACCTAGACTTGAAGCTCAACACGAGCCTCAACCTCAACCGGAACATGAACGTAACTCTCTCCCTCAAGCTGAAACAGATGTTGAAGCTGAACCGCTTGATGAAAAGAAAGAATCCATCAAGTATTTGGCGGAGACAACTATTCGACTTGCCGATGTTTATGGTGAGTTCACCAAAGCAGTTAAAAAAGCCGAGTGTAAGGTTCCTGGTTTCCCAGTAGTCACCCAAATGTTAAATTTGGCAGAATCTTTTTATTTGAAGGCTTCTCCCTTTCACAGCAGAGTAGAGAAGAAGGTGAAAGGGAAGGTGATAAGGGTGCTACTGAGGCTGCTACCATGGATCAGGTGGTGGAAGAGCAAAACATGTATGATGTTATAGTGGATGATGACAAGGAGAAAGAAATACAGAAGAGAAAGGAGGTGGGGGAAGTGAGGGAGGAGCTGAAGAAGGATAAGGGGGCAGAGGAGGAGCTAAAGAAGGATGAGGGGGCAATGGAGGAGGTGCTGAATAAGAATGAAGGGGAGTTGAATAAGAAGGAATTCAATGTGAGTTCTGTAGATGATGTATTTTTAGCCGATCCCTCTGTCATGGCTGAATTAGAAGGACTCCTTAATGATGAATCTGACCATGTTGGCAAAGTTTTTGATTCGCACCATGCAGATTTGAAGGAAAAAAATGAAAAGGAAAAAGCGCTTTTCGAAGGACCATCTTTCAGCCTTTTTGGTGGTGATGATACACTGTATACCTCTCAAGAGTTCCTTGAGTCGAGGATGCATGGCATGCATTTAAGTGTTCCCCATGCAAGCACTTCAACTATGCCAGCTATTATTCATGCAAGCACATCATCGCCAATATCGCCAATTTTGATTTCGTCTCAACTATCCTCTCAAGAACCATCTCCTGTTGTTATATCCTCTCAAGAACCATTGGATTCGCCAGGAGAAGAGCCCCCAACTGCCCCCACAGATTATACAAGGGAGACTCGGCAATCTAAGAGGCAGATGGCTGCTAAGAGATGTATTGTCCTACCTGCTGAGACTCTGCAAGCTAAGAGGGTGAAACCTAAGAGGTCTGTTGAGGTTGCTGATGTTTACCGATCGGCTTTCTTTATCAGGAATGTGGACATGGTTCGTGACTTGAGTCAGTTGGAAAGACTAGTAGGAGACTATGCATTTTCAAATGATTTAGTAGAAGAGTACATATCAGTCCTATATCTTTTAATCTGATTCAGCATATATGTATTATATCTTATTTGTCTAACACTAATGTTTCATGCTTTCATATCCTTATAAGGAGGTTTTGTTTTGCCATGCAGGCAAGACTCTCACACGAAGTCATATGAAGAGTTTGCTTCTTGGTGGTCAAGTTCATCCAAATGTCATTTCTATATGGTGTGATTATTTGAATGCGCTAAACAGATTCAGTGATCGTAAATCCCCTTGTCGTCTACTTTTAACAGATACAATTGACGTAAGTTTCTCGTTTAAAGTTCTGTAATTGTTCAGACCTATGAATCCATGAAGTAACCTTATAAATGCATTAAATATCAATCTATATTCATTAAACAACATTGTACATGCATGAAATAAGAATTCAATTATTACAGGATTTTTTCGCTAATATGGGTCACCTAATGTATTGAACAGATTGCGGCATTGGATCTCAACTTTGCAGACGTGAAGTTGGTAAGTCCTTGAAGATTCTTACATTACCGTGTATAAACTGAGATGAATTGATCTAAACTGAAGACAAACAATAGATTAGACAACAGAAATTCATTGTTGTGTTTGTTTTCATTGTCGTCCAGGTTTTCATTCCTATTGTTACTCCCTTGCCACTTCTTTTCTGTTACTATGTTGACAAGAACGTGCTAGATGTGATGCACTTGATGCCTCCGTCAGAAGAACTTGTTGCTTACGCTTTCAAGTAAGATTCCAAAACTGGCGTCTGCATGGCTTTTGACGCCTACTTTGTATCTCCCGCACTATGACATAGAAGTGGAGTGTGATACTGGAATCTACCTCATGCGTCATATGGAGATGTACAACGGTGTTAAGGCACGCTTTGGTTCAAAGGTGGGCATGAAGGAAGTAAGTTTCTATCTGGTATTTCTAACTAAGTCTCATTGTAGTAGTAGGCTAGTAGCCATGCAAATGCGTTAATTAGCTTTGTGGACACTGATGTTGACTTCTGTTGTTGATATTTTTCAGAGAGTTGATGTCAAACGTTACATTGTGAGGGTTCGCAATGAAATTTTAACTTTTTTTTTTTTGGGAAAATGTAAAAAATTGTATTAGAATCATAATAGAACCATCCACACATAAATGTCTCATACATTACATAGACTGGCTGCCACCATCAGCTAGAAAAAAAAACTTATGGCTTATGTAAGAAATCCATCCATCTAGCATCTCTATTAGATAATCTGCCTATGCTTTTGATTTTGGTTCTGAAACTGATCTCTTGTTTAATAGCATTTGCACACCTCAAAGGTGTTTCCAGGACTCCCTCTATTCTGCTCAAATTTCGTTGTCTCCAAACAGCATAAACCATTGCCTTCAGTATATTATCCATCACTCCTGCTTTGAGTCTAGAAAATCGTTTTGATTTCCTCCATTGTATCAGATCTTCTTGAGGAATACAGACCCCTGTCCAGTCAGATATGATCTTGAGCACTTGAGTAGTATACTGACATTTAAAGAAGAGATGCTGAGCAGTCTCAGGTGCCTGACCACAGATGCAACAGTCATCCTCTTGTATCAATCCCCAGCTTTTCAGTTTATCCCTTGTTGTCAGCCCTCCATGGTAGTTAAGCCAACTAATGAAGGCATGTTTGGGTATGGTCCACTTGTTCCAGAGATAAGAATGCCAGTCCACCTTTGGTTGATCTGTCATGAGCCACTGATAGCCCTTTTGCAGACAATACTGCTTGCCAGGTATATTTTGCCATTCATTTTGATCATATGCATCTTGTAGAGAAGCTTTAACTTTACATATTTTCTTCCATGTCCAGCTAGCATCCTTAGTAGGTTGATAGTTTAGCCAAGCCTCTCCTTTCAGATAGTTATGTTGGATCCATTGCACCCATAGTTCTGTTGGATGACAGTGTATCCACCATACCAGTTTCCCAATAGCTGCCTTATTCCAATAACTTTCATTCTTGAGTCCCAGTCCTCCTTCCCTGTGACTGGTGCAGATTTTATGCCAAGCCACAGGTGGAGTTCTCATGTACATGAAATTTTAACTTGGCAACACAACTCTTACAAAGTTAATGTGATTGCTGCAGCAAGGGCTTACAATCATGGCAGTCAGATTTGGTAATGCTTGAAATTTTAAGCAGATTTGTTTTCCGTTTTTCCTTTTACTGTTTTCCCCCGTTAATCAATGAGCTTTTATTTTCCCTTTTTCGCAGTAATCAAGGGCCACAAGTTGGATATACAGATTTACATTTGATCAACTATATTAGGGAAAATGCGGGAGATAAACAGTATGTTCTAACTGACCATACAACTTTTTTAAAACTTCTGTTTTTTATCCACTCTTTGTTGTTTTCAGTGGTTTCTAATTACGACATGTGCATCATCAAGGTCGTTGTAGACACCGAGTGGCTGCAACTAACCAAAGACGGGTTGCACACCTTGCTGCCTGGAAATTGGGTCATGGATATGGTTATTGATGTTGTTGGTGTTCGTACAACGTTAGGAAACCCAAGTGTTGTGTATTTTCCGACAATAATAAGTGTATTCATCTTCCTTATTCAGCCCATCTCCTTGTTTTTTGGTTTTTGAAATTACAAAGAAGTTTGATAGATGAGATGTTCTCAAATTTCAGGCAATTGTCCGTAAAAACGGGTTTCGAAGTCAGTACATCCGACTTTCCTATTTGCCCCGTGATCTAAGCACAACCAAATGGGTAAATAATAAACATTCTTTTTTTCAATTCTTAATGTTTAGATATAATGGCAATACCCTTACTTGTAATTTAATTCAGGCCATTCACGTTTATATAATACATCCGACTTGACTACTTTGTAATATTTCAGGCATTCTTTCCTTATTGTGTGGATAAAGAACATTGGTTTGCTTGTGTTACTGACTTCGAGAAAAGGATTAACTTCATACTTGACTCGAACCTTCCCAGGTGCCCTGATGTGAGACGTAAATTTTTAGTGGAGCAGGTATGATTTGTCTTGTGTTGAGAACCCTGACTGCCGACTTATATCATTCTTGACCAAATTATTCGAGTTGAGTCATTTGAGTTTGTGTTAAGTCATTTAATTGCTTGTAGAAGAGTTTGGTGTACCTAATATTTAGTTCCACTACTTGCAACTACCCAGATCTTTGTTTATGATTTATTTATCTCAATGTGCCTCATTTAATGGCTTTTCTTGTACAATCACAATTACTCAGTGTCTTGTTTTTGTATAGCTCCTGCCTGCTGTGGACATCATCACAAGGGACCTTTCGAGTTACTCAACGTTGTTGGAGATGAAAGATTTTACGTGGGAGTTTGTGAATGTCCCTCGACAAGATAACGGGTATGCTTGTGGAGGTTATATGTTGAAGTGGCTCGAAAATTTGTCTGATCAAGCATCATGGACAGATAAGCGTTCTTACGAGGTATAAATTTTTCTTCCTACTTTTGTAAACATTATTCAATATATTTCATTTCAAGCCTTTCAATATTTGTTGTCAAATGAAATTTATATGTAGGATTTGGATGAATATTGTACGAGTATGATTGCACGTGTCATCAAATGGGAGCTAAACAGGAGAAAGGTAAATATCAAGAACTTTCGAATGCCTAATTTAAATTTTGCCTAATTTTATTCTTCTTTTCAATAGTTTCTGTCTCAGGTGAATTTACGTAACGGTATTTCCCCCCCTTTTTTTGTAGGATTATCACTAGGTGTGTTATTTTCTAAACACTTGAGTCTAGTGATGTGCAAAGGGAGTGACAGATGACTTAATCCAACATTCGAAACCCTAAGCCATGCATTTTCTACAGATGTTTTTTTCGAGTGAGGTGCAAAGGAAGTAAACCCTGAAATATTAGATTCTTAGGACATAATTGATTCTAGAATATGTAATACACCATCAGGTCTTGAGAGTGCATATTAGATTCTTGGTACATAATTTATTCTAGAATATTTAATACACTACCAAGTCTTGAGAGTGCATATTAGATTTTTGGTACATAATTGTACTAATTCTGAATGCATATTAGATGTTGGAAAAAAAAACATGTCACGAGGCAACGAAAATGATGAGATAAACGAATTTGAGCAGAAAAGCTCTCTTAACATTGTACATGCATTAAAAAATGTTCCACGTGCATGAAATAACAGTGTGCGGGCATGAAATAAAGTCATGTATCCACCTACCCGTAACTTTTAATAATTAAACAAACATGTTGGGAAATTTGTCCTCAACAATAGTGCGATCACGTAATTAAATCTCATGACGAGAATGCGCAAGGAATGATACGAAATATTTTAGTCAACTGACCAACATTAATCGGTAATGATTGGCTAGCTAGAGTTTGACATTACTGTCGTATGACGGTGGTGGTCAGTTGATCCCTTTAGGTCACACCTATAGGACAATTCCCTTAATTGATAAGATGATCAAATGTATATTGATACGATTTGATCATATTCCTTAAACTCGTATACCGAGAAATCAGAGGTTAAATCTTATTGTAAGATTTATGTTTATAACTGAAACGTGTCAATTATTAAACAATGAATGATATTTTACAATATCGTGATTAGAATGAATCGGGTTGTGTATTAATACAAAGGTTGTAAATCGTATTGACGATTATCATTAATAACCATTTTATACTATTAATTATGAATTACTTGTCAATTGATAAATATGATTTATTTAATTATATACAATATTTATACGATAAATATTTATATGTTATAAATTAAGATAATTGTATTTTATTACCTTGTGACATATAAGATGTCACATAATGTACAATTTTACAATTGACAATTTTATAAAATAAGGTCCATATTATGTTTAGGGTGGCCGGTTATAGTGGAGGTAGGTGTGGGGTGTTTTATGTGTTAATTGCTCTTTAATCATTATGTTTAAAGAAGCCTTGAGAACACACACCCTATAGCCACCCTATGAGCCTTGAAAAGAGAACTTGTTCCCTCTTTTCTCCTCCCCATACCCGGCCACCCCTTCCCATGCAACACACCTTAAATAATGTGATTAGATCACAAAATGATTCAATCTAATCCTTTGGCAAATTTTCCTAAGTAAGAAAAACTCCAACAAAACCTCTCAAGTTATTATAGAGATAATAATATTTATATTATAATAGTGATAGTATTTTTGATTTAATATTTCTAATAAGATTAGTATATTGTTTGAGGGAAAACCGGTTTTGGTACTAGCATACTCAAGTTTCGGTTTCATTAAGGGGTGTCTTGGTGCATCACTAAGTAGGTGTTCTTGTTGAATACTTGGAAGATCATCCTTGCATTTATTTGGACCGTGTGTAAGGGTTCGAATCTCCTCATTTCCGCATATAACATTAGCATGCATAAGATCTAAAATCTTTTTCATTAAAATGTTAATTAAATTTTTTTTAGTATGACTAAAATTATTATTTTATGAGATAGATAAACCTAACAATTGGTATCAGAGCAACTAGGTTGTTTGCATGCTTTCCGTTTATATTTTTACGGAGTTATTAGGATAACAAAATAAAATTTGATATTTCGTTTAGTATATGATATGGCCGAAATAATTTATGCATGAATACCTAATGATTCTAAAATGTTTTTAGGATATTTGGAATATATTTTACATATATATAGTGTTTATAGGTATGTTAATCTCGGTTTTATTATTTTTTAATGGTTAAAAATTGTTTATTTTGGGAAAAATAGTTAAAATCATCTTTTGGCCGAGATTTTTCAGTATGTTTTCACATGTATTTCCTATAATATGAATATTATTGTTTCGTAAATTATGGAGTTATAATACATGGGATATGAATTTTAAATGTTAAAATGCAATAAGATGAATAAAAATGGGTTTGTATAGTTATATGTGGAATTTGACTATAAAAATTTATGGGTATGTCACATGCAATATTTAAAATATATGCTAAATTTTCCAGAAATGTATCTCATATATTGCATTATTATAGATTTTTAATGTAAAAATCGGGTAATTAGTGACATTATTTCGACTTTAATAGTTTAAGTTGGAATTTGGACATAAAAAATTTAACACGGTGTCATATATATTTTTTTCAGCATGTATAAAAATTTCGAGATTTTCATCTAATTTTATGCTTGAGAAATAATTTTAATGGTTAAAATTGTACGATATATGACGAAAATCGTTAAAATTAGCAATAGTTGTTAAAATGGCCGAAAAATTTAACCCATAATATTCATATATGATATGTTCATCACCATATTTTTCTTGGAGCCAAAAGTTTCTGTTTTTATTTAATTTTAATTTGTTAAAAAGTTGCATTTAAAATTGGATAAAAAGAGTCATGTATTTAAAATTTCGGCTCTTTGGGCAGTGTTCCATTTAATTTTCTGTCTATTTCATGGTCTTAAAGTATTTTGGAAAGTGAAAAACTATTATTAGTATTTTATTTGCATTTATGGAACTAATTATTTAATATTCCGACTTAAAATGCTCGTTTTACGTATTATTTTCGAAATAAATATTAAAACCGTAAAAATACTAATATTTTTAAAGTTCTGAAATTTTAAGAACATTCTAGAATTTCCAAAATTTGAATTTTGAAATTTTCGAAATTTTATGACTCTTTTTTATTTTTATATTATTTTTCCCGTAAAACCGAGTAATACCGAACAATATTATTATAATAAGTTAAGTCATGTTCAAAGTTGGAGTAAGACTAAATTTTGAAACCTAAACGAGTTGGGATGATTAACTTAAAAGTGAATTTCGATTCACATAATGCATAGTGTTGTTAATCGTTAAAACACGCAATTCCATAAAAACCGAGGTATACGATAACTATTTATATAAATGATATTTAAATAGGACGATTTGGCTTAGGGTTTGCATGTTAGTTCATATTCATAAGCATTGCATATTTTAATTATGATTGTCATGTTTTTATTTACGTAATTTTGGATTATGTAATTTACTTAGTATGGCCTTATCTTTTAAATCGATATTTCCCGTAATGTACGGGTTTATCAATTCGGTTGTAATTAATGTGATCTCGTATCACTTTATTTATTGTTTTCTATTTTATAATGTATAAAGTAGACTAGAAAAGTTGTAATTTTTGTAATATTCAGGAGATCCTTGAAGACGGTGCCATTCGGAAAGGAGTTCCGACCAAGACGGTGTTTACCTTGGGAAGCGTGCCTCGTGAAGTTCAAGGGACCAAAGGAGTTGGTTTCCGAATTTGTACTTTTATTATTTCTTTTCTAGGAAAGGCCATACTAGGGTTTATTGTTTTATGCTTTATCTTGCTTTATATGTTTGCATGCATAGCCAAATCGTCATATATCATGTCATGCATCTCTTTCGATTTAGTCGACCTAGTCATTTAATTTATCGATAATTCACCGACTTAGTTCACTTTAACGGAGATAGATAATAAAATTTGACTAGATCTCTTACATATGAATATTGAGACTTAGCCTTACCAAAAAGTATGGACCCATGAATCCCTTCTTCACAAGAATGTAGGCTCGGCTAAACCGGGGTGCTAAAATTGTCACGTTGGGTAAGTGGGGTAATAAGATTACACCTTGAAATTTGGTCGATCTCAACGAAAGTATTTTTAACCGTAGTTGCAATAAGTTCGGGCTAAAGACGATTTTTAGAAAATTGTCGATCGGGAGTTCTAAGGTAGAACCGATTAAAAGGTTAATCCACCAAATTATACCAATACGGGTTGAATCGGCTATACCGTGCCCGAATTAGTATGGGTTTGGGTCTCGGGATTGTTTACTTAATTGGGTAAGAGATCATTAAGTAAATAAACTAAACTTGTTTAAAATTATTTACGAGTTTGAAAATGACATTGTTTTAATTCCTTCATTTTATTGTAGTTTAATTTTCAACATCAACAATGGAAACCAACGCTCCACCTCTCACTAACGTTTCATGGCTTCGATCCTTTATGGATCGTTGCAAACTCGATAAGCATGGTTCCAACTTTAAAGATTGGGATGCGCAATTACTTTTGGCCGCTCAAGGTGACGATAAGACTCGTTACCTATCCGAAGCCGCTCCTCCCGCTCCAACCGCTCGTTCCGCGGTCCAAATTCATGAGGCCTATGAAGCCTACATGAAAGAGTCCTCCGCTCTTAAAAATGTGCTTATCTTCTCCACGGAGCCGGATCTCCAAAGGAGTATGATTAAGTTAACCACATCATATGAGATATACACCAAGCTTGCGACAATGTTTTCGCAAACTCCAAGGGTGATCCAATATGAGGCGGCTTCCGCCTTCTTCGACATTAGCTTGAAGGAAGGGCAAAAGATAAGCCCTCATGTGCTCAAACTAGTTGAGCTCGCGGAGACTTTAAAAGTGCAAGGAGTTGATGTTCCCGACTCTCTCATCATTGACCGAGTTCTTCACTCGCTCAATAAAGTGAAATCGTATGCACAATTCCGGGTGAATTTCAACATGCGAAATCAAGAGACCACATTGGATGAATTGCATAAGATGCTCGTTCAAGCCGAGAGGGATATGGGACTTCATGAAAGTTCCACTAAGGATGTTTTGAACATCGAGAAGAAAGGGAAAACAAGCTTCAAAAGGAATGCCTTCAAGGGCAAGGGCAAGAAAACGTTCAAGCCCAAAACGACCAAAGAAAAGACCTTTTCGAAAGGTGCTTCCACCTCATCTTCTAAATCCGAAGACAAGTGCCATTATTGCACGAGGATAGGACATTGACCCAAATACTTAAGTGATCTCAAAAATGGGAAGGCAACCGCCGTAGGTAATAAATTCTCGTTTAAATTCATGTTATTTATCAACTTATGTATAGTGATACAAATTTGTTGATATTTACCCTTTTTAATTGTTTTAAAGGGCCACCTCCTAATGATAAGGGCAAGGAGAAGGAAGCATGAAGTCCCTTACTTGGATGACTATGGTAGCATCCAATTGATTGAAGACTTAAAGAGCTAGGCTCTAATTTTTATATTGTCTTCTTTCATATTTTGCATTTTATTTCTAGAACAATTTACTTTCTTGTAAGACAAGGATTTAAATTCTAAAACAATGGTTGTAATTTTGGATATTAGTGACTTGGTTTTCAACCCGAGTCACTACTTTTGTTCTTAATCAATTCCCTTGATTTCTAAAATGAATTGCATACCTTGTTAAAACATTAATAATAGTGATTTTATCACAAAATAAGAAACATTGATACGATCAATATAATATAATCAAAGTGTTGATTAAAACGGAGAACTACACCACATGAGATACTTTCAATCAAATTGAGACATCATTAGTTCATTGTAAGATTTTCATTTTAAGTGAAAATGAGAATGAGTTCAACACATTTATAAAAACTTTTCAATCATTCACGTACATTGGTTAAATCGAAAATTGCTATCCTTATACAAATAAAGATTATTGTTAAAAGGATATAGTGGGAGAAAATATTTCGCCCGCAAACCAATGATATAAATACAGGATCTTAGAAAAGATTCCTACATGGGAGTCTTAAGAAGAACCCTAAGTGAATGAATGAAAGAAACTACGAGAGGACACTGAAGAAACTACGGGAGGACACAAGAGGAAAGGTTCCTTAATGTTCATTGTTTCAAAGAGAGGATATAATGAAACCCCGTATGAAATCGAAAGGAAAACGGTTCCTTAATAAATGATTTTTCTAAATTTATAAGATAAAAGAGAAGAAATCATCTCAATTCTCTCAATGTAGTTATGAGGGAATATCATGTCATTTTTCGTCTCGAAGAAACGAAGGATGTGATAATTGAATGAATGAAGATAAATCACTATAGGGATAGTGATAAGTGATAATGATTCAAGTGTTAAATAAAGATTTACATGCAAGAAATGAAGGGTTCATTTAAGAGATCGAGTGATATTGTTTTTAGTGGGAGCGATAAAGAATTGAACCTGCCATTTAGAGAGGATGGGTGATTCTTTAAAGTGTAAAGAATAAGAGGTTCTCAATTCTAGATGAACAAATACCTTATATCATAAGATGATGGAGCTTTACGGGAAGGTTTATTATATTGATAATAAAAGGTCGCCCATTAGAAATAAAAACGGTTAGATATGAATAACCTTGATAAAATAGCCAAGATGTTTGAAAATAATTAGAATGATGAAATCATAAATTAACTACAATATAGATTTCCGCACATGAGTGACTAGGTAATATCGGGTGATTCTTTAATCCCTCTAGTATATCCATACGTCACGAGTTATAAGATAACAGTGGGAACTTCCCTCAGAAAAGGGAACTCAAGATCTAGAATGAGTTCTAGATATGTGCTCAAATAAGATCATATTATATGAGATAATATGAGATGGAAGGAGACCAAAATTTGTAAGTTTTAGAATCATGAATAAAAGGTTTATTCGTAAACCACTAATACAAATTGATGATCGTGCATCAAATGCAATGAAATAGTATTGACTATTTTTGCATGACAATGTCATTTGAGTTATAATTAACTCAAAATGAAATATACTTTGTCAAAATCCAAATGGGTTGTAAGAGACAATATTGAACCCCACAAAGTGAATTGGATTGACTTAGTATAGCCCCTGGCCGCTTAACATGAGGTGACATCTCAAAGCGACTAGAATATGAGGCAACTGATGGCAAGTTCAAGTGTCATAGAGTCATCTGTGATGACTAGTCGATCACATAGGCAGACTGCAAGAGACACTCTGTCGGGCAATGTGACCGCTTATAGAGTTCTGGAAATTTTATAATAGCCGGGTCGTGGCGAGAGCTGCTATAGTATTCTTATGAGTCAATTCTTAGACTAAAGACTACTCTCCCAAGATGGTACAGTTTTGGCATAACCTTGATCTATTCTCTACGAATTTTCGTAACTGGAGTCAAATGGGTTTGCTTTGGGTTGTGACTGACTGTGACTAGTTGAAGGAAGTAGTACGATAGAAATTGTCCACCCCTTGTCAGGGTTGTTCAAATCTCAAGGCCACTCGAGGAGAAGTTAACTGCAAATGCGTGGCCACGCTCGGAAGGTATCTATGGTAGATAATTTCGGTCAAACAGTTATTCTCCAGATCGAGGAAACCACTCATGATATGATCGAATGCAAGTACGACCTCAGAGAGACATCTTGCATTGAGTGGGAGATTGTAATAAGACAAGAGAATTGGTGACGCACACTTGTCGAGGACAAGTGGGAGATTGTTTGAAAATGTGTCCTTAACAATAGTGCGATCACGTAATTAAATCTCATGACGAGAATGCGCAAGGGATGATACAAAATATTTTAGTCAACTGACCAACATTAATCGGTAATGATTGGCTAGCTAGAGTTTGACATTACTGTCGTATGACGGTGGTGGTCAGTTGATCCCTTTAGGTCACACCTATAGGACAATTCCCTTAATTGATAAGATGATCAAATGTATATTGATACGATTTGATCATATTCCTTAAACTCGTATACCGAGAAATCAGAGGTTAAATCTTATTGTAAGATTTATGTTTATAACTGAAACGTGTCAATTATTAAACAATGAACGATATTTTACAATATCGTGATTAGAATGAATCGGGTTGTGTATTAATACAAAGGTTGTAAATCGTATTGACGATTATCATTAATAACCATTTTATACTAGTAATTATGAATTACTTGTCAATTAATAAATATGATTTATTTAATTATATACAATATTTATACGATAAATATTTATATGTTTTAAATTAAGATAATTGTATTTTATTACCTTGTGACATATAAGATGTCACATAATGTACAATTTTACAATTGACAATTTTATAAAATAAGGTCCATACTATGTTTAGGGTGGCCGGTTATAGTGGAGGTAGGTGTGGGGTGTTTTATGTGTTAATTGCTCTTTAATCATTATGTTTAAAGAAGCCTTGAGAACACACACCCTATAGCCACCCTGTGAGCCTTGAAAAGAGAACTTGTTCCCTCTTTTCTCCTCCCCATACCCGGCCACCCCTTCCAATGCAACACACCTTAAATAATGTGATTAGATCACAAAATGATTCAATCTAATCCTTTGGCAAATTTTCCTAAGTAAGAAAAACTCTAATAAAACCTCTCAAGTTATTATAGAGATAATAATATTTATATTATAATAGTGATAGTATTTTGATTTAATATTTCTAATAAGATTAGTATATTGTTTAAGGGAAAACCGGTTTTGGTACTAGCATACTCAAGTTTCGGTTTCATTAAGGGGTGTCTTGGTGCATCACTAAGGAGGTGTTCTTTTTTAATACTTGGAAGATCATCCTTGCATTTTATTTGGACCGTGTGTAAGGGTTCGAATCTCCTCATTTCCGCATATAACATTAGCATGCATAAGATCTAAAATCTTTTTAATTAAAATGTTAATTAAATTTTTTTTAGTATGACTAAAATTATTAGTTTATGAGATAACTAAACCTAACAAAACAGGTCTATGAGCCCAATAAAAATAAGATAAGAAGGCCCACTAGTAACCATTAATAACCAGGAAGTGGGTTATCACATTGGACCACTACATAAAATCGAGGTGGTGCTACACTAGAGTTGGTCAAGTCTACGGGTCGAACTATGAGCCCAATAAAGTCATGACTTTATTTCATGCCTATGAGCCCAATAAAGTCATAATTTTAATAATTAAACAAACAGGAGCCCAATGAAGATAAGATAAGAAGGCCCACTAGTAACCATTAAAAACTAGGAAGTGGGTTATCACATTGGACCACTACATAAAATCAAGGTGGTGCTACACTAGAGTTGGTCAAGTCTACGGGTCGAACTATGAGCCCAATAAAGTCATGACTTTATTTCATGCCTATGAGCCCAATAAAGTTAATTAGAGAGAGATTAATGAGTAATGACTGTGAAAGAAGGTTTTGGAAGTGTGAAAACAGGGGTTTTGAGAGACATAGGTGGCTGACTGACAGCAAAAGAGAAACATGAATCACAAACTTTAGAATAAGCACAAATTCTCGTTTAAGACGGGTTCGTGTTTAACCCGGGGAATGCATCACTGCTAGGTGCTAACAGTTAACTCCCAAGAAATAATGCTCGTTTCAAATTCGAACTAAATTAAATGATCTACGCGAGAAAATAAATAAATTGTGATACTATCAAAATGAAACGGTTTTTACATTATGAGACGGGTTTTTTTCAAAGAAATTTTAATAATTGAAAAAAGAAAATTTTTGCATGACATCAACGTGATTTTTGCATGAAATATCTGTCTACGTGCATGAAATAATTTTGTACATGCATGAAATACCGTTGTACGTGCATGAAATAATGTTGACAGGAAAAAACTCACATTTTACATGTCAAAAAATCCAAAGTTACAATTTTGTCTTCCCAGCTGACCTCATTAATACAAAGTTGGATTACGAAACGAATGTCGAAAGAAATTAATTATAGCCCTAGATAATTCTAATAAATTAGTCATCCGAGAGTACGAGACCGCCAATCCACGCTCCGAACAAAATTGTGACAGCCCTCTTTGTCCAAAACAGCTACTGAAAATTCTGGCCGTGCATGCTTCAGTTGATTCTTTGACATCGTTAGTAGTTCATCAGCTCCTACAAGACTTTAAAAAAGAAACAACTAGTGAAAAGGCTGCTAAAATAAGGAATTAAAATGTAATAAACAGAAAGATACCTGCCTGCAATGTGAATACTAAGTCCTATTGCGTCTGCTCATCCTCGGTTGTCCTTCGGTCACAATTCCTGCTGTCATGGTTCGCCATCTCCCCACAAGCCCTGCATTTTCTTAGTGGTTTCTTCTTCACTTCCCCTGCTCGTTCTCTCTGTGAGATCAGCCTTTTCCCTGAACCTTTATTTTTGCACTGTCTTGGAGGCAAAACAGTAATCTCAGTAGGCCTGCTTGTTCCTAAAAGCATCCCAATTTCAGCATTCTTGTCCTTTCCCTTTGCACTACCAATATTGCTGCCACTTTCATCAAGCGTATTTTTTACCCTTTCCTTGAACTCACGCAAAATCCCAAGCAACTCATCACAATTCGCCGGACTCTGTTCAACAAGTGCCACGCAACCAAATAACTCTGACCATAACTCTCCTACTTTGTTTTTCTGTACATCCATTGATGTACAGTCAGCAAGCAACTGGCCATTAGAGCCGACGATTGGCTTGCAGGTTGCTAGTTTGCTCCACCGACTAAGTAGGAAGTCACTTGGAACTTTCTGAATTCCCCGATCTTTAAGGACACACAGAGCATGTCGACAAAGTATTCCATGTCGTTCAAACTTCTTGCAAGTACACACTGTTGCAGAATCATCCTGACCAAAACCAACCTTATACGTTTTGTTTCGAACATGATTTATGATCTCTATGTATACAATTGGAAGGGTTGGATCTTTTTCTTTATCCCCAACACCACATGAAAAGCAAGCTGCTTCGACTTCCTTTTGAAACTCACCGAAGATTGTTGGAGTGTAGAATTCGGATGCATGCTTTTCTAGGGCTACTTTAGTCAACAAGTGGGGGAATGAGTTCTTTGATTGTGCAATGAGTTTCGATTGAGTCCATCTTTGTGCATCCATCGCACTCTCAAACCTCATCCAAAACTCAACTAGGGTTAAATTAGGATTAGTGAAGTTGCTGAAAAAGTGGTTTTCTGACTCGGACCTCGAGGTGGTTCTCATCAAACCTCCTAAAAATAGGTCCCGGAAATAAGCTAGAATCCACCTATTCCTAATCCTAAACTTTTCCGTAAGCCACTCATTATCCGACAACCCATGAGCCTCGACTACTTCTGTCCACCTTTCCTCAAATTCAGGCGGCTCCAAATCTTCACTCCAGACACACCGGTTTATCTCTTTCAGAAACTCGGTATCTTTACAAACTTAAGGCCCTACTTTCTCAGGAAGTTTTTTTAAGATATGCCACATGCAATATCTATGTTGCATTTTTTCTCCCCATGCAATATCGATGTCAGCCTCTCATTAACAAACCTATGGACAGAATCAGGGGGCTGGGCACAAGAAAGTTATCATATGCTGGCAGATTGGTTTTAGTAAAATCTGTGCTAAAAACTTTGCATTCCTACTGGGCAACCATCTTCATCATTCCCACTGCAGTTATTCTGAAAATAGAGGCTATCTGTAGAAACTATTTGTGGGATGGAGGGACTGAATACATGAGAACCCTACCTGTGGCTTAGAGTAAAATTTGTACAAGCCATAGGGAATGGGGACTGGGTCTTAAAAATGAAAAACATTGGAATAAGGCTGCTATTGGCAAACTGGTTTGTTGGATACACTGTCATCCTACAAAATTATGGGTGCAATGGATCCAACATAACTATCTGAAAGGGGTGGACTGGATTAGCTATCAACCACCAAAGGATGCTAGCTGGACTTGGAAAAAGATATGTAAGGTGAAAACAGCTCTTCAAAATGCATATGAACAGACTGAGTGGCAAAACATACCTGGCAGGCAATACAGTATGCAGAAAGGATATCAATGGCTCATGACAGAGCTCCCAAGGGTGAACTGGTACTCCTACACTTGGAACAAATGGACAATACCCAAGCATGCTTTCATTAATTGGCTGAATCATCATAAAGGGCTGGTAACAAGAGATAAATTGAAGAATTGGGGTCTGATTCAGGAAGACGAATGCTGCATATGTGGGCAGGAACCTGAGAATGTTCAGCATCTGTTTTTTCAATGTCAGTATTCTTCACAGGTGCTCAAGCTCATATCAGAGTGCACAGGCATCTTAATCCCTCAAGCAGATGTGTTGCATTGGAGGCAATCAAAGAGATATTCCAGACTAAAAGCAGGGGTGCTGGACAGTATACTCAATGCAACAGTGTATGCTATCTGGAGGCAAAGAAACAAGAGTACAATAGAGGGAGTACTGATTACTCCTGTGAATTGTGTCAAAACTATAAAGCAAGATATCCTATTTAGAATTAAAACCAAGAGTAGGGGGAGACTTACAGATAGAGATACGAGCTGGCTGGAGTACTTACATAGGATATAATCTTCTTTTGTTGTTAACTGATGGTGGCAGATGGCTAATGTAATGAATGACTACTCTATGATATGGATGGCATTAATCTGATTCTAATAAAATTTTTACATTTTCACAAAAAAAAAAATATTCATTCCTTCCTCTATCCCCAAATCTTCATCCATAATCACACAAACGGGATGATGACCACCCATCGCCTCTACAAATCTAGTAAAAAGCCATGCAAATGATTCCTTACTCTCATTAATAAGAAGTCCGGCCCCAAATGTCACACACCTCTTATGATTATCCACCCCCGTGAAAGGTGCAAAAATCATCCTATATTTAGTTTTTCTGAAGGTGGTATCGAAAGAGGTCATGTCTCCAAAGATCAAATAGTTTTTAATGCTAATAGGGTCAGCCCAAAATACGTGTGACAATCGACCTAAATCATCAACCTCAAAATCAAAGTAAAATGAGGGACACATGTGTTTGATCTTCATAAAATGCTCAATAAGCATTTGACTGATTTGAGCATCCCCCTCAGACAAATAATTTTTGATATCTCTTGAAAAATTCTTAAAATCATCCAATGACGCACCCACATTCTTGTAACCCTTAACATACTCCTTAAATAACCTATAAGACTTAACTGGACCACTGTTATTTTTCAAGTTATCAATTATCATTTTCTTGTGAAATATATTTAATTCTCTTGTTTGGGTCAAATGTACCATTGTTGTAGGTGTTTGTGGCATATGATTATGACATTCATGAAAATCATAAATTTGGTATTTACCAATATCAGGACCTTCATTCATAATTCGCTTAAACTTAATACAAGAAGGACATTTTATCCTAGTCCTTTGCCTCCGGTCATTCCCTTTGGGTTGACATACTCCAGCCTTATTACAAACGCATTTCTTATGGGTAATGACACCATTTTTAGACTTTTGGGAGCTTAACCTAGTAACAAATCCACATTCTTTGGCATATGTCTCATAAAACTCAACACCCAAGTCAAGCGTATCGAACAGCATAACAATAACAGGCTTAAGATGGATGGCACACTCAAAAATCCGATTCGTGTTGCTTGAAGAACCTTCTACTGCCTCCTCATCCTCTGGTTGTTCTACTGGTTGCTCTACTATAATACCTGCATATGTGGTGCAATTAAAGTAAGAAAGATGAAGGGAGGTGCAAAAATATGAATTACACTCTCACAAAATAGTGTTAGTGTTGCTGGATAATCCAAGTACACTCCCCCTGACCATAAACATTCTTTTACATAACCACATGTGTAGAACATCACCATTCAAACCTCCAAAGCGAGAGTCTCTAAATACTTGTCTTATACATGCATGGAAAAGTGTTATATGTGCATGGAATAAACTTCTACATGCATCAAATACGTAAAATCTTGTTCTCTAATAGACATCAAACAAAATGTACACCACTATACTACTACACAATAAACATTGGCACCTTATTTGACGCAAACAGAACCTTATTTGATACACATTAAACCTTATTTCGTGCAAACTGGTCCTTATTTCGTGCATGTAAAGAGAACGGATATCCTCAAACCTAAGCCTAATTGCCTAAAAAAACCTGAAAACATCAAGCAAGCAACTACTAGTTTGACTATTCTCTCAGGTCCGAGGTCCAAGCAATACAAATCATTAAAACCAAAAGATCATCAGACAACTAAGACAACCATGAAACTCAAAATTTAAGGATGAACAGATTTGTACCTTCAACAAATTCGAAAGTCACGACTTCAGGGTCATGTTCAACTGCTAGTGCAGATACTTCTGATACAACTTCAACAATCACTCCTTCTTTTGTAATGACATTTGAAGAAGAGTAGTTGTCATTATTGTTATTATTTCTGCAACACGAAATGTCAAAAATTAAATAAACAACAATCTAACAGTATAAATTCTCTATTAAGCGAATTTGATACACAAAATCACAATTTGATGCGCCTCAACAGGAATTTGATGCACATAATAGGAATTTGAAGCACATAAACAGTCTCCAGTGTCCAAATTTCAAGAAATTTATGTGATTTCTCAATTTCTGCAGCCCTAATATCTCAATTAAGCCAATCTCATTCACAAAATCGTAATTTGATGCACATAAACATGTATTAGATGTACATAAACAATCTCCAATTCCATGATTTCAACAAATTTAGGAAGTGAGTTAAATTCTCTTACCCTAATTTCTAAGTGTCCCCAATTGAATTCACGAAACTCCTTAACCCTAATTGAATTCACGAAACTCCCTAATTTCCAAGTTTCCCCAATTGAATTCACGAAACTCCTTAACCCTAATTTCTCAGTTTCCCCAATTGAATTCACGAAACCCTAATTTCAGAAGCATAATGCATCAAGCCAGAAAGTTAATCGATGAATCAAAACGATAATTCAGCCCTAAATTCAACTAATTAAACTAATTTCACAAAAAAATCATAAAAATCGAAACTTTAACTTGAATTAAAAGGCTCCATTGATTGAACCAGCATCGAAAGGTTGATTGTCGAATAATTTAGAGAGTAAATTTGATAGTCGGAGAATTAGAGTAATGGCGAAAGTTTTGATGGTCGAAGAATTAGGGTTTAATGGTGGACGATTTTCATATTCGAAGAGAGATAAAGTGGGAGGAGAGAGAAAATGAATTTGGAAAATGAGGAGATTAGTCGGGTTTAGGGGTGAGGACGCGCGTCAATATTTTTGTTTTGAATTAGGCAGACTTAATCAGACTTTTAGATCCAAGGGTTATATCACAAGTTATATAAAAAAGTATCACGTTTTTTCAATATCAATTTCTTTTTCCTTTTTTTTGTTTTTTCTTTTTCAGTATTACTTTTTTTTTTTCCTTTTTTTTTGCCTTTTCTTTTATAATGACTTTTTCTTTATTAAAAAAATTCCTTTTTTCAGTATGCACTTTTTTTTAAAACAAACACATTGTTTTTTTAATAAAAAGGCGTTTTTTCTCGAAGTTCTTTTTTTCTCGAATTTTTTTTTAATTACAATATCACAAGTTACTCAATACAATATCACTGGTTCTTCAAAATAATATCACAAAAAAAAAATTCGAGAAAAAAATATTTCGGAAAAAAAATTTGAGAAAAAAATTTGAAAAAAATATTTCCGGGTAAAAAAGTTCTTGAAAAAATTTCGTGATATTGTTTAATATAGTGCGTGATATTGTTTAACAAAAGACGTTTTTTGATTTTTTTTTCATTACAATATCACAAGTTACTCAATACAATATCACCGGTTCTTCAAAATAGTATCACAAAAAAAAATCTGAATAAAACAAACCAAAAAAAAAAAATTTGGAAAAAATATTCGAGAAAAAAAATTGAAAAAAAACATTGGGAAAAAGGTTCTGGAAAAAATTTCGTGATATTGTTTTATATAGTGCGTGATATTGTTTCCTGTGATATTGTATTGAAAAGGTTGTGATATTGTACACTTTCTAGTGTAAAAAATCGTGATATTTGTAATACAACTAGTGTGTAACACCCCCATTTATTTAAGAGCCTTTAGCAAGACATTCTCAAATAAATAAAGTTGTTACCATCTCGGAATGACCGAGGTAGTGAATAACAAAGTAAAACAAACCAAAGTACTTGATATAAACTGATTAAATTAAAACTTTTAATATTACAATTATAACGCAACAGAAAAGAAAGTACAACGAATAACTTCTAAGTGTGTGATCTAATTCTAAGTCGGTTCATCCAAGTGCTCAAGCCATCCCATGCTCCTATAGAATCATCTTTCCTGTCAAATCTGCTCCCCATTACGGATCAACACAGGTGTTAAACGAATACACGGTCAACCTCGCGGTTGAGTAGGATAATAACCAACCAATAGATATGCAATGAATGAGTATGCAAATGAAAATGCAATTAATGCCATGGCCTTTCAACTGCGCTCATCCCCAAACTTCCACCCGCCTCCTCCTGGCCGGGTCTGCCTCGATCGTCATCGAGAAACCAGCTTAACAGCTGAACTACACCACCACGAAGGTATAAAACGGTGTCTGCCGGTAAGTTATTTATACATCACCTGAAGGCTCTTACCATGATGTCTGCCCAGGTTAAACCTGTATATCAATGCATATGCCATGCCAATAAATGCAACCATGCATGCTATTTCGTAACTCAATTCTTATCCAACCAATAACAAGGAATGAATGCAACCATGCTATTTCGTAACTCAATTCATATCCAACTGATAATAATGCATATGCCAGACAGATGAATGTAATATTTGAATACGCCACAACTCACATCAAAATCATCCAATAGCACCCAAACAAAATAACAAACAAAGAGACAGATTAAATTATCCTACCTTTCAGCAGCAACCCATTACGCAGTTAATATCCAATTAGAAACATTTTTCATGTAATCAACACCTAACAAATATCATGTACATAATTATTAACTATACGATTACGTAAGCAAGGTATAATATATTAATTAATTTAATATATTACGCATCCGAAGTATATATATACTTAACTAATTTAATTAACTTAATTAGTCGGTTAATAAAATATCGTCACAAAATAATTTTAATAAATTAACCAAACTACTTAGACTAATTAAATTAATTAAACATAGACTAAACTAATAATAACCATTTAAAACTAACTAATTAAAATAATATCTAATACCCATTAACAAAAACTAAGATAAATGACTAAGTAGAACTACCTAACATTACTACCTATACAAACCAACTCTACGAACAGAAGCCCAGCACCATACCCAAACTCTTATCCCTATACCCCTCATCCACGTCTTCACTAGGCACCATCCAGGTCACCCACGGCTACCACCAGCGGTTCTATCCCCTCACCTACACTACCACCCACGACATTACCCTTCTGGCTACCATTTTCCGCCCTCAAACCCACCAAAAACTCATGCCAAAATGTCTGCACACAGGCGACAACCAAAATGTACTCTGTTTTGTTTACATTTTAACACTATCGCGTCAACCGCCATAACCCAACACTCTAGCCACTTACCAGAACCACCATACAAAGACACCCTTGACGCAACTAGTACCAGCCTCCTCATGGTCCTCACCACGAGTAACACTCATCTCAAACCTCACGTTTATCCCTCCGATTGCCCCTGTTTTTCTAACACACGACCACCCCCCCTTCACTAATTACCATCCAAACACCACCATGATAGCACCCTAACCTTCGACCCACCACTCAAACCGAAACCACCGAGCCCATTGTCAAGTAAGGTCTGGAAATGGGTTTAGGGTAGGAGTCTTGTATATGGTTTCAACAACCTATTCCGCGTCCAGCCTGTAACCACCACGCAAAACACCCGTCACCACCTTAACCCTACTTACTCAGGACTGCCCTGACCCGACAACCACCACCACAACAACTCCGGTCAGTCACATAAACCTACGGTCAGATTATTTACTATGTTTGTCAGGTCCTAATCCATAAGCGATAACGAGAATGAGACGATACACCGATAAATAATATACATGATAAATGACGATGGCATAAGTGAAAATAAATCAAGAGGATGAGCAGAAGGGATGAAGAAAAATGAGGGGGAAGGAGGAGATGACGCAGAAGGAAGATGAAGAAGGTAGAATGAGCGTTGTGAGCAAGTATCTCGTTCATAATTCATAATGAAATAATGAATACGTTAAATATTTCTATGCTCATTGATTTCTCCGCTTTTGTTTTGGTACATTGAATTCAAACATATTTAATTGTGTTGAATTAATCTAATCAGAAATGGTGTGATAGATGGTAATTGAAGGAAGCAGTAAGAACTTTGAAATTAATAGAATTCTTACGTTGAAATCAATAGGCACTCATACATTGAACACATTTCATAAATATCGAGAGTTTAGTTGAATAATAAATGACGGTATTCAATTGTTTTAATGCATGAAGGTTATTGTACATATTAGTGCATGGTGTGCATTGTACGTATTAAACATGCGTTAACAATCGTAAATAATACGTGCGTACAACGATATTCATTAAATAGTACATTATTGTAAATTCGTATGCATCCAATCGTCACATTAATAAATACATACAGTCTACCCACGTAAATGTAACGACATCCAAATAAACGTAATATTAAATATTGCATACGTATATATTAATCGGAATATTAATTTAAATATACAAGATTAAACCCATTACATATGCACACATATGTTTTAATACGGATTACTATATTACGATAATAACAATACATGTATAATTCTCAATTTTACGAAAATGCCAGAAAGAAAATAACAATAAGAGTAATAGTATTAATAATAATAACAAAAGTAACAACATTCAACGGCCACGTTAGTAATAATAATAATAATATATGACTTCTTACACCTCATTTCACACGCATTTCAGAGCTCATTTGTGTAGTTTAGGCTACTATTTCGTTCCCTTATTTCGTCTACTTTCGTATGTCTATGTGAAATTGCAGATTAATGCGGAAACGAGTAGATATTGAGCTAAATCTGTCCCCGAGGGCTTAGCATAGCATAACAGCTATTTTAAGATCGATGCGCGCTGCAGAATTTGTCAGAATGCATTACTGCACCCTGATCTTTGGTCGATCGACTGGGCACTATGGTCGATCGACCGAGGCACCTGATGAGCGAGATTTCAGAAGTCAAAATTAGAAGATCAGAAGCTTCAATGAACCCGATAACTGGTCGATCGACAAGTACCACCGGTCGGTCGACCACTCGGCCCTTTCCGGAAAATTAAGAACGTGATTAAAGCCCATAAGCGAGATTAGGTTTTTTAGGAGACTTGAGCAGATTACTATATAACGTGATAGTCTCCTCTGTATTAGGCATCGACTTTATCATCTAGTTTAGCACTCACATTCATTATCAAGTTTTATCATTAGGTTTCAATTTAGTTTAGAGGTTTTCTATTTCTACTCAAACTTTTCGTTCCACGCGATATTTCAATAAAGTTCAATCTTTCTGTCCTTAACTCCTCATTGTTACGGTAATTCTTGTTCCTTAATTCATTTTATTTACAGTCTTCATAGATTAGTACCGGATAGTTAGAATTCAAAAACCTTTATTGTTCTTATTTACAATTCCGTTAATCGTCTTAATTATGTTGTTTGTTGTTTTCATTCTTATAATTTATGTTTTAATTAAAGTCATGCGTAGTTAAAATCCCGCATGTTAGGATGTAGGCGACCTATAGCGTAGATGGCGTAGTTTAGGGTAACCCGTAACAGTGCTCGGTCGATCGACTGGATTCTCTGGTCGGTCGACTGAGTAGGTTGGTCGATCGACTGGACTAGCTGGTCGATCGACTGATTTCGCGTCGGATTTTATCCCGTTAAGTTCAATATCTTTAAATAAGACCTTAAGGAGACTTGTTAGATGCTTAGTAATGACCAACCCATAGATCGAAAGACAGGGAAAGGCATTAGTTAACGGTTTAAACGATTAAGTTACTTACGATCAAAAGATTTGTGACTTAGGCTTTAGGAATCGCTAATCGTGTTGACACCTAGTATTAGTGAGACCTAGGGACTAGTAGCATAGACCGAAAGGAGCTACTAGTTAACCCGGACCGAAAGGACTCGTTATACCCATCTTACGCGACTACAATACGGACCTACCTAGAATTATATGCCATCGTAGCTATAGTGAACCGATCATCTTAGCATCCTTTCTTTATTTGTTTAAATCTTCATTTTAATCATTGCTTTTACCTTTATTGTTGTTAGTTATAAATCACCAACAAAACCCCCCATGTTTTGTGACTGAACAACTGAAACCTCAAATAGACATTGCCTCCTTGTGGTTCGACCCGTACTTCCACTAACTTATGTTAGTCTTAGTTCGGAAATATAAATCTTATCTTTGACACCCACAAGGACGAGTATCAAATTTTGGCGCCATTGCCGGGGATGCAATTATATTATTTGTGTTATTTGATTGTTTAGTTTTTTTTAGTCTTAAGGAATTTTCAGTTCCTCAAGGCCGTTTTATATCTTTTGCTTAGCTACTCGCTGTCATGACCATCTTCTCTTTCCCACAATTTGAACATGAACTGTTACATATTTATTGGGATACACTAACCTCTCTCATCTTTCAGTCTGGTTATTATGTTAGTGTTTGGGAGATGTGTCGTATCATATATGATGGTGTCACTGGTAGAACACTAATTAAGATTGAGGGAGGTTGTGGATGGGAATTTACCGACTTACCTTTTGAGGAGCAATGGGAGCTTCTTGAACACTTAATCCAAGCCAGTGCGGAGTCAGAGGGGCATAGGAGAGTGGACTTTAGTGACCTAAAAGCCACTCGAGATCTTTCTGTTGAGAGTGACTCTATTACACCCGCTACAGGAGATTCACTCATTCTTGAAGAGGATGAGTATGACATGCTACCTCACCTCATTTCCCTATATGTTGATGAAAGTGATTTGGTTGCAGGTGATGATTTAGAAGTTCATCCCTTGACTGACGAATCTATTTCTGTGGGTATTAGTGATGAACATGTTTCTAATATGCATGAACTTTCTGATAATGAGTCTAATGAGCCTTATTTTGAGGTAAATGTGCGGGATTCATTTATTGACATTTCTAATGTTTTTGATAATATTAGTGAATGTTCTACACAAGGGTCCGTTACAAAGGATCTTTCAGAGGCTTTGATGTGTTGTGAGACATGTACAGGTGAATCTCCTATTCGGAAAGCTGAACTGGATGCTCCAGAAGTTGCAATACATGGGACGGAGTCCATAGTCGGTAAAAAGATAAGTGTTCTCGATCAAGTAGTACCACTTACTCGATCAAATGATGTAGAGAACGAGATCACTCAATCGAGTGATCCTATGGTTGAAGAAAAGAGCCCGAGGAAAAAGAAACCAAGGAAGGTGTCGGCCCATGACTTGGAGTTTGATGAGCCCGACGACCCCAAAAGGTGGGAGGCTAGAGCTGCAGACGATAACCCATCCATTCACATGTATGAAAAAGTGGAGTGGATCTCATCTACCCAGATCAGTACTGCTGAAGGAGTTGCATGTAGTCAAAAGCCTTGGTCCGACATCTTCCTCATTTTTCGCGGATGATTGCTTTTATTTCTGGATTTTAAGACTTTTTATTTCAATTTTTGAGACTATTTCCCGTGTTTGTGCGTTAGACACGGACTGTTGTTTTCATGGTTTTGTTTTTAAGACTTTAGACTTTGTAATTTTGGGTATTCCGCAAGTTTTGGGCGCGTTATTTGAGTTTTACAGGTTTGGTATATGATTAACTCAATCCTTTGAGTTAATTTGAAGAATAAAAAACGAGCTCTGTACATGAAGACTGGTCGACCGACCAGATGTGCCAGTCGGTCGACCGGTGACTGCACTCCAGTAGCCTTCTGACCATCGATCATTGGTCGGTCGACCGGACACTTTGGTCGGTCGACCACCGCTGCTGCTACTGCCTATTCTGAACACCGAAATTGGTCACCTCGTGGAGCGTGCATGGAGGTTTAGGGAGTCTTTCTTCCTATTCTTTCGTTTTTGCACTTGTTTTCTTCTATTCCACTCCTTTTAATTCTCATATACTGCCCAATGCGTTTAATTTCCGAAGAGGGTTTGTCTTTTGTCTTTTTCAGGTCTTTGTGGTAGCACTACTGGCTACCGAAACCTCCTAGCTCACGATGGTTTGGGGAGGTTTCCTTTCGCGCAAATACTTTGTGAGTTCCTTCCTTTTCGTTTCCTTAGTTATTTTTACACAAATTCCCATATTCTTTAGATCCTTTGCTTATGCTTTTGCACAATGGGGACATTGTGTAATTTGGTTTGGGGAAGGATTTTGCGTTGCATTCATATGTTTTATTGCATTTTTGTTTCACGTTTACTGCATTTTCGTTCGGATTGTTGTTTTATTTTCCTTGCATATACACAAAAATCAAAAAATTCAAAAAAAATTCAAAAATTTCAAAAAATGCACGTTTATTTTAGAATATAGGTTGAGTCGGAACGATAGTATTTCAATGATGACTTTGCATTTCATCTGTTTATGCCTAAGCCTTGCTAGTCAACATGTTTTTAGTATTATCATTTGCATAATCTGCGAGTTTTTTTCAAAATAATTGTTGATCTTGAGACTTGACTTTGATTTTTGGCAAGCTACATTACATTCTAAGGTTTTAGAGCTTTATTTAACTGGTGTCATCTATGACCGGTTTGTTTAGGATGTGAGTAGTACTCCTTATGAGACATGTTACATCAATATGCATAAACATGAACTTAATCTGCTTAATACCTGTATGCTATCTAGTTTATTGATTTTTGACACGTGCAAAAGAGGTCCATTTTCTAATTTTACACATAAGCCTTACATAGCCAAAACTGCCTTTTTGTCCCGTAACCTACATTCCATACTTAGTCTACCATATCCGAGCTAGTATTTGTGGTCACTGGAATGCGTTACTCTTTTTGGTTGTATTTTTCTTAATTGAGAAAGATGGGGAAATTATGAAAAAGAAAAGAAAGAATGAGAAAAAAGAAAAAAAAAAAAGAAAAAAAAAGGAAAACAGAAAAACAAAGAAAAACAAAAACAATCCTGAAAATCAGTCAACCGACAAACACATGGTCGGTCGACCACATGTCGTGAAATCAGGAAAAAAATCGCATGTTGAAAGTCTTTATTCATTGGTGATTCATACACCCATATTTTATTCTTATCATTTGGGGAGTCGTTTTCTTTGGAGATTGTGAGTCTTGTGCTTCAAGATAGCACTGTTTTGATTGATTTTGGGTTTGGAAGTATTAATGTTTCTTATTGTTTGGATCCCGTTGTTTGCTAGCTCGGCTTTTGAACTCCACATGTCCAAATCATCTTAGACCTTCTTACCCACTACCTCACATATCCGTTTTTCGTCAGCATGTGTCATGGTCATTAGAATGGAATGTATATGTACGATTATAGAGAATATTTTCATGTTAGATTGCAGGTATGTTCTCATGGGTCAAAGTTAGGTGAGTGTCATTACAAATTTACTTCTTTCTATCTTTTACATATACTGACCCGTGCCTATTGTGTGTTTTGAGCGACCCGCGAGAGTCCATTTTGATTAGTCTCTATAGTCGATAGATTAGCAAGTTTTGACAACTTCGTAACTCGTTTGCATGATTCACCTTACTAATTGATTGTTGATTGTGCATTAAATTGGTTTAGGCTTTACAGTTGCATTTCGCTCTAAGATTGAACTCGTTCCATTAGTGTTTTTAAGATCGAGTCTAGTTCTTGCTTGAGGACAAGCAAGGGTTTGGTGTGGGGAGGTTTGATGCGTGTCTATTATTGTTGGAGCTGGTGTCCTCCACATGTAGTGCGATAACGTCATTGCACATACCCTTGTACGGACAAGTGGGAGATTGTTGGGGCTGGTGTCCTTGACAGTTAGTACAATGACTTATTAAATCTCTTAAAGGATCACAAGGGCATACTTCAGTATTATTATCAGTTGATCCACGTTTATCAATAACAGTTGGCTTGCTAGATAAGTTTGACGTTATTGTCATACGGATGGCGGTGATCAACTGGTCCCTATACGTCACACCTATAGGACACGTTTGAGAGATGTGAAGGTATGAAAATACAGTCACATTTATGCCGGATACGACTAAACAGTTAGTCAGAGGTATTGACTATTAAATTAGTTAATGAGATATTGAGATTATTATTTAATACGGATTAAATAATTTTAGCTAATACGGATTACATGATTAATTCGTAAACTAAATATAAACGGTTATATTTAATTAAATATTAAATTCGTGGATTAATATAAGCAGTTATATTAATTAAGCTAATTATACAATATCGTAATTTTTATCAGAGCATTATTAATGTATCGACTACATTAATATCTGATAAAGTGTGTACGATTTATAATTAAATCCCGCGAATTATATTTTAGCATTAGGGTCGAATCACGTATTAGAATAAGGTAAGAGTGGAAAACCCACTCTCACCTTGACCTAATTTCGGCCGAGTATACAAATAGAGAGGGACTCTCTTTTTGTCAGGGACTCTTCCACTACTGATTACTGATAATCACATCTCAAGAAAATTAGGGTTTTTGAGAACAGCTTTCCCAAAAACCTAGATCTCACATCTGTAAAACCTCACAAAACTCTCCCCATATTGCAAGGCAATTGGAGAGCATTTCTAGCACACGCGTCATCGTCTTAGACAAAGTCTTGGGTGCAAGTTATAGGAGGGAATTTGCTTTAATTCCTGTTCTTAGGCCATTCGCGCAAAGGACCTAAGGTTATATTTCTTATTCGTGTTTTTTCATCTTATGACTATAAACGCATATGTATTTTTCTACTCGTTCGTAGTCTACCTCGTTGACCCGTCATTCGATCGAGACTTGTTGTACTCGATCGAGTGACACTGTTCCTCGATCGATCATGTTTTAATTCGATCGAACAGTTGTCAGGGCTTTTTTTCCTTTTCTGAAAATTTTAGGTTTTCTGAAAATTTTTGTTTTTCGATCGAGTACCTGTTTTGCTCGATCAAACAACTCGTCTGACAAGGTTACTCGATCTAGTGACTTTGTTCCTCGATTGATCACGACTTAATTCGATCGAGCAGTTTTCTGGAGATTTTAATTTTTCTGAAAATTTTTGTTTTTCTGGAAACTTTTGGGTTCGATCGAGTACCTGTTCTACTCGATCGAGTAAAACCCAGTCTGTCAAGGTTACTCGATCGAGTACTCTAGTGACTCGATCGAGCAGACCCTGTTCTGGCAGATTTTTCGAAAATAAATTTTATTTTATTTTCTCTTGGCCCATAGTAATATACTATACGAAAATAGTATATTGACTTTTGTGAAACGGTTCACACTCGCAAGGTGCATATTATTTTAAAACGGTTTAAAATGATGGATTATAAGAATCATTAAGATTAATGTGATTAAAGCAGTATAATCACATAATTTTAATCTCGTAAGGTGGTTTGGTAAAATTTATTAAACATAATAACGGTATTATGTCATGTATGAATTTATTTTAGTTGATTAATTTTATTTATCGTCTTGTGAATGCCTTTGAATGTTTTTTATAACGTATTTAAGTTTTCCAAACGGTTGTAACTTAGTGTGGCCTTAGAAGATTGTGTTACCGTAATGATGGAACACGGTCTTGTTTGTAATTTTGAGATCTTGTATCTCCGTTTTGGTTTTTGCCATGTAATTACTTTTGTATTTATATAAGAATGTAAATAGGATTATATTTGTAATTTAAATTAGTAATTTTGTGAAGACCAAAGACAGAGACCGGATGCTCACTCCCGCTACAAAGACCAAGATGGAACATCAAGACAAGCTTCTAGGGTCCAACGGTGGATTCCAAAGTTGTTTTATGTTTATTTTGGTAGGATAGGCCACACAAGGACTTTTATTTATGTTTATTGCGTTCTTTTATGCTTTCATCGATAATAGCTTGCATCATATTCCGCCTAAAATCAAACCACCTATAACATGCCTGAAAACTGACTCATGTAGAGGTTACGCGTTAGTTTTCGGAGACATAAAGATATCACGTGTCACATGCAAAGCCATCACTTTATTTCATTCATTCACGATTATGCTAGATTTTAGTTCACTTAAAATGAATAAATACAAGTTGATGGGGTCTTCCTCGTATAACCAAAAATTGAGACTAGTCTTTATAAATCAGACTCCCATGAATCCCTTCTTCGTCGGTAGGCATACTATGACCCCTTCTAGGTCGGGTAAGTGGGAACAAATGATTTATTTTATCTCAACATCGTGGTCACTCGATACTATCTAGCGACTATGATGGACTATAAGATGAGATTTACGGAAATCTATCGACCGGGAGTTCTAACGGTAGAACTAGCCAAACAGTTGGCTTATCAATTTACGGAAATTGAGTCTTGGGATCGTTTATATAATTCTTGAGGGAGATCAATTATAAAAATGCATGAGTCTACGAGTTTAAATTCAATTTAAAATAGACTTAAATCACAACGATGAGTTGCTTATATGGTTTTGTTTTTATCTTCTTTTCAGTGTAGAACACGATCAATTTAAAACCGCTAAATAACAAATGGTTGGTGAAGACCCAATGCCAAGTGCCAAGCAAGCACGTGATTCCTGGCTTAAAGCCTTCATGGACTCCATGAATCAGTCTACTAGACTGAGGAATGATGGGTCAAACTTCTCTGACTGGGAGGCAGCATTACGGATTGCTACCATTGCTGACGGAAAGCTCAAGTACTTGACTGAGCCTATTCCGGCACAACCAGGAACTGGAGCTAGAGCTAACGAAGTTCGCGCTCATAGCGACTTTGTCATGGAAGCAGGTGCGATAAAGAACGTACTGATCTATGCAATGGAATCCAATTTGCAAAGACGCTTCATCTCCCATGGTGCAAACAATATTTTCACCACGCTCACTAACGAATTCTCGAAAGCTCCGAGAATCATTTCTTATGAGCATACATGTCGCTTCTTTGAAGCGAAACTCCAGAAGGGCCAAGCTGTTAGCCCACATATTCTCAACATGATTGAGAATATCGAGAAACTGGAGGCCCTAAACTGTAAGATTAGTGAGAACATAATCGTTGATCGAATGCTTCATTCGCTTCATGATGGGTTCGCCCTCTTTAGGGCCAACTATTACATGAACGACATGAAGAAGACTCCTCATGAGCTCCACTCCCTTCTCGTACAGACCGAGAAGGATCTGAAATTAAGTGGGAGCGTGAAGCTGCATGTTCTCATGATCTCCAGTAAAGGTAAAGGTAAAGGGAAAGCTAAAGCTCAAGGCGACCTAGCGGTAGGTAAGCCTAAGTTCAAGAAGTCGGGATTTGCTAAGAGTGGGCCCGGTGAGTCGAGCAACTCACATGGTAAGACAAAGAGTAAGGATACAAGCATGGAATTCCACCATTGCCACAAGACTGGGCATTGGAGGCGCACGTTCCCCGTGTATCGCGAGGACATTAAGGCAGGCCGCGTTACCCCTGTTGGTATGTCTTCTTCTTCTTTTATTCACATGATTGAGATTAACCATGCAAGTTACAGAACTTGGGTACTAGATACTGGTTGTGGCTCTCATCTGTGTAATCATGTGCAGGGCCTCCGAAACCAAGAGCCCCTCATAAAGGGTGAGGTTGACCTGCGTGTCGGGAATGGAGCACGAGTTGCTGCAGTCTCGAGGGGAACATACGTGATCTAGCTTCCTAGTGGATTCGAGTTATCTTTGTATAACTGTTATTATGTTCCTAGTTTATCCAAAAACATTATTTCTGTTTCTGCACTTAACAAACTCGTTTTTTCATTTGTAATAGAGAATAATAGCTGTATTTTCTCGTTACACAATATGATTTATGGCAAGGCTGTTTCCATGAATGGAATTTATGTTTTAGATCAAACCACCGAAATATTACACGTGAATAACAAGAGATTAAAGGTTGGTGACAAAAATCAAACTTACCTATGGCACTGTCGTATGGGACATATAAATGAGAAACGCGTAAAACAGCTCATACAGGATGGAGCTATCTCGGCCTTTGATTTCGAATCATATGGCATGTGTGAATCATGTCTCATCGGTAAGATGACTCGTATTTCCTTCAAAGGTGTTGGAATGCGCGTTGCCGACCTACTAGGACTCATACATACGGATGTATGTGGCCCTATGTCGATCAACGCACGAGAAGGCTATAGGTATTTCGTCACTTTCACGGATGATTTGAGTAGATATGGCTATGTCTACTTAATGAAACATAAAAGTGAATCCTTTGACAAATTCAAGGAATACCAGAATCGGGTACAGAACCAACTGGGAAGAAATATTAAAGCACTACGATCTGATCGTGGTGGCGAGTATCTTTCTCATGAGTTTGATCAACACCTTAAAGACTGTGGCATCGTTCTGCAGTTAACTCCACCTAGAACACCACAATTAAATGGTGTGTCCGAACAGAGAAATCGAACTCTTCTTGATATGGTTCGATCCATGATGAGTCACACCGTTGTGCCTGATTCATTGTGGGGCTATGCTCTTTTGTCAGCCGCTCTAATACTTAACCGAAGTCCGTCTAAAGCTGTTGACAAGACTCCAAACGAGTTATGGAAGGGAACGATCCCTGCTAACTTGTCCTTTATTCGGGTTTGGGGCTGCGAGGCTTATGTCAAGTGGAGACACGAGGATAAGCTCGGCCCGCGATCGGTCAAGACATAATTTATAGGCTATCCAAAAGGAACTTTTGGTCATTACTTCTACTCGCCAACCGAACAACGTGTTTTTGTTGCGGCTAGTGCGACGTTCTTAGAGAAAGAATTTCTCGAGAACAAGTCGAGTAATAGAACCTTCGATCTATCGGAGATTCAAGAACCAACTACCGAGTAACCATTGGAGGAAACAGTTCCTTCAACCTCGGTTGCGGTAGATATTCCTGAGGAACCTAGGAGGTCGGGAAGAGTCTCTATTCCTCCGGACAGATACATTGGTATGGTCAAGGAACATGACATAGATGACATCTTACTCCTAGAGGGTAATGAACCCACAACCTATAAAGGTGCCATGACTAGTTCCGACTCAAAGCTCTGGCTAGATGCCATGCAATCCGAGATGGACTCCATGTATGAGAATAACGTATGGGATCTTGTGGACCTACCTGCAAAGGTACGCCCCCTTCAATGCAGGTGGCTTTACAAGATAAAGCATGTCGTGGAAGGACAACAAGATATCCACAAGGCAAGACTAGTTGCTAAAGGTTTCACCCAAGTGTCAGGCTTGCACTACGATGAGATCTTTGCACCCGTAGTCATGCTACGTTCCATTTGGATTATCTTAGCAATCGCCGCGTTTCATGACTATGAAATCTGGCAGATGGACGTTAAAACTGCCTTCTTAAACGGTTATTTGGAGGAAGAGTTGTACATGGTACAGCCCGAGGGTTTTATTGATCCGGAACATCCTAAGAAGGTTTGCAAGCTTATGTTGGGAAATGTGTCCTCAAAAATAGTGCGATCACATAATTAAATCTTATCACGAGAATGCGCAAGGGATGATACAAATTTATATAGTCAACTGACCAACATTAATCGGTAATGATTGGCTAGCTAGAGTTTGACATTACTGTCGTATGACGGTGGTGGTCAGTTGATCCCTTTAGGTCACACCTATAGGACAATTACCTTAATTGATAAATTGATCAAGTGTATACTGATACGAGTTGATCAGATTCCTTAAACTCATATATCGAGAAATCAGAGGTTAAATCTTAATGTAAGAATTATGTTTGAAATTGAAACGTGTCAATTGTCAAACATTAAACGATATTTATGAAATATCGTAATTAGAATGAATCGGGTTGTATATTATTACAAGTGTTGTAAATCGTATTGACGATTAATGAAATGACCATTTTATATATTAGTAATTATGAATTACTACTAAATTTGTTAAATATGATTTATTTAATTTATAAATGATATTTATTTGATAAATATGCATTTTAAATTAAGACAATTGTTTCTTATAATATTATGACATAGTGTATGTCACATATGTACAATTGTACAAATGACAAAAAATATAAAATGGAATCCATTTTATGTGTGGTATGTCGGTTTGGGTAAGTGATGGGAGAAGTGTTGCGTGTTATTAATTAACCCAACATTATGATTAATAGCATGCTTAGCTTTTATCAACCTAGAGCCACCCTAGTTAATGGGTAAGCTAAAAAGGAGCTCTCCTCTCCCCTTCCCCATACGTTGAGCATGGCATCCACAACCACACCTCATATAATATGTGAATTGTTTACATTTTTGATTCACTCTAACCTTGTGCTTAGTTTTTCTAGTATGAGAAAAACTATTAAAACCTCTCAAAATATTATCTCATAATATTTTATATAATAAGATTATATTATCAATACTACATTTTCTTGTAGTATTCTCATATTATTTATTCTAATAAGAGATTAGAATATAGTTTAAGGAAAACCGTCTTAAACACCTAGCTCGTGTAAATTTCGGTTTCAAGGGGTTGTTTTGGGTGCATCACAAAGGAGGTAATCTACCTTGATTACTTGGTTGGAGGATCATCCTAGCATAAGTTATGACCGATTGTAAGGGTTCAATCTTATTATTTCTGCATTTTGTTTAGCATGCATAAGATCTTGTAAAACTAATTAAAATGTTAATTAGTAAATTTATATTAGTAAGACTAATATTTCGGGTGTGTGAGACATTCGAACCCAACAATTGGTATCAGAGCAAAATGGTTGCTTGCATGCTTTTCCTTATAATTTTACGAAGTTATTTTGATAACAAAATAAAATTGAAATTTTAAAACCGTATAAGATATGGCCGAAAATTTTAATGCATGAATACCTACTGGTTCTAAAATGTTTTAGGTCATTTGGAATGATTTATGGATAAATATTGTTCATTTATAAAATTAATTTGGTTATTTATCATTTTAAATCGGTTAATATGAATTCTTTTTGGGAAAAATAGCTAATCTTACTTTATGGCCGAGATGTTTTAGTATGGTCTCACATGTATTTCCTATGTTATGAATATGAATTTTCGTAAATAATGGAGTTAAAATGCATTGTTTATGAATTTTAAAAGTTAAAATGCCATAAAATGAGAATAAATGGGTTTATGTAGTTATATTGCGAATTTGAGTATAAAAATTTTTGAGTATGTCACATGCATTATCTAAAATTTATCTTAAATTTTCCAGAAAATTTTTTCATATATTGCATGATTATTGATTTTTAGAGTAAAAATCGGATAATAGTGAAATAATTTCGACTTAATTAGTTAGAGTTGGAATTTGGCCATAAAAACTTTATAAAATGACATATATATTATTTCCAGCATGTATAAAAATTTCGAGATTTTTATTTCATGTTATGCTTGAGAAATAATTTTAATGGTTAAAATTGTACGATATATGACGTAAATTGTTAAAAATAGCAAAAGTTGTTAAAATGGCCGAAAAATTTAACCCATAAAATTCATATTTGATATGTTCATCACCATCTTTTTCTTGGGAGCCAAAAGTTTCAGCATATTTAATTTTTTAATTGTTAATTGTTAAAGTTAAAAATTGAATTATAAAAGGTCATAAATTGCTTTTCAGTCCTTGGGCAGTGTATTAGCTGTAATTTTCTGTCCATATCAGTTTCCTAAGTGTTATGGAATATGTAAAAATAATATTAGTATTTTATTGCATACTTTTAAAGTGAATTTTGAATTTACGGCTTAAAAATGCGTGTTTTATGTTTTATTTATGAAATAAATTAATAATTTTTGTAATACTAATATTTTTAAAGTTCTGAAATTTTAAGATAATTCCATAATATTCAAAATTTGAATTTTGAATTTTTCGAAATTTTATGACTCTTTTCGAATTTTTATAGTATTTTTCCCGCAAAACCGATTAATACCGAACAATATTATAAAATTAGGTTAAGTCATGTTCAAAATTTTGAGTAAGACTGAATTTTGAAACCTAAATGAGTTAGGATGATTAACTTAAAAGTGAATTTCGATTCACGTGATGCTAAGTGTTTTTAATCGTTAAAACACGCAATTCCATAAAACCGAGTTATACGATAACTATATTTTAATGATAATCAATAGGACGATTTGGCTTAGGGTTTGCCTGTTAGTTCATATGCATAAGCATTGCATATTTTATTATGATTGTCATAATTTTATTTACGTAATTTTGGGATTATGTAATTTACTTAGTATGGCCTTAGTTTTAATCGGTAATTCCCGTAATGTAAGGGATTATTAATTCGGATGTAATTAATGTGATCTCGTATCACTTTATTTATTGTTTTTCTATTTTATAATGTATAAAGTAGATAGAAAAGTTGTAATTTTTGTAAATTCCGGAGAGCCTTGAAGACGGTGCCTTTCGGAAAGGAGTTCCGACCAAGACGGTGTTTGCCTTGGGATGCCTGCCTCGTGAAGATCAAGGGACCAAGGAGTTGGTTTCCGAATTTGTATTTTAATTCTTTTCTATTTTAGGAAGGCCATACTAGGGTTTTTTATGCTTTAAGTTTTATGCTTCTATTTTGCTTTATATGTTTGCATGCATAGCCAAATCTTCATATCATGTCATGCATTTTATTCGATTACTTCGACTTAGTCAATTAAATTTATCGATAATTCACCGACTTAGTTCACTTAAACGGAGATAGATAATAAATTGACTACATGAGACTTAGCCTTACCAAAGAGTATAGACCCATGACTCCCTTCTTCATAAGAAAGTAGGCTCGGCTACAACGAGGTACTAAACTTGTTACGTTGGGTAAGTGGGGTAATATGATTACACCTTGAAATTTGGTCGATCTCAACGAAGGTATTCGTAACCGTAGTTGCAATAAGTTCGGGCTAAAGACAATTTAAAGTAAATTGTCGATCGAGAGTTCTAAGGTAGAACCGATTAAAGAGTTAATCCACCGAATTATATTAATAAGAGATAAATCGGCTACACTGTGCCCGAATTAATATGGATTTGGGTCTCGGAATCGTTTACTTAATTGGGTAAGAGATCATTAAGTAAATGTTAAACTTGTTTTAATATGTTTACGAGTTTTAAATATAAACGATGTTTGTTTTAATTCCTTCGCTTTTGTTTGTAGTTTAATTTTTCAACATCATCAATGGCCACCAACGCTCCACCTCCCACTAACGTATCATGGCTTCGATCCTTCATGGATCGTTGCAAACTCGATAAGCATGGTTCCAATTTTAAGATTGGGATGCGAAATTGTTTTTGGCCGCTCAAGGTGACGATAAGACTCGTTACCTTTCTAAGGCCGCTCCTCCCGCTCCGACTCGTGAGGCCTATGAGGCCCACATGAAAGAGTCTTCCGCTCTCAAGAACGTGCTTATCTTCTCCATGGAGCCGGATCTCCAAAGGAGTATGATTAAGCTAAGCACGTCATACGAGATTTACTCCAAGCTTGCGACAATGTCTTCGCAAACTCCGAGGGTAATTCAATATGAGGCGGCTTCCGCCTTCTTCGACATTTGTTTGAAGGAAGGGCAAAAGGTTAGCCCTCATGTACTCAAGTTAGTTGAGTTAGTTGAAACCCTCAAGGTGCAAGGAGTTGATGTTCCCGACTTCCTTCATTGACCGAGTTCTTCATTCCCTTAATAAGGTGAAATCGTATGCTCAGTTCCGGGTAAACCTTAATGTAATACCTCGAAAATTTGATTACGGATATCTATTTTATTGCCGTGACAATAGTTTTGCTATAATAAATAAGTTGATATGTTTTGATCAAGTATTAGTGGTTTGTGTTAACAAGGGGGGTTTGAACTTGAGACCATGGGAACACTAGTATGGGCCTCGAGTTGTGTGCACATCTCCTAACCCATACCTCACGTTTCAAACAAAAACGTGCACAACCCCAGCCTGCCGTCATTTTTCCTGGAGTCAGAAAACCTAAACCTAGTTACTCCTTTCCTCATACAAACACACCCAACTACAGCCGTCATAGTGGAGAATACGTAGGTGGTGTCCACGGTGGCCGTAGGGCAGGCTAAGGGTGGTCGAAATAGATAAGAAATAGGTATGTCCACACGTTTTTCTTCTTCATAGCGTTTTCCTGCGTTTTTAATAAAGAATTCAATCGTGTAAATCGTATCTATGAGTTCTGAATTCTGTGTAACCTTGACCTATGAAGTTAGTAGTTGCGTTTTGACGTTTAGGGAGTCACCCTTGACCACCGAGAACCACCAGGCGTGGTGGTTTTGACCGTCGTTGTCAGTGTGTTCTGTTTTCGTTCAAAACAGAGTTTTTACACGAGTTGCTTCGTGGGTGTTTACGAGTTGTTTTCTGCTAGCATATGTCTGGGTGTTGGTGTAGATGGGTTGACTGTGGGTTGGGGCGTGTCAGGGTGGCCATGTCGGTGGCTACAGGTGGTGGGTCAGAGCCGTAGGGGGAGATTCGTTGCTCCTGTTAGCTCGGTCTCTGGTGGTTCCTGTTTGTACACAGGCTGTTTGGGGTGGTAACACCGTAGACTCGGGGGAGGTCGACACGGTGTTACCACAAGGGTTTATGGGTCAGTCGTCAGGGGTGGTTTTGGTGGTGGTCACAGAGGTTGCCGGTAGTTGTATGGGGGTCGATGGGTTTGTGTTTCTAGTCGGGTCAGGTGGATAGGTGATGAACCAGGCCTGGTTTAGGCCCTGGTTCATCATGTCGGCGGTGGTCGAGGAGGCTGGAGGTTGTCGTAGTGGTAGCAGGTGGTGCTGGGTCCAAGTCTGGGTGGTCGCTGGTGGTAGTGATGGCGTAACATGGTGGTCATGGGGGCTGTTTTGGTCGCGGTTATGAGGTCGGGAAGGGGTGTTGGTCGTGTTTGTTTTGTGTGTGTTAATTTGTGTATTATTATTATTATTATTATTATTATTATTATTATTAATGTTGTAATGCAAGTTGAATTGTTTCTATCGTATGAGCTTACATTTGTTCAATAACTTAATTATCAAAGTAACGAGTTTATTATTGGTATTATTTCATTATTATTCCTTTTAAGTATTATTCATATTATTACTAATATTATCTATCATTGTTACTATGGGTTCTATAATAATTGTTCAAATTAATCGTATGACATATTTGGATAAGTCTATATTTAGTAAGTATACTTGACTTGTGGTGATTGATACGACTAAGGAGTTAATACTAGTTGGTATACATATATATGGGTATGTTGATATATATATTTACCATGTGTGGCTAGTGTATCACTTGTGAACATGATAGAATAAATGTGGTAGTGTATGATGGTATGGTTAGCAATTGATATTAAGTACTATTTATAGGAACTAAGTTCGAGGTGGAACCATTCTAGCAGCTGTTCGGTTGTCATTCTGCAACTCCAAGTAGGGGAAATATATTATGATTCATGTTATGACATGAAATGTGTAAGTGATGCTTATTACGAGTTGATATAATTGATTATTATTGTACTGTGGATTTTATTATTATTATTGATCACTGTGGAGATCGGGTCTTGTGAAATGGGTCTTGTGATATGGGTCTTGTGATATGGGACTTGTGATATGGCCATGGGAGGTGTGGTGTGATGGAGGTGTGAAGTGGTGGAGGTGTGGTGGATGATCGAATGATATGGAGATGGAGGAGGATACAGTTCTATTGTTATTTATGTTTTAACTGTTTTACCTACTCAACCTCGCGGTTGACCCTGTGTATTCGTGTGACACCTACGATGATCCGGAATGGGGAGTAGATTCTACAGGAAAGAGACAGATGAGCCAGGAGCTGGGACGGGAATGTGAGATGCGGACTTGAGACCGACTTAGATTTACATCACATATAGAGTAGTCGTCAGTTGTGCTTTATCTTTCGATGTAATTTCTGTTATAACAAAAGTTTAATTCTATCGGTTTTATATAAAGTACTTTGTATTGTTTTACTTTGTTATTCACTACCTCGGGTTTCCGAGATGGTAACGGCTCTATTTACTCGAGAATGTCTTGCTAAAGGCTCTTGAATAAATGGGGGTGTTACAAAGTGGTATCAGAGCGAACGATCCTCAGGCCTAAACTAAATGAATAATAATTAACGTAGGAAAGAGTCTAATAAAATGAACCCCGAGATGAAACTGATAGGAGCCCCAAAAAGGAACGGGATGAGTTAGGGGCCCCCTCACACCAAACCTGGGCCCTTTCTGTTCTGTCTCGGGAACCCAATGAGAGTAATTGAAGAGTGGGGTAGATTATACATTGACATAGTTATCTTGTACTAACGTTCTTGCTGGAGAAGGAATGAGGTAAGTTATGATGTGAAATATGGTTGGTAACATATACTACGAATCATGAGATTGATGTTGAATGTTGATTGAGATATACTATTTCTGGTATTGAGAACAAGAGTCTTTGAATATGAGCTTTACTTGTATATATGGTGATATGCATGCGGCTATATGATCCCTGAACCGTTAGGTAGAAATATAGTATAATGATGTATGTAATGAGTTGATGAGCTATCGCTACCTAGAAGGATAGATGTAGGAGAGATGTGATCATGATTGACTGAAATGTGTTACCCCTAACCATGAGTACCCTAGGGTTATGGGTTGCATAGATCGTACTTAAAGTATATATGAAAATTTCTTTTGACACCCAATTAGTGTAGTAAAGAGTCATGTTTCTATAAATGGCACCATGGTGATTCTGATATATATATTTACATACTATTTTGGTTATGACTGTTACAATAGTAGGAACTAATGCATTGTCCATACATGTGTAACTATCGAATTATTTTGTGATGCTATTTCTTAAGTTCGCAATCTTACCGTCTGGTAGATGACAATCCCGGTTTGAAATAATAAAGTTAATTGGTACAAAGTGATTCCAACGCTATGAATGACATGTCAACATGTTTCAGGAAAAATAACACTTTACTTGCGGGAGCTGTTATTTAAAATGTGTTCTCCATATATGTATGAAATTTTATGTATGATAATCTTCTGAACTAGCTTTCCAATGTTTTTGGGTTCATGTTAAAACGACCTATGTTCTGAGTGAAAGAAATCATTTAAAAACCTGGTGATTGTTATGCATAAATTCAACTCTACTGCTCAGAATATGTGTTCGCGTTTTCAAATGATATGCCATGTAACATCGTAACGAGCCCTATTTAATCGTGATTTTGCAAGTTGCCGAATTTTATTTATTTTTTTTTTTTTTTTGTTCTGCTGCATTGCTGTAAAGTTCTTGGCCAGACCGGTTGAGTTGTAAAAGATTGTATTAAATAATTTCCTCTGTTTAGCTTATTCCAGTATTTTCTAAAAAATAAAAAAAAAAAAAAAAAAAAAAAAAAACTATAATCGCGCGGCCGTTAGTTAAGCTGTCATTTGATTATGATTTTTATAAGTTGTTGCATAATGTTTAATTAGTGAATTGTGAGATATGTAAGTTCATATAAAGTTTAGTCAAATGTGGATTATGTGCTATGATCCCGTGATATCCTGATATAGCATTAGTAACATGAATAGTAGGCATATGATATGAATATGAACCTTACTATATGATAATGTCATCATGCTTGTTCTATATAAAATAGTTTCAATTATACCAACGTTCCTACTTTCTAGTGATATTCGTGTGTGATGTTAATACCATGTTTATCGAATGAAATTTAACTAGTAAGCTTATTAGCAAGAAGTCATGAGTAAAAGTTATGTAACAATGTGTTTGTTATACGTAATTGTGACTATTTGAACAATGTGAATCTTGTTGATGTTCTTTCTTATATTGATGGTATATCCTTGTCTAGTCTCTGCGATAACAATCTTTATAACTTTTCATGTATACTGTTATAGCATAAAGTGAGATGCATAATGATATGTATAAAATCTGATCACGATGTATTGGAATTATTAATTGGTTGACATATGAAGTATGAATTACTAGTCTTGTGAATCCGTTTACTTTTATCGTTAAAAAAAAACTTTCATAATTCATGAGCGACAAGAACAACGTCTTAGTAAAGAAGAGTCGGAATGTCCCCGTGTGGCCTTGTTTCGATCTGTAGCTTGTTGCCTTTTGATTAGTATTTATAAATGATCACAAATTACCGCTGCAATGTTTCAAACGTTCCAAAATGTTTTCAACGTGATAAACCATGTTTAAGCTTGATGTTTGAGAATTATGATGATTGTGCTTGATGTTTGATAATTAGAATGATTGTTTTCAACATGACAAATTCTGTAGCTACGTGTTGACGAAATTCTGCCCGAATGCTAATTGATGCGCGTTATATAAACCCTTATGTTGCAGGACATGTATTTTATTAGTCTCATGATAAATGATGTAAGTTGAGTTATACCTAAGTGATCTTGTTAATTTATTAATATCTGGAAATGTTAAACGGTCTTGTGAGTCTATGAATTGTGTATATCCTGTGAGATATGTCAATGCCCCATGTTTAATTACGTTAATAATTTTTTTGTCCTACGTCTTTTCTATAGTATGTTTACGAACATGCAATGTTTTAATTTGGCAATTATGAATTATGAGTCTCTTGATTGTTTGCATTGTTGAGAATATATTGATTCTGTGTTGAAATTTCAATGGTATGTAGTGTTGGCTACCCTGAATTTGTTTTACTACGTAACACGGTTTCTATCGATCCTAATACTCTTGTCATTGCTCGAGGTTATATATGTTTACGTGATTATTGCTATGGGTTTCTCACGAGTAGTTATTTGAGTTGAATATTAGTATTTGTTCTTTTATTTTGGTTGTTAATATTTTCTTCTGATGAGGTAATTCTTTTGTTGTGAGACGAGTTGAGTGTGAGATTTTTGGTAATTGATTACCTGAGTTATTATGGTGATGTTGTATCGAGATTGAGATTACGGTGCGGTGTGTTATCAATTTGTCGCATTCTTGTGGAATGTTTGGTAATATTGATATTGAAATCGCGATGAGAATTGATCTTTGGTACTGAGTTATGCGTTATTTGGCCGTTGTGCCATATTGTGCTTATGGTCCAGTGTGACCTTGGTTGTTGAGTTGTATTATGAGCTGAAATCGATATTGAGATAAAGTATTGACTCGCGGTTTTATTCCGTCAGTTCACTCACCCTTGGCTTGGTCTTAGAATCGACGATGATAATGCAATACTTGGTTACTTAGAGTAAGATTTTATGAGATAGAGTAATGAGTAAGACGGAGTGATGTGCTGGAATTCTTATAATGAGGTTACGGGGACGTAACCATGTTTTAAGGGGGGTAAGATTGTAAAATCTTAATGTTTTATGACATGACTTTTGGTACGGGGTGATTGTTTGGAATAAGACATAATCCTGGTTACGTCTGTTATGCATATTTGGTAAACTTTGGGGACAAAGTTTTCTTAACGAGGGAAGAATGTAACAGTTTGCGTTTTGAACTTTATATTTGTGCTACTAATGATGGTTCATACTTGTTAAGGGCTTTGTCACTGTTATGGGGTGGTGAACTTCGGGACGAAGTTCATCCTAAGGGGAGAAGACTGTAATAACCCGTATTTTCATAATTCGTTTATTGAGTCATGTAACATGCTTTCTGTGTCTTACTGTGTAGTTGAGGTTATGTGAGTGAGTATGACTGAACTTCGGGACGAAGTTCGTTTTAAGGGGAGAAGATTGTAATACCTCGAAAATTTGATTACGGATATCTATTTTATTGCCGTGACAATAGTTTTGCTATAATAAATAAGTTGATATGTTTTGATCAAGTATTAGTGGTTTGTGTTAACAAGGGGGGTTTGAACTCGAGACCATGGGAACACTAGTATGGGCCTCGAGTTGTGTGCACATCTCCTAACCCATACCTCACGTTTCAAACAAAAACGTGCACAACCCCAGCCTGCCGTCATTTTTCCTGGAGTCAGAAAACCTAAACCTAGTTACTCCTTTCCTCATACAAACACACCCAACTACAGTCGTCATAGTGGAGAATACGTAGGTGGTGTCCACGGTGGCCGTAGGGCAGGCTAAGGGTGGTCGAAATAGATAAGAAATAGGTATGTCCACACGTTTTTCTTCTTCATAGCGTTTTCCTGCGTTTTTAATAAAGAATTCAATCGTGTAAATCGTATCTATGAGTTCTGAATTCTGTGTAACCTTGACCTATGAAGTTAGTAGTTGCGTTTTGACGTTTAGGGAGTCACCCTTGACCACCGAGAACCACCAGGCGTGGTGGTTTTGACCGTCATTGTCAGTGTGTTCTGTTTTCGTTCAAAACAGAGTCTTTACACGAGTTGCTTCGTGGGTGTTTACGAGTTGTTTTCTGCTAGCATATGTCTGGGTGTTGGTGTAGATGGGTTGACTGTGGGTTGGGGCGTGTCAGGGTGGCCATGTCGGTGGCTACAGGTGGTGGGTCAGAGCCGTAGGGGGAGATTCGTTGCTCCTGTTAGCTCGGTCTCTGGTGGTTCCTGTTTGTACACAGGCTGTTTGGGGTGGTAACACCGTAGACTCGGGGGAGGTCGACACGGTGTTACCACAAGGGTTTATGGGTCAGTCGTCAGGGGTGGTTTTGGTGGTGGTCACAGAGGTTGCCGGTAGTTGTATGGGGGTCGATGGGTTTGTGTTTCTAGTCAGGTCAGGTGGATAGGTGATGAACCAGGCCTGGTTTAGGCCCTGGTTCATCATGTCGGCGGTGGTCGAGGAGGCTGGAGGTTGTCGTAGTGGTAGCAGGTGGTGCTGGGTCCAAGTCTGGGTGGTCGCTGGTGGTAGTGATGGCGTAACATGGTGGTCATGGGGGCTGTTTTGGTCGCGGTTATGAGGTCGGGAAGGGGTGTTGGTCGTGTTTGTTTTGTGTGTGTTAATTTGTGTATTATTATTATTATTATTATTATTATTATTATTAATGTTGTAATGCAAGTTGAATTGTTTCTATCGTATGAGCTTACATTTGTTCAATAACTTAATTATCAAAGTAACGAGTTTATTATTGGTATTATTTCATTATTATTCCTTTTAAGTATTATTCATATTATTACTAATATTATCTATCATTGTTACTATGGGTTCTATAATAATTGTTCAAATTAATCGTATGACATATTTGGATAAGTCTATATTTAGTAAGTATACTTGACTTGTGGTGATTGATACGACTAAGGAGTTAATACTAGTTGGTATACATATATATGGGTATGTTGATATATATATTTACCATGTGTGGCTAGTGTATCACTTGTGAACATGATAGAATAAATGTGGTAGTGTATGATGGTATGGTTAGCAATTGATATTAAGTACTATTTATAGGAACTAAGTTCGAGGTGGAACCATTCTAGCAGCTGTTCGGTTGTCATTCTGCAACTCCAGGTAGGGGAAATATATTATGATTCATGTTATGACATGAAATGTGTAAGTGATGCTTATTACGAGTTGATATAATTGATTATTATTGTACTGTGGATTTTATTATTATTATTGATCACTGTGGAGATCGGGTCTTGTGAAATGGGTCTTGTGATATGGGTCTTGTGATATGGGACTTGTGATATGGCCATGGGAGGTGTGGTGTGATGGAGGTGTGAAGTGGTGGAGGTGTGGTGGATGATCGAATGATATGGAGATGGAGGAGGATACAGTTCTATTGTTATTTATGTTTTAACTGTTTTACCTACTCAACCTCGCGGTTGACCCTGTGTATTCGTGTGACACCTACGATGATCCGGAATGGGGAGTAGATTCTACAGGAAAGAGACAGATGAGCCAGGAGCTGGGACGGGAATGTGAGATGCGGACTTGAGACCGACTTAGATTTACATCACATATAGAGTAGTCGTCAGTTGTGCTTTATCTTTCGATGTAATTTCTGTTATAACAAAAGTTTAATTCTATCGGTTTTATATAAAGTACTTTGTATTGTTTTACTTTGTTATTCACTACCTCGGGTTTCCGAGATGGTAACGGCTCTATTTACTCGAGAATGTCTTGCTAAAGGCTCTTGAATAAATGGGGGTGTTACACTTAACATGCAAAATCAAGAAACCACGTTGGACGAATTGCATAGGATGCTCGTCCAAGCAGAAAGGGACATGGGACTTAATGATAGTTCCACAAAGGATGTTTTGAACATCGAGAAGAAGGGAGAAGGGAAATTCAAGAGGAGTGCCTTCAAAGGCAAGGGCAAGAAACCCTCCAAATCCAAACCTACTAAAGAGAAGACCTTTTCGAAAGGTGCTTCCACCTCATCTTCAAAGGTTGAATACAAGTGCCTTTATTGCACGAGGTTAGGGCATTGGAAACGGAAATGCCCCAAATACTTGACCGATCTCAAAAATGGAAAGGCTCTTACCGTAGGTAATAATTCTCGTTTAAAATTCATGTTATTTTGTCAACTTTTGTATGGCGATACAAGTTGTTGACTATCACCTCTTTTAAATTGTTTTAAAGGGGCACCTTATGATGATAAGGGCAAGGAAAGGGAAGCGTTAAGTTCCTTACATGGATTGTTATGGTAGCATCCAGTGATTGAAGACATCAAGAGCTTGGCTCTAATTTTCATTATCGTCTTCTTTCATTTGCGCACTTTAATTTTAAAGAACAATGTCTTTTCTTGTATGACAAAGATTCAAATCCTAAACAATGGTTGTATTTTGGATATTGGTGACTTGATTTTCAACCCAAGTCACTTCTTTTGTTCTTAATCAAATCGTTGATTCCTAAAATAAATTGCATACCTTGTAACATGAATTCATGTGATCTTAATAAATCACTAAAGAAGTACCCTGAAATATTCATTGTACAATAAGATTGATACGATCAAGAGAAAGAATCAAAGTAGTGTTGATTAATTTAAACGGAGAACTACACCTCAAGAGAAAACACTCAATCAAAATGAGATATAATTAGTTCATTATAAGATGATCATTTTAAGTGAAAATGAAAATTAATTTATCAACCCTAATACTATTCATCATTCAAAACATTGGTTATGGGGAAATTGCTATCCTTGTATAAATAAGGGTTATTTTAAAGGATAGAGTGAGAGAAAATATTTCGCCCGCAAACCAATGGGATAAATGTGGGATCTTTGAGAAGAATCTTACAAGGGTTTCTTATGAAGAACCCTAAATGAATGGATAGAAGTAACTACGAGAGGACACTGAAGAAACTACGGGAGGACACGAAAGGAAATGTTCCTTATGTCATTGTTTCTTAGAAGAGAGGATAAAAGAAACCCCGTATGAAAAAGGAAGGAAAACGTTTCCTTGATAATGATATTTCTCAAATTATAAGATAAAAGAGGAGAAATAAACTCAATTATCTCGATGGTAGTTATAAGGGAATATCTTGTCATGTTTCGTTTCGAGGAAACGAAAACGAGAAATGAAAGGTTCATTTAAGAAATGATATTGATTGAGTGAAAGTTGATCACTATAGAGAGAGTGATATTGGTTTTAGTGGGAGCGATATTCATTAGAGAATTAAACCTACCATTTAGAGAGAATGGTGATTCTTTAAAAGTGTAAAGAATAAGAGGTTTTCAATTCTAGATGAAAAGGAATATTGAACATCATAGGATGATGGAGCTTTACGGGAGAGTTTATTATATTGATAATGAAAAGTCACCCATTAGAAATCAAAAGGGTTGGATAAATTAATCATATTGATGAATATAGAATCACGTGGTGATTCATACAACCTAAAACTTTTGATTAATAGCCAAGATAATTGAAAATGATGGGTTCTCGAGGAGGACTAGTTATGATGACATCAATAACTAAAAAATAGATTGAAGTACAAAAGTGACTAGGTACTTTGGAGCGATAAGTTGATCCCTCTAATATACCAATACGTCACTAGTTATAAGATAACAGTGGGAACTTCTTTCAGGGAAAGAAACTCAAAAACCTAGAATGAGTTCTAGACATGTACTCAAATAATATCATATTATACGAGATAATATGAGTCAGAAGGAGACTGAAATTTGTAAGTTTTTGGAAGAATATGAATAAAAGGTTTATTCACAAATTCAAACCACTAATACAAATTGATGAATGTGCATCAAATACTATGGAGCAGTAATATTGTATTGATTGTCCATACATGACAATATCGTTTGAGTTATAATTAATTCACAATTGAAAGATACTTTGTCAAATCCAAAATGGATTGTAAGAGACAATTTTGAACCCCATAAAGTGAACTGGATTAACTTAGTATAGCCCCTAGCCGCTTATATGAGGTGACATCTCGAAGCGGCTAGAGTGTGAGGCGATTGATGGCAAGTTCAAATGCCGTAGAGTCATATGGGATGACTAGTCGATCACATAGGCAGACTGTAAGAGACACTCTGTCGGGCAAAGTGACCGATTATAGAGTTCTGGAAATTTTATAATAGCCCGGTCGTGGCAAGAGCTGCTATAGTATTCTTATGAGTCAATTCTTAGACTAAAGATTACCCGCCCAAGATGGCATAGTTCTGACATAGCCTTGATTCATTCTCTACGACTTTTCGTAACTGGAGTCAAATGAGATTGTTTTGGGTTGTGATAGGCTGTCGCTAGTCGAAGGGAGTAGTGGGATAGGAATTGTCCACCCCTTTGTCAGGTTTGTTCAAATCTCAAGGCCACTCGAGGAGAAGTTAACTGGAAATGCGTGGCCACGCTCGGAAGGTATCTATGGTAGATAATTCCGGTCCAACAGTTATCACCAGATCGAGGAAACCACTCAAGATATGATCAAATGCAAGTACGACCAGAGAGACAGCTTGCATTGAGTGGGATAATATAATAGGACAAGAGAATTGGTGACGCACACTTGTCGAGGACAAGTGGGAGATTGTTGGGAAATGTGTCCTCAACAATAGTGCGATCACATATTTAAATCTCATGACAAGTATGCGCAAGGGATGATAAAAATTTATATAGTCAACTGACCAACATTAATCGGTAATGATTGGCTAGCTAGAGTTTGACATTACTGTCGTATGACGGTGGTGGTCAGTTGATCCCTTTAGGTCACACCTATAGGACAATTCCCTTAATTGATAAACTGATCAAGTGTATACTGATACGAGTTGATCAGATTCCTTAAACTCATATATCGAGAAATCAGAGGTTAAATCTTAATGTAAGATTTATGTTTGAAATTGAAACGTGTCAATTGTCAAACATTAAACGATATTTATGAAATATCGTAATTAGAATGAATCGGGTTGTATATTATTACAAGTGTTGTAAATCGTATTGACGATTAATGAAATGACCATTTTATATATTAGTAATTATGAATTACTATTGCAATTACCAAGTCTAGTTTGCAAGAGTATTGTGAGAGACCTGAGTATGTATTACAATAGCTTATCAAAAGGCACTCTAAGTAGGAAAGATGCAGGCTACTATCATAATGTTCTCGGACTTTGTACATGATACAACTTTTTTGAGACTTTTATAATACACTTACCTTTTAGCAAAAAAAATTATGAATTACTAGTAAATTTGTTAAATATGATTTATTTAATTTATAAATGATATTTATTTGATAAATATGCATTTTAAATTAAGACAATTGTTTCTTATAATATTATGACATAGTGTATGTCACATATGTACAATTGTACAAACGACAAAAATTATAAAATGGAATCCATTTTATGTGTGGTATGTCGGTTTGGGTAAGTGATGGGAGAAGTGTTGTGTGTTATTAATTAACCCAACATTATGATTAATAGCATGCTTAGCTTTAATCAACCTAGAGCCACCCTAGTTCATGGGTAAGCTAAAAAGGAGCCCTCCTCTCCCCTTCCCCATACCTTGAGCACGGCATCCACAACCACACCCCATATAATATGTGAATTGTTTACATTTTTTATTCACTCTAACCTTGTGCTTAGTTTTTCTAGTATGATAAAAACTATTAAAACCTCTCAAAATATTATCTCATAATATTTTATATAATAAGATTATATTATCAATACTACATTTTCTTGTAGTATTCTCATATTATTTATTCTAATAGGAGATTAGAATATAGTTTAAGGAAAACCGTCTTAAACACCTAGCTCATGTAAATTTCGGTTTCAAGGGGTTGTTTTGGGTGGATCACAAAGGAGGTAATCTACCTTGATTACTTGGTTGGAGGATCATCCTAGCATAAGTTTGGACCGATTGTAAGGGTTCAATCTTATTATTTTCGCATTTTGTTTAGCATGCATAAGATCTTGTAAAACTAATTAAAATGTTAATTTGTAAATTTATATTAGTAAGACTAATATTTCGGGTGTGTGAGACATTTGAACCCAACAGCTTAAGCGTTCCATTTATGGACTTAAGCAAGCATCACGGAGTTGGAATCATCGCTTCGACCACGTGATAAAAGAGAATGGTTGTATTCGATCAGTCGAGGAACCATGTCTCTATATCAAGTCGAGTGGGAGCAAGATTGTCTTCCTAGTATTGTATGTCGATGACATACTCTTGATTGGGAATGACATACCTCTCCTATCTTCGGTTAAAGCATGGTTGAAAAACTATTTCTAGATGAAAGATCTGGGAGAGGCACAGAGAATTTTGGGCATCCGTATCTACAGGGATAGATCACGACGGATGTTGTATCTCAGTCAGGAGTCTTATATAGATAAGATTCTAGAGAGATTTAGTATGACGAACTCCAAGAAAGGGTTCCTTCCTATGGCTACGGGGCTTCACTTGAGCAAGTCTCAAGAAGCTAAGACATTGGAAGAGAAAGAGCGCATGAGTCGGATTCCTTATGCTTCGGCTGTAGGATCGATCATGTATGCCATGATGCACACGTCCAGACGTTGCATATGCATTGAGTATGACAAGTCGATTCCAAGCTCATCCAGGTGAACAACACTGGATGGCCGTGAAAAACATTCTTAAGTACCTACGGAGGACTAAAGATTGGAGATTGACTTATGGAGGCGACACGAGGCTCTGCGCCACTGGTTACACAGATGCTAGCTTCCAAACGGATCGAGACGACTCGAAATCTCAGTCTGGATTCGTTTTTACTCTTAATGGCGCTGCTGTCAGCTGGAAAAGTTCTAAACAAAGTGTTACAGCGGATTCTACAACTGGGTCTGAGTACTATGCCGCTTCGGAAGCAGCTAAGGAAGCAATATGGATGCGTCAATTCTTACAGGGACTATCAGTAGTGCCTAGTTCGAATGATCCGATCACCGTTTATTGTGACAATAAAGGTGTCATCTTCCAAGCTAAGGAGCATCAGTCTAGCAACAAAGCTAGACATGTACAACGAAAAGCTCATCTAATCAGAGATTACGTGGAGCAAAAGGAGAAATTTATTGATAAGATCACTACGGATGACAACATAGCTGATCCTCTCACTAAAGCATTACCACGTGATAAGCATGAAGGGCACATTAATTCCATGGGAATTAAACGTGTTCCTGAGTTGTAGTACTATTTTCTGAATACATGTTATGATTCATTTTCTTGTGTACTCTTTTACAACCTCATCGTTATGATAAATTTATGTTTTGTTTTTCATGTGGAATTGTACGCCAATTTTGAACACCACAAAGTTAACTGATTAACATTACATCGTTTTTAGTCCTTGATTACCCACTTGAGCTGATAACTCAGGTAATCATTTTGTGACGTTGGTTGATGGTGGGTTCAACGAGCCATAAGTCAAACAGTTGACTGACCAATCACAAAGGCGAGTTATACAGATATCTCGTAGGACACCCCGTGACAACGTTATGGAGTCCTAAATATTTTATAACATTGGGTGCCAGGTCGTGGATAGGACCTCCATAGTGCTCCTTAGAGTCGAGTCTTTTGACTTTCAACTGTCTCTTGAGATTAAGGCAGATTTTGGGTAACTTTGGTTTCTTTCCCACGGTCTTCCGTAACAGGGGACAAGAGGATTTTTTCTGGGTTATTTCATGCTGCGCTTACATCTGCAGGATTCGAGTTGAGGGAAATATCCAAACCCTTATCAGGATTTTATCATTTCTCAGGGCCACTCGAGGAGTAGTAACTGAAATGCATGGCCATGCTCGAATACAGATTCGTTTTATCAGTTAAGTTACTCTCTTGTCGGGGAAACCACTTTTGATACAGATAGATTGTAAGATACGACCTTTGCGAATACAAATTTGCAAATTGTCTTACATTGAGTGGGAGAAATTTTAAAAGGATATGAGAATCGGTTATCGCACCTACACTTGTACGGACAAGTGGGAGTTTGTTGGAGCTGGTGTCCTCCACATGTAGTGCGATAACGTCATTGCACATACCCTTGTACGGACAAGTGGGAGATTGTTGGGGCTGGTGTCCTTGACAGTTAGTACAATGACTTATTAAATCTCTTAAAGGATCACAAGGGCATACTTCAGTATTATTATCAGTTGATCCACTTTTATCAATAACGGTTGGCTTGCTAGATAAGTTTGACGTTATTGTCATACGGATGGCGGTGATCAACTGGTCCCTATACGTCACACCTATAGGACACGTTTGAGAGATGTGAAGGTATGAAAATACAGTCACATTTATGCCGGATACGACTAAACAGTTAGTCAGAGGTATTGACTATTAAATTAGTCAATGAGATGTTGAGATTATTATTTAATACGGATTAAATAATTTTAGCTAATACAGATTACATGATTAATTCGTAAATTAAATATAAACGGTTATATTTAATTAAATATTGAATTCGTGGATTAATAAAAGCAGTTATATTAATTAAGCTAATTATACAATATCGTAATTTTATCAGACCATTATTAATGTATCGACTACATTAATATCTGATAACGTGTGTACGATTTATAATTAAATCCCGCGAATTATATTTTAGCATTATGGTCAAATCACGTATTAGAATAAGGTAAGAGTGGAAAACACACTCTCACCTTGACCTAATTTCGGCCGAGTATTACAAATAGAGAGGGACTCTCTTTTTGTCAGGGACTCTTCCACTACTGATTACTGATAATCACATCTCAAGAAAATTAGGGTTATTGAGAACAGCTTTCCCAAAAACCTAGATCTCACATCTGTAAAACCTCACAAAACTCTCCCCATATTGCAAGGCAATTGGAGAGCATTTCTAGCACACGCGGCATCGTCTCAGACAAAGTCTTGGGTGCAAGTTAGAGGAGGGAATTTGCTTTAATTTCTGTTCTTAGGCCATTCGCGCAAAGGACCTAAGGTTGTATTTCTTATTCGTGTTTTTTCATCTTATGACTATAAACGCATATGTATTTTTCATTATAATCCTGCAATTTTTAGGGTGAATACATGTTTATTCCCTACAATTATATGACGTTTTAAACCTCATTTCACACGCATTTCAGAGCTCATTTGTGTAGTTTAGGCTACTATTTCCCCTATTTCGTCTAATTTTGTATTTCTATGTGAAATTGCAGATTAATGCGGAAACGAGTAGATATTGAGCTAAATCCGTCCCCGAGTGCTTAGCATAGCATTTGAAATGAAGAGGATGTTTAAGGAATGAACTTGGCGCGCGCTTCAAGGCCTGAAGATAGCACAAATAAGGGTGCATACAGTTTACAAGCTTTAACAAGGAAAGAATCGCTTCACGATATAGCAGCCTGTTTCAAATGGCTATATCTCTAGTTCTAGAGCTGATAATCAAGTGATTCCAATTTGAGGTGAAAGCGTATCCTCATAGCTTTCCAACACCGCGAGAATCGCTTTATTCTGATAAGCAACGAAGAAATGGCAGTTGTTTTAAGATCGATGCGCGCTCCACAATTTGTCAGAATACATTACAGCACCCCGATCTTTGGTCGATCGACTGGGCACTATGATCGATCGACCGAGGCACCTGATGAGCGAGATTTCAGAAGTCAAAATTAGAAGATCAGAAGCTTCAATGAACCCAACAACTGGTCGATCGACCAGTACCACCGGTTGGTCGACCACTCGGCCCTTTCCGGAAAATTAAGAACGTGATTAAAGCCCATAAGCGAGATTAGGTTTTTTAGGAGACTTGAGCAGATTACTATATAACGTGATATTCTCCTCTATATTAGGCATCGACTTTATCATCTAGTTTAGCACTCACATTCGTTATCAAGTTTTATCATTACGTTTCAGTTTAGTTTAGAGGTTTTCTGATTTCTACTCAAACTTTCCGTTCCACGAGATATTTCAATAAAGTTCAATCTTTTTGTCCTTCATTCCTCATTGTTACGGTAATTCTTGTTCCTTAATTCATTTTATTTACAGTCTTCATAGATTAGTACCGGATAGTTAGAATTCCAAAACCTTTATTGTTCTTATTTACAATTCCGTTAATCGTCTTAACTATGTTGTTTGTTGTTTTCATTCTTATAATTTATGTTTTCATTAAAGTCATGAGTAGCTAAAACCCGACATGTTAGGATGTAGGCGACATATAGCGTAGATGGCGTAGTTTAGGGTAACCCGTAACAGTGCTCGGTCGACCGACTGGCTTCTCTGGCCGGTCGACTGAGTAGGTTGGTCGATCAACCGGACTAGCTGGTCGATCGACTGATTTCGCGTCGGATTTTATCCCGTTAAGTTCAATATCTTTCAATGAGACCTTGAGGAGATTTGTTAGATGCTTATTAATGACCAACCCATAGATCGAAAGATAGGGAAGGGTATTAGTTAACGGTTTAAACGATTAAATTACTTATGATCGAAAGATTTGTGACTTAGGCTTTAGGAATCGCTAATCGTGTTGACACCTAGTATTAGTGAGACCTAGGGACTAGTAGCATAGACCGAAAGGAGCTACTAGTTAACCCGGACCGAAAGGACTCGTTATACCCATCTTACGCGACTGCAATACGGACCTACCTAGAATTATATGCCATCGTAGCTATAGTGAACCGATCATCTTAGCATCCTTTGTTTATTTGTTTACATCTTCATTTTAATCATTGCTTTTACCTTTATTGTTGTTAGTTATAAATCACCAACAAATCCCCCCATTTTTTGTGACTGAACAACTGATAACTCAAATAACATTGCCTCCTTGTGGTTCGACCCGTACTTCCATTAACTTATGTTAGTCTTATTGTAACACCCCGATTTATTAAAGAGCCTTTAGCAAGACATCCTCAGTAAATTGAGCTGTTACCATCTCGGAATATCCGAGGTAGTGAATAACAAAGTAAATCAACCAAAGCACTTTACATAAAAACTGATAAAATTTAAACTTTTGTTATTACAGCAATTACATAGAAAATAAAAACACAACTGACGACTACTCTATATGTGGTGTAGATCTAAGTCGGTCTCAAGTCCGCATCTCACATTCTCGTCCCAGCTCCTGGCTCATCTGTCTCTTTCCTGTAGAATCTACTCCCCATTCCGGATCATCGTAGGTGTCACACGAATACACAGGGTCAACCGCGAGGTTGAGTAGGTAAAACAGATAAAACATAATTAACAATAGAACTGTATCCTCCTCCATCTCCATATCAACCAATCAACCACTTCACCTCCATCACACCACACCTCCCCATGGCCATATCACAAGTCACATATCACAAGACCCATATCACAAGACCCATATCACAAGTCCCGTTCTCCACAATAATCAATAATCATTCAATCACAATATATCACAAGTAATTATATCAACCAGATAATGAGTATTCTCATGTCAGATCACAATTACCAATCATAAATATTCCCCTACCTCACAGTGCAGGATGATAATCGAACCGCTGCTAGAAGTTTTCCACCTCGAACTCAGTTCCTATAAATAGTACTTAGTATCAAATTCCACGCGTACGACCAAACCCTACTAGTTAATTACTTTGGTCATGTTTATAAACGATACTCACAACACATTATAAACACACATGTATAAATAGGCTCATTTACATATCACTATCATTAACCAAGTATAACCTTACTAATTATGGAATTACTATTTATAGGTTTACTAATTATAATAATAATCAAATAACCAACTATTACTAAATCAACAACAAAACAATATAACATATATAACATATGACCATACTATATTAAATTCATAACCATAATAATAATACAACTTGTACTAATATTAATAATAATAATAATAATAATAATAATAACAATAATACAAAGGGTAACAATAAGGAATAAATAAAACAATGATAATAATATTGATTAATAGTAAATTACTAATGATTTACTAATCATTAGATCACCAAACAACAACTTACCAAACAACAACCTACACGAAAAAGGAACCATACGCAAAACTACAAACAGCCCCTAAACCGTGTCCCCAGCCCCTGACCAGAGTGTTTTGACGCCCCCAAACAACCACTCTACAAGCCACGACCACCACCCCTCCACCGTGGCCCTGACCACTGTACTATGACGCACCTACTGACACTAACCACCACCCCTGACTCGACTCCAGCAGCCCACGACAATGGTCACAAAACCCTCAGTCACAACTCCAAATTCCGAACCTGTACCTGACACAGTACCAAAAACCCCACGACTAACACCAGTAGCAACCCCTGCCTTCTCCAGTGGCACCACCAGGCTCGCCTCCGAGCCGCGGTGGTTCCAGGGGAGAAAACGGTGGCTGTCGACACCAAGCAAACACCTACAACAACCCTTATAAACTCAGCACCACCACTGCCTCTGTTTTCACGTTGTTAACCACCTAAACGAGAACCGCTGTAAAAAGACACACACACCCATAAACCACCACGAGAACCACCCAGCGACTACCTTGACCACCCATAAGTGACATGCCTTAACACCCATATTAAACGGAAATCAGAATTAATACAAACATACATACAAACGCCATATTACTAATCATGCTCTGAAAAGGAACGAAGAGTGAACACGACTGACACCACGTTAAAACACCACATCTGACGGTAATAGGCGGCCAACGATGACTTACTGGTGGTCCATATACGATTAATACGCAACAAGGATTAAGAATAAGCTATGAACATGAACTATACACGCATAAACACGATAGACAGACCCATAACGAAACTGCTGAAACTCGCAAAAAAACGAAAGAATGATGCTGAACACGCTTACCTTTCTATGAAAACGAACGGCCTTACACCCCTTAACCCACCGTGTGAACCTCCCATTCTACACCCTGAAGTGGCGGCAGCCTAGGGAAAGGCGTGGGTTTCTGTCGTTTAGGGTTAAATTAGGGTTTGGGTCACCATAAAATTAGATGGCAGAGGGAGTGTTTGTGAGTTGAGCGTGTAATTGTTATATTTTGAGTTGGGCTGATTCCTTTACTAGCACGCACTTCTAGGCCCAACGCATATGTTAGAACACGTTTTGATAACTAATACTCATGCTCGACGCTTTACTTATAGCACAAAAGTACAGCAACATTCTGTGATACGTTAATTATCGAATATCAAATTTCGAATAGCTATCAAAACGTCAACATAAATAAATATTAAAACAAAAGTACAAATATTAAAACAAAAGTACGAGGTATTACACTTAGTTCGGAAATATAAATTTTATCTTTGACACCCACAACGACGGGTATCAACCATCACTGAATAAACACGCAAAATAGAAGTAAGGAGTCTGAAACACACAGAAAACATGCAAAAAGTCTGAAATAAATTACAGCAAGATACACGCCGGGTTGCCTCCCGATAACCGTAGGTTTACGAGGTCCCGCACGGCCTAAATACTTCATTTATCATGTCCTTCAAACTCGTCGAAGAAGAGGGCTTCGACTTGACCAACAACATCTCCAACACCATAGTAATGCTTCACATGATGGACATTGATTTTGAACCGGTTCCCCTCGTTGTCCTCTATCTCATCGGATCAAAACTTAGTAACATTAGTTACTGTTTAAGGGCCGCTCCACCTTGATTTAAGCTTACCAGGAAACAGTCGCAAACGGGCGTTAAACAATAACACATTTTGCCCAATATTGAACTCACGAGGTACAATTCTTTTGTCATGCCAACGCTTAGTCTTTTCCTTGTATATGCGAGAGCTATCATAGGCATTCAAACGGAATTCCTCTAACTCATCTAGCTGCAAAAGACATTTCTCGTCACACAAGTTAGCATCATAATTCAATTGGTGAATCGCCCACCAAGCCTTATGTTCAAGTTCAACAGGTAAATGACATGACTTACCATACACTAACCGATACGGTGAGGAACCAATAGGTGTCTTAAAGGTAGTCTTATAAGCCCACAATGTGTCATCAAGTTTTAGACTCTAGTTCTTCTGTGATTTGGATACAACCTTAGCTAAAATCTCCTTAAGTGCCTACTAGTCTGAGGATGATACCCCAAACCCCTACGATGTTTTACACCGTGTTTATACAACAAGGTTGCTAGTTGTTAATCCCTGAAATGCATTCCCATATCACTAATGACGACCCTAGGGACACCAAAACGAGAAAAAATGGTTTTGCGAAACAACTTAATCATGGTCCTAGCATCACAGTTGGGTGTAGCGACGGCTTCCACCTACTTAGACATATAACCAACGGCGACCAGAATATACCTGTTACCATGACTAGAAGGTAATGGCCCTTGATCATCGATGGCCTAAACATCGAAAATCTCATCCTCTAAAATGTCGCTTTGAGGCATCTCATTTCTTTTTGAAATATTCCCCAAACACTGACAAGCATCACAACTTGAAACAAAAACTTTAGTGTCAGCAAACGAAGTAGGCCAATAAAAACTGGATTGGAGTACCTTAGCCACGGTGCGCGACGGACCATGGTGACCCCCATAAGAAGATGAATGACAACCTTCCAGGATAGGTCAGGTCTCCCACTACGGAATGCATCGTCTGTAGAGACCATCTGCACACTCCTTAAATAAGTAAGGATCATCCCATAAATATTGTCGTGCATCGTGCAAGAATGGCTTCCGCTGCTGATAAGATAGTCTAGGTGGCAGCGCACCACTAACAGCGAAGTTAGCATAATCTGTCAACCAATGCTCAATTCCATCACTAGATCTCACAGAAAAGACAGAATATAAACAGTCATCAGCAAACGAATCATTAATAGGAAGAGTATCATCTCCCTCCTATTGCGTCAGACGCGACAGGTGATCTGCCACAACATTCTCTACGCCTTTCTTATCCTTGATTTCCATATCAAACTTCTACAGAAGAAGTATCCATCTCAGCAATCTGGGCCAAGCTTCCTTCTTACCCAAAAAGTGTTTCAACGATGCATGATCTGTAAAAATAATCACTTTAGAACCTAACAGATATGAACGAAACTTGTCTAACGCATAATCCACAACTAACAACTCCTTCTCTGTGGTAACATATTTCACTTGAGCCTCATCCAGAGTTCGGCTCGCATAGTAAATGGCATTGAGAACTTTATTCTTCTGTTGGCCTAACACCGCTCCTAGTGCATAATCACTGGCATCGCACATGATCTCAAAAGGCAGCTCCCAATCAGGAGGCTGGATAATGGGTGCAGAGACCAAAGCTTGTTTCAAAGTATTGAAAGCAGAAAGACAATCGTCAGTAAAATCAAAAGGAGCATCTTTTAACAGAAATTACGTAAGCGGTTTAGCAGTCTTGGAGAATTCCTTGATAAAACGGCGGTGAAAGTCAGCATGACCAAGGAAACTCCTCACCCCCTTAACATTAACAGGTGGTGGTAATTGCTTAATCACTTGCACATTTGCTCTATTGACCTCAATACCCCTTTCGGAAACTAAGTGCCCAAGGACTACTGATGCGGGAGCATTAGCACGGATTCGAGGTCGTGACCCACGACCCAAAGAAAGGTTAAAAATGTTCGATATGGGTTCAATACGGATTTTCAAGTTAACTTGGGAGGACGTATTAAAGGAACAAAAGAAAGATCCGGGTAGGGATCTTGGGAACCGTGCCCAACGTGTGGGACCACACGGTTAGGGGTCCTAATTTTATTAGGGTTTGTGTGATTTAATTTATCTTGTTTTTATTTTATTTCATTAATTAAGTTTGTTACTAGTTTGTTACAACAAGGTTGTTAAGGTTGTTACAACGTGGTTACAAAGTTAGTTATTAGTTGGTTAGAGTTTGTTATTAAGTTGTTAGGGTTTGTTACTACAACTTAATCTTTTATTTATTATTTTATCTTTTAGATTAAATAAGGATTATCTTTAATCCATAGGATAGAAATAGAAACCCTAAGAAGAGTAGGATACACGGTTTGGCCGAGTATTGGGAACCGTGTAGGGTTCTTATTTTGTTTCCTATTTCGTTCCTAGTTTGTACGGATGTCCTTACTATAAATAGGCATCCTTAGTTGTTTGTTTTATTCATTCAAGTTATAAATTAGAAACCTTTTGTTAAGTTTTACTTACAAATCTAAAGTATCTGTGTGAGCTTTAAAACCCGAAGTATCTGTGTGAGCTTCAAAATAATTGAGAGGGTATCTGTGTGAGCTTGATCAATTATCCTATCCATCGACATACATAATTCATTCATTATATCATCCCACAAATCTTTCAAGTATTAAGTGTTGTGCCTTATTACGTCATCAAGATTCATCAATCAAGAACACCAAGAAACACCAAGAACGATCACCACCGTTGACCACCAGTTGACCGCCGCCACGTCAGTCCTGCCGAGCTGCCACGTCATCACCACCGTGCCACCATTCATCCTTTTTCATCTTTCTTGGTTACTTTTCGTTCTTTATTCGTTCGAGATTGTAATATTTTATTAGTATTTTTATTCCGCTGCAACATCCGTATTTTTGTTGATTATCTTTATTGATTATCACCCCAAATACGCATCAAATTGGTATCAGAGCTTCGGCTCTTGGTCTAATTTTTATTATACATGTCCTTGGGAAAGTTTATCATCATGGTAGGATCCAAAGACGGAGACGGAGAAGAAAAATCATGGGAGGGGAGCAACATGGAATTAAAATCCGAAATCCAAGAGCTCAAATATCTCATAAAGACAATGATGACCAAAGGAGGTCATAAAAAGACGGGAGAGTCCTCATCTAGGGCGAGTGACTCAGAAGAAGAGGCTGAATTTAAGGGCAAGACTTGGGACAGGAACGATGATGATAGAGATCTCAAACTTGACATCCCTGAATTCAAAGGAGACATGGATCCGGAAGATTTCTTGGAGTGGCTGAGACAAACTGAGAGGGTCTTTGAGTACAAGGAATACGATGACCGGAAACAATTTAAGGTTGATATCTTAAAACTTACTAAATACGCTTCGCTATGGTATGAAAATCTTGTGAAGCAAAGAAAGAAGCAACGCAAGGAAAAGATTAAGTCTTGGGCAAAATTGAAAAAGCACATGGTAAAGAAGTTCTTGCCAAAAGACTACAATCAAGAAAACTACCTAAAACTCCATTCTTTAACCCAAGAGAATATGACCGTTTCAGAATACATTAGGGAATTTGAAAAGATGACCATTGTATGTGATTTAGATGAGAGGGAGGAGTTAAAGGTTGCTAGATTTATTCGTGGTTTGGTACCAACCCTAGCTTCAAGGGTTGAGATTCAAAACTATGAAGATTATTATGATGTGTGCAGGATTGCTTTGAAGTTTGAAAGACATGACAAAGCAAGGAAGATAAATTCTTATAAAAGCACAAGAGTCGGAGAAGGCTCGTCATCATACACCACCAATGCCACGCCTAAAACTAAAGAGGCGTCTAAAGAAGAAGGGGCCGAAAAGGCCAAAAGTACATTCAAGCAAGGTATTCCTGATCCTCGAGGGAGTACTATTAGAAGATGCTATAAGTGTCAGGGCTATGGACACATCGCTACAGATTGCCCTCAAAAGAGAACCTTGTCAATTCAAGAACTTCAAGGTATGGTTCCAAACTTTGTTGTACCTGAATTAGTAGAGGAGGAGAAAATTGAGGAGGAAAAGGTGGACAGAAAAACCGTGGGAGCCGAGAGTGAGGACGAGGGGGATTGCCTCGTAGTACGTGCTTTAAATGTGGAGTCCACGACGGAAGGTGAGGAACAAAGGGATAATGTGTTCCATACTCGTTGTAAGGTTGAGGGAAAAAAGTGCGACTTGATTATTGATAGCGGGTCTTGCACTAATGTTGTTTCAAAAACCTTAGTCTCGGAGTTGGAATTAAGTATTAGGGCTAGAGAAAAACCGTACAAATTACAATGGTTAGATGGGAACCAAGGAGTGCGGGTTGAGAAACAAGCCTTAATTTCTGTGATACGTTAATTATCGAATATCAAATTTCGAATAGCTATCAAAACGTCAACATAAATAAATATTAAAACAAAAGTACAAATATTAAAACAAAAGTACGAGGTATTACAGTCTTCCCTCCTTAAAATGAACTTCGTCCCGAAGTTCACCATCCCTCGGTCAATAAACTGGTCACTAGGCACGTAACGAACACAAAATATGACATGACATCAGAAACTAATAAAGGTACTTTTAAAACACGAAATGTCACATTCTACCCTCGTTGAGAAAACTTTGTCCCCAAAGTTTAACGCATAACTAAATAAAAGGATACTTCATGAACCACGATAAAATGCATAACAGAAATAATCAGGATTACCAAGTATATTCGAACAATCACGACATACCAATTAACCTGGTCATAAAAACTAACCTTACCTAAATCATTAAGAGATTTTACAATCCTATCCTCCTTAAAAACATGGTTACGTCCCCGTAACCCCATTATAAAAAAAATCCTACTCCAAGTAACTAGGTATCGTAATCTCAGCGTCGAACCTAAGACCAAAGACAAGGGGTGAGTGAACTGACGGAATGCACTGCAAAATAATGTATTCATCTCAATATCGATTCCAAATTCATGCCAATATAACTCAATATCCAAGATCACTTTCGACCATAAACATATCTCGGCACAACGGCCCCATACTCCAACACTAGTAACCAATCTCAATCTCCACCTCAATATCATTACTAATATCCATATCGATAGCAATTAACAATCTTCAGTCTACTAACCCACTAGTTAAGGTCAAGGAGAACGGTATATATAAAAGAGAAAGCAGTACCAACTATCCACAATCCAATATATTAATCCTCGGTAACCGTATACCCTAATTCAGTCATGACCAAGCAATATGAAGATTCTCAAGCAGAAGTACTCATGTTCATACATAACACACCAAACTAACATCAATACCCATATATTGTGAAACAATTTCTATCTGCAACTAGCCAAATGCTTAAATTCCGCACCAAATTTAATAAAAGTAACATCAGTATACCACATTAGCGTCATAGATAAAATCTATTGCTTGAGTACTCCTACTCTATACTCTCTATCTCATACCCTTTATCCTCCCCATAGTACAAACCAACTCCCCAAAATAAAAGAACGAACGGTGACTCCTAACATATGGCTACTACTATATATACAATAATAATCACAAAGCCAACAGCGCAATAATTACCGACATATCCATAGTCCTCAGAACATGTCAACACGAATAAATATTGACGTACATAGACTCCGATAAATAAATTAACACATACACCTGTATACTTGAACAATAATGAGAATAATGGGATTGGTAGAATCATGTTATGCAGTAAAACGTAATCAGAGTAGCTAACACTCATACACCCTTGAATTTTAATATAACTTTGGTATATTCTCACCAATGTAGACAATCCACAAGCTCGTAGTTCATAACTGACAATTTAAAACATTTTACTTTCATAATCATACTATAGAAGCAAAATCATATCTTGGACAAGACATAGGGTAGGATTAAACAACGTAATTAGATATGGAGCATTGACATATTCCACAAGATATACACAAATCATCGACTCACCAGACCGTTTAACATTCCTGGGTATCAATAAGTTAACAAAATCACTTAGGTACATTTCCATCCCCTCTCATTACATCATTTACTATGAGACTGTTAACATAATGACTGGCAAAACGAGAGGTTTATAAGCACAACAATTAAACATTCGGGCAGGATTTCATCATCGCATAGCTACAGTACTTGTCATGTTGCAACCAATCACTATAACTATCAAAACATGAAAAGTTATCATGGATAGTCATCACTTTGAAACATTTTGAAACCTTTGAAACATTTGAGGTGGTATTTTGTGACAATTTATAAATACGAATCAAAAGACAATTTCACAGGCTACTGGTTGAAACAAGACTACACGGCGACATTCTGACCCTTCTTTACTAAGACATTGTTCTTCTCACTCATAAATTATGAAAATTTTAACGAGACAAGTAAATGAATTCACAAGACTAATACTTCCATAAATCACATGTCAACCAATTAATAACTCGATACATCGTGATCAGATTTTAAATATAACAATACGCAAATCACTTTATGGCATCCCAATATAAAAAAAATTATAAAATTATAATCGCAGGGAACTAGACAGAGATAAACCATTAACATACGGAAGAACATCAACAAAATCCACATTGTTCAAAATAATCACAATTACGTATACAATTAGATTGTTATATTATGCTAATAAGTTTACCAGATACTTTCATTGAACCATGTGTCCAAACTCTCCTCTGATGAACATAATTTAACATCACGTACGAGTACCACGTAATTCTATGAGGTCATATCACTAGAAAATAAGTGCGTCTGTATAATAGAAACTATCTTATTTGAAACTCGACGAAATGTGCAAGGTTACATTATCATAGGGTAAGGTTCATATTCATGTTACTAATGCCATAACAGGATATCACGGTTTCACATCACATAGTTCACCTTTGATTAAACCTTTATTTGAGAATTACATATCTCACAATTTCACCAATTCCACATTCTGCAACTACTTACCAAAAATCATAGCTAAATAACGGCTTAGCTGATGGCGAGCGATTATAGTTTTTAGAAGATATAAAGAATTAGCTGAAAGACAAGGACTTTATAGCAATGCAACGGAAAATTTAGGCAACTTGCCACAATCACAATTAAATAACGACTCGTTAAGATTTTACATGGCGCATCATTTTGAAAACGTGAACGAACATTCTGAACAGTAGATTTGGAATTATCATAAACAATAACCAAGTTTTAAATGATTATGTTACAAATAGATGGTCAAAACGGGACTGTGCAGTAACAATCTGACAACTGTCAACTAAAAGATTTATTGCTCTCAAAATATAACTCTCATCAACATAAAACCAAAAGCATTGTAAACCCAACTCAGGGGTTATCACACATAAAAAAAATTTCATACTCAAATACGAAACACATTTGAAAAGACAACCCATACAAACAAGATAACATTCTGGAAGTTTATTTAAAATTTTGGTTCCATTACAATTCACATTACTACATCGAAACTCAACCATTCATCTTCCGAAACACGTCGACATATCATTTGAAACATGGACATTGCACCATATTAACATTCATTCCTCATTCAAATTGTAATTGTCACCTAGAAAGTGATAAAGATTTCGAAACTGAAAGCAGAATCAACCAAATAACTCAATATTTACAATAGTAACACATCACTAACTACAAGTCATTCATGGCTTGGGGCAACACGTTCCGCATATCACTAGACATAGGTTACCATAACATATGATAATATCAACAGAATTACTCATCCTTAAAAGGAGTTAAACATCAATATCACATATTAACGATAGTCATTTAAATACCAGATAATCGTATGAACATCTCAAAGCACCCAAATCATATGATCACATTACTTTTAAATATCGCTCACAATTACACATCCGTATTCTTGAAATTTTATATTCAACCATCCAGCACGATTCACATACTGATATCAATCGTAATCTCCAATAACATTATTAGCCACAGTTCACATATTACTTACCTCATTCTTCTCCTGTAAGAATGTTAGTACAATATAACTAGGTCGCTATATATATATATATATGTATATATATATATGTATATATATATATATATATGTATATATATATATATATGTATATATATATATATATATATATATATATATATATATATATATGTGTATATATATATATATATGTATATATATATATATATATATAGTCTACCCCACTCTTCGATTACTCTCATTGGGTTCCCGAGACAGAGCCACAGTTCACATATTACTTACCTCATTCTTCTCCTGTAAGAATGTTAGTACAATATAACTAGGTCGCTATATATATATATATATATATAAATATATATATATATATATATATAGTCTACCCCACTCTTCGATTACTCTCATTGGGTTCCCGAGACAGAACAGAAAGGGCCCAGGTATGGTGTGAGGGGGCCCCTAACTCATCCCGTTCCTTTTTGGGGCCCCTATCAGTTTCATCTCGGGGTTCATTTTATTAGACTCTTCCTACGTTCATTATTATTATACATTTGGTTTAGGCCTGAGGATCGTTCGCTCTGATACCACTTTGTAACACCCCGATTTATTAAGGAGCCTTTAGCAAGACATCCTCAGTAAATTGAGCTGTTACCATCTCGGAATATCCGAGGTAGTGAATAACAAAGTAAATCAACCAAAGCACTTTACATAAAAACTGATAAAATTTAAACTTTTGTTATTACAGCAATTACATAGAAAATAAAAACACAACTGACGACTACTCTATATGTGGTGTAGATCTAAGTCGGTCTCAAGTCCGCATCTCACATTCCCGTCCCAGCTCCTGGCTCATCTGTCTCTTTCCTGTAGAATCTACTCCCCATTCCGGATCATCGTAGGTGTCACACGAATACACAGGGTCAACCGCGAGGTTAAGTAGGTAAAACAGATAAAACATAATTAACAATAGAACTGTATCCTCCTCCATCTCCATATCAACCAATCAACCACTTCACCTCCATCACACCACACCTCCATCACACCACACCTCCCCATGGCCATATCACAAGTCCCATATCACAAGACCCATATCACAAGACCCATATCACAAGTCCCGTTCTCCACAATAATCAATAATCAAATAATCACAATATATCACAAGTAATTATATCAACCAGATAATGAGTATTCTCATGTCAGATCACAATTACCAATCATAAATATTCCCCTACCTCACAGTGCAGGATGATAATCGAACCGCTGCTAGAAGTTTTCCACCTCGAACTCACTTCCTATAAATAGTACTTAGTATCAAACTCCACGCGTACGACCAAACCCTACTAGTTAATTACTTTGGCCATGTTTATAAACGATACTCACAACACATTATAAACACACATGTATAAATAGGCTCATTTACATATCACTATCATTAACCAAGTATAACCTTACTAATTATGGAATTACTATTTATAGGTTTACTAATTATAATAATAATCAAATAACCAACTATTACTAAATCAACAACAAAACAATATAACATATATAACATATGACCATACTATATTAAATTCATAACCATAATAATAATACAACTTGTACTAATATTAATAATAATAATAATAATAATAATAATAATAATAATAATAATAATAATAATAATAATAATAATAATAATAATAATAATAATAATAATAATAATAATAATACAAAGGGTAACAATAAGGAATAAATAAAACAATGATAATAATATTGATTAATAGTAAATTACTAATGATTTACTAATCATTAGATCACCAAACAACAACTTACCAAACAACAACCTACACGAAAAAGGAACCATACGCAAAACTACAAACAGCCCCTAAACCGTGTCCCCAGCCCCTGACCAGAGTGTTTTGACGCCCCCAAACAACCACTCTACAAGCCACGACCACCACCCCTCCACCGTGGCCCTGACCACTGTACTATGACGCACCTACTGACACTAACCACCACCCCTGACTCGACTCCAGCAGCCCACGACAATGGTCACAAAACCCTCAGTCACAACTCCAAATTCCGAACCCGTACCTGACACACTACCAAAAACCCCACGACTAACACCAGTAGCAACCCCTGCCTTCTCCAGTGGCACCACCAGGCTCGCCTCTGAGCCGCGGTGGTTCCAGGGGAGAAAACGGTGGCTGTCGACACCAAGCAAACACCTACAACAACCCTTATAAACTCAGCACCACCACTGCCTCTGTTTTCACGTTGTTAACCACCTAAACGAGAACCGCTGTAAAAAGACACACACACCCATAAACCACCACGAGAACCACCCAGCGACTACCTTGACCACCCATAAGTGACATGCCTTAACACCCATATTAAACGGAAATCAGAATTAATACAAACATACATACAAACGCCATATTACTAATCATGCTCTGAAAAGGAACGAAGAGTGAACACGACTGACACCACGTTAAAACACCACATCTGACGGTAATAGGCGGCCAACGATGACTTACTGGTGGTCCATATACGATTAATACGCAATAAGGATTAAGAATAAGCTATGAACATGAACTATACACGCATAAACACGATAGACAGACCCATAACGAAACTGCTGAAACTCGCAAAAAAACGAAAGAATGATGCTGAACACGCTTACCTTTCTATGAAAACGAACGGCCTTACACCCCTTAACCCACCGTGTGAACCTCCCATTCTACACCCTGAAGTGGCGGCAGCCTAGGGAAAGGCGTGGGTTTCTGTCGTTTAGGGTTAAATTAGGGTTTGGGTCACCATAAAATTAGATGGCAGAGGGAGTGTTTGTGAGTTGAGCGTGTAATTGTTATATTTTGAGTTGGGCTGATTCCTTTACTAGCACGCACTTCTAGGCCCAACGCATATGTTAGAACACGTTTTGATAACTAATACTCATGCTCGACGCTTTACTTATAGCACAAAAGTACAGCAACATTCTGTGATACGTTAATTATCGAATATCAAATTTCGAATAGCTATCAAAACGTCAACATAAATAAATATTAAAACAAAAGTACAAATATTAAAACAAAAGTACGAGGTATTACACTTAGTTCGGAAATATAAATTTTATCTTTGACACCCACAACGACGGGTATCAACCATCACTGAATAAACACGCAAAATAGAAGTAAGGAGTCTGAAACACACAGAAAACATGCAAAAAGTCTGAAATAAATTACAGCAAGATACACGCCGGGTTGCCTCCCGATAACCGCAGGTTTACGAGGTCCCGCACGGCCTAAATACTTCATTTATCATGTCCTTCAAACTCGTCGAAGAAGAGGGCTTCGACTTGACCAACAACATCTCCAACACCATAGTAATGCTTCACATGATGGACATTGATTTTGAACCGGTTCCCCTCGTTGTCCTCTATCTCATCGGATCAAAACTTAGTAACATTAGTTACTGTTTAAGGGCCGCTCCACCTTGATTTAAGCTTACCAGGAAACAGTCGCAAACGGGCGTTAAACAATAACACATTTTGCCCAATATTGAACTCACGAGGTACAATTCTTTTGTCATGCCAACGCTTAGTCTTTTCCTTGTATATGCGAGAGCTATCATAGGCATTCAAACGGAATTCCTCTAACTCATCTAGCTGCAAAAGACATTTCTCGTCACACAAGTTAGCATCATAATTCAATTGGTGAATCGCCCACCAAGCCTTATGTTCAAGTTCAACAGGTAAATGACATGACTTACCATACACTAACCGATACGGTGAGGAACCAATAGGTGTCTTAAAGGTAGTCTTATAAGCCCACAATGTGTCATCAAGTTTTAGACTCTAGTTCTTCTGTGATTTGGATACAACCTTAGCTAAAATCTCCTTAAGTGCCTACTAGTCTGAGGATGATACCCCAAACCCCTACGATGTTTTACACCGTGTTTATACAACAAGGTTGCTAGTTGTTAATCCCTGAAATGCATTCCCATATCACTAATGACGACCCTAGGGACACCAAAACGAGAAAAAATGGTTTTGCGAAACAACTTAATCATGGTCCTAGCATCACAGTTGGGTGTAGCGACGGCTTCCACCTACTTAGACATATAACCAACGGCGACCAGAATATACCTGTTACCATGACTAGAAGGTAATGGCCCTTGATCATCGATGGCCTAAACATCGAAATTCTCATCCTCTAAAATGTCGCTTTGAGGCATCTCATTTCTTTTTGAAATATTCCCCAAACACTGACAAGCATCACAACTTGAAACAAAAACTTTAGTGTCAGCAAACGAAGTAGGCCAATAAAAACTGGATTGGAGTACCTTAGCCACGGTGCGCGACGGACCATGGTGACCCCCATAAGAAGATGAATGACAACCTTCCAGGATAGGTCAGGTCTCCCACTACGGAATGCATCGTCTGTAGAGACCATCTGCACACTCCTTAAATAAGTAAGGATCATCCCATAAATATTGTCGTGCATCGTGCAAGAATGGCTTCCGCTGCTGATAAGATAGTCTAGGTGGCAGCGCACCACTAACAGCGAAGTTAGCATAATCTGTCAACCAATGCTCAATTCCATCACTAGATCTCACAGAAAAGACAGAATATAAACAGTCATCAGCAAACGAATCATTAATAGGAAGAGTATCATCTCCCTCCTATTGCGTCAGACGCGACAGGTGATCTGCCACAACATTCTCTACGCCTTTCTTATCCTTGATTTCCATATCAAACTTCTACAGAAGAAGTATCCATCTCAGCAATCTGGGCCAAGCTTCCTTCTTACCCAAAAAGTGTTTCAACGATGCATGATCTGTAAAAATAATCACTTTAGAACCTAACAGATATGAACGAAACTTGTCTAACGCATAATCCACAACTAACAACTCCTTCTTTGTGGTAACATATTTCACTTGAGCCTCATCCAGAGTTCGGCTCGCATAGTAAATGGCATTGAGAACTTTATTCTTCTGTTGGCCTAACACCGCTCCTAGTGCATAATCACTGGCATCGCACATGATCTCAAAAGGCAGCTCCCAATCAGGAGGCTGGATAATGGGTGCAGAGACCAAAGCCTGTTTCAAAGTATTGAAAGCAGAAAGACAATCGTCAGTAAAATCAAAAGGAGCATCTTTTAACAGAAATTACGTAAGCGGTTTAGCAGTCTTGGAGAATTCCTTGATAAAACGGCGGTGAAAGTCAGCATGACCAAGGAAACTCCTCACCCCCTTAACATTAACAGGTGGTGGTAATTGCTTAATCACTTGCACATTTGCTCTATTGACCTCAATACCCCTTTCGGAAACTAAGTGCCCAAGGACTACTGATGCGGGAGCATTAGCACGGATTCGAGGTCGTGACCCACGACCCAAAGAAAGGTTAAAAATGTTCGATATGGGTTCAATACGGATTTTCAAGTTAACTTGGGAGGACGTATTAAAGGAACAAAAGAAAGATCCGGGTAGGGATCTTGGGAACCGTGCCCAACGTGTGGGACCACACGGTTAGGGGTCCTAATTTTATTAGGGTTTGTGTGATTTAATTTATCTTGTTTTTATTTTATTTCATTAATTAAGTTTGTTACTAGTTTGTTACAACAAGGTTGTTAAGGTTGTTACAACGTGGTTACAAAGTTAGTTATTAGTTGGTTAGAGTTTGTTATTAAGTTGTTAGGGTTTGTTACTACAACTTAATCTTTTATTTATTATTTTATCTTTTAGATTAAATAAGGATTATCTTTAATCCATAGGATAGAAATAGAAACCCTAAGAAGAGTAGGATACACGGGTTGGCCGAGTATTGGGAACCGTGTAGGGTTCTTATTTTGTTTCCTATTTCGTTCCTAGTTTGTACGGATGTCCTTACTATAAATAGGCATCCTTAGTTGTTTGTTTTATTCATTCAAGTTATAAATTAGAAACCTTTTGTTAAGTTTTACTTACAAATCTAAAGTATCTGTGTGAGCTTTAAAACCCGAAGTATCTGTGTGAGCTTCAAAATAATTGAGAGGGTATCTGTGTGAGCTTGATCAATTATCCTATCCATCGACATACATAATTCATTCATTATATCATCCCACAAATCTTTCAAGTATTAAGTGTTGTGCCTTATTACGTCATCAAGATTCATCAATCAAGAACACCAAGAAACACCAAGAACGATCACCACCGTTGACCACCAGTTGACCGCCGCCACGTCAGTCCTGCCGAGCTGCCACGTCATCACCACCGTGCCACCATTCATCCTTTTTCATCTTTCTTGGTTACTTTTCGTTCTTTATTCGTTCGAGATTGTAATATTTTATTAGTATTTTTATTCCGCTGCAACATCCGTATTTTTGTTGATTATCTTTATTGATTATCACCCCAAATACGCATCAAATTGGTATCAGAGCTTCGGCTCTTGGTCTAATTTTTATTATACCTGTCCTTGGGAAAGTTTATCATCATGGTAGGATCCAAAGACGGAGACGGAGAAGAAAAATCATGGGAGGGGAGCAACATGGAATTAAAATCCGAAATCCAAGAGCTCAAATATCTCATAAAGACAATGATGACCAAAGGAGGTCATAAAAAGACGGGAGAGTCCTCATCTAGGGCGAGTGACTCAGAAGAAGAGGCTGAATTTAAGGGCAAGACTTGGGACAGGAACGATGATGATAGAGATCTCAAACTTGACATCCCTGAATTCAAAGGAGACATGGATCCGGAAGATTTCTTGGAGTGGCTGAGACAAACTGAGAGGGTCTTTGAGTACAAGGAATACGATGACCGGAAACAATTTAAGGTTGATATCTTAAAACTTACTAAATACGCTTCGCTATGGTATGAAAATCTTGTGAAGCAAAGAAAGAAGCAACGCAAGGAAAAGATTAAGTCTTGGGCAAAATTGAAAAAGCACATGGTAAAGAAGTTCTTGCCAAAAGACTACAATCAAGAAAACTACCTAAAACTCCATTCTTTAACCCAAGAGAATATGACCGTTTCAGAATACATTAGGGAATTTGAAAAGATGACCATTGTATGTGATTTAGATGAGAGGGAGGAGTTAAAGGTTGCTAGATTTATTCGTGGTTTGGTACCAACCCTAGCTTCAAGGGTTGAGATTCAAAACTATGAAGATTATTATGATGTGTGCAGGATTGCTTTGAAGTTTGAAAGACATGACAAAGCAAGGAAGATAAATTCTTATAAAAGCACAAGAGTCGGAGAAGGCTCGTCATCATACACCACCAATGCCACGCCTAAAACTAAAGAGGCGTCTAAAGAAGAAGGGGCCGAAAAGGCCAAAAGTACATTCAAGCAAGGTATTCCTGATCCTCGAGGGAGTACTATTAGAAGATGCTATAAGTGTCAGGGCTATGGACACATCGCTACAGATTGCCCTCAAAAGAGAACCTTGTCAATTCAAGAACTTCAAGGTATGGTTCCAAACTTTGTTGTACCTGAATTAGTAGAGGAGGAGAAAATTGAGGAGGAAAAGGTGGACAGAAAAACCGTGGGAGCCGAGAGTGAGGACGAGGGGGATTGCCTCGTAGTACGTGCTTTAAATGTGGAGTCCACGACGGAAGGTGAGGAACAAAGGGATAATGTGTTCCATACTCGTTGTAAGGTTGAGGGAAAAAAGTGCGACTTGATTATTGATAGCGGGTCTTGCACTAATGTTGTTTCAAAAACCTTAGTCTCGGAGTTGGAATTAAGTATTAGGGCTAGAGAAAAACCGTACAAATTACAATGGTTAGATGGGAACCAAGGAGTGCGGGTTGAGAAACAAGCCTTAATTTCTGTGATACGTTAATTATCGAATATCAAATTTCGAATAGCTATCAAAACGTCAACATAAATAAATATTAAAACAAAAGTACAAATATTAAAACAAAAGTACGAGGTATTACAGTCTTCCCTCCTTAAAATGAACTTCGTCCCGAAGTTCACCATCCCTCGGTCAATAAACTGGTCACTAGGCACGTAACGAACACAAAATATGACATGACATCAGAAACTAATAAAGGTACTTTTAAAACACGAAATGTCACATTCTACCCTCGTTGAGAAAACTTTGTCCCCAAAGTTTAACGCATAACTAAATAAAAGGATACTTCATGAACCACGATAAAATGCATAACAGAAATAATCAGGATTACCAAGTATATTCGAACAATCACGACATACCAATTAACCTGGTCATAAAAACTAACCTTACCTAAATCATTAAGAGATTTTACAATCCTATCCTCCTTAAAAACATGGTTACGTCCCCGTAACCCCATTATAAAAAAAATCCTACTCCAAGTAACTAGGTATCGTAATCTCAGCGTCGAACCTAAGACCAAAGACAAGGGGTGAGTGAACTGACGGAATGCACTGCAAAATAATGTATTCATCTCAATATCGATTCCAAATTCATGCCAATATAACTCAATATCCAAGATCACTTTCGACCATAAACATATCTCGGCACAACGGCCCCATACTCCAACACTAGTAACCAATCTCAATCTCCACCTCAATATCATTACTAATATCCATATCGATAGCAATTAACAATCTTCAGTCTACTAACCCACTAGTTAAGGTCAAGGAGAACGGTATATATAAAAGAGAAAGCAGTACCAACTATCCACAATCCAATATATTAATCCTCGGTAACCGTATACCCTAATTCAGTCATGACCAAGCAATATGAAGATTCTCAAGCAGAAGTACTCATGTTCATACATAACACACCAAACTAACATCAATACCCATATATTGTGAAACAATTTCTATCTGCAACTAGCCAAATGCTTAAATTCCGCACCAAATTTAATAAAAGTAACATCAGTATACCACATTAGCGTCATAGATAAAATCTATTGCTTGAGTACTCCTACTCTATACTCTCTATCTCATACCCTTTATCCTCCCCATAGTACAAACCAACTCCCCAAAATAAAAGAACGAACGGTGACTCCTAACATATGGCTACTACTATATATACAATAATAATCACAAAGCCAACAGCGCAATAATTACCGACATATCCATAGTCCTCAGAACATGTCAACACGAATAAATATTGACGTACATAGACTCCGATAAATAAATTAACACATACACCTGTATACTTGAACAATAATGAGAATAATGGGATTGGTAGAATCATGTTATGCAGTAAAACGTAATCAGAGTAGCTAACACTCATACACCCTTGAATTTTAATATAACTTTGGTATATTCTCACCAATGTAGACAATCCACAAGCTCGTAGTTCATAACTGACAATTTAAAACATTTTACTTTCATAATCATACTATAGAAGCAAAATCATATCTTGGACAAGACATAGGGTAGGATTAAACAACGTAATTAGATATGGAGCATTGACATATTCCACAAGATATACACAAATCATCGACTCACCAGACCGTTTAACATTCCTGGGTATCAATAAGTTAACAAAATCACTTAGGTACATTTCCATCCCCTCTCATTACATCATTTACTATGAGACTGTTAACATAATGACTGGCAAAACGAGAGGTTTATAAGCACAACAATTAAACATTCGGGCAGGATTTCATCATCGCATAGCTACAGTACTTGTCATGTTGCAACCAATCACTATAACTATCAAAACATGAAAAGTTATCATGGATAGTCATCACTTTGAAACATTTTGAAACCTTTGAAACATTTGAGGTGGTATTTTGTGACAATTTATAAATACGAATCAAAAGACAATTTCACAGGCTACTGGTTGAAACAAGACTACACGGCGACATTCTGACCCTTCTTTACTAAGACATTGTTCTTCTCACTCATAAATTATGAAAATTTTAACGAGACAAGTAAATGAATTCACAAGACTAATACTTCCATAAATCACATGTCAACCAATTAATAACTCGATACATCGTGATCAGATTTTAAATATAACAATACGCAAATCACTTTATGGCATCCCAATATAAAAAAAATTATAAAATTATAATCGCAGGGAACTAGACAGAGATAAACCATTAACATACGGAAGAACATCAACAAAATCCACATTGTTCAAAATAATCACAATTACGTATACAATTAGATTGTTATATTATGCTAATAAGTTTACCAGATACTTTCATTGAACCATGTGTCCAAACTCTCCTCTGATGAACATAATTTAACATCACGTACGAGTACCACGTAATTCTATGAGGTCATATCACTAGAAAATAAGTGCGTCTGTATAATAGAAACTATCTTATTTGAAACTCGACGAAATGTGCAAGGTTACATTATCATAGGGTAAGGTTCATATTCATGTTACTAATGCCATAACAGGATATCACGGTTTCACATCACATAGTTCACCTTTGATTAAACCTTTATTTGAGAATTACATATCTCACAATTTCACCAATTCCACATTCTGCAACTACTTACCAAAAATCATAGCTAAATAACGGCTTAGCTGATGGCGAGCGATTATAGTTTTTAGAAGATATAAAGAATTAGCTGAAAGACAAGGACTTTATAGCAATGCAACGGAAAATTTAGGCAACTTGCCACAATCACAATTAAATAACGACTCGTTAAGATTTTACATGGCGCATCATTTTGAAAACGTGAACGAACATTCTGAACAGTAGATTTGGAATTATCATAAACAATAACCAAGTTTTAAATGATTATGTTACAAATAGATGGTCAAAACGGGACTGTGCAGTAACAATCTGACAACTGTCAACTAAAAGATTTATTGCTCTCAAAATATAACTCTCATCAACATAAAACCAAAAGCATTGTAAACCCAACTCAGGGGTTATCACACATAAAAAAAATTTCATACTCAAATACGAAACACATTTGAAAAGACAACCCATACAAACAAGATAACATTCTGGAAGTTTATTTAAAATTTTGGTTCCATTACAATTCACATTACTACATCGAAACTCAACCATTCATCTTCCGAAACACGTCGACATATCATTTGAAACATGGACATTGCACCATATTAACATTCATTCCTCATTCAAATTGTAATTGTCACCTAGAAAGTGATAAAGATTTCGAAACTGAAAGCAGAATCAACCAAATAACTCAATATTTACAATAGTAACACATCACTAACTACAAGTCATTCATGGCTTGGGGCAACACGTTCCGCATATCACTAGACATAGGTTACCATAACATATGATAATATCAACAGAATTACTCATCCTTAAAAGGAGTTAAACATCAATATCACATATTAACGATAGTCATTTAAATACCAGATAATCGTATGAACATCTCAAAGCACCCAAATCATATGATCACATTACTTTTAAATATCGCTCACAATTACACATCCGTATTCTTGAAATTTTATATTCAACCATCCAGCACGATTCACATACTGATATCAATCGTAATCTCCAATAACATTATTAGCCACAGTTCACATATTACTTACCTCATTCTTCTCCTGTAAGAATGTTAGTACAATATAACTAGGTCGCTATATATATATATATAAATATATATATATATAGTCTACCCCACTCTTCGATTACTCTCATTGGGTTCCCGAGACAGAGCCACAGTTCACATATTACTTACCTCATTCTTCTCCTGTAAGAATGTTAGTACAATATAACTAGGTCGCTATATATATATATATATAAATATATATATATATATAGTCTACCCCACTCTTCGATTACTCTCATTGGGTTCCCGAGACAGAACAGAAAGGGCCCAGGTATGGTGTGAGGGGGCCCCTAACTCATCCCGTTCCTTTTTGGGGCTCCTATCAGTTTCATCTCGGGGTTCATTTTATTAGACTCTTCCTACGTTCATTATTATTATACATTTGGTTTAGGCCTGAGGATCGTTCGCTCTGATACCACTTTGTAACACCCCGATTTATTAAGGAGCCTTTAGCAAGACATCCTCAGTAAATTGAGCTGTTACCATCTCGGAATATCCGAGGTAGTGAATAACAAAGTAAATCAACCAAAGCACTTTACATAAAAACTGATAAAATTAAAACTTTTGTTATTACAGCAATTACATAGAAAATAAAAACACAACTGACGACTACTCTATATGTGGTGTAGATCTAAGTCGGTCTCAAGTCCGCATCTCACATTCCCGTCCCAGCTCCTGGCTCATCTGTCTCTTTCCTGTAGAATCTACTCCCCATTCCGGATCATCGTAGGTGTCACACGAATACACAGGGTCAACCGCGAGGTTAAGTAGGTAAAACAGATAAAACATAATTAACAATAGAACTGTATCCTCCTCCATCTCCATATCAACCAATCAACCACTTCACCTCCATCACACCACACCTCCATCACACCACACCTCCCCATGGCCATATCACAAGTCCCATATCACAAGACCCATATCACAAGACCCATATCACAAGTCCCGTTCTCCACAATAATCAATAATCAAATAATCACAATATATCACAAGTAATTATATCAACCAGATAATGAGTATTCTCATGTCAGATCACAATTACCAATCATAAATATTCCCCTACCTCACAGTGCAGGATGATAATCGAACCGCTGCTAGAAGTTTTCCACCTCGAACTCAGTTCCTATAAATAGTACTTAGTATCAAACTCCACGCGTACGACCAAACCCTACTAGTTAATTACTTTGGCCATGTTTATAAACGATACTCACAACACATTATAAACACACATGTATAAATAGGCTCATTTACATATCACTATCATTAACCAAGTATAACCTTACTAATTATGGAATTACTATTTATAGGTTTACTAATTATAATAATAATCAAATAACCAACTATTACTAAATCAACAACAAAACAATATAACATATATAACATATGACCATACTATATTAAATTCATAACCATAATAATAATACAACTTGTACTAATATTAATAATAATAATAATAATAATAATAATAATAATAATAATAATAATAATAATAATAATAATAATAATAATAATAATAATAATACAAAGGGTAACAATAAGGAATAAATAAAACAATGATAATAATATTGATTAATAGTAAATTACTAATGATTTACTAATCATTAGATCACCAAACAACAACTTACCAAACAACAACCTACACGAAAAAGGAACCATACGCAAAACTACAAACAGCCCCTAAACCGTGTCCCCAGCCCCTGACCAGAGTGTTTTGACGCCCCCAAACAACCACTCTACAAGCCACGACCACCACCCCTCCACCGTGGCCCTGACCACTGTACTATGACGCACCTACTGACACTAACCACCACCCCTGACTCGACTCCAGCAGCCCACGACAATGGTCACAAAACCCTCAGTCACAACTCCAAATTCCGAACCCGTACCTGACACACTACCAAAAACCCCACGACTAACACCAGTAGCAACCCCTGCCTTCTCCAGTGGCACCACCAGGCTCGCCTCTGAGCCGCGGTGGTTCCAGGGGAGAAAACGGTGGCTGTCGACACCAAGCAAACACCTACAACAACCCTTATAAACTCAGCACCACCACTGCCTCTGTTTTCACGTTGTTAACCACCTAAACGAGAACCGCTGTAAAAAGACACACACACCCATAAACCACCACGAGAACCACCCAGCGACTACCTTGACCACCCATAAGTGACATGCCTTAACACCCATATTAAACGGAAATCAGAATTAATACAAACATACATACAAACGCCATATTACTAATCATGCTCTGAAAAGGAACGAAGAGTGAACACGACTGACACCACGTTAAAACACCACATCTGACGGTAATAGGCGGCCAACGATGACTTACTGGTGGTCCATATACGATTAATACGCAACAAGGATTAAGAATAAGCTATGAACATGAACTATACACGCATAAACACGATAGACAGACCCATAACGAAACTGCTGAAACTCGCAAAAAAACGAAAGAATGATGCTGAACACGCTTACCTTTCTATGAAAACGAACGGCCTTACACCCCTTAACCCACCGTGTGAACCTCCCATTCTACACCCTGAAGTGGCGGCAGCCTAGGGAAAGGCGTGGGTTTCTGTCGTTTAGGGTTAAATTAGGGTTTGGGTCACCATAAAATTAGATGGCAGAGGGAGTGTTTGTGAGTTGAGCGTGTAATTGTTATATTTTGAGTTGGGCTGATTCCTTTACTAGCACGCACTTCTAGGCCCAACGCATATGTTAGAACACGTTTTGATAACTAATACTCATGCTCGACGCTTTACTTATAGCACAAAAGTACAGCAACATTCTGTGATACGTTAATTATCGAATATCAAATTTCGAATAGCTATCAAAACGTCAACATAAATAAATATTAAAACAAAAGTACAAATATTAAAACAAAAGTACGAGGTATTACACTTAGTTCGGAAATATAAATTTTATCTTTGACACCCACAACGACGGGTATCAACCATCACTGAATAAACACGCAAAATAGAAGTAAGGAGTCTGAAACACACAGAAAACATGCAAAAAGTCTGAAATAAATTACAGCAAGATACACGCCGGGTTGCCTCCCGATAACCGCAGGTTTACGAGGTCCCGCACGGCCTAAATACTTCATTTATCATGTCCTTCAAACTCGTCGAAGAAGAGGGCTTCGACTTGACCAACAACATCTCCAACACCATAGTAATGCTTCACATGATGGACATTGATTTTGAACCGGTTCCCCTCGTTGTCCTCTATCTCATCGGATCAAAACTTAGTAACATTAGTTACTGTTTAAGGGCCGCTCCACCTTGATTTAAGCTTACCAGGAAACAGTCGCAAACGGGCGTTAAACAATAACACATTTTGCCCAATATTGAACTCACGAGGTACAATTCTTTTGTCATGCCAACGCTTAGTCTTTTCCTTGTATATGCGAGAGCTATCATAGGCATTCAAACGGAATTCCTCTAACTCATCTAGCTGCAAAAGACATTTCTCGTCACACAAGTTAGCATCATAATTCAATTGGTGAATCGCCCACCAAGCCTTATGTTCAAGTTCAACAGGTAAATGACATGACTTACCATACACTAACCGATACGGTGAGGAACCAATAGGTGTCTTAAAGGTAGTCTTATAAGCCCACAATGTGTCATCAAGTTTTAGACTCTAGTTCTTCTGTGATTTGGATACAACCTTAGCTAAAATCTCCTTAAGTGCCTACTAGTCTGAGGATGATACCCCAAACCCCTACGATGTTTTACACCGTGTTTATACAACAAGGTTGCTAGTTGTTAATCCCTGAAATGCATTCCCATATCACTAATGACGACCCTAGGGACACCAAAACGAGAAAAAATGGTTTTGCGAAACAACTTAATCATGGTCCTAGCATCACAGTTGGGTGTAGCGACGGCTTCCACCTACTTAGACATATAACCAACGGCGACCAGAATATACCTGTTACCATGACTAGAAGGTAATGGCCCTTGATCATCGATGGCCTAAACATCGAAATTCTCATCCTCTAAAATGTCGCTTTGAGGCATCTCATTTCTTTTTGAAATATTCCCCAAACACTGACAAGCATCACAACTTGAAACAAAAACTTTAGTGTCAGCAAACGAAGTAGGCCAATAAAAACTGGATTGGAGTACCTTAGCCACGGTGCGCGACGGACCATGGTGACCCCCATAAGAAGATGAATGACAACCTTCCAGGATAGGTCAGGTCTCCCACTACGGAATGCATCGTCTGTAGAGACCATCTGCACACTCCTTAAATAAGTAAGGATCATCCCATAAATATTGTCGTGCATCGTGCAAGAATGGCTTCCGCTGCTGATAAGATAGTCTAGGTGGCAGCGCACCACTAACAGCGAAGTTAGCATAATCTGTCAACCAATGCTCAATTCCATCACTAGATCTCACAGAAAAGACAGAATATAAACAGTCATCAGCAAACGAATCATTAATAGGAAGAGTATCATCTCCCTCCTATTGCGTCAGACGCGACAGGTGATCTGCCACAACATTCTCTACGCCTTTCTTATCCTTGATTTCCATATCAAACTTCTACAGAAGAAGTATCCATCTCAGCAATCTGGGCCAAGCTTCCTTCTTACCCAAAAAGTGTTTCAACGATGCATGATCTGTAAAAATAATCACTTTAGAACCTAACAGATATGAACGAAACTTGTCTAACGCATAATCCACAACTAACAACTCCTTCTCTGTGGTAACATATTTCACTTGAGCCTCATCCAGAGTTCGGCTCGCATAGTAAATGGCATTGAGAACTTTATTCTTCTGTTGGCCTAACACCGCTCCTAGTGCATAATCACTGGCATCGCACATGATCTCAAAAGGCAGCTCCCAATCAGGAGGCTGGATAATGGGTGCAGAGACCAAAGCCTGTTTCAAAGTATTGAAAGCAGAAAGACAATCGTCAGTAAAATCAAAAGGAGCATCTTTTAACAGAAATTACGTAAGCGGTTTAGCAGTCTTGGAGAATTCCTTGATAAAACGGCGGTGAAAGTCAGCATGACCAAGGAAACTCCTCACCCCCTTAACATTAACAGGTGGTGGTAATTGCTTAATCACTTGCACATTTGCTCTATTGACCTCAATACCCCTTTCGGAAACTAAGTGCCCAAGGACTACTGATGCGGGAGCATTAGCACGGATTCGAGGTCGTGACCCACGACCCAAAGAAAGGTTAAAAATGTTCGATATGGGTTCAATACGGATTTTCAAGTTAACTTGGGAGGACGTATTAAAGGAACAAAAGAAAGATCCGGGTAGGGATCTTGGGAACTGTGCCCAACGTGTGGGACCACACGGTTAGGAGTCCTAATTTTATTAGGGTTTGTGTGATTTAATTTATCTTGTTTTTATTTTATTTCATTAATTAAGTTTGTTACTAGTTTGTTACAACAAGGTTGTTAAGGTTGTTACAACGTGGTTACAAAGTTAGTTATTAGTTGGTTAGAGTTTGTTATTAAGTTGTTAGGGTTTGTTACTACAACTTAATCTTTTATTTATTATTTTATCTTTTAGATTAAATAAGGATTATCTTTAATCCATAGGATAGAAATAGAAACCCTAAGAAGAGTAGGATACACGGTTTGGCCGAGTATTGGGAACCGTGTAGGGTTCTTATTTTGTTTCCTATTTCGTTCCTAGTTTGTACGGATGTCCTTACTATAAATAGGCATCCTTAGTTGTTTGTTTTATTCATTCAAGTTATAAATTAGAAACCTTTTGTTAAGTTTTACTTACAAATCTAAAGTATCTGTGTGAGCTTTAAAACCCGAAGTATCTGTGTGAGCTTCAAAATAATTGAGAGGGTATCTGTGTGAGCTTGATCAATTATCCTATCCATCGACATACATAATTCATTCATTATATCATCCCACAAATCTTTCAAGTATTAAGTGTTGTGCCTTATTACGTCATCAAGATTCATCAATCAAGAACACCAAGAAACACCAAGAACGATCACCACCGTTGACCACCAGTTGACCGCCGCCACGTCAGTCCTGCCGAGCTGCCACGTCATCACCACCGTGCCACCATTCATCCTTTTTCATCTTTCTTGGTTACTTTTCGTTCTTTATTCGTTCGAGATTGTAATATTTTATTAGTATTTTTATTCCGCTGCAACATCCGTATTTTTGTTGATTATCTTTATTGATTATCACCCCAAATACGCATCAAATTGGTATCAGAGCTTCGGCTCTTGGTCTAATTTTTATTATACCTGTCCTTGGGAAAGTTTATCATCATGGTAGGATCCAAAGACGGAGACGGAGAAGAAAAATCATGGGAGGGGAGCAACATGGAATTAAAATCCGAAATCCAAGAGCTCAAATATCTCATAAAGACAATGATGACCAAAGGAGGTCATAAAAAGACGGGAGAGTCCTCATCTAGGGCGAGTGACTCAGAAGAAGAGGCTGAATTTAAGGGCAAGACTTGGGACAGGAACGATGATGATAGAGATCTCAAACTTGACATCCCTGAATTCAAAGGAGACATGGATCCGGAAGATTTCTTGGAGTGGCTGAGACAAACTGAGAGGGTCTTTGAGTACAAGGAATACGATGACCGGAAACAATTTAAGGTTGATATCTTAAAACTTACTAAATACGCTTCGCTATGGTATGAAAATCTTGTGAAGCAAAGAAAGAAGCAACGCAAGGAAAAGATTAAGTCTTGGGCAAAATTGAAAAAGCACATGGTAAAGAAGTTCTTGCCAAAAGACTACAATCAAGAAAACTACCTAAAACTCCATTCTTTAACCCAAGAGAATATGACCGTTTCAGAATACATTAGGGAATTTGAAAAGATGACCATTGTATGTGATTTAGATGAGAGGGAGGAGTTAAAGGTTGCTAGATTTATTCGTGGTTTGGTACCAACCCTAGCTTCAAGGGTTGAGATTCAAAACTATGAAGATTATTATGATGTGTGCAGGATTGCTTTGAAGTTTGAAAGACATGACAAAGCAAGGAAGATAAATTCTTATAAAAGCACAAGAGTCGGAGAAGGCTCGTCATCATACACCACCAATGCCACGCCTAAAACTAAAGAGGCGTCTAAAGAAGAAGGGGCCGAAAAGGCCAAAAGTACATTCAAGCAAGGTATTCCTGATCCTCGAGGGAGTACTATTAGAAGATGCTATAAGTGTCAGGGCTATGGACACATCGCTACAGATTGCCCTCAAAAGAGAACCTTGTCAATTCAAGAACTTCAAGGTATGGTTCCAAACTTTGTTGTACCTGAATTAGTAGAGGAGGAGAAAATTGAGGAGGAAAAGGTGGACAGAAAAACCGTGGGAGCCGAGAGTGAGGACGAGGGGGATTGCCTCGTAGTACGTGCTTTAAATGTGGAGTCCACGACGGAAGGTGAGGAACAAAGGGATAATGTGTTCCATACTCGTTGTAAGGTTGAGGGAAAAAAGTGCGACTTGATTATTGATAGCGGGTCTTGCACTAATGTTGTTTCAAAAACCTTAGTCTCGGAGTTGGAATTAAGTATTAGGGCTAGAGAAAAACCGTACAAATTACAATGGTTAGATGGGAACCAAGGAGTGCGGGTTGAGAAACAAGCCTTAATTTCTTTTAACATTGGGCCTTATGAAGATAAACTATGGTGTGACATCGCCCCTATGAACGCATGTCATATATTACTTGGAAGGCCGTGGCAATATGATAGGAGCGTTATACATGACGGTAGGACAAATGTGTATAGCGTTACTAAAGGAGGTACCATCTATGATCTCCAACCTTTGACAAGATTAAAACCTAGACCTCCTAATTCGAAGAAAAGTTTATTCATGGAGGTAGGAGAGGGGTCACCAAGCAAGGAGGCCGAAGGGTCGGGTAAGCGAGATGTTGGGTTGGTTGAGATTCATGGGGGAGATGGTAGTTGTGAAGGATTGCCGAGTAAGGAGGAGCGCGGAGGTTTGGAGGGTGCGACAACCGTGCGCTTGGTGGAGGAAGTTGGCCGTGAAGTTGTTAGGGCCAAGGGTAAGGAGTCCATGGTGCATAAGGATTCTCGGAACATGGGTTTGATAAATCAAGAAAACCGTGTTCTCATCAAATCAAGAGCTAGCATATCCAAGTCTACTCGAGAGTTACGTGATCTTAATTTGAGGTCAAATTCTCAAAAACTGAGAGAGTATGATGCGGGAGCTTTAGCACGGATTCGAGGTCGTGACCCACGACCCAAAGAAAGGTTAAAAATGTTCGATATGGGTTCAATACGGATTTTCAAGTTAGCTTGGGAGGACGTATTAAAGGAACAAAAGAAAGATCCGGGTAGGGATCTTGGGAACCGTGCCCAACGTGTGGGACCACACGGTTAGGGGTCCTAATTTTATTAGGGTTTGTGTGATTTAATTTATCTTGTTTTTATTTTATTTAATTAATTAAGTTTGTTACTAGTTTGTTACAACAAGGTTGTTAAGGTTGTTACAAGGTGGTTACAAAGTTAGTTATTAGTTGGTTAGAGTTTGTTATTAAGTTGTTAGGGTTTGTTACTACAACTTAATCTTTTATTTATTATTTTATCTTTTAGATTAAATAAGGATTATCTTTAATCCATAGGATAGAAATAGAAACCCTAAGAAGAGTAGGATACACGGTTTGGCCGAGTATTGGGAACCGTGTAGGGTGCTTATTTTGTTTCCTATTTCGTTCCTAGTTTGTACGGATGTCCTTACTATAAATAGGCATCCTTAGTTGTTTGTTTTATTCATTCAAGTTATAAATTAAAAACCTTTTGTTAAGTTTTACTTACAAATCTAAAGTATCTGTGTGAGCTTTAAAACCCGAAGTATCTGTGTGAGCTTCAAAATAATTGAGAGGGTATCTGTGTGAGCTTGATCAATTATCCTATCCATCGACATACATAATTCATTCATTATATCATCCCACAAATCTTTCAAGTATTAAGTGTTGTGCCTTATTACGTCATCAAGATTCATCAATCAAGAACACCAAGAAACACCAAGAACGATCACCACCGTTGACCACCAGTTGACCGCCGCCACGTCAGTCCTGCCGAGCTGCCACGTCATCACCACCGTGCCACCATTCATCCTTTTTCATCTTTCTTGGTTACTTTTCGTTCTTTATTCGTTCGAGATTGTAATATTTTATTAGTATTTTTATTCCGCTGCAACATCCGTATTTTTGTTGATTATCTTTATTGATTATCACCCCAAATACGCATCAACTACGCCCTCATTAACCATGAAATGACACTTCTCCCAGTTTAGCACCAGATTAACCTCAATACATCGCTACAAAACTTTGTCAAGGTTAGCTAAACAGTTATCAAAATCATTCCTATAAACACTGAAATCGTCCATGAAGACTTCCATGATAGACTGGATATACTCCGAAAATATACTCATCATGCACCTCTGAAAGGTAGTAGGGGCATTGCACAAACCAAAGGCATCTTACAATATGCAAAAACACCTTTAGGACAAGTAAAAGTAGTCTTTTCATGATCATCTGGATGAATAAGGATTTGAAAGAACCCTGAGTGCCCATCCAGATAACAGAAAAACTCATGATAAGCTAAACGTTCTACCATTTGATCAACAAAAGGGACGGGGAAATGATCCTTCTTGGCGGCGGCATTTAATTGCCCGTAATCTATGCACATACGCCACCCCATCACTAATCCAGTAGGTATTAATTCATTCTTTTCATTTTGAACGACAGTAGTACCTCCTTTCTTAGGTACTACTTCGACTGGACTTACCCATTTGGAGTTACCAACTGAGTAAATAATATGTGCATGTATCAACAGTAGGGTTGTCTTACACGCCCTAACCATAATTAGTCTTACTAATTATGTTAACTAATTAACATTTTAATTAGATACAAGATCTTATGTATGCAATATAAAATGATGCGGAATAAAAGAGTCAAGTTCTTACAAATCGACGAAAACAAGGCAAGGATGATCCTCCAACCCGAGTAACCAATATAGGTTACCTCCTTTACGATGCACCCAAAACTTCCCTTAATGAGCGAAAATCACACGAGCTAGGTGTAGAAAAACGGTTTCCTTAAAACTGTGTTGTATTCTAATCTTATTAGAATACTAATTATAATACTATAACAATTATAGTATTCTTATATACTCTAATTATATGAGTAATAATTTAGAGAATAACTATTTTTCTCTCACTAAAAATATGAGGTTGAGTGGAAAAATCTTCAAGTAGTTATTAGAATGACCCATCTCTTTCTTATTTAAACAATTTACATAAAGTGGTGTATGGGGAAAGGGGTGGCCGGGAAGATGCATGGGAAAGGGGGGATGTTGGATGGTTCTTTAGATTACCCATGACCTAGACACGCAACCCTAACAATTAGGTGTTAATGCTAGGTTATGATTATGTTTTAACAACATTTAAACATAATTTAAATCTCTTAAAAACCAACCCCAAAACCGCACCCTTAACCTTAAAATGGACTTCCATTTTACAAAATGTCATATTGTACAATTGTGTGTGACATGTGACATCCCATGACACAAAAATGCAATTGTATTAATTTAAATAACATATTTATCAAATAAATATTATTTGTAAATTAATTAAATCATATTTAACAAATCGACTCAGTAATTCGTAATTACGGTTTTATAAAATGGTCATAACAATAATCGTCAATGCGATATACAACATTTGTAATAACCTCGGACCCTTTTCATTCTAACTTCGACGTTTCATAAACATCGATTAATATCTGAGAATTAACATATTTCAATTTCAAATACAAATCTTACATTAAGACTTAACCTCTGATATTCTCTATATATTAATTCTAAGGAATTTGATCAACTCGTATCAATATACATTTGATCAGTTTATCAATCAAGGGAATTGTCCTATAGGTGTGACCTAAAGGGATCAACTGACCACCATCGTCATACGACAGTAATGTCAAACTCTAGCTAGCCAATCATTACCGATTAATATTGGTCAATTGACTATATAATTTTGAATCATCCCTTGCGCATTCTCGTCATGAGATTAAATTATGTGATCGCGCTATTGTTGAGGAGACAATTTCCAACAATCTCCCACTTGTCTTCGACAAGTGTGCGTCACCAATTCTCTTGTCCTATTACAATCTCCCACTCAATGCAAGGTGTCTTTCAGGTCGTACTTGCATTTGATCATATCGTGAGTGGTTTCCTCGATCTGGAGATTAACTGCTTTGACCGGAATTATCTACCATAGATACCTTCCGAGCGTGGCCACGCATTTCCAGTTAACTTCTCCTCAAGTGGCCTTGAGATTTGAACAACCCTGACAAAAGGGTGGACAATTCCTATCGCACTACTCCCTTCGACTAGCCACAGTCTAACAGAACCCAAAAAACCCCATTTGACTCCAGTTACAAAAAGTCGTAGAGAATGAATCAAAGCTATGTCAAAACTGTGTCATCTTAGGCGAGTAGTCTTTAGTCTAAGAATTGACTCACAAGAATACTATAGCAGCTCTTGCCACGACCGGGTTATTATAAAATTTCCAGCGGATCTTCCCCAGCTACTCCACGGTACAAGTTTCGTTCGACCAAGTTGATGTTCCACGGTACATGTTTCGTTCGACCAAGTTGATGTAAGAAGGTCGAATATCAAACGTGTTACCGTTCTCGTCCGCGACAAGCTTGAAGCCTTTCGGAATAGAGTCGGCCTTGGGCTCGGAATGACTGACAATGTTCGGCATCTTGATTGGTAAGTTGATGGGTTCTGCAGTAAAATTACGATCAGGAATAAAATCCCCAAAACTGTCGTCAGAAATACTCAAGACTTCTTCCTGACTGGCTCTCATTTTCTCTCTTTTGCGACGCAAGAAAGTTCTCTCGGGTTCTGGATCAGCTTCCACTAATTCAAACCTGGAGGACCTGGACATGCACAACACTAAAGACACAATAAGAACGGTCTTAAGAACTAAAAATAATTCCTTAAGACAAAATAAATAAACTAAACAAGCAATTAAAACCGATTGCCTCCGCGACAATGGCGCCAAAATTTGACACAGGTGTCGTAACCGGACAAAGATAAAAACCTAAGTCAACTAACTATGAGCTAGTGGAAGTAGGGTCGAATCCCCAGGGAGGTAGAGTTCTAATCGAAGGTCAGTTTATTGGCCACAGAAAAAGGGGGGTTTTGTTTGTTTGATTAACTTACTACGTAAAACAAGAAACAATAAAAATAAGAAAGATTACAAGATTAAGTTGAAACAATTAAAAGAGAAATATGTCAGGAATCGGGTCACTGCGGTAGATCATGCAATACGAAAATACTAGGTCAATCAAATCTTAGATAAGGTGCTCAAAAGTGTATACAAAATGCACGCATCAACAAATGTTATTTTTAGTGGGTTTGGGAAATGAATATTCCACCAAAATTGAAATTTTTTCTTTGGAAGGCATGTGTTGACGACCTCCCAACGAAAGATAGGCTTCTCAAAAGTCATATAAATGTCCCACCTCATTGCATTTTGTGTAACTATCCTAGTGAAAACAAGGATCATTTATTTTACAAATGTCCGTTGATTGGGTCCATTATCCAAGAAATGAACATTACTAGCTATAACAATTTTTTGTCAAATTATGATAATATTGCAAGTCAAAGTTTTCTAATGAAGTTTAATTATCTCAAAGACTTAATTCCAAAAGATGCTTTCGTTAAGATTATTTTTATTTGGTGGAATGCAAGGTTTTATAGAAATGTCATTATTTTTAATAATGTTAATTTCAATATAAACAAATTCATTACTTTATGTAATAATAACATTAAGACCTAGAACGAAACTAGACATAAGGACCTTAACAATCCCGAGAAAGAAAAGTCAGTTAGAAACACTTCTAATAAGAAGGAAATCTGGTGGGAGAAACCTAGAAATGGTTTCCTAAAGCCAAATTTTGACGGATCGAGAATAGATGGCAATAAAGCTGCTTTATGATATTGTATAAGAGATCATAATGGTGAAGTCGTGTTGTTAGGAGCAAAAAAGTGCGAATCTAATAATATTATTGTCTTTTTTTGGTGAAATGTGAGTAGTATAGATATATATCAAAGAAACTGTTTACAATTTACAAGGGGTTAGGAGTTCGAGCCTCCTGAACAACAATATTAAACAAAAGCCTCATATCACTCTAAACTCTTTCAATTCTGGTCAAGAAGCATTCGCCAGTCCAAGTTCAGACCTCCTTTAAGAGTAATACGCTTCTGCACAGTGTCTTTAATAAGCTCAACCAATTTCCCTGGGAGAATAAGTATCATGTTCGCCCTTGCTTGATTCCTTTGGTACCAGATGAAGTACTGGTAGGCTGTTAGGACTAATGTCAGAATCTGCCATTGAATACGAGCAGAATTGGCAGACATAAGTTCAGCATCTTCAGGGATAGGTCTGCCCAACCAGGCTTGTACAGCCTCTTTTACCTTGCAGCTAACCACACAGTATTCAAACAGATGAGAAGTTGTTTCAGGCATCATCCCACACAGGCAGCAGAGATCATCAGGACAGTACCCAAAACTGTGGAGTTTTGCTTTAGTATTCAGTCCTTCATTTCGTATCAGCCATGAAATAAAGGAATGCTTTGGCCAATTCCATTTATTCCATATCAGGGGCACCCACACCGGCTTAGGTTTGGTATTAGTTAGCCATGTATAACCAGTTTTGATAGAGTAGCCCTTGTCATCAAGAGCCCATCTGTCCTGCACATATCCTTCTTTAAGTTTTTCTTTGATTTTGCAGATACTTTTCCATGTCCATGGAGCATCCTTAGGTGGAGAATAGTTATGCCAGGGCTTGCCTTTGAGGTAAACACTATTTATCCACTTAATCCAGAGCCTATCGGCCTTAGTGTAAACCTAATCAACTAACTTTCCTACTGAGACCATATTCCAATGTTCAGATTTCTTGATTCCAAGTCCTCCCTCAGCTTTTGGTAAGGTTACTGTGTTCCATCCCACCAGAGGCACCCTATGATACTCTGCAGTCCCCCTCCCACAGGAAGTTTCTGCATATTCCTTCTAACCTCTTAACAACACTTTTGGGGATTATGAACATCATGCCCCAGTAGTTATATAGTGTATTGAGAACTGAGTTGATAAGGACAATCTTACCAGCATAGGATAGTTTTTTTGCACCCAAGGATCTGATTTTAGCCACCATTTTCTCAGTAAGGCTGCTACATTCCTTTTTCCCCAACTTGCCTGGTTGTATTGGAACTCCTAAGTATCTGAAGGGCATAGTACCTTGTCTGAAACCTGTGACACTCAAGATATCATGCTGCAAAGTGGTATTCATACCATTAAAAACGATTTCAGACTTCTCTGAGTTCATGCATAAGCCTGTGGCTTTGGATAGCTAATAATATTATTGTCGCAGAAACTCTCGCTTTAAAATAATGTATTTTAGCCGCTAAACAATTAGGAATCTCGAAGTTAATTGTGGAGGGTGATAATTTATGTGTTATCAACTCACTTCGTAACACTTGCCAGATGTAACATTTTGTGGTTTAAAGTACTTTTATTAGTTTTGATGTTACGTGGTGTCACATTTTGTATACGTTACATGCCTAGTAATCAGTTGGTTGACTATAGGATGGTGAACTTCGGGACGAAGTTTATTTTAAGGGGGGGAAGACTGTAATACCCGTATCTTCATAGTTCGTAATAATGAGTTGTTTTATATTAATTGTCGTATTATGACGTTTTATGTTTTGAGTCCACATGACTATGTGATGTATGTTCGAGTATGAGTACGGCGCTGTATGTGTGTGGTTGAACTTCGGGGCGAAGTTCATTCTAAGGGGGGAAGACTGTAATACCTCGCATTTTCGAAACTAGGGTTTTGACTCGGAGTTAGTGTTACAGGTCTTATATTGTGTTACGGATTTATATTACTTGTTATCGTAACTAGATATATCAATTAATAATAATGTTACGAGTTATACGTGTATAACTAGTTGGGCCCGATTTAATTTTACGTAAAGAAGTGTGAGTATAGCCATAATAATATAGGATACACGTGATTGGGCCATGAGCTAGAAATGTAAAACCCCTCGCGAAAGCGGAAATATAAACATACAAAAGTACTAAAAATGCAGCGGAATTAAAACTTTTTAAAGAAACAACATGCGAGAAGTCTTAAACTGAAAACTGGAAACAGAACTGTTATAAACAACAATAGATAAGTAGCAGTTCTAAGTATCAAACCAAAACATAAATACAAGCCTGGGATGGAACATCCCTACAGGCACTCAAAGCAAATGTATCAAAAGTCTAACAGTCTAGCTAACGATAGGGTATAAGTCATATGATGAAGGACCATCACTCGCTAGCCCTCCTGTGATCCCATCTCCAACCAGCATGTACCTACATACATGAAAACATGTACGCCACAATCAGTGGGGAGTGACTAGAGTTCTCCTAGCCACCTTTTGTGACAACACGTAACACATAATACAATACAGAATACTCCAACATATAACAACATGTGAAGCATAAACATCTCATCGACTGATCTCTTACTATCATGCGATTACAATGCACGGCTCTCAACCAACTTCATAAACAAATAGGAAGGAGAGCCGGTTTCCCTACTGGTTACCCAGTCGGGGGGTCTTTCAATCCCACTATTTATGAAACCGAACTAAGAGTCATCCAATGCCTTGGATGATTTAACCACAATTAAATAAACATCAATAACTCATCATGCATATCTGACACTGTACCATCATCTAGGCAAGCAGATAAAACATCCATAATACTAGAAACGGGTCCAGAGGTGAACTTAACACATATCCCATTACTACACTATGTCGGGTCCAGAGGTGAACTTAACACATATCCCAACATCCAATCAAGTAAAGGGTCCAGAGGTGAACTTAACACATATCCCTAAACTTACAATCATGAAAAGGGTCCAGAGGTGAACTCAACACATATCCCTAATCATCCAAAAGCAAAGGGTCCAGAGGTGAGCTTAACACATATCCCAATGCTACAAACATGTATTGGGTCCAGAGGTGAGCTTAACACATATCCCAATACGCAGTTGCCGCACAACGGGTCCAGAGGTGAGCTTAACACATATCCCGTGTACGACAACCGATCACGTGTCAGGTCCAGAGGTGAGCTTAACACATATCCTGACACGCCCAAGCAAAACACGTAACGGGTCCAGAGGTGAGCTTAACACATATCCCGTCACGCGACATATAAACACGTAGTGGGTCCAGAGGTGAGCTTAACACATATCCCACCACGCGACAACCATTGTAACCACTAACATCCAAAGGTAGAAACTAACCTATAGTTCTAACTTCTTAAACTTTTAAACAACACTTAATTGATCCCGGGAACTAAGACGAGGGAGAGCCGGTTTCCCTTTCGGTTACCCGACCGGGGGGTCTCTATCCTCACTCCATTCCCGAACCCAATATAATGTTGCCCGTACACCGGGGACCTCAAATATATATCACGGGTATACAAAACGAGTTTCAAATAAAACTGATTAACCGATTGAAAGTTACACGCGAAAACGACACAAAACGGCCTTTAGGGATCCCCAGCCGGTCGGCAGGCAGCCGGTCGGCCGGCTGGTGATCCTTCAGCCTACACTTCCTTTGAAACCAAAGGGATCAACACAAAGGACCCTCAGCCGGTCGGCCGGCTGGGAATCCAACCTAGCCTTCGCAAAAACTCAAATCCATCCCCACCTGCACTCCCAGCCGGCTGGCAGGCGGCCGGTCTGCCGGCTGGGCTCCCCTTTCTTCCTAGGTTTTCGCAAATCAACACCATACAAATTGACTACCAGCCGGTCGGCAGGCAGCCGGTCGGCCGGCTGGCAGTCCAAGGCCACTTCCTCAAACTTACGAAAAAATACACAATACGCTCTCCCAGCCGGTCGACCGGCGGCCGGTCGGTCGACCGGCTCAGAGAGCCTGTAACGGGAATTTCGCAATTCGCAACATGTTGAAAACTTCATAAATCGACCTACAAACTTCAAAATTGCTACACAAGATGTATACCCAACATTAAAAACCATCAATTATATCCTAACTAGCAGCAAACAAGTCCCATAACAATCCTCAAACGAATTTAACAAGTATCCGTCGCAATTTATGAAAAACTGAAAATGAACTTAAGAACACATAACAACATCTTAGAACATGAATTCTCCACCTATTAAACATCCTAAACATGTTACTATGTCCTTTGAACAATAAACATCAACAAAAACAGAAACTAACACAAGAATCACAACAAAAGTGCTAATATACACATAAAGGCCGAGTTATCTCATTATCGTCACCTTTCAAGCTTTTCCGGCTAAAGATCCTCCTCAAACAAGTAGCTATCGACCTCCGGATCGTCTAAGCCCACTCCTACAAACAAAGAAAACGGAATTTAGGACAGAAACGATTCCTTACCAAAACGGACAGATTTTTCGAAATGAAAGAAATGGAAAACTAAAGTGATAGATGGCTTGGAAATTGAATGAGGATTCCGAAAATGATATTTTTACCTTGATTTGATCGACGGATGATGAAGAATTTCTCAAAAGAAGGAGGAATAAAATGGAGGTTTTATGAGAAGTTGTTTAACAGTGGAAATGAGTTGAAGGAGAAGCAATATGTCGACATTGGGGTTTATAAGGGTTTAAGTGAGTTGTCCTTTCCGTATTATGAAACGGGTTAGGAAATTAGAACGGGTATTCAAGTCGGGAATTAAACCTTGCCAAGTTCGTATTCGTCTTAAGGACTTGAGGTTCTTAAGACGGATCTTACTTATTAAATTAAAATCTTTCGAAATACATTATTAAAATATTATTTTATTACATAAAATAATTTAAAACGCTTAAATTAGATTTTACGAAAATACGGGATGTTACAAGAAACGACCCAAACCCCACCCCATACAAACCCTACCATAACACGCACAACATTATCAAATCGTATGCCCCTTCCCCAATCCAAAAACCCTACCTCCTTCATCTGCCTCCACAAGACACTAGTAGCAACACCCGTCACAGCAAAAGAGAGAAAGAGTAAGGCGGCGACGCGGTAGTTAAAGGTGTTTTCAAGGGAGCTTTTGAGTCGGTTCCGGTGAGCTTAAGGTGAGTATGTCGTTCTCCCTCTCGTCTTTGTCTTCTTTTCGCGGCTGTTGTAGTAAAGCGTTGTTGGGGTCGGGTTATGGTGGTGGTCCGAATACCAGTGGTGGTCGTAGGTGTCGGAAACAGTGTCGCCATTGGGTCTGGGGGTTTTGAGTTGTTTACGTATAAGGATTCTGGGGTGGTGCCACCGTGGACACGGGGGAGGTCGACACGGTGGTACCACGGTGTTGTGGGTCTGTTGTCGAGGGTGAAGATAGTGGTGGTTCTGGGTGGTGTCAAGGTGGCGTGCATGTGGTGGTGTTAAAGGATAAGGAGTGTCGGCAGCGTAGTGGTTCAGGCGGGTCGAGAGTCACCGGCAGGGGTCGAAGGGGGTTGATGGGTGTTGATGGTGACGTAGTCGGCGTTAGGGTGTCGAGTGGTTGCGAGCAGAGGCGGTTGTGGGGGGCTGGTGTCACGCGGGTAAGGGATGTCGCGGGTAATGTGTTAGTAGGGGTTAGTGTTAGTATGGTTATCATTAGTATTTCGTTATTATTATTATTATTATTATTATTATTATTACCATTATTGTTGTTATTATTGTATTGTCATTATATATATGGGTTATTGTTATTATTAGTATTATTGTAATTATTAATTCATACTTTGAACTATTTTAAGAAATTTACTATATTTAGAAAACTACTAATTTTAGGAAGTTAGTATAAATAGTATACGTACTTATTACGGGATCTAGGAAGCCTTATTAATTATACGTATTATATGGTTAGGTAACGTTTTCCGTGTGGAACACTTTTACCAGCTGCACAACTGACAATTTCATCCGACGATTTGAGGTAGGGGATATATCAGTGATTTGTGTTATGACATGAAGTGTGTATGTGATGATTATTACGAGATTGTTATAATTGATATTGAATGTGCTGTGAAATATTTCTTTATTATTAATGGTTGTGGAGAACGGGACTTGTGATACGGGACTTGTGATACGGCCATGGAAGGTGTGGTATGATGGAAGGAGTGGTGTGATGGAGGTGAAGTGGGTGACTGGTGATATGGAGACGGAGTGGTGTTCTGATCTATTGTCATTTATGTCTTATTGATGTTTTTCCTACTCAACCTCGTGGTTGACCCTGTGTATTCGTGTGACACCTACGATGATCCGGAATGGGGAGTAGATTCTACAGGAAAGAGACAGATGAGCTAGGAGCTGGGACGGGAATGTGAGATGCGGACTTGGGACCGACTTAGATTTATATCACATATAGAGTAGTCATCAGTTGTACTTTTATTCTTCTATGTAGTTTCTATAATATCAAACTTTTAATTTTATCACTTTTATGTAATGTGTTTTGGGAGTTTTACTTTGTTATTCACTACCTCGGTCATTCCGAGATGGTAACAGTCTTATTTATTTGAGAATGTTTTGCTAAAGGCTCTTAAATAAATGGGGGTGTTACAAAGTGGTATCAGAGCGAACGATCCTCAGGCCTAAACGAAATTAATGATAATGAACGTAGGACGAGTCAAATAAAATGAACCCCGAGATGAATCTGATAGGAGCCCCAAAAAGGAACGGAATGAGTTAGGGGCCCCCTCACACCAAACCTGGGCCCTTTCGGTTCTGTCTCGGGAATCCAATGAGAGTAATTGAAGAGTGGGGTAGCCTATATCCTGACCTAGTTATATTGTACTAACATTCTTGCAGGAGAAGAATGAGGTAAGTAATATGTGAGTTGTGATTGATGATGTACGTTGGAAGGATATGTGTGATATGAAATGTGGATCGATATGGATGATTGAATTGAAATTTTCAGAGTTTGGAGGTGTATTTGTTGAGCAATAGTTAAGGGTGATGTGATCATATGATTTTGGTATTTTGAAATGTTCATACGATTATTTGGTATTTAAATGACTATCGTAATTATACGATATTGATGTTAACTCCTTGTAAGGATGAGTAATTTTGTTGATCTTATCATATGTTATGATAACCTGTGTCTAGTGATATGCGGAATGTGTTGCCCTAAGCCATGAATGTATATAGTTATGTGTTGCATATATCGTATTTAAAATTTTATGCCTATTATACGCATTTAAAATCGTTATGAAGTTAGTAATCAATAAGGGACCTCTAGTAGTTCCTAGTTTATATTTCCGTACTTGGATAAGTTGTCAATGTGCGATAGTAGAAACTAATTTATTTAGATACACATGTATAACAATCAAGTTATTTAGTTGATCCTACTTTCAGTTTCGAAATCTTTACCGTGTTCCAGATAACGAGTATCGTTGTAATGAGAAATGAATGTTAATATGGTACAAAGTGATGTCTATTCTCCAAATTATATGTCAACGTGTTTCGGAAGAAGAATGGTTGAGGTGGAGGTAGCAATGTGAAGTTGTAAAAGAACCAAATTGTTTTAATAAGTTTCCTGGATGTTACCTTGTTTGTACGGGATGCCATCTTAAATGTGTTCCATATTTGAGTATGAAAATTTTATATATGATAACCTCCTGAGTTGGTTTTACAATACTTTTGGTTTCATGTTAATAGGAGTTATATTTTGAGAGAAATAAATCTTTTAGTTGACGGTGGTCAAATTGTTACTGCACAGTTCCGTTTTGACCCATGTTCTTGTAAAGGAAATCATTTAAAACGTGGTTATTGTTTATGCGTAATTCCAACTCCACTGTTTAGAATATTCATTCACGTTTTCAAAATGATAAGCCATATAAATTCATCATGAGTCTCTATTTAATTGTGATTTTTGCAAGTTGCCCAATTTTCCTATGAATTGCTGTAAAATTTCTGTTCAGACCAATTGAGCTGTAAAAATTGTTATAAATAATTCCCTTAAGATATGCATCCGATTCTTTTTCCTATGGTCAGCTAATGCATTATTTTTTCTAAAAACTATAATAGCCCGCAAGATAGCTAAGTGATTATTTAATTATGATTTTTGTAAGTTGTTGCATAATGTTTATTTGGTGGAATTGCGAGTTATGTAAGTTTCATATGACAGTTTAATCAAATGTGAATTATGTGATGTGACCATGTGATATCCTGATATAGCATCAGTAGCGTGAATAGTGGCCATATAATATGAATATGAACCTTACTATATGATAGTGTAACCCTCTTTATTTCGTCAAGTTTTATATAAAATAGTTTCAATTATAACGACACTCTTACTTTCTAGGTTTATGCCTCAAAATTATAATGTGATGTTCGTATGTAATGTTAAAATCATGTTTATCACAGAATAGTCTTGCCATGTGGTAAAATGAAATTTAACTGATAAATTTATTAGTATGATATAGCAATCTAATGGTTACACGTAATTGTGATTATTTGAACAATGTGAATCTTATTGATGTTATTTCGTATATTAACGGTACATCTTTGTCTAGTTTCCTGCGACAAAAGTCCCTATAAATTCTCCATGTATATTATTATGTTATAAAGTGAAATGCATATTATTATGTTTAAAACATGATCACGATCTATTGAATTAATAATTGGTTGACATGTGATTTACGGAAGTACCAGTCTTGTGTATTCTTTTGCTTCTATCGTTAAATTTTCATAATTCATGAGCTACAAGAACAATGTTTTAGTAAAGAAGAGTCAGAGTGGCTCCGTGTATTCTTGTTTCGATCTGTAGCTTGTAGAATTATCTTTTGATTCGTGTTTATAAATTGTCACAAATTACCACTTCAATGTCTCAAAAGTTTCAAAATGTTTCCAAAGTGATGATTATCCATGATAACGCTTGATGTTTTAATAATTATGATGATTGTTTGCAATATGACATATTCTGTAACTATGTGTTGATGAAATCCTGCACGGAAATTTAATTGTTGTGCATTAGGTAAACCCCTTATTTTGCAAGTCACATATATTGACAGTTTCATGGTAAATGATGTAATGTGAATGGATAGGAGATGTGCCTAAGTGATTTTAACTTATTGATGTCTAAGAATGTTAAACGATCTTGTCAGTCTATGTTTGGTGTGTATCTTGTGTAATATGTCAGTGCGCCATGTGTAATTACGTTAATTAAATTTGCTCTATGACCTTCCTAAAATATGGTTTTGCTTCAAAAAAAATATGATTATGAACATGAAACGTTTTAAATTGTCAATTATAACTATGAGTTTCTTGATTGTTTATGTTGTTGTAAAAATACTAATTTTGCGTTAAAATTTCAAGGGTGTGTAAGTGTTAGCTACTCTGATTCTGTTTTTACTACGTAACCCGATTTCTATTGATCCTAATGTTCTTGTTATTGCTCGAGGTTATATGATTACATGATACTTGCTATGGGTCTCTTTTGAGTACTTATTTGAGTTGAATATTAGTAGTTGTCCTTTTATTTTGACAGTTAAAATTTTCTATTGATAAGATAATTCTTTTGTTTGTGAGATGGGTAAGCTTTTGGTAATTGATTAGTTTGAGTTATGTATAATGATTCTGTATTAGATGATTGGTATAGCGTACAAGTGTTTGTTTTATGAACTGTGGAATTATAAGTATACATACAAGCATGTTAATGAATTTGGTTAAGATATGTACGTTGTCATGTTAATTAGCTGATGGGTTAGAGTCTGAGGGGACTGAGTTGCTCGTGAGACTAGAATAAAGACAATGAATGATGTTGTGTTGAGATTGAGATTGCAGTTCAGTATTTTATCGAGTTGTCGCATTCTTTGACCTTGACTCGTGGTTGAGTAGCTTAGAGTTTTTACTCTCTAAGTGTTGAGCAGTTCCTTTCATGGAACATTTGACAATATCGATATTGAAATCGAGATGAGAATTGGTTACTGGTATTGAGATATGAGCTATTAGGCCGTTGTGCCACATTGTGTTTACGGTCCAGTGTGACATTGGTTATTGAGTTATATTCTGGGTTTGAAATCGATATTGAGATGGAAGTATTGATTTGCGGTCTTATCCCACCAGTTCACTCACCCCTTGTCTTTGGTCTTAGGTTCGACAATGATAATGTTGGAGTAGTGTCCTCCACAATAGTGCGTATACATTATAAATCTCGTACAAGGAATATCAAGGATTTATGTTTTAATATACTTGTCAACTGGTTAACGTAAATCGGTAACGCTCGGCTGACTTGAGTTTGACGTTATTGTCGTATGACGGCGGTGATCAGTTGATCCCTCGAGGTCACACCTATAGGACGATGCCCAAATGGATAAACTAATTATTTATATGAGATATAATATAATTATTAACTTGTATATAATGACTTTATATAAGTCAAGTGAATTTGTTGATGACGAGTTACGAACTCCGGACAAATAAATTTATTATTTAATTATGTGATAATTAATTAATAAATGTTAGTTGGAGATTAGTTATTAATTGTTAATTACCTAAATTATTTCATAATATGTGTATAGAGTGAGGCGGAGGTAATTAGTTAATAGTATTTACAAGAGGTTGTAAAATTAACTAATTATTTATTATAAGACACGTTTTATTATGATAAAACGGTAAAATGTCATTTAATAGTTAAGTGTACTTAATTTGTTATTTAAGTGTTAAATAATTAAATTAATATTTAATTATATAAGATAATTAAATATAATTCTTATAAGCATTTGTAGGACAAATGTCGGAAATCGAAATGGACCGATCCACCTTATATTGCCCCCATGAGGTTTGGCATGTTTTCCACTTCAAAGTGTTTGTAGTAAGGTGAATTGTTTACATTTCATAATCCTATATATACCACACCTATACATTTGTAAAGTGAGATTTTTTTTTAAGAAGAAAAAACCCTTTAAAAATGCCTAAAAATGTGAGTGGAAAAATACACCATTTTCCACTTGTTTTTCATCATCTTTTCATCTCCTTTATGATCAAAAGTTGATCAAATTTCATCATCAAAAGAATTCACACATCAATATTATACATAAATTAATATTATTAAAGTAATAATATTAGATATATACAAGTGTTCTCTTAACTTTATCTAGTTAATAATATTAAGAGATTTTGGGCTAGTTTTGGGTGCAATCAAGAGGAGATTACCTATTTTGGTAATTAGAATATTAAAGGACCATACATTACACTATTATACCTCAAGAACTACCAAGGTAGGAGACCTTTGTAGTGCCCAAAAAGCCATCTTACCAATGTAAGCAATTTTTCTTCTTATTTTTTTTGCATGCATGTATTATTTAGACCACCTCAAATTAGCTTGTAATTTTTATATCACTAGAGAGTCTAATGAGGTCTAAATTCCTAACAAGTGGTATCAGAGCATTGTTACATACATGCATGTTGTCTTAAGACGATTTTATGAGTTTATGAGATAAATTAGTAAAGTTGATATTTTGATGTTAAAATTAGTTTTATCAAAAAAATATGGTTTTGCATGTATATAATCTGGTCATATTGTTATATGGGTCGAAAATTTAGTTTATGTAAAAATTTATGACTTATTTTTACTTAATATGGCATAAAATTGGAAGAACATGCATTAAAATTGATTAAGAGTTAATTTAATTAAGTTGCATGTTAATTTTATGTATGTTTATTTGGAAATAACCACATGCATGTTCTATTTGTGATAAATAGAAATTTTTAAATTAATGTGATTAATTTAGATGGTTTATTGATTTTTATTTGATAAAAACTGATATATAATGGTTATTTTACAAATAAATATTTATTTAACTTTTGGGCACGAAATTTTTTGATTTTTGGCTCCTGGAAAGTGTTCCATAATGTTAAAATTTTTGTTTTGAATTTATTTTATTTTAAGATTTAATTTGGAAATTAAATCGTAAAATTACAATTACCGATAAATATCGTGATATATGTTTGAATCAATTTCATAACCATTTTTTTCCACATGCATGGCATATTTGTACGATACCATAATGTATAAAATTTTGAAATTTTATTTTCCATAATTTTTTATTAATTTAATGGATTGTTTTCATAATAATCATGAATTATTATGTTATTTTTATCATAAAATGTATTTTAAACCCATATAATGTCAAATTAATTAGTGTGACTAATAATTTTGAGGTTGGACCAGATTATAATGAGAGATCCATCTTAAAATTGTTTTAAGAATTGATTAGGAATTTTTTAATGGTTAAAAATCCCGCTTAACAAGCTCGCATGATCGTTGTTGGTAAGTTGGACGATTTGGCATGTCATATTTATTACAATGCATTTTATTATTCATATGGATAAATGTATTTAAATTAATGTAATTTTACCTTATATGGCCATAGGTAGAAATTGGTATTATCCGCAATGTATGGGAATACCGGTTTAATTTGTAATTTATTGCGATTTCGTATCGCTAATTTGTAATTAATTAATAGTTTTATTTTAGTTACAATTTGTATAATAGGATATTGCCATGTAATTTTATTTCTAGTAGTATTATTGATTTTGTAAAAGACGGAGTTTCCTAAAAGACAGCGTTATTTTCGGAAAGGAGTTCCGAAATCCAAAAGAAGGAGGCCATTTCATTGAAGACCCTAGGGACCAAGGAGTTGGTTTCCGAAGTGTAATATAATAGTTAATTAGATTACCTAGGTGGCCATATAAGGATTTTATTTGTTGCTTATGTTCATGCCAAATCGTCATTACATGTTTTTTATTTATTTTTCCGTTGTTATCGATTCAATTGTCTACCATTCACCAATTTTGTTCACTTAAAAGTGATAGACAATTAAATTGATAAGATCTCTCACTTTAAAATTGAGATAAAGCCTTACCAAGTATTAGCACTTATGAATCCCTTCTTCATTAGAGGTAGGCTCGGCTCACCGGGGTACTCTCTTTTTACGTTGGGTAAGTAGGGTAATAAAAGTTATTACACGTGAAAATTGGTTGGACTCAACGGGATTAATGTGGGATGAATCGGCCTCACCGTGCCAATGATTAGTTCCGGGGCTAACAGATAGTTTTTTGAGAAAATATGTCAACCAAGAGTTCTAGTGGTAGAATCAGTCAAATTGTTGACTCACCAAATTTATATAAATAAGGGATGAATCGGCTCACCGTGCCCGTGTTTATATAAAGATGGGTCTTGGAATCGTTTATATAATTCAGTGGGAGATCATTATATAAATGTCTATTTATTGAAACTTGTTAAAGTTATTTTTCAAGTATTTATTTACGATGAATGTTAAATTTCCCACTTATTCCGTTTATTATTTTATATCGCGCAATGACTATATATTCAACTCGCTCCTCCATTTATAGAATCGATAATCCGTTATACATGAAAAATAGTTTTCTAAGAGTATACGGTAACTTGTTTAATCGATTATTCATCTTTTCTCCGATTTACCACCATATCTAATTAGAAAAATGCATTTACATTTAATCCTCATATTGTCTGTTGTAAAGATCTCTTATGAAGAGGATAAACTGAATTTTGCTTAAATCAAAAGTGTTTCGATTTTACAATATCATTTTATTTACAACAATATTACTACAATCTTATTGCTCGTGAGATAAATGGTTATACATACTTAAATTGTTTAAGTACTTAAATTCGTTGGGAACTGATTGGTAATATGATTTGCAATCGAAATCATGATTAACCAATCACCGCATTCACTTTATTAAGTTTCTTAGAAGTGAGTGGGAGCTCTAAGAGGGATGTATATATCTTAATAGTTAAGATTAGGACAAGGTTCAAAAGGGAATTTGGTTTAAGTATTTGGTTTATGACAAAGGTTAATAAGGATAAGTTTGTGAATAGAAACACCGTACCAAATCATAGTGCAAGGCCAATCCTAACCAAATTTGTTGATTTTTTAATTGATATATTACATTAATAGAAAAATACCCCTATTTTTTGAATAAGAAAGTTAGGTGTGTGACACCTAAAAGGTTCGTTCTTTTCTACATATCTATATGATTGACATTAGTTATACTTCTACCACTTCATCAATATTGATATCGATAGTGGTTATAATAATTGTTATTGGTTCATGAGATGATAGTCGTCTGACGATTAGCTTTTAACTAATGTTAACTATCTCGTATGAAATGGAACTAGAGTAGTTGTCATTCCATTATGAGGCTTATAAGTGTTAAAAATATGTACTTAATCTAGTTTTTTGGTTTAGAATTGTGCTTTAATAAAATTTTTATGTAAGACACATAGGGTTTTACTTATATGATATAAACAAATGTTGTACCCAAATTTGCCATGATTTGATCTATGGCTATGCCAATCAAAATATTGGTTATTTTTCACCTAAACTAGATAAATTTATATATATCATATAGCATATAAAAGGTTCATAATTTTTTTTTTTTTTGGTGACCCCGATCTAATCTTAGTTCTGAATTGAAATTGCATTTATGGACTAGTGTAAACTAAGTCTTCGTGAATCATTTGAGTGTGAATCTTATGATATATGCGAATCTTGTATTCAAAGCAAGATAACTCGTACCTTTTTTGTTGAAAAGGAAATCGAGTATAAGATTATTCATCCTAATCACATGTGGATATGCGTGATCAAATAACAAATTCAATCAGAGTAATTTATATTTACTTCTTTTCTTTTACCATCAGTTTAGAAAGATAGTGGTGTCTCTACTAAACGAGGTATAAAGAAAAACTCTTGATGAGATCAAAGAGTTTTTATAGTAAATATGATAACCAGTAATACTATAAGATCATAGTTTCACGTTTCGAACGTGGAAAGTATAACTAAGTGATGACTTTTGTTTTTCACCAAAAGAAATATGATATAATATCACAAGTTAACTTTTTCTAACACACATTATTTGATAAGGCGTGTTAAGAAAGAGATATCAAACCTACGTGATATGGTTTGATTTTAGTCAAGTTTTATTGAACCACTTGATAATACAATAGGGGTCTTTCTATTTTGTCTACTAATTTCTTTTTCCCACTAAATCAAAGTACCTTTTTAAACAACCATATTCACTCCGTGTTAGATATGGAGGGGTAGAGTACCTAATTTGTAAGTTATCCGGATAAAAACATGTGGTCATTTATCCTACAAGTTCATGAGAATAAAGTGTTTGTGGCTCATGATACTGTCTTTATAGAAAAGAGGACTCTTTCTAAATGACAGAGTGGGAGAAAATATTGAAGAGCCACAAATGACACAAGAAAATTGTTTTCTTGTTGTCAAATAGAGTGTATATTTGTTCGGAATATACGAGGTCGGGTTAAAATCCATCACTTTTTAGAGATGAGTGTATAAGTGTTACTTTTTGAAAGTGATGAGAGGTGATAAATCGTTATTTAAAAAATTATGATACCTCTTACTTACAAAGAGGTTGTTTAAAAGGTTGTTTCTGGTTTCAACTCTATGCAATGGCTATAGAAGTCATCTTAATCCGAATTAGAATTCAAGTGTAATTATCAGGTAAATAACCTGGTATATTTGCATGAAGAAGTTTGACCTCTTCAATGTAATTGACTTGAATAAAAAGATGTTTTCTAGGCTTAATTGGTGAAAAAGGGTTTTGCATTAGTTTCAATGCTTCTATAAACTCGGATTATACTGGCAATTGTTGCATTTCATAATTGTCAATTTAATAGTAGGATATCAAAACCATCTTCTCGAATTTTTTTCGTTCTAGAAGAAGAAGTGTGTTTGACACATTTAGAGGTTTTTTTTTGTAGATCCTTACAATCTTAAGATTGTAGCAAACTTATGAAGAAATCTTAAGAGAGCATCATGGAATTGGAATGATTAGTTGATCGTATTATAAAACATTTCTTAAGATATTGAGGAATTATGTTGACACATGAAGTTTAGTGGGAGTATGGTGGGGTTATGAGTCTTTATATAGTCTGTATATAAATCATTTGGAATGATGAAAAACTTAGGAGAATATTAATACATCTTAAAATATCCGGATTTATTAGATAAATCAAGGAGGGATATATGCGCTTTATTAGGAGTCTTATGTAGGTGAGATTCTTGACTAGTTCAAACAAGTTGAACTCATTAGAATTGATTCTAATTGCTTCCGCTGTCGGATTAATTTTATACGCTATGTTGTATTATTGTCTTAACAATTCATATACTTTGAGTATTGTGAGTTTTTATTAATCAAAGTTAAGTGAAGGTCATTTAATAGCCAAATTAGTTATTATTTAGTACTTGAGAAGAACTAAGTAAATAAAACTAAGTGTTTTGATATTTTTATTTATAATTCATGTAAGGAGTTACATGAATGTTTGTTGTTGTTTATGTAAAAGACACATTAAACACCATCCTTTAAAACATATAGGGATTGTTTGAAATCCCGTATTGGCTATGAGGAGTTGATCTGCTGGAAGAGTTTCAGGCAGTCTTATATTGCGGATTTTACAACGGAAATTAAGTACTTCATAACATTCGATGTTGCGATACGAAGTAGCTTGGATTTGACAATAATGCAAGGACTAGTAGTAGCTCATGCAGTCGCATATCCTATCATGATATACTGTGAAAACAGTGGGAGCTATCTTCGAGGTAAGGGTGCCATAGTCTAGAGTTAAGTCTAGACATGTACTTAATTAAGTTACATGTGATTTCAGTTACGTGAAACAATGGGAAATAGCAATTGTTGGTTTGATAAAATGAGGTGTCATTGATTTTAAACCAAGGTTTTGTTGAAGGCTAAACATGATAGTCATGTCGTTTCAATGTGATCGAAATAGGGCAATTGAATTGCTGCAGATTATATGATGTGTAATAATCTGATAGTGTATCAATTTTTACATATATGATAAGTTCATTTATCGTTTGAGTTTTTTCAACTCTTATATATTCAGGGCTAACTGGATATTAGTTATACTTTGTTTTTATCCAAATAGGTTGTAGTGACAATGTCGAACCCTATTAAGTGAGCTGGATTAACATTGTATAGTGTCCCTAGTTACTTAATGAGGTGACGTCTCGGAGTGACTAGATTGTAAGGCGATAGATGACGAGTTCGACTGTCATATGACCATAGAGATGGCTGGTCGATTACATAGGCAGAATGTAGAGACATTTTGTCGGACAGTGACCATTTATAGAGTCCTTTATGTTGCCTGGTCGTGGCGAGGATTTCAATTATTCCTTCGAGTCAATTCTTTAGACTTGCGACTATTTGTCTAAGTTGGTATGGTTTTCCGGTGGCTTTGGTTTTTGTCCAAGGTCGCGCCGTAAAAGGAGGCTGATGGACATTTACTGGGTCATTGTGATCTGTATCGAACGAAGAAAATAGGTCAATAGGATTGTCCATCCATGTCATTATATATATCTCAAGGCCACTCGAGGAGAGGTGACTGGAAATGCGTGGCCACGCTCGGATGTGATCTATAGTAGATTATCCGGTCAGACAGTCATTCTCCAGATCGAGGAAACCACTTTATGATATGATCACGTGCAAGAACGACCTGAAAGATCTCTTGCATTGAGTGGGAGATAATATTGGACAAGAGAATCGGTTACGCACACTTGTGTCAGACAAGTGGGAGATTGTTGGAGTAGTGTCCTCCACAATAGTGCGTATACATTATAAATCTCGTACAAGGAATATCAGGGATTTATGTTTTAATATACTTGTCAACTGGTTAACGTAAATCGGTAACGCTCGGCTGACTAGAGTTTGACGTTATTGTCGTATGACGGCGGTGATCAGTTGATCCCTCGAGGTCACACCTATAGGACGATGCCCAAATGGATAAACTAATTATTTATATGAGATATAATATAATTATTAACTTGTATATAATGACTTTATATAAGTCAAGTGAATTTGTTGATGACGAGTTACGAACTCCGGACAAATAAATTTATTATTTAATTATGTGATAATTAATTAATAAATGTTAGTTGGAGATTAGTTATTAATTGTTAATTACCTAAATTATTTCATAATATGTGTATAGAGTGAGGCGGAGGTAATTAGTTAATAGTATTTACAAGAGGTTGTAAAATTAACTAATTATTTATTATAAGACACGTTTTATTATGATAAAACGGTAAAATGTCATTTAATAGTTAAGTGTACTTAATTTGTTATTTAAGTGTTAAATAATTAAATTAATATTTAATTATATAAGATAATTAAATATAATTCTTATAAGCATTTGTAGGACAAATGTCGGAAATCGAAATGGACCGATCCACCTTATATTGCCCCCATGAGGTTTGGCATGTTTTCCACTTCAAAGTGTTTGTAGTAAGGTGAATTGTTTACATTTCATAATCCTATATATAACACCTATACATTTGTAAAGTGAGATTTTTTTTAAGAAGAAAAAACCCTTTAAAAATGCCTAAAAATGTGAGTGGAAAAATACACCATTTTCCACTTGTTTTTCATCATCTTTTCATCTCCTTTATGATCAAAAGTTGATCAAATTTCATCATCAAAAGAATTCACACATCAATATTATACATAAATTAATATTATTAAAGTAATAATATTAGATATATACAAGTGTTCTCTTAACTTTATCTAGTTAATAATATTAAGAGATTTTGGGCTAGTTTTGGGTGCAATCAAGAGGAGATTACCTATTTTGGTAATTAGAATATTGAAGGACCATACATTACACTATTATACCTCAAGAACTACCAAGGTAGGAGACCTTTGTAGTGCCCAAAAAGCCATCTTACCAATGTAAGCAATTTTTCTTCTTATTTTTTTTGCATGCATGTATTATTTAGACCACCTCAAATTAGCTTGTAATTTTTATATCACTAGAGAGTCTAATGAGGTCTAAATTCCTAACAGATAATACGGTACTTGGTTACTTGGAGTAGGATTTTATGAGATAGAGTAACGAGTGAGACAGAGTAATGAGCTGGAATTCCTTATATTGAGGTTACGGCCTTACGGGGGACGTAACCATGTTTTAAGGAGGATATGATTGTAAAATCCTAATGATTTCATGATATGGATAGTTGTTATGACATGGCTAATTGGTATGTGGCGATTGTTTGAATATACTTGATAATAAAGATTACTTATGTTATGCATTTTATTGTATTTCGGGAAGTATCCTTAATAAAGTTATAGGTTAAACTTTGGGGACAAAGTTTTCTTAACGAGGGTAGAATGTAACATTTCGTGGTTTAAAGTACTTTTATTAGTTTTGATGTTACGTGGTGTCACATTTTGATACGTTACATGCCTAGTAATCAGTTGGTTGACTATAGGATGGTGAACTTCGGGACGAAGTTTATTTTAAGGGGGGAAGACTGTAATACCCGTATCTTCATAATTCGTAATAATGAGTTGTTTTATATTAATTGTCGTATTATGACGTTTTATGTTTTGAGTCTACATGAGTATGTGATGTATGTTCGAGTATGAGTACGGCGCTGTATGTGTGTGGTTGAACTTCGGGACGAAGTTCATTCTAAGGGGGGAAGACTGTAATACCTCGCATTTTCGAAACTCGGGTTTTGACTCGGAGTTAGTGTTATAGGTCTTATATTGTGTTACGGATTTATAGTAATTGTTATCGTAACTAGATATATCAATTAATAATAATGTTACGAGTTATACATGTATAACTAGTTGGGCCCGATTTAATTTTACGTAAAGAAGTGTGAGTATATGTAAAACCCCTCGCGAAAGCGGAAATAAATGTTAGGTTCATATACCTATAGTCATACTAGTTTTATTTTATCATATAAATTATAGATCTTTAGCATGCTTAACTAGAGATTATGACGAGATTTAAGGAGTAAGAATGAGCTCCCTTACATTGGATATCTCGGCAAAATAAGGGCACAAGTGAAGTCACCTTCTTCACTTGTTCTTGAGCTTAATGTGTGGATGATCCTCCTTGAACCTTCAAAGAGATGATGGCCTCCAAAAGATGAACACCAAGACACACTAACTCTCAATGTTTGTATATTGTTTTGCTAGAACCAACACACAAGCTCACTAGATTGTTAGAGGCACACGGCTAGGGTTATGCAAGAAGGAATTATTTTTCTTTCTTTTCTTATGTTTTTCTCTCTCAAAAACAAACCCTAATTAGTGATTGAATGAATGTTGCGAGCAACCAAATCTCTCTTTTGTTGCTCCTTTTGCTTCGGCCGAGAGTGAGGTGAGAGTGCCCAATGGGGTTGCTCTCAATCCTCTCAAATGTCTCAAGCATGCTCCATTGTCTTAAATGCATGTCATCCTAATGTTCCTATTACATAATGTTAATATGTAAAATGTGTAGGTCTAAGTGTGACATATCACACGGTCACTAAGACCAAAACGGATCCCATCCGTGACTTAACATTAGGATTATATTATTTACGTAGTTTAACATTTTAAACTTTTTCATCGTAAATTTGTTAATTAAATAATTTCATATAATTATTTAATCGCATTCTATAACTACAACAATTGTAGTTTAATGGATTCATTCATTTTAATTATTATGTTTCATTAAACAAATAATTGATAGTGATGACATTTCGATCACTAATATAATTTACAATCTTAATTATAAATTATCTCCTCTTTTCTTCACAATCTAGAAATGTATCAACTCGTATCAATATACAGTTGTTACATTTAATATTGAGATAGCTGTCCTAAAGGTGTGACCTAAAGGGATCAACTGGTCACCACCGTCATTACGACAGTAATGTCAAACTCTAGTAAGCCAATCATTACCGATTAATGTTGACCAGTTGACTTATGATAAGAATCATCCCATGAATATTCTTTTCTAGAGATTTGTCAATATAATTAATATAATTGACGTGATCACATTATTGTCGAGGACACTTACTCCAACAATCTCCCACTTGTCCTCACAAGTGTGGATCACCGATTCTCTTGTTCTATTACATCATCTCCCACTCAATGCAAGGTGTCTTTCAGGTCGTACTTGCACGTGATCAAATCAATAGTGGTTTTTCTCGACATGGAGTGTAACTGTTTGACCGGAATTATCTACCATAGACAGTCTCCGAGCGTGGCCACGCATTTTCAGTTCACTACTCCTCGAGTGGCCTTGAGATTTAAGATAACCCTGACAAGGGGCAGAACAATTTCTTTCCAACTGTTCTCCTTGGTCAACATCATCCATTGTGACCCAAAATATATCCATTTGACCCCTTTTACGGAAGATCGTAGAATATAAATCAAAGTCATTCTGAACAATGTTACCTCTAGAGCAACCAGTCTCCAGTCTAAGAATCGACTCATAAGAATATATATAGCAGCTCTTGCCACGACCAGGCTCCATTGAATTCTAAAGAACTCTATAAGCGGTCACTGCCCGACACAAGTGTACTTTACAGTTGTCTATATGATCGACTAGTCATCCCTTATGACTCTATGGTGTAAGAACTCACCATCAATCGCATCATAATCTAGTCACTTTCGAGACGTCACCTCATATAAGTGACTAGGGGCAATACTAAGTTAATCCAGTTCACTTGAACAGGGTTCAACAATTGTCCTACAATCCTGTTGGACTTTAACAAAGTATATAAAATAAACAAGTTGTATAAAACTTTAAATGATGAACGAGATTATCTTATATGAACGTAAAAACAACATTTTTCATTTCATATCGCATAATCGGTTACACATTGGGTAAACTCTTAAGACCCATAGAACGAGCATGAGAATCATGCTTAGCTTGCGACAAGGGTTTGGTTAAAGGATCAGCCACATTATCGTCTGTCCCAACCTTACATATCGCTATTTCCTTCCTATCAATGAAATCCCGTATTACATGATATTTTCTTGGTACATGTCTAGACTTATTACTAGACTTCGGCTCCTTAGCCTGAAAGACAGCACCACTGTTATCACAGTACAGGGTGATAGGATCTTCAGCATTTGGGACTACCCTTAGTCCCTCGATAAATTGCCTTATCCATACTGCCTCTTTAGCAGCTTCTGATGCTGCGATGTACTCTGCTTCCGTTGTAGAATCCGCAACGACTGGTTCTTTGAAGCTCTTCCAACTAATGGCACCACCATTCAAGATAAAGACAAATCCAGCCTGGGATTTAAAATCGTCTTTATCTGTTTGGAAGCTTGCATCTGTGTAACCCTTTACACATAAATCTTCTTCCCCTCCAAACACTAAGTATGAATCCTTAGTTCTTCTTAAGTACTTAAGGATGTTCTTGACAGCAATCCAGTGACTTTCACCTGGATTTGCTTGATATCTACTAGTCATGCTCAAAGCATACGAGACATCAGGACGAGTGCATATCATGGCGTACATGACAGATCCCACGGCGGAAGCATAAGGGATCGTTTTCATGCGTTCAACATCCTTGGGCTCTGTGGGTGACTGAGACTTTCTCAATATAATGCCACTTCCCATGGGGATAAACCCTCTCTTGGAATTTCCCATGCTGAACCGTCGAAGAATCTTATCGATGTAAGGTTCTTGACTTAGTGCCAATATCCTCTTGGATCTATCTCTATAGATCCGGATACCTAATATGCATTGTGCATTTCCTAGATCTTTCATCTGAAAATGGTTACCTAACCATCCTTTCACTGATGAAAGCATTGGAACATCATTTCCAATGAGCAGTATGTCATCCACATACAAGATCAGGAATACAACATTGCTCCCACTGAACTTCATATATAGACAAGGTTCCTCGACACTTCGAGTGAAACCATTTTCTTTTATGACTTCATTGAAGCGATGATTCCAACTCCTTGATGCTTGCTTAAGACCATAGATGGACTTCTTAAGCTTGCATACCTTGTTAGGATTTTTAGGATCTTCAAAACCTTCGGGTTGTATCATATACACATCCTCCTTTAAATGCCCATTTAAGAAGGCGGTTTTGACATCCATTTGCCACACTTCATAGTCATGAAATGCGGCAATCGCTAACATTATCCTAATGGATCTTAGCATGGCTACCGGAGCAAAGGTTTCATCATAATGAAGACCTTGGACTTGGGAAAAACCCTTAGCTACTAGCCTAGCTTTATAGACATCGTCATGCCCTTCTATGCCATTCTTCACCTTGAAGATCCACTTGCATTGGAGAGGTCTCATCTCCTTAGTCAAGTCTACCAAGTCCCATACTTGGTTTTGATGCATAGAATCCATTTCAGATACCATGGCCTCATGCCATTTTATGGAGTCGGGACTAGAGATTGCAGCTTTGTAAGTGGTAGGCTCGTCACTTTCCAAAAGTAAAACGTCCAGGCTACCATCTTCCTCGATAAGTCCAACATACCTATCAGGTTGATGTGGGACCCTACTCGACCTCCTAGGTGGAATAGGTACCGAAGTGGATGAAGAAGGAACATCTTCTTCAGTCTCAGCTTCAGTTTGTGGCTCTTGAACTTCTCGAACTTCATTAAGTTCAAAATTTCTCCCACTCTGTCTCTTAGAAATAAACTCCTTTTCTAAGAAGACAGCCTCAGAAGACACAAACACTTTGTTTTCTTGAGGTTTGTAAAAGTGGTAGCCACGAGAGGTGGTTGGATAACCAACAAATATGCATTTTTCGGATCTTGGTGCGAGTTTGTCATCGTTTTTCGACTTGACATAAGCATCGCACCCCCATATCTTCATATAGGATAAGTTGGGAACCTTTCCTTTCCACATCTCATATGGAGTCTTATCGGTCGCTTTCGTTGGACTATTGTTCAACGATTTGATGGCGGTGAGGATCGCAAATCCCCAAAATGAATTGGGTAAATTAGTTTGGCTCATCATTGATCGGACCATATCCAATAAGGTTCGATTCCTCCTTTCAGCCACACCATTAAGTTGTGGTGTTCCTGGAGGTGAAAGTTGTGACACAATGCCACATTTCTTTAGATGTGAATCAAATTCATTACTAAGATATTCTCCACCACGATCGGATCGTAATGTTTTAATCTTCCTATCGAGTTGGTTCTCTACTTCATTCTGAAATTCTTTAAATTTCGTAAAAGCTTCACTCTTATGCTTCATTAAGTAGATATATCCATACCTACTTAAATCATCGGTGAAGGTGATGAAATAGTCATAGTTGCCTCTAGCGGTGATAGATAATGGTCCGCACACATCCGTATGTATAAGTCCCAATAACTCACTTGCTCGTATCCCTTTACCACTAAAGGGGTTACGAGTCATCTTTCCTAGAAGGCAAGCCTCGCATGTACCATAAGATTCATATTCGAATGGCTTAATTATGTTGGTCTTTACCAATCTTTTAATGCGATTCTCATTTATGTGACCAAGTCGACAATGCCAAACATATGATTCATTTGGATCATTTGTTTTAATTCTTTTGTTATTGACGTTGTAGACATTATTAGACGAGTCGGAAGTTTCCAAAACATAGATTCCATTAATAGAATTGGCACGGCCAACAACCATGTCATTCTTTGAAATTACACAACAATTGTTTTTAATGGAAAAATCATATCCTTCAATGTCTAACATTGCGACAGAAATAATGTTTTTGGAAAGAGACGGTACAAAATAACAATTATTGAGTTTGAGCTCATATCCACTCGTCAAGGCAAGAGTGCAAGTTCCTTTTGAAGTGGCCGCTACCCGAGCTCCATTTCCAAGTCGGAGATCCATATCACCCTTGTCTACCTTCTCCACTTCTCTTAAACCCTGCAAACGATTACAAAGGTGAGAACCACATCCGGTATCCAATACCCATGATGTGTTGGATGTAAAATTTATGTCAATAACAAAAATTTCAGATTTGGAATTACCTGACGGGATCACAAGACCTTCTTGGATATGACGTAAGTACTTGGGGCAATTCCTCCTCCAATGGCCCATGACACTACAATAGTGGCATCGCCCTTTCTCTAACTTTCTCTTCTTCCTTTTATTCTTTGCAAGACCTTTCTTGCTAGAACTCCCACTAGCTTCATCATAAGCTCTTTCCTTCAAGTATAAGGCGTCCATTTCTTCATTTAGCTCATCAATATAAGCCGTGTCAAGAAATGAACCTTTGGGAGGTGGGAGAGAAGAAATGAAGTTAATACTGCCATCCGGACCCGTTCCGAAATGAACTTCTCTAGTAGTATCAATGTTGTTTTGGTTGCAAATATCGTCGAAAACATTATGACAAGAATCAATAGTGATAGGGTTGAATGAATCCATTGCGATAAATTAACTACAAAAACGGAAATGAAGGAAAATTAACGTTCATCATTAAAAACTTGTTAAACGTTTTAAACAAGTTAAGTATTTACTTAACGATCTCTTACACAATTAAGTAAATAAACCCGAGACCCAAACCCATACTAATCCGGGCACGGTGTAGCCGATTCAACCCGTATTGGTATAATTTGGTGGATTAACCCTTTAATCGGTTCTACTCTTAGAACTCTCGGTCGACAATTTTCTTAAAATTATCTATAGCCCGAACTTATTGCAACTACGGTTACGAATACCTTCGTTGAGATCGACCAAATTTCAAGGTGTAATCGTCATTACCCCACTTACCCAACGTGACAATTTTAGTACCCCGGTATAGCCGAGCCTACATATTTGTGAAGAAGGGATTCATGGGTCCATACTCTTTGGTAAGGCTAAGTCTCAATATTTTAAACGTAAGAGATCTTATCAATTATTATCTATCTCCTTTTAAGTGAACTAATTTAGGTGAATTATCGATAATAAAATTGATACGTTGAAGACCCGATACTCGAAATGCATGACATGTTAATGGCGATTTGGCTATGCATGCAACATATTAAAACAAAATAAAGCAAGCGATAAATTCCTAGTATGGCCTTATCCTAGAAAAGAAACAACAAGAGTACAAATTCGGAAACCAACTCCTTTGGTCCCTTGATCTTGACGAGGCACGCAAATCGAGGCAAACACCGTCTTGATCGGAACTCCTTTCCGAATGGCACCGTCTTCAAGGAACTCCGGATTTTACAAATATTACAACTTTTCTAGTCTACTTTATACATTATAAAATAGAAATAAATTACAATTGGGTGATACGAGATCACAAAATTACAACCGAATTGGTAACCCCTTACATTACGGGAAATACCAATTTAAAACTAAGGCCATACTAGAATAATTACATGATTCAAAATAATGTAATATAAAATGACATTCATAAGAAAAACGCAGCAATATAACATGTTATAAATATGTTCATTTTAATGCCAAATCGCCCTAATAACTCTTTTATGTCGAAATTAACCCGGTTTTATGAGATTTTAGCATTTTTAACTCCTTTTAAAAATGCATAAATTAAAACATACACAAATTATGTTCTAAAAATATCCCAACACATTTTAGGATTCAAAATTAGTCATAAATAATTTTGATAATAATTAACACTTTAATTATATTAACATTGTTCATAAGCCTTTAAAATGTCTAACATTCACGAATTAAATCCAAATAATTATAAAAATTCGAAATTTTGGATTTTCATTTTCACTAACATTCTGAAAATATTACTTGAATATTTATAATGTTAAAATTTTGGTCATTTTAACCGAAATAAATTTCGAAATATCATATATAAATGGCCAAATTACCTCTTTTACGGTTTTAACAATTAAATCGTAAAACATGCTATACAAATTCATATTGTACCAAAATTTTACATACATTAAGTAAAATTAGCATGTGAGGTCGTGTGAAAATTATAAGGCTAGAAACATTTTCTTTCTATTTTAATCATTTAACTCGATTTTTCTTAAAAATGCATTTAAACGATTAAAAACTTAATTATGAACAATATATTAAATCTCATAAATTATCATATAACCTAAAAACATTTTAGGACCAGATTTAATTTACATGCCAAAAATTCGAGTGATTTATATAAGGGTCTTTAAATATTAGTTTTGTTTTAAGTCTCAAAAACTCGGAAAAACTATAAACCGATTAAACATGCAACAACAAGTGCTCTGATACCAATTGTTAGGTTCATATACCTATAGTCATACTAGTTTTATTTTATCATATAAATTATAGATCTTTAGCATGCTTAACTAGAGATTATGACGAGATTTAAGGAGTAAGAATGAGCTCCCTTACATTGGATATCTCGGCAAAATAAGGGCACAAGTGAAGTCACCTTCTTCACTTGTTCTTGAGCTTAATGTGTGGATGATCCTCCTTGAACCTTCAAAGAGATGATGGCCTCCAAAAGATGAACACCAAGACACACTAACTCTCAATGTTTGTATATTGTTTTGCTAGAACCAACACACAAGCTCACTAGATTGTTAGAGGCACACGGCTAGGGTTATGCAAGAAGGAATTATTTTTCTTTCTTTTCTTATGTTTTTCTCTCTCAAAAACAAACCCTAATTAGTGATTGAATGAATGTTGCGAGCAACCAAATCTCTCTTTTGTTGCTCCTTTTGCTTCGGCCGAGAGTGAGGTGAGAGTGCCCAATGGGGTTGCTCTCAATCCTCTCAAATGTCTCAAGCATGCTCCATTGTCTTAAATGCATGTCATCCTAATGTTCCTATTACATAATGTTAATATGTAAAATGTGTAGGTCTAAGTGTGACATATCACACGGTCACTAAGACCAAAACGGATCCCATCCGTGACTTAACATTAGGATTATATTATTTACGTAGTTTAACATTTTAAACTTTTTCATCGTAAATTTGTTAATTAAATAATTTCATATAATTATTTAATCGCATTCTATAACTACAACAATTGTAGTTTAATGGATTCATTCATTTTAATTATTATGTTTCATTAAACAAATAATTGATAGTGATGACATTTCGATCACTAATATAATTTACAATCTTAATTATAAATTATCTCCTCTTTTCTTCACAATCTAGAAATGTATCAACTCGTATCAATATACAGTTGTTACATTTAATATTGAGATAGCTGTCCTAAAGGTGTGACCTAAAGGGATCAACTGGTCACCACCGTCATTACGACAGTAATGTCAAACTCTAGTAAGCCAATCATTACCGATTAATGTTGACCAGTTGACTTATGATAAGAATCATCCCATGAATATTCTTTTCTAGAGATTTGTCAATATAATTAATATAATTGACGTGATCACATTATTGTCGAGGACACTTACTCCAACAATAAAAACATACAAAAGTACTAAAAATGCAGCGGAATTAAAACTTTTTAGCAAACTAAACAACATGCGAGAAGTCTTAAACTGAAAATGGAAACTGAAACTGATATGAACAACAATAGATAAGTAACAGTTCTAAGTACTGAGACCAAAACATAAATACAAAGCCTGGGATGGAACATCCCTACAGGCGCCAAAACAACTGTATCAAACTAAGAGTCCAGCTAAACGATATAAGGGTAAGTCAAGATGATAGGATCATCGCTCGCTAGCTCTCGTGAACCCCGCTCCAACCAGCATGTACCTACATACATGAAAACATGTACGCCACAATCAGTGGGGAGTGACTAGAGTTCTCCTAGCCACCTTTTGTGACAACACGAAACAAGTAAAGCAATACAAAACACTCCAACATATATAAACATGTGAAGCATAAACATCTCGTCAACTGATATCATACTATCATGCAATTACTATGCACGGCTCTCAACCAACTTCATAAACAAATAGGAAGGAGAGCCGGTTTCCCTACTGGTTACCCAGTCGGGGGGTCTTTCAATCCAACTATTTATGAAACCGAACAAGAGTCATCCAATGCCTTGGATGATTTAACCACCAATCAAATAAACATCAATAACTCATCATGCATATCTGACACTGTACCATCATCTAGGCAAGCAGATAAAACATCCATAACACTAGCAACGGGTCCAGAGGTGAACTTAACACATATCCCATTACTACACTATGTCGGGTCCAGAGGTGAACTTAACACATATCCCAACATCCAATCAAGTAAAGGGTCCAGAGGTGAACTTAACACATATCCCTAAACTTACAAACATGAAAAGGGTCCAGAGGTGAACTTAACACATATCCCTAATCATCCAAAAGCAAAGGGCCCATAGGTGAGCTTAACACATATCCCGATGCTACAAACATGTATTGGGTCCAGAGGTGAACTTAACGCATATCCCAATACGCAGTCACCGCACAACGGGTCCAGAGGTGAGCTTAACACATATCCCGTGTACGACAACCGATCACGTGTCAGGTCCAGAGGTGAGCTTAACACATATCCTGACACGCCCAAGCAAAACACGTAACGGGTCCAGAGGTGAGCTTAACACATATCCCGTCACGCGACATATAAACACGTAGTGGGTCCAGAGGTGAGCTTAACACATATCCCACCACGCGACAACCATTGTAACCACTAACATCCAAAGGTAGAAACTAACCTATAGTTCTAACTTCTTAATCCTCTAATCAACACTTAATTGATCCCGGGAACTAAGACGAGGGAGAGTCGGTTTCCCTTTCGGTTACCCGACCGGGGGGTCTCTATCCTCACTCCATTCCCGAACCCAATATAATGTTGCCCGTACACCGGGGACCTCAAATATATATCACGGGTATACAAAACGAGTTTCAAATAAAACTGATTAACCGTTTGAAAGTTACACGCGAAAACAACACAAAACAGCCTTCAGGGATCCCCAGCCGGTCGGCAGGCAGCCGGTCGGCCGGCTGGCAAACCCCTCAGCCTATGCTCCTTTCAAAAACCATGAAACCTCACAAGGACTCCCAGCCGGTCGGCAGGCAGCCGGTCGGCCGGCTGGGACTCCACTCTCTAGCCTTCTCTATTTCGCAAACCAACCCATATGCACTCCCAGCCGGCTGGCAGGCGGCCGGTCTGCCGGCTGGGCTCCCTTTCTTCCTAGGTTTTCTCAAAACAAACTCAATACAAATTGACTACCAGCCGGTCGGCAGGCAGCCGGTCGGCCGGCTGGCAGTCCAAGGCCAATTCTCAAAATTTCGGAAAACACACAAATGCTCTCCCAGCCGGTCGACCGGCTCAGAGAGCCTGTAACGGAATTTCGCAAAACGCATATGTTTGAAAACTTCATAAATCGACCTACAAACTTCAAAATTGCTACACATGATATTTACCCAACATTACTAATCATCAATTACATCCTATCTAGCAGCAAACAAGTCCCATGACAATCCTCAAACGGATTTAACAAGTATCCGTCGCAATTTATGAAAAACTGAAAATGAACTTAAGAACACATAACATCTTAGAACATGAATTCTTCACATATTAAACATCCTAAACATGTTACTATGTCCTTTGAACGATGAACATCAATAAAATCAGAAGCTAACACAAAAATCACAACAAGAGTGCTAATATACACACAAAGGCCGAGTTATCTCATTATCGTCACCTTTCAAGCTTTTCCGGCTAAAGATCCTCCTCAACCAAGTAGCTATCAACCTCCGGATCGTCTAAGCCCACTCCTACAAACAAAGAAAACGGAATTTAGGACAGAAAACGATTCCATACAAAATGGACAGATTTTTCGAAGTGAAAGAAATGAAAAACTAAAGTGATGGATGGCTTGGAAATTGAATGAGGATTCCGAAAATGATATTTTTACCTTGATTTGATCGACGGATGATGAAGAATTTATCAAAAGAAGGAGGAATAAAATGGAGGTTTGGGAGAGTTTTGTGTTACTGTAAAAAGAGTTCTTGAGCAAAAAGAAATGTCGACATAAGGTTTATGAAGGGTACAAGTGAGTTGTCCTTTCCGGATTAAAAGGACGGGTTAGGATATTAGAACAGATATTTAAGTCGGGAACTTAACCTTGCCAAGTTTGCATTCGTCTTAAGGACTTGAGGTTCTTAAGACGGATCTTACTAATTAAATTAAAATCTTTCACAATAAATTATTAAAGTATTATTTTATTACTTAAAATAATTTAAAACGCTTAAATTAGATTTTACGAAAATACGGGCTGTTAGAATCACCCAATCTTCAAAAAGTTTCGTCCTCGAAACTCGAAGGTAAAAGTAGGTACGAAAACAACTCTAACGTTCAAAATATATCAAGCGGGTTATGATAATCCAAAACTTTATCCCGCAAAAAGGTTTCAAGAGGGAAAGATTTAAAGGCACAAGTCTTCGTCAATGGATAATGGGATTCTCGTTACGTATTCAAGAGTCCGACATTCCAAATTTGAGACAAATCCCAAAATTTTGTTCAAACAAAGTTAAAAATTAGATTGATTCGGTGTTGACAAGCACAGTACAGGCTATCAGACGTCTCCAATAACAAGTCCTAGTGGCAGTCAACGCTGAAATCCAACAAAATTGCAAAACGTTACGTTTCTTAAAACCAAGTTTTCCTTCAAATAAACCACTACTCTCAAGTTCTTGAAAAAGTAACATTGAAACAATGACAACCAGTTGCTTCAACGGGAGGGAAAGCAGTTTCAAATTCACAAAACAATTAAGCTTTTCCAAAAACAGTGGATTTAAAGTTAACAAATGGAGAAACAAGTTTCAAAACTGACATTTGAGAGCGCGGAAACGGTCGCAGAGCTTATTTTCAACACGAAGAATTAGGGGTTTCAAGCCTCGCGGCCGTAAGAACACAAAAAGGAGGGTTGAAGGGACGGTACAATCAAGTCGAAGGTTAAAGAAGACGGTAACCTTTGCCAAACATGGGTACACTAACCTCTCAATCCATAATCAACACATCGTTACAACGATTCCAGTATATCCCAAAAAGAGCGATTTTAGTAACCTCAATGCTCACAATAGTTTCACGGTCCTTCTTACCCCTATCTCATCCACAAAATAAGGTATTCATCTACAAGACGGTTTCCAACTCTCTTTCGGTCTACCCCAAAAATCCGTTCTATTCGGGTTAAGGATCACTCACTCAAGGTGGAAGTCCAACGAACACGCCTCGGTCCGAGGTTTACGCACTTCTAAGTCTAAATCCGAATTCCTGGCACCGTAACATCAAATTTGAATTTAGGATATCAACCTTTCTACGAAATCGCTTTTCTCAATCGGACAGGCCATGACCAACATTACCTATATCCTTTAGTTCTACGCCGTTCAATTCCATCAAATTTACTCTCACAGGAGTACTTCGAAATCTTATGTTTCCTCCAAATTGTCTATTACCATAAAACGATCCTTCCACGATAAGGTCCTACTAAGGTAACAACTCTTAAGTTAAGCAAGTCTATGACTGGTTCTCATGGCTAATTCCTCAAAACGATCCAGCTCTCAAAGTTCCTCAAATTTAAAAGTGGCATCATCCTTCCAAGTACCTATTTTCCAAAAGTCTAGACATCCCATCTCAAATAGTTCCTAAGTGACAATTCAATCAACCTCTCAGACTACTCGACTTAGGTGATATATCTGCTAAACTTGTATCACGGTCCACAAATAACCATACTCAAATCAATGCGTTTCTGGACTTACATCCCTCAATGACTCATTCGCTCTCAACTAGTGACGTATCCTAGATTTCTTTGAAGTCCTTCGTTAGATAGCACTAAGATCCATTAAATAACTTAAGATCAACCACTCAGTCAATTCCACAAGTTCTTGTAAAGGTTCCAACGTTCTCACACCATTACTAACAACTCTCGTTCCTCAAGCTCAAACAACATTAGCTTACCTCATTCACTTATTGGACAACATCAGCGCCTTAAGCATATTCCTCAAAATCAATCTTTACTCCAAGTCCTTCTAGATCCTCAAATGGATACTCGAAATTTAAAATTACCCATGACTTAGCACGATTCTCATTCCTAAGTTCCATTAGGAATCGTGTAACACTCTACCTAGCGCAACTATCCCATCGTTCACTTACTCTTCAAATTAGTAACATATGGGTACTAAGATTCACAACACATTCCATCAGCTCCTTAGGTTTTCCTCAAATAGCATCACTCTCCATATAACGGTATACAGCTAACTTCACAAGATTCCCAAGTTTATCTATGGTAGGTTACCGCACGCGATGTTTCAGGGAAGCAAGTTATCAGATTGAGTGACAAGAAAATGAAGATAGATTCCAAAGAGGATTTACCGGAATCTAAGGAAAGAGATTAAGGTCTTAACGGCTACGAGTACATCGACCATAAATTAGATGTAACGTATGAACATACCAGTAGGTGGGGCAGGGTGAACTCCAGTCTCAGCTTGACTCTGAACGGCTCTGGCTTCACTGGTCTCAGCCTCTAGGTCAGTAGTGATGGCTCTGCCGATGGAGGTCTTCCTCTCGGGGCACTCGAAGAATTTGTGTCCAGGCTTCTTGCAGGTGTAACATAAGTACGGATCACCGTCACAGGTAACTCTAGGATGAAGATCCTTGCGGCACTTGAAACACTTCAGGGGAGCTTCTGTTGAGGGTTCCATGTCTCGATTCTGAGAAGCCTTAGCTTCATTGGGTTCTCCCTTTCCTTGGGGGCACTGTTCAGAGAGGTGTCCTTGCCTTCTGCAACGGTAGCAAATGCGTGGTCTACCACGGCGGTTATTGTCTGGCCCAACTGTAGTAGGTTGCACAAGGAACTGTGGGTGCTTTCCTCTTCCAGGAAGAGAGGAGGAGGAAGGAGGACTAAGAGGTCTCTTGCTTCGACAGCTATGAAAAGGCGATGGAGGAGGAGAGAAAGCTCTAGCCCCTTCACAATAGATCTCATAAGGGTCCTCTGCTCGCAAGACACTGTAGTAACTCTGGAAGTAAGAAGTCGGGTCACCACTAGCCACACTCCTAGTCTCAGCATTAAGCTTGCTCCGAAACAGATAAGCCTTGTCTTCTTCCCTCTCAACCAACTGTGGGACAAAGTGAATCAGCTCCTCAAATCGATTGGTGAAGGCTTGAACAGAAAGGTTTCCTTGGCGGAGGTTCATGAACTCGGTCATCTTATCTTGGCGGATGTCCCTATGGTAAAACTTCATGCCAAGAAGAGCCTTGAAACGACTCCAAGTGAAAGTAGGGTCACGAGTAGCAGGAGTACTAATAGTCAACCACCAACTTATAGCCTCACGAACTAAGAACTGAGATGCTACTCGGGTCTGATCCTCGGGTCGAACGCCATAAATCATGAAGTTTCTTTCCATGTCAAAGAACCAAGCGGTGAGGGTCGCAGCACTGGTCTCTCCGTCGAATGTCTTAGCTGCATTCCTCCACATCTGGGTAATAATCCAAGCAAATCCTCCAGGTTGGTTACTTCCCGAGGTTTGAGATGAAGAAGAAGGCATAGACGACCTAGCTATGCAATCCTGAAGAGTTTGAATGAAGGCTTGCGTCTCAGCATTCTCATCATTGGTTGGCTCTGCCATTCTTCCATCATAAGAGAGTAAATCGTTAGACGTATTCTTAACAAGGCACAAACAGACTACAATATAAGTCCTTATCTACCTCATCTCTCATTCATTATTTGTTTATTTGGTCAAGTTAAGGTTGGGGGTCACATGAGTGCGTCGGGAGCAATAATGCTCTGATACCAATTGTAAAACCCCTCGCGAAAGCGGAAATAAAAACATACAAAAGTACTAAAAATGCAGCGGAATTAAAACTTTTTAGCAAACTAAACAACATGCGAGAAGTCTTAAACTGAAAATGGAAACTGAAACTGATATGAACAACAATAGATAAGTAACAGTTCTAAGTACTGAGACCAAAACATAAATACAAAGCCTGGGATGGAACATCCCTACAGGCGCCAAAACAACTGTATCAAACTAAGAGTCCAGCTAAACGATATAAGGGTAAGTCAAGATGATAGGATCATCGCTCGCTAGCTCTCGTGAACCCCGCTCCAACCAGCATGTACCTACATACATGAAAACATGTACGCCACAATCAGTGGGGAGTGACTAGAGTTCTCCTAGCCACCTTTTGTGACAACACGAAACAAGTAAAGCAATACAAAACACTCCAACATATATAAACATGTGAAGCATAAACATCTCGTCAACTGATATCATACTATCATGCAATTACTATGCACGGCTCTCAACCAACTTCATAAACAAATAGGAAGGAGAGCCGGTTTCCCTACTGGTTACCCAGTCGGGGGGTCTTTCAATCCAACTATTTATGAAACCGAACAAGAGTCATCCAATGCCTTGGATGATTTAACCACCAATCAAATAAACATCAATAACTCATCATGCATATCTGACACTGTACCATCATCTAGGCAAGCAGATAAAACATCCATAACACTAGCAACGGGTCCAGAGGTGAACTTAACACATATCCCATTACTACACTATGTCGGGTCCAGAGGTGAACTTAACACATATCCCAACATCCAATCAAGTAAAGGGTCCAGAGGTGAACTTAACACATATCCCTAAACTTACAAACATGAAAAGGGTCCAGAGGTGAACTTAACACATATCCCTAATCATCCAAAAGCAAAGGGCCCATAGGTGAGCTTAACACATATCCCGATGCTACAAACATGTATTGGGTCCAGAGGTGAACTTAACACATATCCCAATACGCAGTCACCGCACAACGGGTCCAGAGGTGAGCTTAACACATATCCCGTGTACGACAACCGATCACGTGTCAGGTCCAGAGGTGAGCTTAACACATATCCTGACACGCCCAAGCAAAACACGTAACGGGTCCAGAGGTGAGCTTAACACATATCCCGTCACGCGACATATAAACACGTAGTGGGTCCAGAGGTGAGCTTAACACATATCCCACCACGCGACAACCATTGTAACCACTAACATCCAAAGGTAGAAACTAACCTATAGTTCTAACTTCTTAATCCTCTAATCAACACTTAATTGATCCCGGGAACTAAGACGAGGGAGAGTCGGTTTCCCTTTCGGTTACCCGACCGGGGGGTCTCTATCCTCACTCCATTCCCGAACCCAATATAATGTTGCCCGTACACCGGGGACCTCAAATATATATCACGGGTATACAAAACGAGTTTCAAATAAAACTGATTAACCGTTTGAAAGTTACACGCGAAAACAACACAAAACAGCCTTCAGGGATCCCCAGCCGGTCGGCAGGCAGCCGGTCGGCCGGCTGGCAAACCCCTCAGCCTATGCTCCTTTCAAAAACCATGAAACCTCACAAGGACTCCCAGCCGGTCGGCAGGCAGCCGGTCGGCCGGCTGGGACTCCACTCTCTAGCCTTCTCTATTTCGCAAACCAACCCATATGCACTCCCAGCCGGCTGGCAGGCGGCCGGTCTGCCGGCTGGGCTCCCTTTCTTCCTAGGTTTTCTCAAAACAAACTCAATACAAATTGACTACCAGCCGGTCGGCAGGCAGCCGGTCGGCCGGCTGGCAGTCCAAGGCCAATTCTCAAAATTTCGGAAAACACACAAATGCTCTCCCAGCCGGTCGACCGGCTCAGAGAGCCTGTAACGGAATTTCGCAAAACGCATATGTTTGAAAACTTCATAAATCGACCTACAAACTTCAAAATTGCTACACATGATATTTACCCAACATTACTAATCATCAATTACATCCTATCTAGCAGCAAACAAGTCCCATGACAATCCTCAAACGGATTTAACAAGTATCCGTCGCAATTTATGAAAAACTGAAAATGAACTTAAGAACACATAACATCTTAGAACATGAATTCTTCACATATTAAACATCCTAAACATGTTACTATGTCCTTTGAACGATGAACATCAATAAAATCAGAAGCTAACACAAAAATCACAACAAGAGTGCTAATATACACACAAAGGCCGAGTTATCTCATTATCGTCACCTTTCAAGCTTTTCCGGCTAAAGATCCTCCTCAACCAAGTAGCTATCAACCTCCGGATCGTCTAAGCCCACTCCTACAAACAAAGAAAACGGAATTTAGGACAGAAAACGATTCCATACAAAATGGACAGATTTTTCGAAGTGAAAGAAATGAAAAACTAAAGTGATGGATGGCTTGGAAATTGAATGAGGATTCCGAAAATGATATTTTTACCTTGATTTGATCGACGGATGATGAAGAATTTATCAAAAGAAGGAGGAATAAAATGGAGGTTTGGGAGAGTTTTGTGTTACTGTAAAAAGAGTTCTTGAGCAAAAAGAAATGTCGACATAAGGTTTATGAAGGGTACAAGTGAGTTGTCCTTTCCGGATTAAAAGGACGGGTTAGGATATTAGAACAGATATTTAAGTCGGGAACTTAACCTTGCCAAGTTTGCATTCGTCTTAAGGACTTGAGGTTCTTAAGACGGATCTTACTAATTAAATTAAAATCTTTCACAATAAATTATTAAAGTATTATTTTATTACTTAAAATAATTTAAAACGCTTAAATTAGATTTTACGAAAATACGGGCTGTTAGAATCACCCAATCTTCAAAAAGTTTCGTCCTCGAAACTCGAAGGTAAAAGTAGGTACGAAAACAACTCTAACGTTCAAAATATATCAAGCGGGTTATGATAATCCAAAACTTTATCCCGCAAAAAGGTTTCAAGAGGGAAAGATTTAAAGGCACAAGTCTTCGTCAATGGATAATGGGATTCTCGTTACGTATTCAAGAGTCCGACATTCCAAATTTGAGACAAATCCCAAAATTTTGTTCAAACAAAGTTAAAAATTAGATTGATTCGGTGTTGACAAGCACAGTACAGGCTATCAGACGTCTCCAATAACAAGTCCTAGTGGCAGTCAACGCTGAAATCCAACAAAATTGCAAAACGTTACGTTTCTTAAAACCAAGTTTTCCTTCAAATAAACCACTACTCTCAAGTTCTTGAAAAAGTAACATTGAAACAATGACAACCAGTTGCTTCAACGGGAGGGAAAGCAGTTTCAAATTCACAAAACAATTAAGCTTTTCCAAAAACAGTGGATTTAAAGTTAACAAATGGAGAAACAAGTTTCAAAACTGACATTTGAGAGCGCGGAAACGGTCGCAGAGCTTATTTTCAACACGAAGAATTAGGGGTTTCAAGCCTCGCGGCCGTAAGAACACAAAAAGGAGGGTTGAAGGGACGGTACAATCAAGTCGAAGGTTAAAGAAGACGGTAACCTTTGCCAAACATGGGTACACTAACCTCTCAATCCATAATCAACACATCGTTACAACGATTCCAGTATATCCCAAAAAGAGCGATTTTAGTAACCTCAATGCTCACAATAGTTTCACGGTCCTTCTTACCCCTATCTCATCCACAAAATAAGGTATTCATCTACAAGACGGTTTCCAACTCTCTTTCGGTCTACCCCAAAAATCCGTTCTATTCGGGTTAAGGATCACTCACTCAAGGTGGAAGTCCAACGAACACGCCTCGGTCCGAGGTTTACGCACTTCTAAGTCTAAATCCGAATTCCTGGCACCGTAACATCAAATTTGAATTTAGGATATCAACCTTTCTACGAAATCGCTTTTCTCAATCGGACAGGCCATGACCAACATTACCTATATCCTTTAGTTCTACGCCGTTCAATTCCATCAAATTTACTCTCACAGGAGTACTTCGAAATCTTATGTTTCCTCCAAATTGTCTATTACCATAAAACGATCCTTCCACGATAAGGTCCTACTAAGGTAACAACTCTTAAGTTAAGCAAGTCTATGACTGGTTCTCATGGCTAATTCCTCAAAACGATCCAGCTCTCAAAGTTCCTCAAATTTAAAAGTGGCATCATCCTTCCAAGTACCTATTTTCCAAAAGTCTAGACATCCCATCTCAAATAGTTCCTAAGTGACAATTCAATCAACCTCTCAGACTACTCGACTTAGGTGATATATCTGCTAAACTTGTATCACGGTCCACAAATAACCATACTCAAATCAATGCGTTTCTGGACTTACATCCCTCAATGACTCATTCGCTCTCAACTAGTGACGTATCCTAGATTTCTTTGAAGTCCTTCGTTAGATAGCACTAAGATCCATTAAATAACTTAAGATCAACCACTCAGTCAATTCCACAAGTTCTTGTAAAGGTTCCAACGTTCTCACACCATTACTAACAACTCTCGTTCCTCAAGCTCAAACAACATTAGCTTACCTCATTCACTTATTGGACAACATCAGCGCCTTAAGCATATTCCTCAAAATCAATCTTTACTCCAAGTCCTTCTAGATCCTCAAATGGATACTCGAAATTTAAAATTACCCATGACTTAGCACGATTCTCATTCCTAAGTTCCATTAGGAATCGTGTAACACTCTACCTAGCGCAACTATCCCATCGTTCACTTACTCTTCAAATTAGTAACATATGGGTACTAAGATTCACAACACATTCCATCAGCTCCTTAGGTTTTCCTCAAATAGCATCACTCTCCATATAACGGTATACAGCTAACTTCACAAGATTCCCAAGTTTATCTATGGTAGGTTACCGCACGCGATGTTTCAGGGAAGCAAGTTATCAGATTGAGTGACAAGAAAATGAAGATAGATTCCAAAGAGGATTTACCGGAATCTAAGGAAAGAGATTAAGGTCTTAACGGCTACGAGTACATCGACCATAAATTAGATGTAACGTATGAACATACCAGTAGGTGGGGCAGGGTGAACTCCAGTCTCAGCTTGACTCTGAACGGCTCTGGCTTCACTGGTCTCAGCCTCTAGGTCAGTAGTGATGGCTCTGCCGATGGAGGTCTTCCTCTCGGGGCACTCGAAGAATTTGTGTCCAGGCTTCTTGCAGGTGTAACATAAGTACGGATCACCGTCACAGGTAACTCTAGGATGAAGATCCTTGCGGCACTTGAAACACTTCAGGGGAGCTTCTGTTGAGGGTTCCATGTCTCGATTCTGAGAAGCCTTAGCTTCATTGGGTTCTCCCTTTCCTTGGGGGCACTGTTCAGAGAGGTGTCCTTGCCTTCTGCAACGGTAGCAAATGCGTGGTCTACCACGGCGGTTATTGTCTGGCCCAACTGTAGTAGGTTGCACAAGGAACTGTGGGTGCTTTCCTCTTCCAGGAAGAGAGGAGGAGGAAGGAGGACTAAGAGGTCTCTTGCTTCGACAGCTATGAAAAGGCGATGGAGGAGGAGAGAAAGCTCTAGCCCCTTCACAATAGATCTCATAAGGGTCCTCTGCTCGCAAGACACTGTAGTAACTCTGGAAGTAAGAAGTCGGGTCACCACTAGCCACACTCCTAGTCTCAGCATTAAGCTTGCTCCGAAACAGATAAGCCTTGTCTTCTTCCCTCTCAACCAACTGTGGGACAAAGTGAATCAGCTCCTCAAATCGATTGGTGAAGGCTTGAACAGAAAGGTTTCCTTGGCGGAGGTTCATGAACTCGGTCATCTTATCTTGGCGGATGTCCCTATGGTAAAACTTCATGCCAAGAAGAGCCTTGAAACGACTCCAAGTGAAAGTAGGGTCACGAGTAGCAGGAGTACTAATAGTCAACCACCAACTTATAGCCTCACGAACTAAGAACTGAGATGCTACTCGGGTCTGATCCTCGGGTCGAACGCCATAAATCATGAAGTTTCTTTCCATGTCAAAGAACCAAGCGGTGAGGGTCGCAGCACTGGTCTCTCCGTCGAATGTCTTAGCTGCATTCCTCCACATCTGGGTAATAATCCAAGCAAATCCTCCAGGTTGGTTACTTCCCGAGGTTTGAGATGAAGAAGAAGGCATAGACGACCTAGCTATGCAATCCTGAAGAGTTTGAATGAAGGCTTGCGTCTCAGCATTCTCATCATTGGTTGGCTCTGCCATTCTTCCATCATAAGAGAGTAAATCGTTAGACGTATTCTTAACAAGGCACAAACAGACTACAATATAAGTCCTTATCTACCTCATCTCTCATTCATTATTTGTTTATTTGGTCAAGTTAAGGTTGGGGGTCACATGAGTGCGTCGGGAGCAATAATGCTCTGATACCAATTGTAAAACCCCTCGCGAAAGCGGAAATAAAAACATACAAAAGTACTAAAAATGCAGCGGAATTAAAACTTTTTAGCAAACTAAACAACATGCGAGAAGTCTTAAACTGAAAATGGAAACTGAAACTGATATGAACAACAATAGATAAGTAACAGTTCTAAGTACTGAGACCAAAACATAAATACAAAGCCTGGGATGGAACATCCCTACAGGCGCCAAAACAACTGTATCAAACTAAGAGTCCAGCTAAACGATATAAGGGTAAGTCAAGATGATAGGATCATCGCTCGCTAGCTCTCGTGAACCCCGCTCCAACCAGCATGTACCTACATACATGAAAACATGTACGCCACAATCAGTGGGGAGTGACTAGAGTTCTCCTAGCCACCTTTTGTGACAACACGAAACAAGTAAAGCAATACAAAACACTCCAACATATATAAACATGTGAAGCATAAACATCTCGTCAACTGATATCATACTATCATGCAATTACTATGCACGGCTCTCAACCAACTTCATAAACAAATAGGAAGGAGAGCCGGTTTCCCTACTGGTTACCCAGTCGGGGGGTCTTTCAATCCAACTATTTATGAAACCGAACAAGAGTCATCCAATGCCTTGGATGATTTAACCACCAATCAAATAAACATCAATAACTCATCATGCATATCTGACACTGTACCATCATCTAGGCAAGCAGATAAAACATCCATAACACTAGCAACGGGTCCAGAGGTGAACTTAACACATATCCCATTACTACACTATGTCGGGTCCAGAGGTGAACTTAACACATATCCCAACATCCAATCAAGTAAAGGGTCCAGAGGTGAACTTAACACATATCCCTAAACTTACAAACATGAAAAGGGTCCAGAGGTGAACTTAACACATATCCCTAATCATCCAAAAGCAAAGGGCCCATAGGTGAGCTTAACACATATCCCGATGCTACAAACATGTATTGGGTCCAGAGGTGAACTTAACACATATCCCAATACGCAGTCACCGCACAACGGGTCCAGAGGTGAGCTTAACACATATCCCGTGTACGACAACCGATCACGTGTCAGGTCCAGAGGTGAGCTTAACACATATCCTGACACGCCCAAGCAAAACACGTAACGGGTCCAGAGGTGAGCTTAACACATATCCCGTCACGCGACATATAAACACGTAGTGGGTCCAGAGGTGAGCTTAACACATATCCCACCACGCGACAACCATTGTAACCACTAACATCCAAAGGTAGAAACTAACCTATAGTTCTAACTTCTTAATCCTCTAATCAACACTTAATTGATCCCGGGAACTAAGACGAGGGAGAGTCGGTTTCCCTTTTGGTTACCCGACCGGGGGGTCTCTATCCTCACTCCATTCCCGAACCCAATATAATGTTGCCCGTACACCGGGGACCTCAAATATATATCACGGGTATACAAAACGAGTTTCAAATAAAACTGATTAACCGTTTGAAAGTTACACGCGAAAACAACACAAAACAGCCTTCAGGGATCCCCAGCCGGTCGGCAGGCAGCCGGTCGGCCGGCTGGCAAACCCCTCAGCCTATGCTCCTTTCAAAAACCATGAAACCTCACAAGGACTCCCAGCCGGTCGGCAGGCAGCCGGTCGGCCGGCTGGGACTCCACTCTCTAGCCTTCTCTATTTCGCAAACCAACCCATATGCACTCCCAGCCGGCTGGCAGGCGGCCGGTCTGCCGGCTGGGCTCCCTTTCTTCCTAGGTTTTCTCAAAACAAACTCAATACAAATTGACTACCAGCCGGTCGGCAGGCAGCCGGTCGGCCGGCTGGCAGTCCAAGGCCAATTCTCAAAATTTCGGAAAACACACAAATGCTCTCCCAGCCGGTCGACCGGCTCAGAGAGCCTGTAACGGAATTTCGCAAAACGCATATGTTTGAAAACTTCATAAATCGACCTACAAACTTCAAAATTGCTACACATGATATTTACCCAACATTACTAATCATCAATTACATCCTATCTAGCAGCAAACAAGTCCCATGACAATCCTCAAACGGATTTAACAAGTATCCGTCGCAATTTATGAAAAACTGAAAATGAACTTAAGAACACATAACATCTTAGAACATGAATTCTTCACATATTAAACATCCTAAACATGTTACTATGTCCTTTGAACGATGAACATCAATAAAATCAGAAGCTAACACAAAAATCACAACAAGAGTGCTAATATACACACAAAGGCCGAGTTATCTCATTATCGTCACCTTTCAAGCTTTTCCGGCTAAAGATCCTCCTCAACCAAGTAGCTATCAACCTCCGGATCGTCTAAGCCCACTCCTACAAACAAAGAAAACGGAATTTAGGACAGAAAACGATTCCATACAAAATGGACAGATTTTTCGAAGTGAAAGAAATGAAAAACTAAAGTGATGGATGGCTTGGAAATTGAATGAGGATTCCGAAAATGATATTTTTACCTTGATTTGATCGACGGATGATGAAGAATTTATCAAAAGAAGGAGGAATAAAATGGAGGTTTGGGAGAGTTTTGTGTTACTGTAAAAAGAGTTCTTGAGCAAAAAGAAATGTCGACATAAGGTTTATGAAGGGTACAAGTGAGTTGTCCTTTCCGGATTAAAAGGACGGGTTAGGATATTAGAACAGATATTTAAGTCGGGAACTTAACCTTGCCAAGTTTGCATTCGTCTTAAGGACTTGAGGTTCTTAAGACGAATCTTACTAATTAAATTAAAATCTTTCACAATAAATTATTAAAGTATTATTTTATTACTTAAAATAATTTAAAACGCTTAAATTAGATTTTACGAAAATATGGGCTGTTACAGTATAGCCATAATAATATAGGATACACGTGATTGGGCCATGAGCTAGGAACGACCCAAACCCCACCCCGTACAAACCTTACCATAACACGCACAACATTATCAAACCGTATGCCCCTTCCCCAATCCAAAAACCCTACCTCCTTCATCTGCCTCCACAAGACACTAGCAGCAACACCCGTCACAGCAAAAGAGAGAAAAAGAGTAAGGCGGCGACGCAGTAGTTAAAGGTGTTTTCAAGGGAGCTTTCGAGTCGGTTCCGGCGAGCTTAAGGTGAGTATGTCGTTCTCCCTCTCGTCTTTGTCTTTTTTTTGCGGCTGTTGTAGTAAAGCGTAGCTGGGGTCGGGTTATGGTGGTGGTCTGAATACCAGTGGTGGTCGTAGGTGTCAGAAACAGTGTCGCCATTGGGTTTGGTGGTTTTGAGTTTTTTACGTATAAGGATTCTAGGGTGGTGCCACCGTGGACTCGGGGGAGGTCAACACGGTGGTACCACGGTGTTGTGGGTCTGTTGTCGAGGGTGAAGATAGTGGTGGTTCTGGGTGGTGTCAAGGTGGCGTGTGGTGGTGTTAAAGGATAAGGAGTGTCGGCAGGGTAGTGGTTCAGGCGGGTCGAGAATCACCGGCAGGGGTCGAAGGGAATGGCTGGGTGTTGGTGGTGACGTAGTCGGCGTTAGGGTATCGCGTGGTTGCGAGCAGAGGCGGTTGTGGGGGGCTGGTGTCACGCGGGTAAGGGATGTCGCAGGTAGTGTGTTAGTAGGTGTTAGTGTTAGTATGGTTATCATTAGTATTTCGTTATTATTGTTAGTGTTAGTATGGTTATCATAAGTATTTCGTTATTATTATTATTATTTTTTTTTTTTTTTTTTTTTTGGTAACGAGGGAACCCGCAGCCGCTACCTTCGGTGCGCACTAGGTAAACCCTCGGGTATATGTAATAGCCTGCAAACCACATACACCAGGTAAGCCACCCGAGGGTAACAGGCTCGAAGTCTATTATTATTATTATTATTATTATTATCATTATTATTATTATTATTACCATTATTGTTGTTATTATTGTATTGTCATTATATATATGGGTTATTGTTATTATTAGTATTATTGTAATTATTAATTCATACTTTAAACTATTTTAAGTAATTTACTATATTTAGAAAACTACTAATTTTAGGAAGTTACTATAAATAGTATACATACTTATTACGGGATCTAGGAAGCCTTATTAATTATAGGTATTATATGTTTAGGTAACGTTTTCCGTGTGGAACACTTTTACCAGCTGCACAAGTGACAATTTCATCCGACGGTTTGAGGTAGGGGATATATCTGTGGTTTTGTGTTATGACATGAAGTGTGTATGTGATGCTTATTACGAGATTGTTATAATTGATATTGAATGTGCTGTGAAATATTTGTTTATTATTAATGGTTGTGGAGAACGGGATTTGTGATACGGGACTTGTGATACGGCCATGGAAGGTGTGGTGTGATGGAAGGAGTGGTGTGATGGAGGTGAAGTGGATGACTGGTGATATGGAGACGGAGTGGTGTTCTGATCTATTGTCATTTATGTCTTATTGATGTTTTTCCTACTCAACCTCGTGGTTGACCCTTTGTATTCGTGTGACACCTACGATGATCCGGAATGGGGAGTAGATTCTACAGGAAAGAGACAGATGAGCTAGGAGCTGGGACGGGAATGTGAGATGCGGACTTGGGACCGACTTAGATCTATATCACATATAGAGTAGTCATCAGTTGTACTTTTATTCTTCTATGTAGTTTCTGTAATATCAAACTTTTAATTTTATCACTTTTATGTAATGTGTTTTGGGAGTTTTACTTTGTTATTCACTACCTCGGTCATTCCGAGATGGTAACAGTCTTATTTATTTGAGAATGTTTTGCTAAAGGCTTTTAAATAAATGGGGGTGTTACACCAGATCCCGTGGGAAATCTCTAGTATTATCAAGGATGTGAAACTTGATTTCAACTTTTCGATGAAGTGATAATTAAGCATTGCTTTCGTGAAACTAACAAGGTTGCTGACTTCATGACTTCTGTTATACATTCATATCCAACTCTTACGAGGTGGGTTAAAAGTCGGTGGCTTCAACTTACCAATCATTTTAAAGGATGAGATAGGTTGGTCCTATCCAAGAGGATCAACCTAATTTTTTTTACCTTATCAAAAAAGAAAATCTCCGATTACCAAAAAAATGAAATTAGACAATTGAAAATTGTTAAATTAAAGCAAATAATCGACTTTAAAAGCGAATTTAAAAAGAATCGAACCAAGGCATCCACGTTGAACATCAACGTTTCAACCATGGATTGATTGTCAATGTTCAGCGTGCACCATGGTCAGCTTGTCGACATTCAACATCTCCTTCATGGGCAACCCATATTTCTGGACGTGCATCCATAACAAGCACGGAAAATCTGGGGCTGCTACCATGGATGGATGATGAAGATTTTCTGGGCAGCCATGGGAAGCACGAGCAAACTGGATGTGTAGTCAATGACAAGACGTCATCGTGTAACCCAGACAACATGCTTAGCTTCAACATTCATCCATTTTCGCGACATTCGGACCACCAAACACAGATTTCGCATTGAAACGAGAGGTATTACCATGATTAGAACAACAAATAAAGAAACTAACAACTAATTAACTATAGTTCATGAACAACACAACAAATTGCAACAAATTAAATCTACTTAATTCATCCATTTTAAACTAATTGAAATAAAGAAAAATTCAATCTAACAAACTAATCTCGAACTAAAATAAGGTTACTAAACATATAATCGTATGACTATAACATTTATAAACTAATTTACGATTCAATTTATCCATTCATACACTAATTTACGACTGAATAAAAAAAATGAAAAAAAGCATACCTCTTTTCCGACAGAAATATCGGCATCAGGGGCGGTTGGTGTGGTGAAGGAGAACGGCGGTGGTGATGGTGAACTGGTGGTGAAAGTGGTGGTCAAGGTAGTGGTGCATGGTGGCGGTGGAGGTGTGTAGTTTTAGTGCAAATTGAAAAGAGAGGAAAAAAAGGAAGGTAGTGAGGGACGAAGATAGTGAGCGTAGTTTGCATTAAAAACGCCGACGTTTAATAAAGGGACGTGCTTTTTCACATACGAATTTTACTCTTTTACATACGACTTTTACAATTTTACCCTTGTCATTTTTTCGTTCTATAGTTTTCTCCTCTCCTTTTCTTTCACCCCTCCCTAAATCCCATCACCTCTCCCCGACAACATACTCCGTCCGACTTTTACTCCGGTCGACTTGTACTCCGACAAACCATGCCCATGCTCCAGACGTAAATGGTGTAAATAAAGTGGAATTTCTAGCTGCATTTGAGGATCATAATTTTGCACCTAAATTATCATCTTCGAAAATCTCAACCATGTACATCAAGTTAGACGTTAATGGCATCATGCAAATCTTAACCACTCATTTTATGAGCACTTACCCACCGCACATCACTAATTCACTTCTTCTTTTAATGCTAAAGCAATGCAGCCAAAATCCAATATCCAAAAATTAGTTTGGTTCATGTAAATTAGGGTTTGAGCTCGATCCCCAAATAATGGTTTAGATAGTAAATTAGACAAAATTTCTTTCGAATTAAAAGGTAATGGGCTACACAAATTAATTTGACTAATTGATAACTTATAATAATTTCAACAAAATATATTAATTCCGTTAATTGAAGAATTATGATTCATTGCTTGTGCAATTAGATTCGATTTTTGGGAAAAGATATCTATAAGAGTTGATTTACTTAGGTTTTGAAAAAAAGGGTATAATATGGAAATTTAATGAAAAAGTGTATGTGAAAGAGTAAGATCCGTATGTGAAAAAGTAATTCCGTTAATAAAACGCCGATTACGTTTACTATTTGATTGATTTGGGCTTCCTCTACATTTGTTCGGCCTAGTTGGGAGGCGGCCCATATTGGAGTCCGGGCGTATAATTTACAAGGTCAAAAAGTCAAAACTGAAACCCCTCTCTTCTTCTGACCTCAAAAGGCACACAGACAAAGAAGCAAGAGCAAGAGCCGGAAGCATTAGAGATATACTAATAGTCTAATAGTAATAGTAATGGAGGAGGAGATGGTGGTAGATGCTCCGAGCTTGAATGCAAGCATGGACATATGTGCTCAATTAATGCAGAGATACTCTTCCTCAGCCGCCGCACAACACCGTCACCTCATTGCCACCGCCGCCGCATTAAAGTCACTCATCCTACAACAACATGAAAACCTCAGCCCTCTTTCCTATTTCGGCGCCGCAATGTCCGCTCTATCCGATACCTCCTTTCAAAACGACGCCGCATCATCCTCCGCACTTGCTACGCTCCTCTCTATCGCACTCCCTCTCGTTCCACAAGGTTCCATTTCTCCACTAAATGCCGTACACGCTGCTAATGTACTCGTTAGGGTTTTGGGAGACGCCGCCGCTGTTGCCTCCGCCTCTGCTGCTAAGTGTGTCGTTAAATGTTTGGGAGTTTTATTAGGGTTTTGCGATTTCTCTACCTGGAACTCTCTTCAATTGCCTTTTCAGACGCTGCTAAATTGGTCCATTGATAAGCGTCCTAAGGTCTTCTTTTACATTTCTCTCGCTGCACTCCTTATGCTTTTATGTATCATCATCCACTATTGCCAACTATCCATGTAGATTTTTATATGCAGTATATGATTAGGTTTTTGGAGTGTACGCGTTGCTCATTTTTCTTAATGCTAGCCTTTGGATTATTCCTATGCTCTCTAGTTTAGCGTTTTCGTTGCTTTTGCCATTCCAGCCACTTTATTGCCAATTTACTGCTAACAACTAACCAGTTTGTGGTCGTTCTTTATGTTGGACTAGCATATATTTGAGCATTTGCCTTTTACCTCTCTATGCACTACGGATTTTGCCTGACCTAATAGAGTTTCAGCTCACTATGTAGTATGTAGTAGGGATTTTGTTTTCTTTTAAAATTTCAGCATATTGAGATGCTGAATAAGATGTCATTGTTCTAGGTGTTTTCCATCACAGAAATGTAATGCGTTTTTGCGGCTCCTTGTTTGTTGTGGTTGCAGGTCAGAAAATGTGCCTTAGTGTACTTGGAGATTGCCCTCAAGTCTTTTCAGTCTGAAAGTGTGACGGAGAAAGCTAGTGAATTGATTCTGTCGTCACTTGAAAATTGCACGTCTAGCGCAGAGAAATTGGGCATCTTAAAAAAGTTACATGGACCTGGAAGTGATACACAGCACGAGGCTGAGTGCTCGGATATTGTCCATGTACTGGGTGTTGTTAGGGTTTCTTTGCCATATATCTCCAATCAAGTTAGTGTAAATATAATAAACAAACTACTCGAGCTTCTTGATGCTCGGCTTTCTGCATTTACCAGGCCTATTCTTAGCGCTATTGTAGTTTTATTAGATAAAGCCGATATTGAAGTTATAACCGTAGTAGATGAGGCCATTATTGATGCTGTTGCATCATATTTATCTACGAAAACAAACTCTACAGATAGCCTTCTTTTGGCTGCTAAGTTAGTCAAGATTACTCTTGATAAAATGCATTCTGGAGACACTAGCAAATGGCAAAAGTGTTTTTCTCATGGTGTTAAAGCTATTGCAGGTTGGTATGCAGATCGTTTAATCTTTGAGTCGTATATATGAATCATTTTCACTTAACCCGCCTTTCTGATGGTTTAGCAATGCTTTCTAATTCATTTCCTAAACATCATTGTGATCTCAGTTTTCAATCTTGTTTTTCGTGGGGGCATAGATTCAAAAACATATGTTAATAATCTTTGTCATGTTCTCCTCGATTCTAGTGTTGTTGGTTTCATTTTGCTTTTCTACTTTGACTGCCAGGTCTTTTGACATGTGAGCATGATATTGCTTCAGAGTCTTCAAATATTTTGAAGAAGTTGATTGATCACCAACTTGTAGATTTTGTATCGCAGCAGGCTATTGAAGCTGTGAAAGACCCAGAGTCAAATACCATTGCACCAATATGCTCAGTCTTTATGAGTTTGCTGGAATCATTTCCCGACATTCCAAATGAGCATACCTTAGCTGTTATATCTGTTCTGTTTCTTAAACTGGGTATGTTGGAGTTAACTTTTCATGAGCAATTTGATTTGATTGGAAGGATTTGTTTCGACTTTTTGATTTTATTTTAAGAGACAGTTGTGCAGTTACCCAGGTTATGGTAGACCTCTTCTTAAATACTCGTTTGTTAATTGCTTTGTGGGCATAAAGTTGCTTGTCACATTTGATTTGTCACTGGTTTGTTCAAACATCTAAGATGTTGGTTTGCCTTCCTGGACGAGTTTGAATTCTGGAAGCCACGAGAAAATGACTTTAATGAAATAAGTAGTTCTGTGGATTATCTTTTCTGTCCTGCCTCTCCGTAAAATGTAATCCTGTTTCCTGAGGGTAGGAAGTTTTTGCTGACATGTTGCCATTGCAGTTTGCTTTCAAATTCTACAATTGTTACTCAATGCTGTTTAATAAGAACGCCATTTTTATATTCTGTCATGGGGTTATTATATTGATCAACAAATTTTATTACTTTTTATCAGTGTCTCTCCAAAATATCCATTGCATTGTACAAACAGCCTTATAGCTTTTTATTAGCTTCCCCAATCCAGACTCTGGGGAACTCTCTTCTCTCTAAGTCTGTGCGTTTAGTTGTTATCAACAGCCGTGGGGTTGATTGTTGCTGATTTAAGTGAATTGTGGATTCATCGTTTATTTGAGTGTGATCCGGATTTGGTCAAAGTCAAGTAACTCGAATCGTTATAATATGTGTCAGGGAGTGTGGAGTACACTCTAGATGCTCATTATAAGCGTTTATTGTCGTTATCGATTTCGAGACAAGTAAAAGTGTGAAACAAGTTATTATAAGTTTGGACAAATTTTGGTCGAGAATCGTCTGATTCTATTGATGTTCTTTAGTATCAAAAGGTCTTTTTGTGGCTGTGTCCTCAGCGCCTGTTGGGTCCGGCTGGCCGGTAAGCAATGATTATTTGTTTGCTTTCCGTAATTGACCAATATTCGCTTGATTTCTTCAATATTTGATCATTGGTCTCGGCATTGGTGGTAGGCAGATGGCCGGTCCCTCGGCTCAGAGGACCTGTTGCATGCAAAATCATTTCTTCTTGGTTTACCTTGTTGATGGTGTGGTTTATAACTATTTTTGATTTAAAATTCTGAAAATTAGACTTTGAAAGAAGAAACATTTAAATACTTTATCTGCATTCCCTTGATTAAAGCCTAGAACAGGAGGGAAGTCTGCTGTCTTATCCTGTGAAAAATTTCTTGTAACCCATTTTATAGGGTAGAGAATACTCTTTGAAGGAAAGTGATTACGTGATTCACCCATTATCCAAATTCGATTTTATTAAGTTTCATTACCCATCCTCCCATGTACAACATTGATCGCTTTCCTTGGGAGTATTACTTGTTTTCTTATTTGTTGCTTGCATTGCCGCATCAGGCTTTACCTATTTACTTACTCTTGTGTTTCAACCTGACCTTGTTTCTTTATGAATTCACCATTTGCCTTTTCCTTGTTTATCATCTCTAATAGGCTATGACATTATATTTTAGGCCGCAACTCATCTTTATATATGAGGAATATTGTCTTGAAGATGGCAGAAATCTTAATTGCTGCCGATGTCAATGAGTGTGACACAAGCCACGTAAGTATCTCAGTCACTTTTTCAAACTTCTGCCTTCAGCTCTCTTGAAAATTTTCGACATTCACATGAATTGTCAACCTAAATAATGAGGTGTGAATGGTAAGTGTATTCCCTAAATAGTTCGTTTTAAATAGCGTTACAAATATATTACATTGGGGATCTGAAACTTTAGATAGGTGTTTATCCGTACTTGATCATGGCAGCACAGAAAAATATATATGTGAATGCTTCTCGCACTCTTTATTCGCAAATCAACCTTTCAGTGACCTATTGTTGCATGGAATTATGTGTAATACTCATATAACTGTGGTTGTGTGGGATGGCTGCCTGCTAATGCATTGCTTCCTCATTTCACAGCTTCAAAAATGTTTTGGCTGTGCTGTTGTTGCGTTGGGAGCAGAAGATATTCTTCGTCTTGTGCCTTTTTCTTTCAACGCGGAGAACTTGACCTGCTCTAATATGTGGCTTCTGCCTATTCTAAACAAGTATACTTTTGGAGCATCTCTCAGATATTTCATGGATCACATAGTACCCATTGCAAAGTCTCTTAAAAAGGCTGCTCGGAAAGGTAAGTTTTCTTGAGCCAGGCTCACGATAGGCAGAAATTATAGTTCTATATCTGAAGTGTATGCATACCTGTTTCTAGGACAGTAACTAGTTGGCTTCTATATTCACAAATGTTTCTTTTTTAGTTTTTCTTTTTTTTTTTTCACAATGTGAATTGCTTGTTACTTCCCCCCCCCCCCCCCCCCTAAAAAACTTCTATTTTTGTTGTTAGTGAGTTGCCATTTGTCATAGTAAACTATATGCGCTTTTTATTTGGTCAATGCAAGTAGTGACTTTTATAGCACTACAACTCCATACATCCAATCCCCCCTTAACCTGCCATGAGCGATAGCTCTTGAGGCCGTGCGGTAATGTACATGTCGAGTGAGTCGTCATTAGGTTTTATTGTGCTAATTTTCATTATGAATCAGTTGCCAATATTGGAACTTAAAGTTGGTTTGTTTTTCAGTTAAAAAGTCAGTAACTGGACAAGATCTGCAGGCTCATGCCCAAGGCTTATGGGGTCTGTTACCTGCATTCTGTCGGCATCCAACTGACATTAGCGAGAGTTTTCAGTCACTTTCTAAGTTGATGCTTGTTCAGCTGAAGAAAGATACCACAAGATATGAAGATATTGTTGAAGCTTTGCAGGTTCTTTAACCATAAATTATCTCATGTGATTTTTTGCCTTTTTGATTGCAGTTTTATTAGTGTGCAAATCGCAGCAAGTGTAACTATTGGACTATTTTGTTTTCTATGTACTGTTTAGGAGCTTGTGAGAAGAAGCGAGTGTCGGTCTAAGAGTGATCTTTCTATTGCCGAATCTCCAGAACGTTCATCTGATGCTTTGTTAGAAGATAATCTGTTGGAGAAGAGAGCCTTGATTCCTTTTTCTAAGAAGGATGCCAAAAGAGATGTCAAGGTTCTGTCTTCGCAGTCAAATGAATTACTTCAGGCCCTCATGACTATTTTCCTTGATGCATCTCCTGAAAATCGTTCATCTTTGAAGGTATAGGTATCCTTCATAGTTTCTATTTCTGCTCTCTGTTTGTGCTAAGGATTCTCCTACTTAGCTTCACTATTTTTGTATGCACAGATAAGTCTTCTACAAAGCGGTGTTTTTTTTTTGCTTTTAAAAAAGTTTCTAAACTTGCGGTTGTTCACACTCGGTTAACTAGAGTTTTAAAAAGTTTTTACAATCGGAATGAGAAATTGGATCAAATAGTGTTTTCATGAGCGGTTGAGTATGGCGATGCCATTTGACAAATACTCCTTCCATTCAAATCCACTTTGTATGTTTCTATTTTGTACACTATTCACAAGTGAACATTCAATTTCAATTTTCTCCTAATACGTAAGAGAAAATATATTTATATGGGATCTTGTTTGATTCGTCTTCACGAGTAAATTGAAAATATCTAACTTTTATAATTTTTGCAAATACATAACTAAAGATATTTAGCACGTAAAACGTGCGCTGACAAACGTGAAAAAGCAAACATACAAAGTGGATTTGAATGGAGGGAGTACAAGAGTTTGTATTGGTAGTTCCCTAGGTGGCCCGGGGTTTCCTGATTGCATCAAATGATTCCCACATCACAATACAAGAAACATGGATTGTTAACAAATAGAGGGATGTCTAGAGGTTTACAGTCAAGGGCTCATTGAAATTTTTTTCCCAAATGATCACCATAGTATTTCAGAGTTTTTTCTAACTATGGATATGTTGCCGAAATCGATCAGTTTTATATCACCCTTCAATTTGAATTAACAAAAGCAATTTCAGCACTAGAAAGGGAGGAAATTGATGAATTGTAAAACCTGGATCTGCTGGTGCAGAAAAAGCTCAGCTTCCTGATCAGATTTAGGGTTACCTAATAATCTAATATCATTGAGAAATCAATTATGATGTGTTTGGGAACCAAGATTGTATTTTCAAATTCGGATTTGGACCAATTTGTTTGTTTGGCAAACCTATTAGATTTGGATTTGGAAATCCAACCAAATCCAAGAAAGGCTAAAATAACCACATTTGAAATCCACCCTCTAACCCCCTCAATTCCAAATCCTTATTTCACTTTGCTACATATCAAATGACACGTTTCAAATTAAATTCATGTTGGCAAACACTCTCTTATTTCATTTCTAAGAGGATTACCAAATATCATGCATCATTCTCCCTCCATTTTTCATTTTTCTTTCTCACTGCATGATCTTCAGTGCGATACTTTGACCACGTTTCTAGTGCAATTATATGTTAACTTTTTTTTGTTAAAAATATAATTTGTGAAAGAGTTATGAATGATAAATATAGATATATTAGTATTGTATGACAATTCATCATAGTTTCTAAGATATTTAAGGTCAGAATAATGAAATCTTGACCTAAAAGTCAAATGGGAATAAAAGAAAAAAAATGTAGGAAGTAACTATCAATTCTTTTAGTTTGATAATAATAATCACATCCTGTTATGCACATTACATTTTCTAGTCTCTCACTAACTCGGCTTATGGTTTGACTCTTGTCCAGAAAGCCATAGGTTGTTTGGCATCAATAACTAAGTCATCGAGTGCCAAAAAGTTTTTTGTATTGTCCCTTGAGAGATTCCCGCTGGTGAAGGCTGTTATTGAATCTGGGGATTTGTCAGATGGTTCACAGAATGAAATGCCATGTTCTGTCGGTGCTGAGTCTCAATGGTAGGTGATCTTTTCTGTGGACTTTTCGTAGAAAATTCCGAATGTTCTGTACATGTCTGTTAGTTTAGAGTGGTGATGGGTATGATATTTGAGTTTGTATGGTGTGTTTTGGACTTCTTGTCACATTCATGTTGTGTTACAGTTTGGCTTGTTCTTAGTGCAGGCCCTTGTCACTTGATCTAGCTTCATCCTTTGTGAAAGGAGCTGATGAGGATTTTCTCGGTTTGATTTTTAGATTGGCAAAACATTCACTACAGGCATGCTCATTTCTTTTCTTTTCAGTCTGCAAATCCAACCTTTTGCTTGCCCATAGTAGGCATTTTAACATTTATGTTTCATGACTCAGGTGGGAGATGAAATAGGTGCTAGGGAAGCTTATAATACTTTGAGCTGCATTTTAATGGTTGATACTATGTTTTATTTTCCACGAATCCTTTTTTAATCCTCTTTTAGGTACTGTATTTCATTTTGGTGCCTAATTTTTGTTTTGCAGGATCATCCAATGTTTGGTTCCTCAAATTTGGATGAGTTGGTTGATCTTATGAGTAAATTAAAGTCCCCTGCTGATATTGCCTCGTTCAGTAATCGTCTGAGTTGTCTGCGCCTATTGTTAGTCAGTGTATTAAAGGTATAGTTTCGTTATTGGATGTGCTGTACCTATTTCATTAGCTTGCAAGCTTGCTCCATTTCTGACACTAGGATGTAGTAGCAAGTGAGTGAAATCTGTAGGAGAGTGCGTGCGTGCATGTGTGTGTGAAGTGATAAAAATCAAAAGGTGGGAATAGGCATGGTCTTAAAAGAGCGAGTTATAAACTGTTCCAAATTTTAAATGACTTTCGTCCAAAGTAATTTTATAGCACGAGACAGCAAGGACAAGCCCAAGTGCCCACTTTTCATCCTTGCTTGCCTGACATTGTCTGTTTGTCAGTGATCCATGATTGCGCAAGGACAAGCCCTACTCTTCCATCCAACATGCATGAGCTGTATCCATAAAGACTGAGTAGGTGTGAGAGATCTCACAATTGTGTGAACACATCATGCATATTTTATGAGAATGGTAGCTTGTAGGCCTTTTCTCTCCAAGATGTCATTAATATTGATCTACCATCACCCTTATCAATTTTTCAATACATACTACTCGAGCATAGGAATCTGAAAAAAATTGCCCTTTTATTAAACACGTACATGTTGGATTGGACTAGCTTAGTAATATATCTCTCTGATTCTGCATGGAAACAGCAATGCAAGGCCTGTAGATTCTTGTAGTTTTAACATTTAGGCTACTTTGCGGTTGGGGAGGTCTTTCTTCACCTGGATACAAATCTTAAAGGGCAAGAGAGGGGTCGGAGGAATCTGGGGACGAGAGGAGGGGAGGGAGAATGGGGATTGTATATCACACTACATTTCTCTTGTTGGAGGTATTAACAAAGGGAAACGGCAGAATCAGAAAGTATCTATCTTTAATTCTTGTTTCTAGAAAATTATGTCCCCTTGTTGGCTTGTTGCATTACTTTTGTTTGTTCTAATGGACATCGCTCTTTCTATCTTCAAATTGTTTGCAGAGCAGTTCAGATGTGGAGAATACAAAGCCTTTTCTTATTCTGAATTGTATTATACTTGCACTTAAAGATGTAAGTGCCACATAATTTAAAATCGATATCTGCATCCGAATCTTTCTAATTTCTTTTTTTAAGCTGAAAAAAACTTGCGTGTGTATTTATACCCAGTCCAAGGAAGAAGCCAGGAAAATAGCTTATGATGAGCTTCTCAAAATAAGTTCATGCTTGGAAGAGTTGTCATCTGCTGATTCTTGTGGATTGTACTACAAATTGATTAGTATGGTAGGGGATCTTTCCTCAACATGTACTGTTTATTAGCTTAACATTTCACATTCAAGTGAAATGACCACTAATTAGATATGCTGTCCTTAAGAGTTTATTGCTCTTTATTAGTATATTTTAGTTGAAATGGCTTCTAATTATGAAAGTTTATAATTGAGACTGCTTCTAATATAGTTAATTTTCACGCATGTTGGATATTGCCCCAGATGGGTAATGTGACCATGAATTTACTGCAACCTAATTGAAATTCTTTAGACTGATAGATTTGACCATGAATGTCCAGATTTTGGGTTACCTCTCTGGGCCATCACCTCATATCACCAGTGCTGCTGTCTCTGCATTGTCAGTGCTAGTATTTAAAGAGCCAGAGCTGTGCGTGAAAGTTCCAGATTTAGTTCCATCTGTTACTTCATTGCTTCAGGCTAAAGCTGTAGAAGTCACCAAGGTTAGTACCACGCTAATGCTTAACTTCCCTTCTCCCTCATTCTGGCCCGTCATAAAAGGAAGTTACTCCTTATGGCCTTTCGGGGAAAAGCCAGTTACCGAGAGTTTTATTTGTCTAAGAGAGAGATATGCTAAAATTTTGGTGTCATCCGTTAGCGTATATGTCCATCGCTTTGTCCAACTACTATGCAGGCTGTTTTAGGCTTTATCAAAGTATTGGTTTCATGTGTGGAAGGAGAAGATCTGCACAATTTTACTTCCATCATTATGGACGGGCTTCTTCCATGGTCATCTGTCTCAAGACATCATTTTAGATCAAAGGCATGTATACTTTTCCTCTTATGACCAATGACTCTTTTCGGACAACAAGACATGACTCATAAGTTATGATCTTATCAGGTTACGGTGATAATAGAAATCATGATTAGAAAATGTGGTTTTCCAGCCGTGAAGTTGGTGACTCCCGAAAGATATCAGCCATTTATAAGAAAAGTGTCTCTGGTATGGTTTTGATTTTGTATCTGCATGTGTCAATGTGTGTACGATTACTTATTTGGGACAATCTCGTGTTTGTTGAATGCAGAATCGTCAAGGTAAAACCACCACCAAGGAAGCTGACTCTGTGGACATGAAGCAACAAAGTTCAGATATTACAACTGTTAGGTCTGGTTTCTGAAATTGCCTGTCTTGAGTCACGGTGCTTTTACATAAATGTCGTTTATATGGTTTTACATCTTCTCTATTGTTCAGGCCCAAGAAAAGAATACGGAACGAGGCACAGAATGATGAAGGTGGTTCGAGATTTAACAGGGAGAAGAGGCAAAAGCCAAGTCAAGGGTCTCACCCTCGCGGGAGGGTTGAAAGAAGTGACTTCAGCTCAAGCAGAAAGCCCAACAACCACTTGAATAATAAAAATGCTGGAACTGGTCGTAACTCAGAACAACCCAAGATGCAGAGAGACAAAACGTTTGGCAGGCCTCGACAGAACGGGTCTAGAAATAAGCAGAGGCCTAGCCAGTGATCAGTTTGGCAAACACTGGCGCGTACAATTTTGTATGGTAGAATTGGTGGGAGTCCACCCGAACTGAAATGAAAGAGAATATTGAGTTAAGAAGTTGGCTTAGCAGTACAACTGTGTGGAATTCAGTACCAATTAAGTTGAGGTGGTCTGAGTGCTCTGTTCAACCAGAGAAGAATGTATTTCACTTGTTTAGGGTTTAGGTTTGTACAACAAAGCTTGTTTCCTTGTCTTCAAGAAGTTTGGGGCATATAGATCAGGCTTTCATTCAGCTTTTTGTTAAGATAAGTCTTATCTTATCTTATGGGAAGAAAAAGATTAGTGAGTATCCTACGAGGCGGTTTTCTTACATCTTTAATCTTGAAGGACAATTATACGGCCAATTCTTTTTTTTTTGGGAGAGATTAAGTTGCATAGGTCATTTCTAAGAAAAATTAGCAATTTTGTATTCTGTAACTTTATACCCTTTTATTTTCATTATAATTATAATTTTAAAATTGAATGAAAAAAAATGATGGCTTTAAGTAAATTTAAGAAATACAAATATTTGAGAATAATATTGGAGTGTGGTTTTGGTAAAAGAAATAGACTAGTGATTGCATGCTTGTTTTGTTCTCAGGCCTCAACTCATTGAGTTGGTCGTTTTCCTTTTGTCCATTTCGATTGCATTCTTGTTGAGAAACCCCACCCTTTGTAATTGCATATTGTGCCAAATCTTGATTAACAAATACTACATGACTGAAAATGACGCACTATTTTATTTCCTCAAAAATCACATAATATACTCTTACATATTAATTCCTTTGTTTTTAGTGTATAAGGATTACAAAACATATTTAATGACTTCATCATCTAAATTAATTGATATGTACATAATGATAATTTAATAATAATTACACAAATTTTCATTTATGACGGACATATGTTGCAAGCTTGCAACGAGTTAAGTAATACGCAGTAGTAAGTACTTGTTTTATTCTTAATATTTGGCTGTTATAAGGAAGACTTAGTGTAATAATAAAGTAAGGATAAAGAGTATTTTAAGGCTATTTAACATATTACTACCTAATAAGTTTAAAATTTTACATCTTACTACCTAATATGTTCAATTCTTCAAATAATAACCTAATAAGTGTAAAAAAACTTACACGATTACTACCAAAATGACGGAAATCAGTTTATTTCGTCCCATTCAAATTTAAAACCAAATTTAATACCTAAATTACCCTCCCCTCCTCCCTCCATTAAAACACCTTTAAAGTACAAGCTATGCAGGAAGGAACACTGGTCAAGATTGTACCTTCACCAATACTCTAGTAAATCTCTGGTTTGCTGCATTATGGTTGTCACCATTTAAAAGTTTTATGCATAATACCGTAAATTAGCTGACTGTCTTGCTCTAGACCAACGGAATACACACAGCAAGAGAATGTTGATGATATGAAGTGATCAACCTGATACAAGTGTAGCCAAGCAAAGAAGTCATAGTCCAGTAAAGAGTCTTCAAAATAATCGAACAATCGAGTAACATATATCAGTTGGTGCTATTGACGGCTCTTTAGAAGCAGACTTCAAGATTTATTAGGTATTATTGCTAAGCACCACCCTTTTTGCCACTTTGACTCTGCCGTCGCTATTGTCATATTGCTTCTAGTTGATGGGGAGAGGGCAGAGTGACAGAGTGTTACGGTTCCTCGAAAGGTACAAAATAATCAAATTAGGGAAGAGTTTTATACTGAAAATAAAATGAAAAAAATGCTTACTTAATCAATTTGAGAAGACAACAAAAGATTACCTCCCTCTAATGCTGCAAATTAGGCATGTTCATGGAGGTTTTGATGTATAAAAATGGCGGCAGGAATAATTACTTTACCGTGAGCTTTTACAGGGGAGGGAGAGGGGAATAGGTTTATTAAGGGAAGGGTAAGATGATCATTTAACTTAACCCGAACATTTAAAACTAATTAAATTCGGTTTTCGTAAAAAAAAAAGTAGCAAACTGATTAACATTGTGTGTGATTTTAGGTAGTTAGTTGCAAAATTAATTATATTAGGTATTAAGATGTAAAATTTTAGATTTATTAGGTAGTTATTTGTTATATTTCCTTTTAAATATAATCTATAAACACAATAATTAATTTTAATTTTGTAAGTTTAGTATGGAATGAAAAAAAGGTAAATGAGGAAAATGATAATAAAGTGATTGAAGACAAAGAAGGGAATAATATCCAAGGAATAGTAATTGATAAAGAACAAAAGAAGGAAGGATCCGTTGCTTGTTTATTAATTAATTAATTGAATTAATTGTATTTGTTGCAGAAACATCAAAAGTGAGAGAGAAACTTGAGAGAGAAGAGACTCTTCTTCCATAGCGCTACATGTTCAAATCAACAACCCACTCCCAACCAAACCCCGGCCGCCACCTTCTTGATTAATCTGCAAGCAACCTCTCTTTTCCTTCGTTCAATGTTTCTGAATTAGGGCAGGGCCTCCAAGACGACGACGACGATGATGGCGGAATCACGACGCCAGCTAAAGGCCATGCTCCGCAAGAACTTCCTTCTCAAAATTCGCCATCCTTACATCACTTTTACCGAGGTCCCCCCTTTTTCTTTTTCATAACTTCTATTTCTGAAATCACTGCTGCATGTATCTTTAATTGGTTGTGTGAACCCGTTTAACCGTTTAAGTTAAGACGGTCTTAAACCAGACAAGAAAAAGTGAGTGAGCTCATTTTGAATTTGTAATTTCCAGTATTTATCAAGTTTCCATTAACGGATTGCTATCATCTTCTTTTTCTTTTCTTTTCATCATATTGTTATTTCCAATAAGTAGTGTATTATAATACAGTAAGTAGTACTCACCATTTATGCTCGCCTATGTGGGTGCTTTCTTTAGATTAGGACTTAAATAATGCTTAAGCTACCTGAATTCCTACTTCAAATTCCAACTTTTTTTTTATTTGTAAATGTTGGGAATAACACAAGTCATGTTTCCAGTTTCCTTTCCAGGTTCTAATTTCTATACGTTTTAGTATCTTTTTAATCTAGTACCGTAAATACTGAAATCTCTGATTATTAATCCACATTTTGTTTTTTGTTGTCTTTTTGATGTAGATATTTCTACCTACGGTTGTGATGCTGATGTTGATTGCTGTTCGAACCCAAGTTGATACTCGCATGCATTCTGCTCAGCCGTATGCTGCCATTTTTTACTCACTTTTTACTTCTTTTCTGAATCTGCATGGGCTCATGTCTTTCGTATGTGCATCTAATTTATTCAATTGAATGAAATGCCAAATTTGCAAAACATTTTAAATTGAACAAGTGACTAAGAACATGTCTAATATACTGAGATATTGATGTTCTATGCTCCATATATTGTTTATACTACCTCCATTTAACTCCACTCAACCACTTTATATTTTGTACACTATTCACAAGTAATCATTCAATTTCAATTTTCTCTCAATACATAGTGAAAATATATTCACGTTGGATGTTGTTTGATCCGCCTTTACGAGTACATTAAAAATATCTAACTTTTATACTTTTTGCAAATACGTAGCTAACGTATTTAGCGCGTAAAACAAGTGTTGACAAACGTTAAAAAACAAAGTGGTGGAGTGGAGTCGAATGGAGGAAGTATTAAAGAACCTGATGCCTAATGCGGGGAAATGGCAACTTGTCTTGTGAAACTGGGAAAATAGGAAAAAATTCTATCAAGCCGCATGGAATCTCCTCATTGCTCAATATTTTCGAGATTAAGAGGCAGTTATTGGATTAAGAAGCTGTTGTCGACATGCATATGCTCTTAGGAAACTTACAGACATTAGATACTGACTGCTATAGTGGTTATTGCTATATTATTATTGTTGTCATCGTAGTTATACTCAATTTACTGATGTAAGAACGTGAAATAGTTGTCATGTTCAGTGATGGTAGAATTTTTTTGTGACTTGTCACGCTGAATGCATGTAGGTATATCCGAAAAGATATGCTGGTGGAGGTGGGTAAAGGTAACATCTCCCCTCCCTTCAACCAGATTCTAGAGCGATTGGTGAAGAATAATGAGTACTTGGCCTTTGCACCCAACTCACAAGAAACAAGAGTGATGATCAACCTGATATCACTGCAATTTCCCTTGCTGAAGGTTCGATTTGATGGATTTTTGTAACTTAAAGCTTCTTAATTGGTGCATAGAGATTATAAGTACTCCAGGGGGCCTCTTAGCATCTCTGGTCATTGGGGGAGTTGGGGACTTTCAGTCTCTTTGTCTTTGCTTTAGAGATTATAGTTTGAGCAGTTATCATCTTCATAAGTCTCTGAGTTAGTCAAGAGTCAAGACAATAGGACCTTGTTGGTTAGGGAAGGGCTAGTTAAGTATTGGCCCTGAAGAAAGCTGTTTTGACATTTTTGGTTCTGGGGGTATTTGGTGAATTTTCTCTCTTGACTATAGCTAAATAAGTCTTCTAGTTCAGGGCCATGGTTATCATGTGTTTACGTTATATCAGTTTTGGAGTCTTGATATATCTTTTCGATTTTAACCTTGAAAAGTGTCCTGCGCTAATTTGCACTGTCAAACTCTGGAAGCTTAAATAAAGCTTCAGCTTTTCAGGAACACTATTATCATGGTTTTACTTTCTTCATGTAGTCAGTTGCTAGAGTCTACAAGGATGAAATGGAACTTGAAGATTACATCCGCTCAGATCTGTATAGTACTTGCGATCATTTAAAGTGAGCTAACAAAATTCTACTGTCTTACAACATTATTTTTATTACATGATCTTGTTGTTTGCTTTTGTCTTACGAATGGTTATTTGTGTCTGGTTGCTGCCTGCTTTGTTATTTCTTAATCTGTGTTTTCTGCTTGTGCCCTTTGGCACAGATTTCAGTGTTTCTGGAACAAACAATTATTTTCTACTCACTTCTTTTGATATTATGTAGTAGCACCTTGTCGTCTATTTTAATTTGTTCAGGTCCAGTTTCTAAATGTTTTCTTGAAGCGCAGAGAGTCAGGGTAATGGCATTTTCTCCACCTACATGTGGAAGCAGATAAATTCTGGGGGTCTAATGCATGCAGCATTTCCTCTGCAATAATATAGAGTTATTATTTTTATCTTCATATGACCTCTGAGTATCTGACAACCATCTAATACTTGATGAGTTTTCAGTTTTTTAACTTTCTTTTTTGTTTCCTAAAGGAAATATAAAAAAACACCAAAGACAATGCTCTCTACTTCCTCAGAAACATATCTAATCCATTGCATAATGGTTTATGGTTTATCGCTTTCCTTCATTTTTATGTGGTTAAAACAACCACTACCTTTTTTCCTAACACTTTAGTATTTGACTTTTACTATGATTGTCAAGAATTCTTTTGATTTACGTTGACATATCAATATCTCATTTTTTTTTCTTCCAGAAATTGCTCAAATCCCAAAATCAGCGGGGCAGTGGTATTTCACAGTCAGGGTCCTCAACTGTATGACTACAGCATTCGCCTTAACCACACTTGGGCCTTTTCAGGATTTCCTGATGTCAAAACAATTATGGATGTGAATGGTCCTTATCTCAATGATTTGGAGCTGGGTGTAAACACCATTCCAACTATGCAGTATGGTTTCAGTGGTTTTTTGACTGTATGATCTCTTTTCTAACCTTTAGCATTCTCATATCCACTTGTGCATTTTTTTAATGCTTCAGAAAAAAAGAAATTAATGAATTGAGTTCAAATGAAACATAGTAACAAAAATGGGTCCATGTAAGCTTGGATGGTAGATTGGTGATACAGCCACTCATTTTTGGTGACAAAGATCCATACTAGGATAAGTAAATTAGCATACATGTGTGGTGGACCATACTGTGTATTGTGTAACCAGCATTTGAGGAGATCTGTAACAAGCATTCGTCAACAATAGGTTAGGAACTCATCACTAAAATATGTGTTTCTAAATTGTGTTTATAACATTATGATTACATCATGAGTTTTAGGGTAATTAGTAAATTTCCGCTTATAAGTACTACTATCAAGGCATCAACTATATGGCGGAGATCTAGGTATTTGGTTGTCTCCGAGGTAGGATACGAGGTGGTCGTGATGATTTTGGTTAGGGGGCACTGGGCAGTGATCCATGGTGCTGGATCTAATAAGGGAAAATGAGAGGGAGGAGACGGTCGGGCAAGGTATATTTGGGCAGATGTATAAATGACATTCTCATGAACCAAATATTTGCATATATTAAACCGAAGGTTCTTTCCCCCTCCTTAATATTTCTATTTTCTCCTGTTGCCGATGTTTAAGTATTATAAGTGATAGAGCTAACAAAGTTGGTGCTGTTGAGGCCTTGAGGGTATTATAGTAAGGAGGGACAGACTTATGTGTCACTTGCAGTTTCCTAATGACACTATCTTATTCTTGTCAGTTCATAAGATAACATTGCACTTTGCCATTGACAGTATTGAGGGAACAGCTCCATGTGAAATATACTAAATCTTGGGACGTGCTTTTTCACATACGAATTTTACTTTTTCACATACACTTTTTACCATTTTATCCTTGTCATTTTTTTCCTCCTTCAATTGATTTTTTTCATCTCCCTTCCCTTTAAATACCTTACGTAATCCACTCCGTTTAACCGTACTCCGATCGACTAGTACTCTGATTGACCAAACTCCGCCTACCCTTCTCCTGTCGCACGCTCCTCCCCTACACTCTGCCTACCCAAAAAAAATGCTCAATCATAAAACCGGTACAATGATGGCAAATTTTGGAGCGTTGATTGCTCAATCATGTACACACTAAGTGTAGTTTTTCCAGCCGTCGTTGATTTAGCATTGTATGATTTCATCATTGCTTCTACGGTTGAAGCAGCCAAGCAAACAAGTAATTAATTTTAGAGGTTGATAAAATTGATAAACCATAAACCCTTGAAGGCCCTACCCCATCCATGATTCTTATGTGGCTTAGTATGCCAATTCCAAGACACACACCATGTGCTTCCGCTAGCCTTTGGACTACGTCCGTATTGATTAAACCCCAATTTTTGCTTCTTACATTGAATGCCACGGAAGCACCCCTTTCGTATTTAATTTTAATGCCGTATATTTGGACTAGCGGCAATATGCTTTTTTAATCCCGACGAACCCTAATTGATAATTAATAGGAAATTATTTGATGAGAATAATACATCGTATGGGTGCCCTGCAAATATCACCCCATACTATCAATAATTCCAATTAAATCCATCCTATTCACCATTTTTCCCACAACAGTCTAATTGGAATTATTGATAGGAGATAAGATAGATTTAATTCATCCTTAGATTGTTATGGGAAGAAGTGTGGATAAGATGAATTTAATTGGAATTGTTGATAGGATGGAGTGATATTTGCAGGGCACCCATAAGATGGATTATTCTCATGAAATAATCCTAATTAATAAACAACTATACATATTAACATCAATAAACCCCAATTATTTCAACATAGCATATTAATAATTGTTAAAGGACCAAATTATTTCACTAATTGGAGGTTGTTCAAAGTGTTTTGATCAAATTAGATTCGATTTTAGTGAAAAGATACATATAAGACTTAATTTGGGTAAGTTTAGCAAAAAGGGCATTGTAAGGAAAGTTAATGAAAAAGAGTAAAATTCGTATGTGAAAAAGTAATTCCGTAAATCTTTTACAAGGATTACCAAATGAAACTGTAAAAGTTAATTTTGTTATCAACTGTGCTGTCTATATTCTTGATGCAGCTTCAACAAATTTTGGATTCCTTCATCATATTTGCTGGACGGGAGATGGGGACTAGTCGTAGCTTTGAAGATGCTGAAGTAACACCGTCCAGAACATTTTCTCCATTAAGGATTCCTTCAATGGAGTTTATACCATCAAACATAAGGATTGTTCCCTTTCCAACTCGTGCCTACACTGATGACGAGTTCCAGTATATTGTGAAGAAAGTCATGGGAGTACTGTATGTGCCTTTTTGCTTTCCATTTAAACACATGTTTTTTTATTTATCTTGATGTATGACTTTGCATTGACATGTATGTGCTGTGCAGGTACTTGCTGGGATTTCTCTACCCAATATCTCGATTGATTAGTTGTTCCGTCTTTGAGAAGGTTATATAATGAGGATGTGTTGTTAATCTGTTATGTCATCGACAGTATATAAACCCTCCTTTGCTCATACTATTTGCGTTCTTTGCTGTTCCAGGAGCAGAAAATCAAGGAAGGGCTTTACATGATGGGTCTTAAGAGCGAGATTTTTCATATTTCATGGTTTATTACGTATGCTGTTCAGGTATTAAACATTTGAAAACATTGTCTATCATGCTGCTATGTCATATCTCTATGGGGCATCGACTAACATGCTTGTGGATGCGTTAAGGTCTTTTTATTCTATTGTCTTTTATGTTGCCTAATTGATATTTTGTTGATGTATTAATGTGATGATCAGACTAGCTTTGTGGAGAATATTACGGTATAATAGTGTATTATATCGTAATCGAAATAATATCCTATAAGAATAAGTAATATTATATTGAGATATGCTTTAGATATTTGAAGTATTATAAATACCGTACCTTTGTATTCATTCCAAGACACGAACAACTATCAATAATACTACGATTATATTTACCCTATCTCGAGTTTATCATGGTATCAGAGCCTCACGCTCTTGAGGCCTAAACTAAAAAAACTTCCGGTAGGTTAATAATGTTGTAAGAAACCTACTGGGTGGGATTACGTTGTTTAGTATTTTGTATTAAAAAAAAAGAAAAAAAAGAAGAAAAAAATGTACGTACTAAGAAAAAAAAGGTAAAAAAAATTGTTGGTGTTCTTGGATTTCAGGGGTTTTAGAGTATAAAACCGATCTTGGGACTCCAACCATCAACTTAAGCTTTTGGTTAGGATGGTTTCTTGACATGGTGTTAGAGCCAGCCATTGGACCAAAAGGTCACGGGTTCGAATGTTACCCTCCCTCAATTTTGAAGTGGAATATTAGCACCCGGTATAGGAAGGCCTGTAGTTGCATCCACTCTTCAAGCCTAAAGGGCATTTGTGTGAGAAGGCTTGTTAAAGTATAAAACCCATCTTGGGACTCCGACCATCAACTTAAATTTTTGGTTGAGATAGTTTCTTGACAAGGAGAGAGTGGGTCGCCTGAGATTCTATATAGTTGCTGCTGGTAGTGATGAAGTTATAAAGACTGAGGAAAGCAATACGAATGTTGCTGTTTTGGTTGCACTATCAGAGTACTGACAAGCCTTTCTATTTGAATAAGTCAAATATCCTGGATAACCTTGAGGTTATTGATGTGCTGAGCTGTATGATGTAGCCTTGAATTAGGCTTTCATCTTTTAACTGCAGCTGAAGATTGAACATAGAAGCTGGTAGGGATGAAGTTATAATGACAGAGAAAAGCAATAGATTGTTACTGACTTAGACTGCCCTATCCGAGCGCAGTCAAGCCTTTATGTTTACATAGGTCAAATGTCTGGGAAGCCTTGAAAGTTATTGATGTGCTGAAGCTGACTGATGTGGGCTTGACATGACAATTTGGTGGTTCTATAGCTCCATTGGCTTTTTTCTTTCTTTCATTTAGGCTTGTGACATTTTTTGGAGGATTTCTTTCTCTTTAACTCTTGCTTACGGAATATGCTACTGCAAAGGGTAAATAAAATAGAAAAGAAGTTCAGAAAATGTATAATAGTTGCCCTTGTATTATTGCCTTTCCTACTTCCCTGCAACTTTTGTTTGATCAACTGCTAGAAGTCCCTGATCCTTTCACATGGTTTTCAGCTAATTATTGCTTACTACGCTTAAGATGAATTTTATTGAGTTTTTTGTTCTTGTTTTTCTCTTGTGCAGTTTGCAGTATCCTCTGCGATTATAACAGTTTTCACAATGTGCTCTCTGTTCAAGTATAGTGATAAATCGTTGGTGTTTACGTACTTCTTTTCCTTTGGACTGAGTGCAATCACACTTTCTTTTATGATTTCTACATTTTTTATGAGAGCTAAAACAGCTGTGGCGGTTGGGACACTTTCTTTCTTTGGTGCCTTCTTTCCTTATTACACAGTCAATGATCCAGATGTCTCAATGTGAGTAGTCGGTTTTACTTTACCTTACATTGATTGGTTTGATCATGAAGTACCTAGAGGTTTGTCTTATGTACTCTTTTCCAGGGCTTTAAAGGCGGCTGCATCATTGCTTTCTCCCACTGCCTTTGCATTGGGATCAATTAACTTTGCTGATTATGAACGTGCTCATGTTGGACTGCGTTGGAGTAATATATGGCGTGTATGCTTAAATTACTAGAATATGTGTTTTTTCAAACCTCCCATGTCCTTTCTGATATTTGGTGGTAATTTTTCATACAGGAATCTTCGGGGGTTAATTTTCTCGTTTGTCTAAGCATGATGATATTTGACACGGTGCTATATTTTGCTATAGGTGTTTGCTTGGATAAGGTAAGGTCTAAGTGAGCTTAATTGTAACTTATATTGTTCCCACTGTTTCTACCTTCTTTACTTCCAAGTAGCTGCAGCAGAACCTTCTCAACTTAATGTCCACTAACAACCTACTTGGGCCAGTTTGTTATTATTGTTGTTCTCGTTAGTGTTACCGTGACTCTTGCTGCAACTGATACTGATAATGTTACCATTGCCGTTGTTATTTTTAGTTTTATTATTGTTGTTAAATGACTTGTTATCTGAATCTCTATAAATTAAGAAGGTTTCCTTCCACCTTTGATGACTTTCATAGCTTTATTTTTCCAAATGACCTAATCTATTTCTTTCACTTTAGAATTTATTGCAATTTATGTGTAGATATACGTGTTAGAATACTTCTACCTTTTAAGTTGCTTGCAAAATACTCATTAAAAAAAACGTGTTAACATTACCAAGACTCATTTTATGGGAAAAAAGTCTATTAATCGGGATTGACCATCTGAGGCACATGAGTTCTAGTAATTTATTAAATAATGTGCTTAACATTTAACAATGCTAACCCCTGTGCTAAAAAAACTCTTACTCTGCTAAACAACGCTAACCTCCATAGTATTAAATTGGTATGTTCATGATTGCGGTATCAGCTATTGGTCGCCGCGGCTTATTCTCACTCTACGCAGCCAATATCACCTCAAAATGGTCGAAGTAGCGTCTAAACCTACATAATTAGTGTTGTGAGGCGATATTTAAAACCAGGCTCTGACCTATATCATTCTTATTTTTTTGTCTCCATCTCTATTACTCACTCCCCATCCCCGTTTCTGGCCTATTAATCTGCATCTCTGGCTTAACCATATCCATTGCTCTAAGCCTCTAACCCTAATAGTTAAGGTATGTGCTTTGTTACATTGCTTTAGATTATTAAATCCTACTCTCACATGGAAACATGAGCTGTAATTAAAAAAGTGAGTGTTACACAAATTGGTTTAAAAGTTACGTAGTAGTATGCAAATACGTATATTTATAAGGTAATGTCGCTATATATCCTTCTTTTTATATTAATAATTATGCAGCTGGTATGTGGTAAGTGACATTTCCAAAGGGTGATTCACGTTAGCGACCCCAAATCATTTTGGGCTTAAGGCTTTGATGTTGTTGTAATGAATTAGTAAGACCCATGAATTTGGTGTTGGTGGTCCCATTAATTTTGTAAATAAGTACTCCTTCATTCTGTAGGGTGTTATTTCGTTGGCCACAGCTTTCTTAGTCTTTTTCAGCTAAATGAATTTTCTGAATTGTGATTCGTATTCAGCTTTTTCCAAAAGAGGATCATACACGTTTTTCGTGGAGATCTATGTTGCCTAAGTGCCTTCGTAGAAACAAGGATACTGTCAGGCCTTGTATATCTGGTTCTGGAGTGAAGTCGGAGGCTATTAGCTTGGAGATGAAGCAGCAAGAAGTTGAGGGCAGGTAGACAAGCTCTATCGTGGGGATCTACTGTTTATGTGTTGCTGGCCTTGTCTCTTTACTGTGGATGTTAAATGCAGGTGCCTCCAGATAAGGAATCTTAGTAAAGTATATTCTACAAAAAAGGGGGATTGCTGTGCAGTTGATTCTTTGCATCTGAATTTGTACGAGAATCAGATCCTCGCTCTTCTGGGTACGCATGTAAATTTCTCTCTAAGCTACCAGTGTTATCTGAGAAGTGAAATTGTCAGAGACCCTAGGCCTAAGCTGTCAATTTTCTTCGTCATAATGTCGTTGCACTCAGAACTGTTAATTATAGCTCATGACTTTTGGTATGTTGTACCATTTATCAACCCAAATTGATCAATCCAGTTCATATTCTAGTTGAAAAAGAAATATTTCTTAAGGCAGTTGACATTAGTTTAAACAACAGTCTTTCTTTTCTGCAGCATTCTCTCCAATTCGTAACTCTATCACTCCAACTACTTAATATCGCCACCATGCTACCCCATCATTCCTTGTAATGATAAAAAAATGACTGAGAAAACGATAATCTTTCTGATACTCAAGAGAAGTCGAACCGCAACTGAGTCAATTAACCAAAAGTGACGCCAAAGTGGTTGTTTTACTCCTAATCACTCACCTAGATTATATGAATACTCACCATAAAAGTCTCTTTTTATCTGAATGTCTGAGTGGTATTATGCAGGTCATAATGGAGCTGGCAAGAGTACTACTATATCTATGCTTGTTGGCCTTATCCCACCTACGGCTGGGGATGCTTTGATTTTTGGGAGGAACATTTTGTCAGATATGGTAGGTTACACGTCAGACAGATTTTTGTTCTCCTTTTATGCAGTGCTCTCCATTTTAGCGTCTATCTGATTTGTATAATGAATTGTTTTCTCCATTTTTACAGTTTTGGCAGTTATTCTGACTAGTATAAGTTCTTGATCATGTATGTGATGTTTTCCTCCCTTTATGCAGAATGACATTCGGAAGGATTTGGGAGTATGCCCTCAAAGTGATATTCTGTTCTCAGAACTAACAGTAAGTATCCAGGGCTGTCGGAGTGGTAGTTTGGTAGTTATGTTACTTGACTCTTTAACCATGTCGACACGACAATACATGGATATGGATATGGACTCTGTTTCCGACGCTTATTAGTTCGACACTTCTAGGAGAGCTGAACTTGCGAGGCTCACGCAACAAAAGTAGAGAAAGAGAGGTTTATAAGGCATTTCGTATTATATTTAATGATTTTAAGTCTCAAACTCTTCCCATGATAGTCCAACAAAATTGGTACATTTCAGATTTAGAAGTGTATTTTTTGCTTTGGAGATGTGTCCCTTTTTCCTCATTGTCAAGGTCTCTGTGTCTCAAAATTTGTCATGCCGTATTCGACATTTGGATATGTACCCATATCCAATACTCAATGCCCAAAGCAGAGTAACGTAGTCTGGTAGTATGAATATTTGAACACTGAGAACTTCCCAGTGAAAGGAAATTGTGCATTGTTAGATTATTAAAGGGAAAACCCCATATCTACAAGAACGAGCTGACAACTGACTTTACAACTTATGGGTTAAACTTGCATTATCTAGAAGCAACCTACTATGCTCAAGCAATATATATATTCTTAGAAGTGAGTTTACATTTTTCGTGCCCTTATTTTATGAATTTGGTGATGGGGTTGGCCAGAGCCTGGGAGAAACTCCTTCCTGTGAGAGTGCGCAGAAAACATGTTAGTGAATAAGCTAATATTTCCCAAACATAATTTTAATCAACGAGACTTGGGTTTGATGGCCGGTTTGATTGAACCTCTAAATTCGTATACCCTTGTGCGCATCACCATGATCAACACAAATTCACCTATGCAGGTGAAGGAGCATTTAGAAATCTATGGCATACTGAAAGGTGTGAAGGAAGATGTCCTTGAGAGTGTTGTGGCTGAAATGATTGACGAGGTAAGTTCTTTCTCAGTCATGCTTTAGCTTCTGGACATTAATCATAACAATACTTTAAGGCTTTAGTTATATCATGATTGAACTGTTAAAGGTTCAGTTGATCGATCTTAACCTAGTTTGTCTGCGCAAGAACGGAGGTCATTTACAACAAAGGTTGCCAGTGGTCATGAACGAGGGATTAAGAATAAGAGGAAGTGACAGTGAAAATAATGGAGATGAATATATGTAGGGAAGCCAGTGTGCGGGAAGATGAAGAACTTTGTTTCTTGGCTGTTACCAAGAGGAGTGTGCTGGGGAGAGGATGGAGAAACAATTAGTGGGTTAGGTTTATGGCGAAGAGGAAAAATAATTCCTTTCTTGCTATTACAGGCTTGTGTTTTTCCTTTAAGCCATTGGGTTTGGGTCGAAATGTAGAACTGAGTTTGAATGTTTTTCAGTTTTTTTCTGTAACGTACAGGCTGGCTGTTGGGAAGTTTAGTTATTTTCTTGCAGAGTTCTTAATTTGCTTATTTAGCCATGTCCAGTTCCTAAAATGTTTCCTAATTAAAATCGAGTTAGCTCACCCCCAAACCCAGCAAACACTCATTTACACATTTTTTTTCAGTTAATTTGTTTTGAAGAATTTTCCCTACGTAGTACCCATCTGAACGCAGTCTCAGATAGGTAGGGTTCTTCTAACTGAATTGAACAACAAATGATGCACACTAGCTTAGATGTTCCCTAAGACTTTAATGCAGCTTTATTTAAAATGCATTTTTTTTTTGAAATAGGTATCATTTGAGAAAGTATTTTAGTCTCTCCTTTATGCATAAACTGCACACATCTTATCAGCTCATCTTGAAAATTTATTTTTTTATAGGTTGGTTTGGCCGACAAAATTAATACTGTTGTTAGTGCCTTGTCTGGTGGTATGAAAAGAAAACTCTCCCTTGGAATTGCTTTGATAGGCAACAGTAAGGTAACTTGGTACTTGGTAGTTAGAGGTTATAGTATTTTATGCATATTTCTTGGTGACCTTTCCAGCAACTTACTAAGACCTTTTGCAGGTTATCATTCTTGATGAACCAACTAGTGGAATGGATCCTTATTCAATGCGCTTGACATGGCAGCTAATTAAAAAGGTCAAGAAAGGAAGAATTGTATTATTAACAACACACTCAATGGATGAAGCTGAAGTTTTAGGAGATCGTATAGCTATTATGGCAAATGGCTCTCTGAAATGCTGCGGAAGGTTGTTTCTGGTCTTATTTCTTCATGCCTTGTCACTTTGAAGACGATCCTTAATAAAGAACCTAGTACTTGACACTGGAAACTATTGCCGAATTCGTTAAAATAGCATGCTGTTATCTATTCTTCTTTCTTTAGATAATGAAGACTTAAATTTTTTGAGTGACTGTCATTGTGGGACTGGTGGCTCACATATCACATGCGCCTACTGTTACATAACACGGCCAATTTGAGACGATTTGGCTGAGATTTTGAACCCTGTTTCATGACTTCATCACGGAAGTCACTCTTATAACGCAAACGAGAATGGTGAAACGAAGCCAACCGAATACTTATTCTCAAGAAAATTATATGCTAGAATAACAGCCATCTTGCCTCGAAGAAGATTGGTGAATCCTCCTTGAGAAGTAGCTAGTACTTGATAAAACCTCTTGAAGAATCATCCTACTTCACCATTTCTACTTATGTGTCTGTCTCTCTTCATGTGTGTATTTATATATAAAGAGGAAGAGAGAAATACATATGTGCTATATAACCAGGCAACGCCAAACGGCATATTGATGGATCATGTTGATTGTTGACAACTTCATTTGCGCGAGACAGTGGGAGACGTAAAGGACTCTTACTTGATAGATAGTTACTGTGCTTCAATATTGCCTTAAAAATCATCTCCTTTCACCATTGTTTTCTTTATTCATGCCCGATTTCAGACATACGGAATTCCATTACTTTATTTACTACTGAATACTGAATAGTGAATATTCATTCATTGATACAGTTCTCTGTACCTGAAGCATCAATATGGGGTTGGTTATACCCTTACTTTAGTGAAGGTTAGCATTTTCCCTTGAATTAATGGGGATCTTATGTTCTAGTTTCACAAGAAATAATTAATGTTCTTGTTTTATCACTTCTTTTTTCCCTTTCAGACTGCCGCTGGTGCATCTTTGGCTGCAGATATTGTTAATCGACACATCCCTTCAGCCACAGTACTGAGCGAGGTACTGGACACAACTGAGAGTCTGCTTACTATGAAATATAAAAGACTTTTGCTGTAATGTCGCCGTAAATTTGGCCTCTGTCAGTGAGATTTTATTTATCCCGAATTTGTCACATATTTAATCAGTGCAATATTTTGCTTTATAGTTATTGGTGTACAGTTACAAGTATAAGGTAATTGATTATTTAAAATGATGTGGCACTTTGACATTTTCATTAGTAGATCAAACACTAATCTCATTAACTTTTTGTTTTAGGTGGGCACCGAGATATCTTTTAAGTTACCTTTGGCATCATCCTCTTGTTTTGAGGGCATGTTCCACGAAATTGAGAGCTGTATGAAGAAGTCAGCTTCCTGCTCCGATGCAGGGGTATATGAAAATGAGTGTGCTGGCATTGAAAGTTTTGGCATCTCTGTCACGACTTTGGAGGAAGTATTTTTGAGAGTGGCTGGATCTGAACTTGATGAAACGGAGGGCGTAGTGCAGAAAACAACTGTTGTTGGTTCTGTGATTTCTCAGCCGTCTGAATACCACGTGCCTAAAAAATGCACCTTTGCAAAGTTTTGTGGGAGTTTGAAGGAGTTCTTCATGTTTTTGTTTCTTATAGTGGCTAGAACTTGTGGACTGTTCTTTGCCTCTATATTGTGTTTGATTAATTCATTAAATATGCGATTTTGCGGTGCTTCTGTAATTACAAATTCTGACTTTTGGCAACACTCAAAGGCTCTACTGAAAAAGAGGGCAATATCTGCTCGGAGAGATCAGAAAACAATAGTTTTCCAGCTTGTAATTCCAGCGGTCTTCTTGCTTTTTGGTCTTCTTTTCCTTAAACTCAAGCCACATCCAGATCAGCAATCAATTACATTCACAACCTCGAATTTCAATCCTCTGTTACAAGGTGGTGGCGGTGCTCCAATCCCATTTGATCTCTCCTTTCCTATTTCAAAAAAGGTATGTTAATCGAGGTCTACTATTTACTTTTTGTATTTCCAGTAATTTTGTAAGTTATTGATGTCTTGCAAACAAATCTCATCTGCCCCCATTTGTAGAATGCATCTTAGATTTTTAGTAAATAGCGCTCTGAGAACATGTTGCATTTTCATTTACCGGCAGATGGTTGTCCTGTTTTTTAAAGTATCAAATGGCACTCTCTGTTTCAGATTGCATCTCACATAGATGGTGGATGGATTCAAGAGTTTAAACCAAGTCCTTACAGATTTCCCGACTCAGAAAAGGCGCTATCAGATGCAATAAAGGCAGTTGGGCCAAGCCTGGGACCAAAGCTACTCTCAATGAGTGAATTTTTGATGTATAGCCTAAACCAATCCTATCAGTCTAGGTTTGACCTCCGCTCCTGTGCAAATTATGATCTGATTTTGGCATTTTGACTTCTATGCGTGCTTCTTCTCGCTCATTTGGATTAATGAAATACTCCCTCTATTTCAATATGATTTTCCTGTTGCTTTTGGGCACAATATTTTAGGGAAGAGAAATATGTGGTTCTTATAGAGGGTGAGTGTGTAGGGGGAAGAGATGGAGTAATATTAGCCACATAATTTGTGTCAAAAAGGAAAGAGGAAGATCTTAAAGAAAAGGCCCAAAATGGAAAGGAAGAAGATGTTAGTGTAATGGAGGGAGTAATTAGCTTGATGCCTTTCGAGCATTGTTTTCATGGTGCTACATATATGTTACAATGTCAGGCCATTGTTGGAACAATTTACAATCAGAAAAGACATTCATTGAGTTTATTAAACAATTTGAACCCGATGCCTCTGAGATGGGGCTCACACATTTTAGCACTTTGTAGTTATAAAAGATTGGCATGCTGATTTTTGTTTTCCCTGACAAAAGTTTCAAACAGAACGTGACTAATTGACCCTAAACCCAGGCCATAAAAAGAATTGCTAGTACGAGTAATATGGAATTTAATGAAGAGGATACCTTGTCATCCAATTGGAGACATATCCCATAGGCATGTAAGATCACGCCTTCACTAATGTCATCGTCCTATATATCTGTGAATGCAATGAGTGAGGGTTCGGCCAACAGTAGCTCTAAAGTGAGGAAATATGAATGGGATCGAAAAACTCCCCCTGCTCATCTCTATGATAATGTTACTCCGACTCACGGAAGTATCGGACACGACACGGTGTCGGCTGTGTCTATTTAGTGCGAAGTTTTTAATTTTTTGGTCTAAAGGAAGTGTGCAAGTGTCGTGTCGTGTCGGACACGATACGTATCAGATACACGATATGGCAGCTAAGTGAGGTAGAGTAAGTTAAACTACAGGCACACTTCTTTGTTCTCTTTGATTCTTTGATGCCACTCTGTTTCTTTCCTGGCTTCTTTCTGACGATGAAAGATTGTAAACTGCGAAAGTGGTGGTCTTTTGTTTCTTTGTATTCTTTGAAGATCTCTTGGCGTCTATTGAAAATTGAATATAATTATAGCATCAAAGCAGACGGAAGCCCTAATTATCATATCTCCGTTTTGATTTTCTTAAATAAGTGATCACTTTTTATTTTGTAGGATTAACAACAGCAGTCCCAAATTAACCCTAAACCAAAATATCCAAATAGAAAAAGTCTAGTATTTTTTATAAGGGGCGTTTTAAATATTTTATTTCAGTTTGTTAATGCAAATTCTTATTAAAAATAATTTTGGGACAGATAAAGTGTTTAAAAAAAAAATACTCTCTTTATGTTGTTGATTCGCCCATATTTTCATTGTGTTATGTGTCTGGTTGTGAAGGTATGGTGCAATCATGATGGATGATGAGAATGATGATGGGAGTCTGAGCTATACAGTGCTACACAACAGTTCTTGTCAGCATGCTGCTCCAACTTATATCAACATGATGAATTCGGCGATCCTCAAGTTCTCTGCATCTAATGACAACATGACAATCCAAACACGTAATCATCCTCTACCATTGACAAAAAGCCAACACCTGCAGCGACATGTATGTCGTCATCTATAATAATACCTTTTATAACGTTGTGAGGATTGATTCATAGTTCTCCTTTCACTCCAGAACGGTTTTCTCTTCTCTTCGTTAAGCTTGTGAGAAATTTGACATCAAATGCCGGTGCTGCGAGATGACTATTATTTGTTCTTTTTTTAAGATAATATTTCTATGCGTCATGATTTTTTTCTTTTTCACGCCACTTCCGTTTTTTTCCTTTCTTTCTTTTTCTCCTGTCGAGATGAGAGTTCACTCATGACGGTTCCAAAGGATGATTCATGTCAGCCGACCCCAAAATCATTCTGGGACTAAGGCTCTGATGTTGTTGTTGTTGTATTGTAGGATTTGGATGCTTTTTCTGCTGCTATTATTGTGACCATAGCTTTTTCCTTCATACCCGCGTCATTTGCGGTTCCTATAGTGAAGGTAACTGTTTATTTTTTGTATTTAGTGCCCATCATGGACAGTCTGTTCTGTTTGCTAATAAATCGGTTACAACTACAATGGCTAGAACGGTTGTACGGCACTTTCAGTCGGAGGTGGATAAATAATGAAAGTGTGGAATAAGGAAATCACGATAAAAAGAAACAATATCAAACGAGGAGAAGCTTTTGAAAGAATGTTCAGTTTCAGATGGAATAAATACATTTTAGGAAAATCGGTCTCGAAACTAGAGAGTAATGCAGTTGCATCACATCTGAAAGACACAGAGAAAGTATTTTGAATGAACGGAGAAATCTTTGAATATAATTAAAAAAAATGTAGAAGTCAGCCGATAATACAATTTAACCCCATACAGCATACATGTGAATTTGTCGTCTTTAAATACCTTGAAACAGCATATTGTCTTGAATTCCATGTACAATTATTTTCTTTCGGTCACTCTAATCCGTATTTTTCTTGGTCCTCCTTTGTCCCTCGAAATTTTATCCTCACTCTACAAGTTTCTTAATTGGTATCTCACACATTGGCAGAATCCTGTTCCAGATCTTAATATTTTACGATTTTACAATCCAATTCTGTCATAGTTATAGAGGACTATGGAGAGGTGTTGCGCTCAGTGTAGTGGTTAATTGGACTTCTTTTTATGGATCATTATGTTGTACTGGTCTAGTTTTGATAGTATTATTCTTGATTCATTAGTCAATGTTTAGCGGTATATGTTAAATGTAGAATTTTACTATCAATACTGATGGTTTGAATGTTTGGTCTCAGGAGCGCGAAGTAAAAGCTAAGCATCAGCAGTTACTTAGCGGGGTACGTTGTTTGGTCTGAAGTGCTCTTTTATTCTCACCGTGGATGTTCTGTGTTCTGTCATCATAATGGCACACAGTTAACCCCCTCCCCCCCTACTCGACTTGTGATTGTGTGTACTTATTTGACTTTTCAGGTATCTATATTGTCATATTGGGTTTCGACCTACTTGTGGGACTTTATTAGCTTTCTGTTACCTTCATCCTTTGCAATAGCTCTCTTTTACATCTTCGGTAAGCCTACTACCTTTCGCATACTTCTCCTGAACTTCCATTATATGTTCATTCTTTGAAAGTTTGTGTCAAATTCGTTCTTCTTGTTAACATGTTACAACTTTGATAGTTTGGTATCTTCTTTTGAATATCATGCTTTGACATCACTTGAAATGGGAAAAATTGTGTTGTCCTTCTCTTTATTCCATGATATATTTGGTTCATGTATTTCGAAATGCTTTTCCCCATACATGGCATTGCACATAGTTGAGCTTTCTCCTCATCTCCCCCCTAGCCATCAACATTCCTTTTCGTATTATTACCCGCTTGGCCAACATAAGACTCCTCCATATATATAAAGGATGGCGACACAAATCATCATCAAGCAATTTGCAATTTCGGTGGTATCTAGCCTTTACAAACCTTGCCACTAGTGAATCCATTAACATTAAACATCACAATTTGTATATTGTACGGTACAAAGACTTTATCATCTCCATTTTCAGCTTCATGCCTTTTTGGAAGAGTTGACGCAGAATGTTTTTTCATCGGAACATTAGCTTGTTAGTATGCGTATGCAGTTACATGCTAATCTTCTGCTTTACTTTTTTCTCAGCCTTGTACTTCTGAATTATATATTTCACGTGTTCACAGGTTTGGACCAGTTTGTGGGAATAGGATGTATATGTGCAACTATTATGTTGTTTCTGGAGTTTGGGCTAGCGGTCGCATCTTCAACATATTGCTTGACCTTTTTTTTCTCCGACCACTCTTTGGCTCAGGTTAGTCTATTTTCGTGTCACGTTCTGCACGAGCAGGCTTATTTTATTCTTCTCTGACCATACATCGTTGATTCGTTGTACTCCTGCAGAATGTGATTCTACTGGTTCACTTTTTCACTGGACTCATTCTAATGGTAATCTCATTTATAATGGATGTAGTAGAAACAACTGCTGCTGCCAATTCTTATCTCAAGGTTTTTATTCTTTTATTCTGTTCTCATAAGGTTTTTTCTGTTTTATGAACTCTGTGTGAAGGGCTGCACAGAAAGTTGATATATATCTATTTATGAATGACATTTAGCAAAAGCGGGGAAGTGGCAAATAAGCCCCATACGTTACCCCTATGTGCAAATAAACCCCACAACTTTCATTACATGCAAATTAACCCCGTATGTTTAGCAATTGGTGCAATTTGGCCTCATTTAATTAATTCACCTGATTTCTCCCTTCTCTTATTTATTTCTTATTTAGTTTCTTTCATTTTTGTAAGAAAAATTTAGTTAATTGACCAATCTACCCCTGCACATATTCTCTCACTTGAACCTCCAACACTACGTAAACGCTGAACCATCACCACCACGTGACACCCTCTTCAACCCACTACACGGAAACAACCTAGTTTCACTGGCGTACTACCTTGACCCGCGCGATGTCGACCTAAGGCACATGTCATCCAACACCGAGGACGCAACTTAGTCAGTTTAGTAGTAGCAAGGGCGGTCGGAGGTGGAGTGTGTCAAACTTGCTGTGGTGGTTGATGGTGGATTTGAGATAATCTCATGCTTGTGGTGGTTATAGGTGGTGAAGATCTTGGTGTGGTGGTACAAAGGTGGTGGTATGGTAGGTGATAAAACGAAGGGTTGATTTGGGTTTTCACAAATTAATAATCATGTTAATTCAGTTTTTATGTTTTAAATTATAAAAGTTTAATATTATAACTGAATTGCACCAAATTATGAAGTTATAGGGTTAATTTGCACATATTGAAAGTTAAGGGGGTAATTTGATTGTGTCATATCATAAGAATAACTCAATTTCATTGCATATATTGCAAGTTAAAGCCACTAGCTTTTATAATTGGGTAGTGTTGTTTTTATCTTTATTTGTAGCAAGACTCTACAATGATTATAGTAAGAGATGCCTTATATCAACATGTCAATTTGATAATTAAAGTGTACAAGTCTGTCACGAAGATGTATCTAATATATAAACGAACTGCTGTTCATATCACTATAGTGATCTTCGTTCCTTTGATTTGCATGTTTGTAAACCAACAGTGTAGCATAATAATTCATCAGTCATCAGGCTCTTAGAAGCAGGGTAACCACAGAAAATGCACATGACAATTGTATTGGGACGTGCTTTTTCACATATGGATTTTACTCTTTCACCTACGTCTTTTACAATTTTAGCCTTGTCATTTTTTTCATTCCATCACCCAATTGATTTTTTGCTCCTTCCCTCATCTCTCTTTACCACCAACACCACCATTGTTTTGCTCCAATCAGTTTAGCCATTGGTCGACGTTGCTCTGGCCGACCTCACTGAAAAGTGAAAAGAAGAAACAAGAAAAAGGAAATAAAGTAATGGAGAATGAAATTTGGCCGAATAATGATCTCTGGATCAATTCCTTGAATATTGGAACGAAATCAATGAATGCGACTACGTTTAACATTTGGGTGAAGGATGATGAAGATGAAAGTAATTGCTAGGTGTAGCCAGTGGATAAGGGAATCTCACAACTCACTCAATACAAATTATGGAGTATCATTAAATCTTATCAAATGCAGCGAACGCACGCAGCAATCTCACGCACCAGTCCCTAACCGCCGGCACCACTATCCACCACGCCTTCATTGATAACAATTGATAAACAAGTAAACATTAATTTCATTAATTAACAAACCCCAATAATTTCAACAAAACATATTAGTAATTGTTAAAACGCAAAATTACTTTACCAACTGAAGAATTATAAATTTATAATCCATTATTCAACCTTTTTGAACAATTAGATTTAATTTTAGGGGAAAAATTATATACGAGACTTAATTTGTCTAGGTTTAAGAAAACGGTATAATATGGAAAATTAATGAAAAAATGTATGTGAAAGAGTAAAGTCCGTATGTCAAAAAGTAATTCCGATCGTTTTTATTTGATGGAACCGGTCTTCCTTTTTAAAAACTTTACTTTGTAATCTAATTTGATTATTTCATTAAGTTTTTCCTTACACTTATCTTTTGCCAGAATGTTTTCAGACTATCACCTGGTTTCTGCTTTGCTGACGGACTTGCGTCACTTGCTCTTCTACGCCAAGGGATGAAAGATAAATCCAGTCATGGGGTTCTTGACTGGAATGTTACCGGTGCTTCTATTTGTTATTTAGCTGTTGAGGTTGTTTTCTTATCACAAACTTTCCAAAAAGTGTGATGGTATCCTCTGCTGACGGACTTGCGTCACTTGCATTTGTGTTTGTTAATTTTTGGGTGATAGATTATTATAGTACCCTCTGCTAGGCAGAAGAGCTAAAAGGCGGGGTCACTTTATGCCCGAGAACAAAAGAAAACAAGTGCAGTGTTACTAAAACTGTACTGGGAATGATGATTGTTTTAGTCTATCTCTATCATTTTAGTCATTTGTCAGGTTTCCTTCTGGAATCAGGATTAAGCTGTTTCTGATGGGTTTATTTCTCGTCGATGTTCTTGTAGATGAAACAGCTGTTCATTCCATACATCATTTCTCTAGGGTTTCTTTATCTCATCCAAAAATTAGAAGCGTATGAAAATCAGTCAGCAACATAAGAGTAGCTGCAATTTAGGCATTTTTTTGGCAGTAGCACTGTATTCTATTGAGATAACATAACTTAAACTAAAAGGTCAAATTTGATGGAAAATGCAGTAGTAATTCTTGTGATTTGAATGAGAAATGTACAATGTTTTAACTTTGTACACTTTTTTGGGCACATTGCAGAGCATCTTCTATTTTCTATTAGCACTTGGACTCGAAGTAGTGCCTCCTCATAAATTATTTCTCCATGTAATTTGTTGCTGCTGGGAAAGAATCAAAGGTTTCGGTTCTGGGAATGCCAGTGACATTATAAAGCCTCTATTGAGTTTTCCAGATGCTATATCTCTTGACCTTGATGAGGATGTAGATGTTGCAGCAGAGCGGAACAGAGTGCTTTCTGGAGCTGCTGATAGGGCCATTTTATATTTGCACAACTTACGGAAGGTATCACTTTTCTTTTGTTCTATTTTCCCTTTCGTGTAGTGCATATTTCAGTATATTGTGATAATTATCTGTGGAACTGTTAGGTGTATCCTGGTCGAGAACAAATCCCAAAAGTTGCAGTTCAATCATTAACTTTTGCTGTCCATGAAGGAGAATGTTTTGGTTTTCTAGGAACAAATGGCGCTGGAAAGACAACTACACTATCAATGTTATCTGGTATGTATTCCAAGACATGGAAACTGGAGAACCAACTTGTAATTATACGATGGCTACTTTATTGCTAATTTAATTACCTTGATTGAGCACCTCTTAACCATTGTGCTTCTATTCTATTTGTTGTTCTCTTCAATTTCATACGCTATTCACGTGTAATATAACCAGGAGAAGAATATCCTTCTGGGGGAACTGCCTTTATTTTTGGAAAGGACATACTCTCAGATACCAGGGCTGCTCGCAGACATGTGTGTCTCAATGATTTTCGCTTGATTTTACTAAAATAGTTTGTTTCATACACGCTGATGCTTTCTGCTCCTTTAGACTGATTATTCTCATGTCCGTTACAGATTGGTTATTGTCCCCAATTTGATGCTTTGTTAGAACATTTGACCGTCAAGGAGCATCTTGAGCTGTATGCGAGAATCAAGAGAGTGCCGACCCATAGAATTGAAGAGGTATGTGAAGCTGTAAAATGTTTTTTTTTGAAGAACCCACAAGGGTTTTATTTATTGCTAATAAATTTGCTTCGGCAATACAAACTATGTTAGCAAGCGTAGAATCAATCCAGCAACGCTTTCCAATATCTCATGGGACAAAAATGGCTAAGGAATGCACAACCCTATTAAACTGCCTACGAATGAAAGAACAAGATACATAAACAAAATACGACATAACAGAGTAAATGTCACTATAAATAAGGAATAAATCACTCCGCCCCTTCTTCCGATGTTTAATATCTTCGATCACAATGAAACAATCACTCTCTAACACCACCATCTTCACGCCATATCGACGAGCCTACTGTGAGTCTTTGAGTATGGCCATTGCTTCGGCAAACATAGGTTCCCATTCGTCTTGAATATTTGTTTAATGTATTTGTAGTTGTTTTCCGTCAAAGGTTTTTCTGTTTCATGTTTGAACGGCTCAACTGTAAAATATTGGCTAAGTTCAGTGTGTTCTGAATTTACACATGGGCTTTGTCTTAGTTCTTGTGATTAACTGATTGACTAGCTCACCTTTTGTAATATCTGTCCTTCAAATATATCTGTATTCTGCATGGATCTAATATTACAACTATTCTACAAGTATTCTACAAGTATGGATATTACATTATAACTAATCTACAAATTTGGCCTAACCATGATGGTTTTAGGTGGTTATGGAAAAGATAGTGGAGTTTGACTTGCTGAGACATGCCAGCAAACCATCTTTTTCCCTAAGTGGCGGAAACAAGCGCAAGTTATCTGTGGCAATTGCTATGATTGGAGATCCTCCTATCCTCATACTAGATGAACCATCCACAGGTACTTGAATGAACTAGTAGGTAGTGCCTTAGTGGGTCACTGGCTCACTGCTTTCAAATTTTACTCCTATAATGTATCATTTCGTTATTACCCGTTTTTTACCTTATATTGAAATTACTTTCCTGTTCTTCTCGAAATTCATTTTCCCACTTCAATGGAGACAAAGGCTCACTATTCTTCTGCTATGAACATATATTGTGATAAACCAAAATGACTCACCAGACTACCTGCACAGCTGCACTTCTTGTATTGTGACATAGCACTTAGTCGATGCAATTTTTCAATTTCTATGATGGAAAAAGTCTCTATGTTTTCAACAAAGTTTAGATTGTCTGTATACATTTCTCTTCATACCTCCTTCTAAAGGTTCAATGCTAAGCTATTATTTTCTGCTTTCTGTTGTCACGTGTCATGTAAATGGTGATGTTGAAAAGCATTCTTATATGAGCCATGCAGAAGTTTTAACGGGGAAACCTATTTTAACCTTCTGGGTTTCCGGCACAAGAAACTACCCATCACCTATACTTAAAATGGTTATGGATAATGTCACCCTTGTCAGGTATAAGTATAATATCGATATATAGCCACCCTCATTGTAGCGTGCAGCTATGGTCTGAGGCTTTGAGCTCTTGGTAGAGGCTCTTTAGTCTGACGCTAGGCCTTCAAAAAATCTTCCCACATCATTACTTATTACAATCAAGGCTTTTGTTTCTTTGATATGTTAATGGCTAGGAGTTCACCTTCCGAGGTCCTGTTCCAGAAACATCATAAACTTTATGGGTATAGTCTACGAGTGAGCCCACCTCATCGATCATACTGCTTCCTCTCTCTAGTTATATTCTGTGTTCTTACCATTTTTATTAACATGTCTTCATGCAGTATTTAAGGAAGACAAATATTTGTTGCCTTGAGTTTGCAGTGAAATTGGCTTTATTAAAGTAGTGGTATAGTTTTACTGAACTGCTTATTTCAAAAGAGGCTCAACTAAGTGTACCTGTTCTTTGTATTGTCCCCTGTAGGTATGGATCCTTTAGCAAAACGATTCATGTGGGATGTCATTTCACGCCTATCTACTAGACGAGGAAGAACAGCTGTAATACTCACTACCCACAGCATGAATGAAGCGCAGGCTCTATGCACCAGGATGGGAATTATGGTAAGCAGAATATCTACTGTGCGTTCTATAGTTAATTTCCAGTCAAGCTTCTAATTATCGTGCTCTATTTGGTGGATGGAGGTTGGTGGACGATTACGGTGCATTGGGAGTCCCCAGCATCTGAAGACACGTTTCGGTAATCATCTAGAGCTAGAGGTACTATTTTCTCTATCGTGTACTCCATTCCTTCTTGAGAAGATCATTGTATAATATTGGACCATGGTGGAGTGAGAGAGCAACTATTTGACAGTAATTATTGTATCTTTAATCAGGTGAAGCCAACAGAAGTTAGCTCTTCACATCTTGAAACTCTGTCACTGATGATTCAGGAGAAGCTTTGTGAAATTCCGTCTCATCCCAAAAGCTTGCTGAGTGACTTGGAGACTTGCATAGGTGCGACTGATATAACACCTGACAGCGCCTCAGTTTCTGAAATTAGCTTGTCTAGGGACTCTATAATCATGATAGCTCGTTGGCTTGGTGATGAAGAACGAGTGATGGCTCTAATTAATTCAAAAGCAGCATCTGATGGGATTCTAAGTGAACAGTTGTTTGATCAACTTCTCCGTGAAGGTATCAGACTATCAGCAATTCTCCCAGTCTTTTACTATTTTTGTCTCAACTCATTGGTTAAGCGAGTTGTAGTTGCCCAATCTTTCTATGCTTGGGCGAATTGATACCTTCTTCCATGTACGGCTTTCACGTCTTCAACCTATAGGATCTTTATTGTTTTCCTATCTATGAAGGAGGATATTTCCCATTTACAGCTTGTAGAGCTTATAACTTATTGCGCTCATATGTGCCGTGCATGCCTTGAATTTGCTTTGTAGGTGGCATTCCGTTGCTAGTGTTCTCTGAATGGTGGTTGACGAAGCAAAAGTTTAGTGCAATAGACTCCTTCATCCTGTCATCATTCCCTGGTGCCACGTTTCAGGGGTGCAATGGGCTGAGTGTCAGATACCAGGTACGAAGAACCGAGCCAGTTCATTTTTAATTCGTCCTTGATACCAATACATACCTTTTGCCATTCTGCAGTTCTTACATGTCACTATAAGTATTACTGATGTGGGTGATAGAATATTGTAGACGAGGGATATTATAAGGTCCATATGTTGCATTAATGATGACATGATAGGCAACCAGAAGCAATCAAGTACTGTTGAACTGCTTTCGTGTAATATATATGTTGTGTCTGGTTGAGCTCTTGAGGTTTTATTTGTCAGACTCGAAAAGTTGGATGTGACCCATTTATTCCTTGCATTGTCTATTGTTATACTGTAGTTCTTTTTTCTATAACATTACTTGTCTTTCTATCAAATAATTACTCAAGTGACAAAGTGTTTTCCAGCTGCCATTTTGGGAGGATTTGTCTTTGGCTGATGCTTTCGGTCACATAGAACGAAACAAGTAAGAACCACAAAGCTTATGTGTCATCCTTGAAGTTTTTTATTTTTTATTTTTTATTTTTTTGCTACTGGCCTACTGCTTATTGAGAGAATTCCTTTTCAGGACTCAAATTGGCATCGCGGAATATAGCATCAGTCAATCCACTCTTGAAAGCATCTTCAATCACTTTGCAGCCACCTCATGAGGAAGCATAACCACTAACATGGACAAAATTCAGTGTTTTGAAATGGACTTCCGAGGTTAGTTTTGGTTTAATTTGGGTCCGCTCTGAACTGAAGCCATTGTGAAGTTTGTTCGAGTGTTGTACATTGTTGCAAGCTAACCTCGAGGTTCTTCAGTGTACATGACTTGAACAAACTGTAGATATATCTTTGCCCTTGTTCACAAGCCATTGTAAAGTGTGTTCTTCACTTTTTGCGTTGCATATTCTTCAGATTGATATGGAATATTAATGAATCATTGTAATGTGGTCGCAGTATTTCACTGGCAGAAACATTAATGGAGTGGAACACAATTTGTATATTTTGCTGTAAGCAGGAAACTAAACTTTCCGATGTTACTTTACTCGTGTATATAATGGTAAACTTGTGCCAGATTGAGATCATAATTCATAAATATCATTTTACATGTGAGAACTTGTATCTGGTGTTTGGTAGAAGAGGCATGTAATCCGCCTTTTTCGTATGAATATAGACTACAAAACCTTACTTAGTACAATTGTCTTGAAGTTCGGGCCACCAAAACAGCTGATGTCACTTGAAGGTTGGTCTACGTCAGTCGCAAACCCTGCCTGTTTCATCCTGCCTCAATCCGGTTTATTCATTCAGTAATCCCTGTCGATGTCACCCTTCTATTTTTTTCCTAGTTTAGTTGGTTGGCTTAGATAAGGGTTTCTAGTTAAGGATCGAACTATCATAAAAAAAACAAGGTAAGGACCTTAAGTAGAAAATTTTACATTTAAGAACCTACAATCCATATTTGCAACTTCCTCACGTGGATATTCATCCACCCAAAACTAAATGGCTTTTTTTTTTTTTAAATTTACGTTGTGGCAAGGATATGGTTGAATTTAAGGTGGGATATGTATCATAAGCTATCAACTGCTTGCCCAATGGATATTCGGTTTTGATTTTTGCAGTACGATTTTTATTCAACATAGTACACTTTTCCTATTTAGCCCTCAGTTCTGTCTTTTTTTTCCCTTGTGTACTACATAATGACAAAAGCAGAGAATTTTTTTAAAAAATTACTACATTCAGTTTAACCGCCATGGACAACCACCACTAACACAACACTAGACACAAATCTGAGAAATTGGAAATCACCGCTTGTGAGTTCTCTAACAATGGTGGAAACACTATTTGTAAAGGCCTTTAATTTCCCAGCACTCTCTCCCTCCGCCATGCACACCCACCCCTTTACCGTTGCCGGTTGTCGCCAGGTCAACCAGCCACCTCATACGCCGCCCATCCTAGGCCGTCCGCACCGCCAACCTGCCACCAACAACAACCAATCTCCCAAATCCATAATTTATGACTTAACCATAAATCCTAAACTAAACCCAAAAAATTCTAGATAGAACATAAATAACATAAATATGATTGGTAATTATACAACTAACAAGTTAAATACATGTTTTATGTTCAAATAATCATCCATAGTTGAAAAAATATGATTAATTCAAGATGTATATTATTACTAAATTGAGAGAATTATGTTTTAAGAGAGTTTTTGAAGAATTGAATGAAAGGGTAACAAATGGAAAAAATCGTGTAAAAAGCACTGAAATGAGTAAAAAAACGTATTGCGAAAATAGACTACGAAAAAAATAATCCCTTAAAAAGAAACTTTGCAAACTTTATTGAGGTTTTATTGGCAAAGTAATCTACTAATCCATAGCCCACTAAGAGTCTAACATAAGAATTTAATTGTAAAACTTTTTTCTCTCTCCAGGGTTTTTTATGTGGATTTTTGTCGTGGCGTAGTGTACGTTTCCTCCTCCATCCGAAGGCTTTGTTTACGTTTTTTTTTTACTTAAGTTCTCTTTTTTTTTCGTTTTTTTTCTTTCGTTTAGGGTTTCGTTTGTTTGTCTTGAGGAAGGTTAGGGTTTCTGTGGTTGTTTTTTTGGGAAGTATGGGTAGTCGGAAAGGTAAGAGGTGATGGGGAGCGAGACTTTCGTGTGAGAGGAAGGTGGTGGTGGTACGGACGACGGGAGGAGTGCGCAGGTGATGCTGGTGGGTCGTTTATGGGCGTCGAAAGCAATAAACACAAAGGCGTCGGTTGAAACAATGATTAAACTTTGGAATCCTAAATATCCAGTTGTGGGTAACATAATCGATGCAAAGACAAAACCTTTGTTTTTAAATTTGATGATGCTCGAGACAAAGCGAAGCTGATCGAAGGACAACCATGACACTTTGCTGGTGGACCGGCTGCTGGCCAACCGGTTGTGAACCCTTTCTTTATTCTCTTTTCTTTCTCTTCTTTGGCTGAGTCAAGGAGATGGGGTTCCCAGCCAGCCAACCGGCCGAGGACCCCTGTTGGTCAGTTCTTCACTTTTCCTCCCTTATTTGCATCAAAACCGCTTCGTTTGCTCTCGTTTCTAAAATCCCGCCTCATGTCCTACAAGATGGAAACCAAATATGCAGAATAGGGGAAACATGCAATAATATCAAGCAATGGCACACAAAACGAGATTGAAACATGATCAAAACGAAGGGAAAATAAACAAGGAAAATAATGAGTAAATTGAGACTCATCAGATATAAAATAAATATTCTATAGTATATGAAGATATTATCACAATCTTTATTTTGATAATTAACTCCTAATACTAAAAATACCAAATCATTAATAGATATAAAAATATTAAAATTTCGGTGTCTACAGACGCCCCCTTGCGACTTATTGTTGAAACTTTGATGTTGAATGCAACTTTCTCTCGAAACTTGCTACTAAACTTGATCCTTGGAGAATGAAGATGAAGAGCGAAAATTGTGCCACCGGGCGTGCCAATTTGTAAACCATAAAATTACGAACTTGCAATAATGATAAAGAGGAAGAAAAATAATACGGAAAACGAGAATTTCATTTTATTATCGAAAGATTGAAGGTTACGATTTCCGTAACTCTCTTGATTCCATCTCTAGGGAATTTAGGGTTTCGATAGTGCTACGAGGGTCTTATCCGACTTAGTAAAATGGAGTCATTTGAGTTAATCCATGTGCTCTCCTCCTAACCCTAGAGTCGAAGTGTATTTATAGTCTAGTAGTTTAGAGGGTAAAATATAAAATAAATATTCTATAGTATCTTACGATATTAATCACAATTTTTATTTTGATAATTAACTCTTAATACTAAAAATACCAAATCATTAATAGATATCCAAATATTAAAATTTCGGTGCCTACAATCATGCTTTACTAATCAGTCATATATAATACTAGTTTAGCACCCGTGCAAAAATGCACAGGTATATGTAGATAATATTTGTAAATAAGTTTTAAACCTGTATACTATAACATTATATTAGTCGAAATGTAAATTTTTTTCAATAAACGATATTACATAGAAATATGTATCCCGAAATCAACCTTAATGAATGACATGATGTAATTAACAAATAGAAAAGAATTATTACTTACTCAATTGCTAATTAGCTAATTTTCATAGTTTAGAGTAAATGATTCTTTCTAATCATTATAATAATCAAAATATTTAAATAATCTATTTTTTTTTGTTTTTTTAATACAATAATATCGTCATTAAAATATGCTCCCTTATCGCGTATAGATCATGAACGAACTCTATTAGTTGGGTAGCTTCTATTAGCTACACTACACCAAAGCTAAAAAGTTGGAAAAATTTTATCATTAGTTTTTATAAAATACTAATATAAATTGAATATGATTAAAATATCATTTTAAAAATATTTTTTCTTTTAGAAAAAAAAATTAATTAAAATGTTTAAAAATTTTCTTGACCCGTATTCTAAACCTAAACCGATCCATTGCCCGTATGGTCGACCCGTATTATGACCCGATCCGTTTGATAGGTCTATGCATAATACATCACCATCAAATAACTACTTCGAGTCCCTCAACTTCCATCTCAATAAGATAGAATACATAAATTGTGGAATACAAATGTGAAATGTATGTATAAATCATGTCCGTTCTCGTAAATCAATTAATTTTGAGGGTACATAAAATTATGTTATTGTCAATACGATATCGTATTGTATAGCCATGATGAGTTTGGTACGTCATACATTCATATTTTTTACTTGTAAACTTATTCCTAATTTCGGGTCCAAAACAAAACCCTGGCCAAACGGGCGCATAATCGTTATGACGTAGCCGCGAAGGGAACATATTAACCCTACGTATATTCATAACTGTCTTAATTCACTTATCTAACTATGATTGCAGGTCATCTTCCCATTACTTTTATTTTGACATCTTTCAAACCTTTTTTTTTGTAAATAAACATGGTGTTTGTCATGTATTGTCAAGTATTAGTCAAATATAAACTATTTTTTATACATCTGATATTTTATGTAACATGCGATACTTTTTATGCAAAATTATTATTATTGCAACAACCCTTAATATATCACAAAGTACGAAAAGTTAAATTAACATTCAATATATTGTGTAATAGTCTATACTTTTTATGTGAAACAAAATTTTAAATATAAATCTAATATTGAGTAGAGATAGAATATATTTTACAAATAAATTTATATATGCACGCATCATTTGGTCTTTACAAAGATATATTTATTTATTAATGCATTAACAAGAGTATTTGATAGAATTGGGTTGTTATATCTTAAATGGGTGATATAAATATTTAACTTTGCTCTATAACATTTCTTATAAAATATATAAATAATTATATTAAGAGTCCATATATTTAAGAGTCAGGCAATATCTTAAATGAGGATTTAAATATTTAACTTTGCTCTATAACATTTCTTAATAATTATATTAAGAGTCCATATACATTAACACGAACAAATACTTTTAATATAATGTTAAATATATGGACTCTTAATATAATGTTAAATATATTTTATCAATCGGGAATATGCATTTTATTTATACTTTCGGCACGTATTTCTATGCGTTTTCGTGACTTTTAGTTGCTATTGCTCCCGAAACGGTTTACTTTGGCATTTCTATGTTTTAATTGTAGGAATATGCGGAAGTGAGCAAAACCGAACTTTAACCGTCCTCCGGAAGTTATTTTAAGTGTTCACGCGAAGCAAGGATCCGGATTCTTAGCCAAGTGATGCGTATAAGCCAAATTAAAGCTGGAACATACAGGAATGGGTCGACCGACCTACTCATGAGGTCGACCGACCAGCGCGTATATTTCAAAAGGCCTGACTACAGCACCTGAGGTCGACCGACCCACATATGAGGTCGACCGACCTGGCGACAGATTCCGCGTTTTTTTATTTCGGCTTTACTCTTTTAATCTTGTAATTAGGAGTCTATTTAAGGACGCCTAAACTCTAGAATTAGGTTAAGCAGTCCAGATTAGAGAAAACCCCTAAGTTTAGAGAGAAGACTTTCCTAGCTTTCATCTTTTGTTCTTGAATTCCAATTGAGTTTTGTAAGTTTGCTACAATTTAATCTTTCCTTGTCAATTAACTTTGTTGTTCATCTTATTAATGCTATTCAATCCATGTTTCTTTCTTTTGAATTCTCATCTTTAATCATGTTAATTCCTTTGATGTTCTTCAATATTGTTATTGTTAGTTTTATGATTGAGATTATGCATAGCTAATTCTTGTGATTAGGAATTAGGGGAACCATGGCAAAGACTTGATTTTGATAGTTTTATGATTAAATTACCAATCCCCCATTGTTGTTGGTGAACTAATTCTTTAAGATTGAAAGATTGTTAGGATTAGTTTAACAACAACTTTGGGATTGCCATATGAACGAAAGTTTAGTGCTTTTCTAGGAACCCTAAGACCGTAAGGATTGGGTAGAATATTGACCTAAAGGTTTATTCTTTGTTCCTTGTGATTGTGTTGTTTGGTTATTTTACCCTTCATTGACTTGTTTTAACCATGGGGAACCGAAGTTCCTAATCTCCTTTTTACCTTGTTTAAATTCTCTTGTTTATTTTGCTTTCTTAGTTGCTAGTTCAAATCTTAAATCAAACCCCCCTTTTGGTTACTTTCAATAGACTTTAAATTCACAAACATAATTAACCTTGTCTCTCTGTGGTTCGACCCTTGACTTATCCTATCTAGTTTAAGCTGAGGTTTTTATAAATCTTATCTTTGACACCCACAACGACGGGTGTCAAATTTTGGCGCCGTTGCTGGGGAGACGGTATAATTTTGTTTGTAGATTTTTAGTTTATTTTTCTTGTCTTAAGGAACTTAGGTTCCTTAAGACCATTACTTACCTTTTCTTCTAGTGTTGTTTTTGCATATTAGAAGACAGGTTTTTGAGAGGAAGGCTTGAGTACTCTCATATTTAGACATGGCTACTATTTATGACCACTTACAACCAAAAGTCCAAGATTTACCGAAGGGGTTCACCTTGCCTACTCCTACAACTGGTTCCTTTGAGCTCCACCCGAACTACATCATTCTGGTGGAGCGGAATCAATTTTATGGTCTACCCGACGAGGATCTGTTGAGGCATGTTGAGACATTCACGGATTATTGCTGTTCCATACATGTACCTGCCGGGGTGACTCAGGATGAGGTGAAGGCAATGATGTTCCTTTATTCATTGAAGGATGCCGCGCGAGATTGGTACTGTTACCTTGATTGGGTAGCTGAGAAGGTTACGGATTGGGCTTCCTTGGCATTGGCTTTCTACAAAAAATACTTCCCTCTTGCGAAGGCCAATGACTTGAGAAGCCAAATTACTAACTTTCAACAAGGACCGGATGAAGAATTTTGTGAAGCATGGAGTCGGTTCAAGAAATTGGTCCGTTCTATCCCTCACCATGGTTTTCCTCAATGGTACTTGTGTAACCAATTTTACAACGCTCTCTACGATGATTATAAGGTGATTCTTAATGCGGCCGCCAATGAAAGATTCCAGAACAATACCAACCATATGAAGGGTTGGAACACCATTGAAGACATGGCGGTGCATAGGGCCGAACTTGGGAGTTCACGTGGGAATTCGCGAAGGTTGAATGTGGAGATGGATAGAGTTTTAGCTCTTGAGACAACCGTTGAAGCCCGTTTTGAAAAGCTTGAGGCAGCCCAGCTGAAGCTTGAAAGTGCGAACCTAGTTACTACGGTTGACAACACGGGTGAGACTGCGAAGTTGAGAGAGCTTGTTCATGCTCTAATGAAACAAGTATTGGAAATGGAAAAGGCTCAAATGGCTTATAGGAAGACTTTTGAAAGCCGATTAGCAATCTTAGCTGCTAATCAGATATCTAGCTCTCCAGTCGGTTGTGAGAGTTCCATGGAGACATTAAATGCTATAAATCTTAGGAGTGGTCGTGCTTATGAGGGACCAACCCCAAAGGATGATTCTGCTGCAATTCAGGACGAAGAAATTGATCCCGTGCACAGGTCAGGAGGTCGACCGACCACAACATCAGGTCGACCGACCTCGACACCTGACGTGAGATTAGTTTCTGCAAAACAGAAAATTTCCGATAATACAGCGTCTGGTCGACCGACTGCTATACCAGGTCGACCGACCAGTGTTCCTGAGCAGATTACAACTTCTAATCCTGAATCGTTGGATCCTTCCCTAATTCAAGACCTCACTGAGATTCTACAGCTGAAAAAGCCAAAGGTTGCTGATCCTACGACTAGTGTTACCGTTCCATATCCCGAACGATTGAAGAATTCCAAAGAGGATCGGAAATTCGGTAAGTTTTTGGAGATGGTGAATAATCTTGAGGTAACCATCCATTTCACTGACTTAATTACCCAGGTACCTTCTTATGCTAAATTTATGAAAGATATCTTGAGTCGTAAGAGAAATTTTCAGGACGAAGGTGCTGTTGCTTTTGTGGAGGAATGTTATGTTCTTTCACAAAATAATATAGCACCCAAGTTGAAAGACCCAGGTAGTTTTTCTATCCCTTGTACTATAGGTAATCATGTTATAGGGAAGGCCCTTTGTGATCTAGGGGCTAGTGTCAGTGTTATGCCATATTCTGTTTGTGAAAGACTTAACTTAGGTAGACTTAAGGTCACCAATATTACCCTACAGATGGTTGATAGATCAACCCAAAGACCATTAGGGGTCTTAGAGGATGTCCCAGTTAGAGTGGGAAAGTTCGTTCTTTATTCCTGTTGATTTCGTTGTTTTAGACATTGCTGAGGATAGTCAAATACCTATTATTTTAGGTAGACCATTTTTACACACAGATGGGGCTGTAATAGATGTCAAACGCGGGATCATTACTTTAGAGGTTGGAGATGACACTATCGAGTTCAGTCTTGCCCATAAGGCAACTACTCTTACTAATGATACTTGTTGTTCCGTTGATATTATAGACAGGAATGTTATCCTTAACTGGAGGGAATCCTTGACCAAGGATCCCTTAGATGATTTGACAGTTTTGGATAAGTGTGCAGGTAATCCAGCTGAGGATGCTGAAGAGCTGGATGTGATGGAAGCAGAGATAGATGAATATGAGCTTACTGAAGAAGAGAATGAGAAGCTCATAAGCTTGGCTAATGCAAAACTGGTAAACATGTGCTATTCTATTAGTACTGATTCTGTTCAGGCCGTTGAGGTAAAGGTACCAGAGCGTAAGCCACTTCCTCCTAATCTTAAGTATGTTTTCTTAGATGATACTGAACAGTACCCTGCGATTGTTAGCTCTAAACTTGACCCTAACCAACTTTCTGCTTTGATGACTGTTCTCAAAAAGAATAGGAAAGCTTTAGGTTATTCTTTAGATGACATTAAGGGCATAAGCCCTGATGTTTGCATGCATAGGATAGAGTTAGAGGAAGGGCATAAGCCCTATAGACAGGGACAACGTAAGTTGAACCCTAAGATGCAGGAGGTAGTTATGGCTGAGGTAATGAAACTCCTTGATGCAGGTATTATCTATTCAGTTGGCAACTCCAAGTGGGTTAGCCCGGTTCAGGTGGTTCCTAAGAAAGGAGGGACCACAGTGGTTAAAAATGATAAAAATGAACTAATACCCACTAGAGTAGTAACTGGGTGGCGGATGTGCATTGATTATAGACAGTTAAATGCCGCCACCAAGAAAGACCATTTCCCCCTTCCTTTTGTTGACCAAATGACTGAAAGACTTGCTTCTAATAAATTCTTCTGTTTTCTAGATGGTAATTCAGGTTTTTTCCAGATTCCCATCCATCCTGATGATCAGAGTAAGACTACTTTTACATGCCCACAAGGTGTTTTTGCATATCCCAGGATGCCTTTTGGGTTATGTAATGCTCCTGCCACCTTTCAAAGGTGTATGATGGGTATCTTTTCTGACTTTATAGAAAACATCATGGAAGTATTTATGGATGATTTTTCTGTTTATGGTAATGCGTTTGATCAGTGCTTAGCTAATCTTGATAAAGTCTTGCAGCGATGTATTGATGTAAACCTTGTCTTAAACTGGGAAAAGTGTCAGTTTATGGTTACTGAGGGGGTAGTGTTAGGGCATCTAATATCTGATAAAGGTATACATGTAGATAAAGCAAAAGTGCAGGTGATTGAGCAATTACCGGCGTTTCTTAGGACATGTTAAGGGGGTGAGAAGTTTCTTAGGACATGCAGGTTTTTACCGGCGTTTCATTAAGGACTTTTCTAAAATTGCTAAACCACTTACACAATTGCTCCTTAAAGATGTTGTCTTTGATTTTACTGATGAGTGCCTTTCAGCTTTTAACAGGTTGAAGGAAGCTTTGGTCTCAGCACCAATCATCCAGCCACCAGATTGGGATCTCCCATTTGAGATCATGTGCGATGCTAGTGATTATGCTCTGGGTGCTGTGCTTGGCCAAAGGAAGAATAAGGCTCTTAATGCTATATACTATGCGAGCCGCACCCTAGATGAGACTCAAGTCAACTATTTCACCACTGAGAAGGAGATGCTAGCTGTGATCTTTGCCTTAGAGAAATTCAGGTCCTACTTGGTAGGTAATAAGGTAATTGTTTACACTGACCATGCAGCTTTGAAAGGTCTCTTCCAGAAGAAAGATTCAAAGCCAAGGCTTTTAAGGTGGATACTCCTTCTCCAAGAGTTTGACATTGAGATTAGGGACAAGAAAGGCTCGGAGAATGTGGTAGCTGACCACCTATCTCGTCTTCAGTTGACTGATGGGGAAGACTCTTGACCTATTGATGATTCATTTCCTGATGAGAGTTTATTTGTCATTAATAGTTCAGGTTCTTTTTCCCCTCCTTGGTATGCTGATTTTGCTAATTTTGCTGTCACAGGTAAAATTCCTCCAGAGTTGTCATGGCAACAAAAGAAGAGATTTATGTTTGATGCAAAACAGTATTTTTGGGATGACCTCTATGTTTTCAAGGAATGCGGAGATGGACTTATCCGGAGATGCGTCCCCCAATGGGAGGTGAAGGACATTCTGGAAGCATGTCACTCTTCTGCGTATGGTGGTCACCACGGTCCATCTAGGACCGTGGCCAAGGTATTACAGTTTGGTTTTTATTGGCCTACTTTGCATGCTGACTGTAGGAATTTTGTAGGTAGCTGTGATGCCTGTCAAAGAACTGGGAATGTCTCAAAAAGACATGAGATGCCGCAGGTTGGTATTTTAGAGGTAGAGATTTTTGATGTTTGGGGCATTGATTATCAAGGACCTTTCCCCAGTAGTCAAGGTAACAGGTATATTCTTGTAGCTGTTGATTATGTTTCTAAGTGGGTAGAAGCTATTGCTACTCCCCATTGTGATGCAAAAGCTGTTATTAAAATTTTTAAGAAAATCATATTTCCTCGTTTTGGTGTCCCTAGGGTTGTCATTAGTGATGGAGGTATGCATTTTAAAGAGAAACGATTAGGTGACTTGCTAAATAAATTCGGTGTCCAACATCGTAGGGGTTTAACATATCACCCTCAGACTAGTGGTCAAGTTGAGATCTCTAATAGAGAACTCAAGGAGACCCTAGCCAAAGTTGTTTCTAAATCTAGGAAAGATTGAAGTCTAAAACTTGATGATGTTTTATGGGCCTATAGAACTGCGTTCAAAACCCCAATCGGAATGTCACCATTCCGGTTGATTTATGGTAAGACTTGTCATTTACCAGTAGAGTTCGAACGTAAGTCTTGGTGGGCTATTTGTGATCTTAATTTAGACCCTAACCTTTCCTGCGAGAAACGTTTGTTGCAGCTCAACGAGTTAGAAGAATTCAGGTTGTTAGCCTATGACAATGCCAGGATTTACAAAGAGAAAACAAAGCGCTGGCATGACAAGAGAATCATTAGGCGTGATTTCCAGGTAGGTGATAAGGTGTTGCTTTTTAATGCTCGTATTCGTCTTTTTCCTAGTAAGCTGAAATCCAGGTGGAGCGGACCTTACACTATCACAGCTGTCTCAAAATTTGGGTCAATTGAGTTAGAAACCTCATCCGGTGAGAGGTTCAAAGTTAATGGCCAGTATGTGAAGCACTTCCGTGGAGAGAATGAATTTATTGGTAAGGTTGAAGTTTCTTACTTTGACCCTTTTTCGGATGCTTCTTGATAGGTAAAAGGGTTGTGCGGGACCTCTTAAACCAGCGCTAAACGGGAGGCAACCCGTGTTTTAGCTTAATTTTATGTTTTTGTAATTTTTGGTACTTTTTCTGTCTTTTTTTTTAGTTTTTTGATGGAATTTTGAGCTTCTGCAGGAAAAATAGGAGGAATCGTCAGTTAAGTAGGTCGACCGACCCACTAGTAAGGTCGACCGACCTTCTGACAGCAATAAATGAATTCTGACAGAGTAGGTACGCAGGACAGAGGTCGACCGACCTACGCATTGGGTCGACCGACCTCGAGGCAGTTTTTCCGGGTTTTTTTTAAGTTAGGGGCCTTAAGTCTATTTTTGTTTGAAAACAAAATAATTGCTCACACTTTCAGAACAGCTCTCTCTCTCTTAAAAACCCTAACTACCTCCCTCCTTCATCCTTCACTCAATTTTCTTGCTTTCTTTCATTTTTTTCCATCAAAGGTATGTGTTCCTTTAGCTCTTTCTTTTTCTTTTTCGTTCTATAGCATCTTATTTCCGTTTTAGGTAGTTTTTGTTTGTCTTTTTCAGTTTGTTTTGGTTCCTAGAATTTGTTTTTATACATATTTGTGTTTTCCTTTTGTTTTTCCTTCTTCTTTTCGGTTCTATAGTTTCAGATCTGTAATTGTGTGTGGTTTTGTGCTGTTAGGGTTAGTATGAATCTCCCTTGCAATTTCTATGCTTAATTTCTGTCGAATTCCAAAACCGCGCCTTCATACTGAGACTATCGTAGGTCGACCGACTTGAAATGAGGGTCGGCCGACCAAACTGCAATTTTCCAGATGCTCGATTTTCGTTTGGTCGGTCGATCGACCGGGGTATTGGGTCGGTCGACCTCAGTGTCGTTACAGGAATTCTGATTTTGCTGATAGTTGGTCGACCGACCTCGAGGTGAGGTCGGCCGACCCCATTACTGTTACAGGAACTTCTGTTTCGCATTTTTGCTCTTCCTTTTTGCTAAGTAAATGTTTCAATGTTGCACAAAGCTTAAATATTGAGAACAATTATTGAACTTTTGCAGATTTGCTATGGCTAGCCGCGGACATGGAGGGAAACGATCTCGCACTTCCGGAGCAAGTACATCACGCGACCGTGCTAGTGGGTCAGGAGGGTTGACGGTGATTGATACGGATAGTCTACCAAACTATCCGCAAATCATCTTCCATACTCCGGCGCAGAAAGCCCGGTTCCTTCACCTCTCTACTTATTGCTTCGTGGTGGTCACCCGGTTCCTTTGTGCTCCGGCATTGCACGCTTTGGGTTGTCATGATGATGTGGTGTCCTTGCTCAATGGGACGGGTTTTTCCGGGAATTGTCACTATGGATGAGTTCACCTATACCCTTCTCACTCTTGAATTCTTTTCCTCCTTTATTTTTAATGTCCAAGCTTATAATCCCGGCTATGATAATAAGTGCATTTCTTTTCGGTTATTCAATGAAACATTTTCTTTAACTTTAAATGAATTTGCCGAATGTTTAGGCTTATCTTCTACGGGTTATACGGGTGACTCTTCTGAGTCATACACTGTCATGTGGTCCTGTCTTTCTGATTCCAGCGATAGAAAGAAGAAAAACAGTACCGTTCATTTACCCGCCCCCCGTTATTATTTGCGTCTTTTGGCCAACACTGTTTTTGGCCGTAAAGAGTCTCAAAATGTTAAAAACATTGAGCTCTCCATTTTGTCTGGCTATCTTAATGTCAGACGTAAGGGTCAGCGGTTTTTTAACACCGCTTATTTGGTCGCCTCTCACTTTGTGTCGGTGGGCGAGAGAACTTCTTTGACTACTATTGTTTGTGGTGGGCTAGTCACTCGATTGGCCCGCTCGCTTGTTCCTCAATTCCCTCGCTTTGAGGATGAGCTTGACCCTCTCTCCCGGTACATGGACATGGCTTATGTCAAGTCCGTGCATTGGGTGGATAGGAAGGATTATTGGAAGGTAGATACCTACCTCAGTGATCGCATCCCCATCACCATGGCTCCTCCCATGTTACCCCTTGATGATTTTCAGGGGGAGCCTAGACCACTCCTTCCATCTTACCGCCTTCCACTTAGAGGAGGCACCTTTAGAGGCCGTAGGGTCCCTACTCGTGGTGCCCACTTTGATGCACCTGGGACGGGGTACCCAGTTGATTTTTCTGCCCCTTCTAATGTTCTTATTCCTCCTTTTGTTGATAACAGATCTCTCCCACTCATGGTGGCGGACCTTTGCAGGCAGTTCATCCAAAAACAGTTGAACGATTGTCTCTACCAGTATCCGGGCTACTCGGAGTATGCTACTCAGGGTAGGCTCCCCACCGGGCCTTGGACCCACCCCACCTGGTACACACCTCAGGTGGGCGGTCATGGGTACGGAGAAGCTTCAGGATCCGCCTCGTCAGCAGGCTTAGGGTCCAATGATGAAGAGGAGGAGGAAGAGGCGGCAGGAGACGACTCTGGGTCGGAGTTTGACCCAGAGGACTACCTCCCCTCTTCGATGTTCGGTTTGGGGAGGTTCTCCATCTTGTAAGTAGCTTTTTCTTTTTTCTCTTTAGATTTCCAGTTTTCCCCTCCTTCCTCCTTAGCCTCTTTTTGCAGGCTTTAGTCTTTTTCCTTTTCTTTTTTTTATTTATTTTTGCCTATCCCCATCCCTATGCTGTGGATGTATGCTGATGAGCACAATGGGGGCATTGTGCTTTTTGGTTTGGGGAGGGTATTTGCATACTCCTTTTGAGTCTGCATTTGTTTAGGTGTCTTTTAGTTTTTTCCTTTTGTTGTGTCTGTATTTCATCTTTTTCTGTCGCACGTTTATTGCATTTCAGTTACTTTTTCTCCTTTCAGTTTGCATACATACAAAAAATAAAAAAAAAAATTCAAAAAAATGCACGTTTCTTTAGCATACAGGTCGAGTCGGAACGGACGAATACGATTTATGCCTCACATATCACTTATTGCCTTGCCTTGCGTTTTCAAAAAATTTTCAAGCTAGTCTTTTGCATTGTCTACGAGTTTTTGTTGATTTTATGCTAAATTATTAGACTTGACTCTCTTCTTGGCAAGCTACTACATATTCTAAGGTTTAGAGTTTAATAAATCGGTGACATTCATGACCGATTTCATATAGGTTTGTGAGTAGTTTCTCCTCTTGAGGCATGTCACATCAATGTGCATAAGCATGAATTTTGTCTACTTAATACCTATATGCATTCGGGTTTGTGGTTTGTTGACACATGTGGTAGAGGTTCCCTTTCCTTGTTTTACCCATAACCCTCACACAGCCAAATTGACTCGTTTATCCCATATGCTACATCCTAAAAATTGCCTACCCTAGCCGAGCTAGTAACGTAGTGATGGGACTGTTTTTGGCCATCTTTTGGTATGTGTTTCATTGATAAATCTTGATATTGTGAGAATGGTGTAAAGGAGAAAAAGAAAATAAATGAAAAGAAAAAAAAATTCGGTGATTGAAATCAGAAAAAAAAGGGAGAAAGAAAAGAAAAGAAGGAAGAATAAAAAAAATCAGCTGAACAAAAATTCGAGTCTGCCTGTTTTCAGGGGTGGTCGGTCGACCTCATATGCGGGTCGGTCGACCACGACCACTGAACAGGTTGCGTTTTTGAAAAAAAGGGAAAGGAGAAAGAAGGAAAAAAAAGGAGGAATTGTGATTTTGCTCTCAAATTTTGAGCATTGGCTTGTTTTGAAAAATAATGGAAGTAATCTTATAGTGTGGATGGATGGTTGTTAGCTCGGTTTAACCCCTCGGCATGTGTCATGGTCATTTAGTGTGGGAATGCATATGTACGGTTGTAGAGATTTTATTCATGTTAGATTGCAGGCATGTTCTTATGGGTCGTAGATAGGTGAGAGTCTTTACTTTTATTTATCTTCTTATCTTTCAAATATTTTTTTGACCCTTTGCTTCATGAGTGTCTCGAGCGTACCGCGAGAGTCCATTTAGAATGAGTCTTGCAAGGTTGAAAGTTTAGCATTTTATTCCAACATGTTTAATTCGTTTTGCTCTTGACATTATGCTTGTTTTTATTTGAAAGTTGCATTAAATTGGTTAGGCATAGTGTTGTGTTTCGCTCTAAGAGTATGAAATCTGTTCCAATAGAAGTTTTTTTCTTTTTCTTTTGAGTCTTAGTGCTTGCTTGAGGACAAGCAAGGTTTGGTTTGGGGAGTTTGATGCGTGATTATAATATGCATTTTATTTATACTTTCGGCACGTATTTCTATGCGTTTTCGTGACTTTTAGTTGCTATTGCTCCCGAAACGGTTTACTTTGGCATTTCTATGTTTTAATTGTAGGAATATGCGGAAGTGAGCAAAACCGAACTTTAACCGTCCTCCGAAAGTTATTTTAAGTGTTCACGCGAAGCAAGGATCCGAATTCTTAGCCAAGTGATGCGTATAAGCCAAATTAAAGCTGGAACGTACAGGAATGGGTCGACCGACCTACTCATGAGGTCGACCGACCAGCGCGTATATTTCAGAAGGCCTGACTACAGCACCTGAGGTCGACCGACCCACATATGAGGTCGACCGACCTGGCGACAGATTCCGCGTTTTTTTTATTTCGGCTTTACTCTTTTAATCTTGTAATTAGGAGTCTATTTAAGGACGCCTAAACTCTAGATTTAGGTTAAGCAGTCCAGATTAGAGAAAACCCCCAAGTTTAGAGAGAAGACTTTCCTAGCTTTCATCTTTTGTTCTTGAATTCCAATTGAGTTTTGTAAGTTTGCTACAATTTAATCTTTCCTTGTCAATTAACTTTGTTGTTCATCTTATTAATGCTATTCAATCCATGTTTCTTTCTTTTGAATTCTCATCTTTAATCATGTTAATTCCTTTGATGTTCTTCAATATTGTTATTGTTACTTTTATGATTGAGATTATGCATAGCTAATTCTTGTGATTAGGAATTAGGGGAACCATGGCAAAGACTTGATTTTGATAGTTTTATGATTAAATTACCAATCCCCCATTGTTGTTGGTGAACTAATTCTTTAAGATTGAAAGATTGTTAGGATTAGTTTAACAACAACTTTGGGATTGCCATATGAACGAAAGTTTAGTGCTTTTCTAGGAACCCTAAGACCGTAAGGATTGGGTAGAATATTGACCTAAAGGTTTATTCTTTGTTCCTTGTGATTGTGTTGTTTGGTTATTTTACCCCTTCATTGACTTGTTTTAACCATGGGGAACCGAAGTTCCTAATCTCCTTTTTATCTTGTTTTAATTCTCTTGTTTATTTTGCTTTCTTAGTTGTTAGTTCAAATCTTAAATCAAACCCCCCTTTTGGTTACTTTCAATAGACTTTAAATTCACAAACATAATTAACCTTTTCTCTCTGTGGTTCGACCCTTGACTTATCCTATCTAGTTTAAGCTGAGGTTTTTGTAAATCTTATCTTTGACACCCACAACGACGGGTGTCAACTGACCTACGCATAAGATGGAAACTACAAGAAAAAAGTGAGAAGGTTTAAGGATCAAAAGTTCCTTAAACAAAAGAAACAAAAACAAGAAATAATAAACATTGGCGTCACCTCCCCGGCAACGGCGCCAAAATTTGACACCCGTCGTTGAGGGGTGTCATAGATAAGATTTATAATTCCTAACTTTAACAATAGATAGTGAAAGTCAGGGTTGAACCACAGAGAGGTGGGGAATGATTATTGTTTGATGTTAATGCTTTAGGGTAACAAAATTGGGTTGTTTGATTGATTATTGCTAAGTCTAAAACAAATATAAAAATAAAGCAAGTAAATAAAGGTGAGATTAATACTATAATAAAAGGGATGCTAGGATGTTTGGGTAACAAATAGCTAAGGTAATATAAATCCTAAAGTCAACATGTATTGCAGTCGCGCAGGGGTGTAACATATCCTTTCGGTCTATGGTACCTAATAGCTCCTTATGCTATTAGTTTCTAGGTCTCACAATTATTGGGTGTCAACAATAAGGGTGATTCCTAAATTCTAGGTCACATACCTTTCAGTCTTGAGTAACCTAGCCGTCTTAAGGTGTAAACCAATGCCCTTTTCGTATCTCTCAATCTTGGGTAGGTCATTACTAACATCCTACAAGTCTCCTTTCAGTCTCATTGTAGGTTATTATTGTCTACGAATTAAAACGAAACAGAATACGAACGCGAGTGGGTCGACCGACCAGCTAGCCCAGTCGGCCGACCACAGCCTCGGTCGACCGACCCATTATGTAGGTCGACCGACCACGGCTCTGCTACTGTAACACCCCCATTTATTTAAGAGCCTTTAGCAAGACATTCTCAAATAAATGAAGCTGTTACAATCCCGGAATATCCGAGGTAGTGAATAACAAAGTAAGCAAACCAAAGTACTTTATATAAAAACTGATTAAATTTAAACTTGATATTACAACAACTACGAGAACCAAACTTTGATGAAAATAAAAGTACAACTGAAGATATCTAAGTGTGATCTAACTCTAAGTAGGTCCAAGCCATGTCTCTCTCCATGCCCAAACTCCCAATCCATCTGTTGCCGACCTGTAAAATCTACTCCCCATTCCGGATCATCGTAGATGTCACACGAATACATAGGGTCAACCGCGAGGTTGAGTAGGTAAAACAGATAAACATAAATAGCAATAAAACTGTATCCTCCTCCATCTCCATATCATTCGATCATCCACCACAACTCTACCACATCACACCTCCATCACACCACACCTCCCATCACGCCACACCTCCCATGGCCATATCACAAGTCCCATATCACAAGACCCATATCACAAGACCCATTTCACACCTCCCGATCTCCACAGTGTTCAATAATAATAATACAATCCACAGTACAGTAATAATCAATTATATCAAACTCGTAATAAGCATCACTTACACATTTCATGCCATAACATGAATCATAATATATTTCCCCTACCTCGAATTGCAGAATGAGAACCGAGCAACTGCTAGAAATGTTCCACCTCGAACTCCGTTCCTATAATTATTGCTTAATATCAAAAGTTGCTCACACCATCAACATAACTAACTGAATTACTTGGTCATGCTCATTCACATGTCAACTATACACTTACTAATTATAGCATACAATCCACCCATCAATAAATAACATACTTATACACTTCCAATTTTAACATGAATCACGCAATAATAATCATACAATTAATATTGACCATAATCTACTCTCATGGACATGTCACCGTCATTACTAATTATAAAACTTAATAATTATAACGTAATCCACATATTGAATTATTATCACATCAATACAACAACAATATAAACAACTATAACTTACTAATAATTAGAACCTTCCATAAATGGAAAGCTTCCCAAAATAGAAACTTCCCGAAATAGTAACTTTCTTAAAAAAAAGAACTTTCCCGACTCGTAACACCCTTAATTAAAACAACTTATAACAAATCTAACTATTAACAACAATATAATAACCCTACCAATAACCATCTACCAATAAAAACCTAATAAAAATAATATAATATAAATAATAATATAATAATAATAATAATAATAATAATAATAATAATAATAATAATAATAATAATAATAAACACATACGTTTCACCGTCAACCCCCCCTAATACTACCTATATCGCGCGACCAGCTCCACCTCTAAACACCACACTATTCCCCCTCCCCCGCCGGCAGCCGCCAAGCTCAGCGACCCCTCGACAACCACCAGCGAGTTGAACCATGATTGGTTCCAACACACGACCCGCGACTCGACACACACACGCGTACACAAGTCCGACCAACCCCATGAACACTGCCACCACTTCTGACCACCAGCCACCCTATCGACAAACACTAGTGAGTTCAACTAAGCCCCTACCAGCCCTAGTTCCTCACTCAACCACCGTAAATCCGACTATCCTACTCCATGTCGACACCACTATTAACCCAACACTACCCAAAACACCACCATCTCCACTCCCGACACCACCCCCAACACTCCCGTACCACGACCAAACCGGACTCGTGACAAGAAAAAACGCAAAACGCCACCTACTCTAATTACGCCGACCGCATCCCCTTCGACCACCGTGACACCACACGCAACCACCCTGACTCCTCCCCGGAAAACGTGGTATAAAAACACATACATACGATTACAATTTATTTAACGGAAACGATTACCGCAACACATGTGGAAAACCGACTACGGTGTAACTTGTATATACGATAAAAAAAGAAATGCGAGTGCTCACCTTCCACCTGCCTAAGATGGGTTGCGCCACTCCCGATACCGCTCCAAAGACCGCTGCCTCTCTCTTTCCTTCGGTTTTTAAACCGCCGCGCAAGGCTGACGCTGGCGTTTGTTTTCCTTTCTTTAGTCTAGGTTTTAGGTTTTAGAATATGGTTTATGTAGGGAAATAGGGTTTGTAGTAGTTGTAGTAATTTGGGTCGGTTGAAACGTGGGGCAATTGGGCTCATAATTAAACCCTTACCTTCCTTCATCTTAATTATCACGAACCAACCCCGAGTGATGTATAAAATAACACGTAACATTACTAGCATCGTATAAAACTTATAAAATTGTCTCGGGTTAAATTATAATATCACAACCCATGTCCAAAACAAAAGGTATAACATATTCGATAAATTAATTTATCGAATACTAATGTTCAAATATGATTATACGTTAATATAAATAATAACATTAAACAAATAAAACAAATACGAGGTATTACAGTATTCCCCCCTTAAAAATGAACTTCGTCCCGAAGTTCAATATTTCATGGTCAACAAACTGATCACCACAGAACATCGACTACTAATAAAAGATACTTCAAAACACAAGTTGTCACATTCTATCCTCCTTAAGAAAACTTTGTCCCAAAGTTAACGTATAACTAAATAAGGGGTACTCCACGAAACACAGTAACATGCATAACAGAAGTAGCCAAGATTATCGAGTATATGTAAACAATCACCACACACCAATTAACCATGTTATAACAACTAGTCTATCATAAAATCATTAAGATTTTACAATCCTATCCTCCTTAAAACACGGTTACGTCCCCGTAACCTTATTATAACTTCTCAACTCGTTAATCCGCCTTACTCTTTACTCTACCTCATAAAATCTTACTCCAAGTAACGAAGTATCGTACTCTCATCATCGAATCTAAGACCAATGACAAGGGGTGAGTGAACTGGTGGAAGGAACCGCAATTCAATACTTCCATGTCGATATCGATATCAACTCAAACAGTGTAACTCAATAATTAGGTCACTCCGGACCGTAACAATAACTCGGCACATAAGCCCCATAACTCATTCCAAAAACCAATCTCAATATCAATTTCAATATCGTCAAAGGTCCAAACCTTGCTCAACACTTAGATCATAAGTCTAAGCTACTCACCCACAAGTTAAGGTCAAAGAATACGACAACTCGATACAACCCTAAAATCCAATCTCAATCTCAATCATTGTCTTTGTATTAAACTCACGAGCAACCTATATCTCATCAGCTAATTATCCTTACAACTCCAAAGATCATAAAACAAGAGCTTGTACACTATACCAAACCACTCTAATACAGAATTATTATACATAACACACACTAATCAATTACCAAAAGTTTACCCATCTCAGATCACAACTCAACCCGTCTCACAAACAAAAGAATTATTTTATGAATTGAAAATATTAACTAGCAAAATAGAATAACAATTACTAATATTCAACTCAAATAAACACTCGTAAGAAACTCATATCAATTGTCATGAAAACATATAACCTCGAACAATAATAAGAGTATTAGGATCGGTAGAATCGTGTTACGCAGTAAAGTAGAATCATAGTGGTTAACACTTACATACCCTTAGAATTTTAACACAAGGTTAATATATTCACAACAATGTAACAATCAAGAAGCTCGTAGCTCATAATTGACAACTTAAAATGTTTCATGCTCATAATCATATTATAGAAGCAAATCATATTTAGGGAAAGGCATAGCGCACAATTAATTAACGTAATTAAACACGGAACATTGACATATTTCCCAAGACATACATAACTCATAGACTCACAAGATCATTTAACATTCCCAGATATCAATTAGTTAACAAAATCACTTGGGTACATTTCCCACCCACTCATATTACATCCTTATCATGAGGCTATTATTATATATGACTTGCACAAAAGGGTTTTATACAATGCGCAGCTATTAAACATTTAAGCAGGATTTCATCTACACATAGCTATAGGATTGTCATTTTGCAACCAATCACCATAATTATCAAACATCAAGCTTAAACCTGGTTTATCATTTTGAAATTATTTTGAAATGTTTGAAACATTGAGAGGGTTGTTTGTGACAAAATAAATACGTGTCAAAGACAATTTCACAAGTTACAACTTGAAACAAGGCTACACGGAGGTATTATGACTCTTCTTTATTAAGTCATTGTTCTTCTAGTTCATGTATTATGAAAACAAAAATTAACGATAAAAGTAAACGAATTCACCAGACTAGTACTTCCATAAATCATATGTCAATAATTGATAATTCAACACATTGTTATCAGATTTTAGTATAACAATATGCAATTCACTGTATGGTATAACAATATACTTGAAAAGTTATAAAGACTATAATCACAGGGAACTAGACAGAGATAAACCATCAATATACGAAAGAACATCAACAAGACTCACCTTGTTTAAATAATCACAATTACCTATAACCATTAGATTACTATATCATGCTAATTAGCTTACCAGTTAAATTTCATTCTGTCACATGGCAAGTCCCTTCTCAGATAAGCATGCTTTTGACATCACATACGAATATCACATCGTTATTTTGAGGTCATAATATTAGAAAACAAGGGTGTTGGTATTACTGAAACGATTTTATATAAGCTTGACGAAATCAACCAGGGTTACATTATCATATAGTGAGGTTCCTATTCATTTTAAATGTGTACTATATATGTTACTAATGCCATGTCAAGATACCACGTGGTCACTTCTCATAAATCATATTTGATTAGACTTTTATATAAAACTTACATAATTTACAATTCCCGCGATCAAACATCATGGTTCAACGTCTAAAAATTATAATTAAATAAACTTTCAGCCATTTCGTGAACCATTATAGTTTTCGAGAAGTATGATGGATTCTCTAATCAGAGGAAAAGGAATAAATGTAAAACTTAAGGAAGTTATATATAACAAATTTGTCTGAACAAAACTTTACAGCAATAAACAGGAACCTGGGCAACTTGCAAAACCACTATTAATTAACGTTTTGTCAAGATTTCACGTGACTCATCATCGGGGAAACGTGAATGAATTTATTAAACATTGGAGTTGGGATCATACATAAACAATAAATACGTTTTAGATGGTTTCTTTTCCAAAACATTGGTCAAAATAGAACTGTGCAGTAACAATCTACCACTGTCGACTAAAAGATTTATTTCTCCCAAAATACTAGTCGTTTTAACATGAAACCAAAAGCATTGAGAAGCTAAGTCAGAAGGTTGTCATAAATAAAATCTCCATGTTCGTATATAAAACACATTTCAAAAGGCTGCCCGTACAACAAGGTATCTGAAGAGTCTATTGATATAATATACTCAAGAAGGGGGGGGGGGGGGTTGAATTGAGTATGCCTTCTTTTTAAATCTTCTTTGATGTATGTATGGTTGTATGATGATCTTCGAGTAGAACGAATAATAAAGAGAGACACAATAATTTTGAAGTGGTTCAGTCTCACACTTTGAGACCTACGTCCACTATACTCGATTAATAAAATTAGTACCAACTCTGGATTACAATTTTATCAACCCTACTCGTGTGACTTTGATGTTAGTCACAACTCTATCTAGATACCGTTAAATATCTAGCTACGACAAATACCGTTAAATACTTGCCTTACAATGAGTACCGCTAAATACTCGATCTATCTTACGTTAATAAGATAAAGTCTTCGATGTTTCTTGATGTCACAATCTTGAATGAATAAGATCAATGCTTGAGCACTTGAATCTTGATATGAATATGACAATTATAGCTCGGATCTTGAAGAACAATGATCGGTGGTGTCTCTCGGTTTTCGTGAATATATGTATGTGTATGTCTTATGATTAATGTGTCATAGGTAGTCTATTTATATGGCATATATATCTAGGTAAATCAAACCCAAGATGATTTAGGAATATTACTTAAACTAGAATTTTAGTCATTAGGTAATACTACCATAAATCTAATCTTAATTTATTTAGGAAAGATTTAATAAGATACTTTAGGTATTATATAAGGAATCAATTTCCTAATTCATATTTAGGAAAGATCTTATATAATAAATAAATAGTAACCTTATTAAAAGCAACTTCCTAAACCTTGTCAAAATAAAATATATTCCATAATATAATCTAGATTGTTTTTAGGATATCTAAATAAATACATATTTATTTATTTAAACAACCCTACACGATTATGCAATGTGTCATAGCACACGACTTTCCAAAACCGTTTCTCACAATTACTAGAATTATATTATTTAACAATTAAGTTATATAAAAATCCTTAGTTTATTAGAATTAAATAATTAACTCATAAGAAAATTATTTATTCCTTTTTCACTAAAAGATATTTTATATTAACCCATTAAGATTAATAATTCCATATTCTAAAAATAGAATACCAATTAAACATTAATTGTTCACGACGACTTTGGAAACCAAAGTCGTTTCAACCATCACAATTTCTTCCGAACATTTCTTCATTATAGAGTTATAGCTGCGAGCTACAACTTGAATCAATCTCGTACTAAAGCTATAGTTGATAAATATAACTTTAGTTCATTAGGCGCGCTTGTGATCTTCTATCAATCTTCGACTTAGCCAATTCATTGACTAATATGTTTGAATCTTTTATACTTGATTGATTAGATCTTGTTACTAATATTCTGTACACTTAGCACACGATTATACGTACGAGTATATAATATATAAATAGCTAGACTTGTCATTATCAAAACATAAACATATATACTATATGTATATTTGAATATATGGTTCAACAAATTCCCCCTTTTTGATGATGGCAAGTCTCTCTTAGATTTTGTGTCTAAGTGTATGTTCCCCCTCAATATAATAATGGTCATTCATAGTAAAGATTCACTTAGGGTTTCTATCTCTTATCTATCCCATATCCTTTAAGAACCCTAAGAGACAATGAATTACGACAAGGAGCAAGCTTAGGCAAATTCTAATCTAAGTCGCATTTTTCCCCCTCTTGACATCATCGAAAAGATGAGAACAAAGACATGAAACGACTAGAATAATATACGACGAAACATGAATAAGCATGCAACAAAGACGTATCACATAAACACAAAATATCATACAAAAAAAGTACGAGTGTGAGAAATATACACAACCAAACCGAATATACTATGTGATACCCGTCGTTGTGGGTGTCAAAGATAAAATTTATAAACCAAACTAAAACTATAGATAGTGATAGTAAGGGTCGAACCACAGAGAGACAAGGTTAATTTCGTTTGCTAATTTTTAATCTATAAAATAGTAATAAGAAGAGGGGTGTTTGATTGATTGTTGCTAGGTCTAAGACAAGAATAAAATAAAACAAGTAAATAAAGATGAGAATAAAAATATAATAAAAAGGGATGCTAGGATGTTCGGGTAATAAACAGCTAAGATACTATAAATCCTAAGTCAACATGTATTGCAGTCGCGTAAGGGGTGTAACATATCCTTTAGGTCTATGCTACCTAATAGCTCCTTTCGGTCTATGCTATTAGTTCCTAGGTCTCACAATTATTGGGTGTCAACAATAAGGGTGATTCCTAAATTCTAGGTCACAAACCTTTCAGTCTTAAGTAACCTATCCGTCTTAAGATGTAAACCAATGCCCTTCCCAAATCTCTCAATCTTGGGTAGGTCAATACTAACATCCTACAAGTCTCCTTTTGGTCTCATTGTAGGTTATTATAGTCTACAAATAAAAGCGAAACGGAATTCATACGCGTGTCGGTCGACCGACCAACTAACCCGGTCGGCCGACCTCCACCCTGCAACATGTCGATTCGGAATTTATACTACTTTCGCATATTTACTCCCTACATCCTAACATATGAAATTTACCTACTCATAGTTACTGGAACAATAATAAAAATAGGAATAAACATGAAAGTTATAAAGAACATTAATCTAAACATGCAATAATAATAAAGGAAATTAAAATAAGGGAAAAAGGAGATTAGGAACTTCGGTTCCCCATGGTTAAAACAAGTCAATGAAGGGTAAAATAATCAAATAACACAATCCCAAGGAACAAAGAATAAACCTTTAGGTCAATATTCTACCCAATCCTTACGGTCTTAGGGTTCCTAGAAAAGCACTAAACTTTCGTTCAAGGGCAATCCCAAAGTTGTTGTTAAACTAATCCTAATAATCTTTCAATCCTAAGGATCAGTTCACCAACAACAATGGGGGATTGGTAATTCAATCATAAAACTATCAAAATCAAGTCTTTACCATGGTTCCCCTAATTCCTAATCACAAGAATTAGCTATGCATAATCTTAATCATAAAATTAACAATAACAAGAATTAAGAATATCAAAGGAATTAACATAATTAAAGATGATAATAAAGAGGAAACATGAATTGAGAAATAACAAATAAGATGAACAACAAGATTAATTGAAAAGGAAAGATTGAATTGTAGCAAACTTACAACTTAATTGGAAATCTAAGAACAAAGATGAAAACTTGGACTTGATTATTCTATGATAGAAAACTAGATTAAGAACTTGATGGATAAAAACTAAGTAGAAAACTTGATGGATCTGAATTAGGGACTGAATTTGCTTAAATAGGCAGAATTAAAGAGTTTCCTAATGACCTAAACACTTGTATGGGCTTTTCGGAAACTTCTCGGTCGGCGCTGTGGTCGGTCGACCAGTATTTTCGGTCGGTCGACCGCTTTACGGATTTTATGCAATTTTTGGGCTTCAGGCAAATTCTGGGCTTTTCCAATTGGCACCTGGTCGGTCGACCTACTTTGTTGGTCGGTCGACCTGACTGACGGGACTGCAGCGCGCATCGATCTTAAAACAGCTGCCATTTCTTCGTTACTTATCGAAATCAAGCGATTCTCGCGGCGTTGGAAAGCTAAGAGAATAAGCTTTCACCTCCAACTGGAATCACTCCATTATCAGCTCTAGAACTCGAGATATAGACATTTGAAACAGGCTGCAATGTCGTGGATCGATTCTTTGCTTTGTAAAAGTTATCTTTAGGCCTTGAAATGTGCGCTAAGCTTCGTTCCTTCTTATCCTTAGTCATAAAAAGTCCCGAGGGCATAAATTTGGTATAAAATCATCCCTTTTCCGCATAATTCTGCAAAAGAGCATAAAAATACGAAAGTAGACAATTGTTGGGAAATAAATGCTAAAACATAGTAAATGAGCGACAAAATGCGTGTAAAAATAGATGTAAAACATCATAAAATAGGCACGCATCAAATTCTCCAAACCAAACCTTGCTTGCCCTCAAGCAAGAAATAGACTCGATCTTAACTAATGGAACGATTTCAATCTCAGAGCGAAATTTACATGTTAGCCTAAACCAATGCTAAGTACAAAATGAGAAAGTATATAAATCATGCAAACGAGTTATGGTGTTGTCAGACTTGCAAAAATAAAGACTATAGAGACTTTATACCATGGACTCTCGCGGTACGCTCGAGACACTCATGAAGCAAAGGGTGAGTATATGTAAAAGATAGGAAGAAGTAATTTTGTAATGACACTCACCTAACTGCGACCCATGGAAACATGCCTGCAATCTAACATGAACAAGAATTCTACAACTTCGTATAACAATCTCATTTAAGTGGCCTAAATACATGCAAATGAGGTAATGAAAGATATGTGAGGTAAAAGGTAAAAAGTGGTTAAGATGTTTTTGGATTTGTGGGGTTAGTAGCCAAGCTAGTAAAACTGATGTCCAACAACAAACTTCACACTTTTGATATTAGGAAAGTGCTCTTTTGTAGCACAACTCTCACTTTGAATATAAGAAAGGACTCCCAAATATTTTTGAATGAGGTACGGGAGTGATAACACATAAAAGAAAGCAATTTGGAGCGTTTTTTTTTTCTGATGGTGCCAGGTGGTCGATCGACCTATACAGGCGGTCGGTCGACTGCCTTCTGCATTTTCCGGATTTTTTTTCTTTTTCGTTTTTTTTTCTTTTCTTTCTTTCTTTTCTGAATTTTTTTTTTTTTGTTCTTGTTCTTTTCTTTCTTTCTTTTCTTTTCTCTTTGCTTAAGATAGCTTACAAACCAAGATACCTCCAATAAGTCAAACCAAAGACCACAAATACTAGCTTGGAAAGGTAGGCTAAGTATGGGATGTAGTTTTGGGGGAATAAAAAGGCAATTCTGGCTATGTGAAGCTTATGGGTAAATATGAGAAAAGGAATCCCAAATGCACGTATCAAGACTCACAAAACGAGATAGTAAAACAAGTATATAGCAATTCAAGTTCATGTTTATGCATATTGATGTAACATGTTCCAAGGGGAGTACTACTCACATCCTAGACAACTGGTTTAAGAATGAAACCAGGAAATAAGCTCTAAACCTTAGAATGTATAGTAGGTTGCCAAGGTATAAGTCAAGTCTCAAGATATGCAAGTTGACAAAAACTCGTATATATGCGAAAGACTTTCATACTAAAACAAGTTGACAAGGCAAGATAAAGGCATAAACATGTAAGAAAGCAAAATCATCCTTGAAATACTTTCGTTCCGACTCGACCTATATGCTAAAATAAACGTGCATTTTTTTTGGAATTTTTGAAATTTTTTTCATTTTTTTGTATTTTTCTTGTATATGCAAGGAAAATAAAGAAAAGAACAATGCAAGACAGAAATGCAGTAAACGTGTGACAAAATGCAATGCATGTAACACGAAACCATTCCCCAAACCAACCCGCACAATGTCCCCATTGTGCATTAGCCTAAGAAAAGGTTTCAGAAAATTAAAAGAAAGATGCAAGGAAAATAAAAACTAAGGAAAACTGGAAAGAACTCACTGGATTATGAAGCGCATGAGAAAAACCTCCCCAAACCAGCGTAAGCTGGGAGGTTTTGGTGGCTAGCAGTGCCACTCAAGTACCCAAGAACGGTTGCACGGTTCCCGAGGAAGAAATCGAAAGACTGCGACGGATCGGTAGGTCGACCGACCAAGAGAACAGGTCGACCGACCTTCCTGTAAAGTACAGAAAATTTCAGCAATGCGGCGACTAGGTCGACCGACTGGTGTAACTGGTCGGTCGACCGTCTTTGTCCCAGCGGTCTTCGTTTTTTTTCTTCGTAGAACCTGAAAAAGCAAGAAAAATATGCGCCCAACAAATGCGCGAGATCCCAGAAACAAGACCAAAAAGTCTTAACTACGCAGACACAACAGAAAAGTTGTCCTAAAAACTTAAAGAAAGCAAACTAGAAAGTCTTAACAAGGGCAAAAAGAAAAACAGAAACGAGCAAAAAGAAGAAGTCATCCGCGAAGGATTCGACGTTTCTTTGACCAAGGGCTCTGACTATAGGCTACTCCTTCAGCTATGGTGATTTGGGTAGATGATTTTCTCTCCACCATGTAGATGGGTGGGTCATCATCCATAGCTCTAGCCATCCATCTCCTGTGGTTGTCGACTCCCAAGTCGTGGGTCGACACCTTCCTCGGTTTCTTCTTCTTAGGGCTCTTTTCTTTAGCCAAATGATCACTTGCTTGAGTGACCTCGTTCTCTACATCATTTGATCGAGTAAGTGGTACTACTCGATCGAGAACATCTCTCTTCCTACTGCTTATAGACTTTATCACTAGTGTCGCAATTTCTGGAGCATCTAAATCAGCCTTTTGAGCAAGAGATTCACCTGCACATGCCTCAAAACACATCAAAGCCTCCGAAGGATCCTTTGAAAAGGATCCTTGCATAGAACATTCACTAATATTAAAAACATCAGGAATGTCAATAAATGAATCCTGCAAAAAACAAGGTTCATCAACAGAGGGTTCAATTATGTTAGGAACATGGTCATCACTAATACCTACAAAAATAGGTTGGTCAGTCAAGGGATGAAAGCCTAACTCATTGGTTGTTTCTAGATCCAAGATAGTATCATCAACGGGGAGGGAGAGGGAATCAAGTAACCTATTATTCTCATCCTTAAGAATGAGCGACTCTTCAGTAATGGGTGTGATGGGATCACACTTGACAGAAATATCTGGGTTACTAATATCAACGCCCTCATACCTCTCCAAGATTTTTTTGGACTGATGCTCCAACATTAATTTCTCCAAATGATACGGACACGGGATCACAATGCTTGTCGCGGAATCGGCAAGCCTTGGCTCTTTTAACTTCAGAATCTCCGTTGAGTTATTGACGAGAGGAGAGTCAGGTAGCTTAGGAGGTGAATCCACAATCTGCTCAGGAACCCTGGTCGGTCGACCTGATATAGTGGTCGGTCGACCAGACGCTGTATTATCAGAATTTTTCTGGTCTGTAGAAACTGATCTCACGTCAGGCGTCGAGGTCGGTCGACCTGATGTTGTGGTCGGTCGACCTCCTGACCTGTGCACGGGATCGATTTCTTCGTCCTGAACTTTGGCATAATCATCCTTTGGGGTTGGTCTCTCATAAGCACGAGCACTCCTAGGATCTATAGCATTTAATGTCTCTATGGGACTCTTACAACCAACTGGAGAGCTAGCACCCTGATTAGCTATGATTACTAATTGCCTTTCAATATTCTTATAAACTGCATCTTGTTTCTTAATCATTTCCGATAACAATGCTTCTAACTCAGATGCAGTAACCATGATCGCAATAGCGCTGAGAGTACTCAAGTCTTCCTCTCAAAAACCTGTCTTCTGGAACAAAACTAGAAGAAAAGGTAAGAACGGTCTTAAGGAACCTAAGTTCCTTAAGACAAGAAAAATAAACTAAAAACTAACAAACAAAATTATACCGTCTCCCCGGCAACGGCGCCAAAATTTGATACCCGTCGTTGTGGGTGTCAAAGATAAAATTTATAAACCAAACTAAAACTATAGATAGTGATAGTAAGGGTCGAACCACAGAGAGACAAGGTTAATTTCGTTTGCTAATTTTTAATCTATAAAATAGTAATAAGAAGAGGGGTGTTTGATTGATTGTTGCTAGGTCTAAGACAAGAATAAAATAAAACAAGTAAATAAAGATGAGAATAAAAATATAATAAAAAGGGATGCTAGGATGTTCGGGTAATAAACAGCTAAGATACTATAAATCCTAAGTCAACATGTATTGCAGTCGCGTAAGGGGTGTAACATATCCTTTAGGTCTATGCTACCTAATAGCTCCTTTCGGTCTATGCTATTAGTTCCTAGGTCTCACAATTATTGGGTGTCAACAATAAGGGTGATTCCTAAATTCTAGGTCACAAACCTTTCAGTCTTAAGTAACCTATCCGTCTTAAGATGTAAACCAATGCCCTTCCCAAATCTCTCAATCTTGGGTAGGTCAATACTAACATCCTACAAGTCTCCTTTTGGTCTCATTGTAGGTTATTATAGTCTACAAATAAAAGCGAAACGGAATTCATACGCGTGTCGGTCGACCGACCAACTAACCCGGTCGGCCGACCTCCACCCTGCAACATGTCGATTCGGAATTTATACTACTTTCGCATATTTACTCCCTACATCCTAACATATGAAATTTACCTACTCATAGTTACTGGAACAATAATAAAAATAGGAATAAACATGAAAGTTATAAAGAACATTAATCTAAACATGCAATAATAATAAAGGAAATTAAAATAAGGGAAAAAGGAGATTAGGAACTTCGGTTCCCCATGGTTAAAACAAGTCAATGAAGGGTAAAATAATCAAATAACACAATCCCAAGGAACAAAGAATAAACCTTTAGGTCAATATTCTACCCAATCCTTACGGTCTTAGGGTTCCTAGAAAAGCACTAAACTTTCGTTCAAGGGCAATCCCAAAGTTGTTGTTAAACTAATCCTAATAATCTTTCAATCCTAAGGATCAGTTCACCAACAACAATGGGGGATTGGTAATTCAATCATAAAACTATCAAAATCAAGTCTTTACCATGGTTCCCCTAATTCCTAATCACAAGAATTAGCTATGCATAATCTTAATCATAAAATTAACAATAACAAGAATTAAGAATATCAAAGGAATTAACATAATTAAAGATGATAATAAAGAGGAAACATGAATTGAGAAATAACAAATAAGATGAACAACAAGATTAATTGAAAAGGAAAGATTGAATTGTAGCAAACTTACAACTTAATTGGAAATCTAAGAACAAAGATGAAAACTTGGACTTGATTATTCTATGATAGAAAACTAGATTAAGAACTTGATGGATAAAAACTAAGTAGAAAACTTGATGGATCTGAATTAGGGACTGAATTTGCTTAAATAGGCAGAATTAAAGAGTTTCCTAATGACCTAAACACTTGTATGGGCTTTTCGGAAACTTCTCGGTCGGCGCTGTGGTCGGTCGACCAGTATTTTCGGTCGGTCGACCGCTTTACGGATTTTATGCAATTTTTGGGCTTCAGGCAAATTCTGGGCTTTTCCAATTGGCACCTGGTCGGTCGACCTACTTTGTTGGTCGGTCGACCTGACTGACGGGACTGCAGCGCGCATCGATCTTAAAACAGCTGCCATTTCTTCGTTACTTATCGAAATCAAGCAATTCTCGCGGCGTTGGAAAGCTAAGAGGATAAGCTTTCACCTCCAACTGGAATCACTCCATTATCAGCTCTAGAACTCGAGATATAGCCATTTGAAACAGGCTGCAATGTCGTGGATCGATTCTTTGCTTTGTAAAAGTTATCTTTAGGCCTTGAAATGTGCGCTAAGCTTCGTTCCTTCTTATCCTTAGTCATAAAAAGTCCCGAGGGCATAAATTTGGTATAAAATCATCCCTTTTCCGCATAATTCTGCAAAAGAGCATAAAAATACGAAAGTAGACAATTGTTGGGAAATAAATGCTAAAACATAGTAAATGAGCGACAAAATGCGTGTAAAAATAGATGTAAAACATCATAAAATAGGCACGCATCACTATGCCACTGGGCCGAATATAGGTCAAATATGAGAAAATTGGGCCGACTTGGATAAATTTTAGATGGGCCTTTTGGAAATAATTAGGAAAGGTTAAGATTGGCAACATAAGGACTAGTGGGCCTCGGATTTTGTTGGGTCAAAGATAGTTTTAGAGTTGGGCTAGGATAAGAGTAAGAGTTTGAGGATGTCCATTCCGGATTCAAACACAACAGCCGAAAATACCGAAGACGAAACTAAGATAGGAACAGTGTATGAGCACTGCAACTCTGATTACGGACGAGAGCAACGATCACTGTTGATGAATAACTCAGCTCACAACAATTGAACATCCGTGCCAACCTTCGCAATCCGTTTATTAACCTTATCCATCTAACCTTCGCAATCCGTACCACCACCACTACTACTTCCTGCGCTTTCTTTTTCTTTCTTAACCTCGTATAGACCAAGGATTTTATCCATCTTGGCATCTAGACGTTCAAACAAAGGAAATACCCATGAGCTTAAGCAATTTATCACACATTCGATTTCTTGGCATAACCCCATAACTCGCTTTGTCAATAGCACCTTTCTTGAACAAAATCTCCGACACCCACATTCCATAGGGAATGTCGAGTGTGGAGCACACCTTTTCTTTGATTCACACACTTGAAACTTGACAAATTTTACAACAAATCAAGAAAGATAAATTCACCTTCATTCCTCCATCCAATTAAACAACATGACAACTTATCCCGACCACCTCGTCTTGGTAAAACAGTGTTCCATAAGTGGCTTCCAGGGAACATTCTCGAAACAGAGGACGGGAACCTTTTCTCGGTTGAGACGAACGCCGGCGAATACCAGGGACTATAGGTGAGTCTGGTTAAGTTTGCGACGTTTCCCGGTGTCGGTCGTCAGAATGGACACGGAGATGGGTGTTAGGGACGGTGGAGGTGAGTGGCGCGTGATGACAGCATGGTGGTTTGAAAGGTTGGGTTTAAGTTTTGATCGGATTTTAATGGAGTTTGGTGATTTTATTTTGGAGGTTTTGTGAGGGTGAGGTAATTATTTGGGGATTTGAGTTTGTTGGTGAGATGACACGTGGCAGGGGGTGTGGGGTAGCTTGGGACACGGTTTAGGTGTATAATAAGGTAAGATATGTTTTTCCCTTTTTTTTTTTTTATTTATTTGAATAATATGTATTATTACTATTATATAGGTGTATATATTGTAGGTTTGATCATAATATATGACGTAATATTATTGTGAGATTCGGTTGTGTACACACACATATATGAATTACATAACAAAATTGTGTTCACATAATTTATCATTGAATACACACATACACATGCAGCGGAGTATACGGACACAGTCATATAATCTCATCTAAACCGTAGTCAATCATTGGGTTATTTTTGCTTTTAAGATTTGATTAGGTGCCACCGATTAAACCAATTTCCAATCGCAAAGTCTCAAAGCGTTCTCTAGCCAATGGTTTAGTGAAGATATCTGCCCACTGTTTTTCCGTACTACAAAATTCCAATTTTATATTTTTCTTTTCAACATGGTCTCTTAGAAAGTGGTGTCTAATTTCAATATGTTTAGTTCTCGAGTGCTGGGCTAGGTTTTTAGATATAATTATAGCACTCGTATTATCACATAATATAGGCACACATCCAACATCAACACCATAATCATGTAACTGTTGCTTTAACCATAAAAGTTGAGAACATACCAGTGCGGCTGCAATATATTCTACTTCAGCAGTTGATAGGGCGACAGAATTTTGTTTCTTGGATCCCCAAGATATAATACAAGGACCTACAAAGGTAGCAAGTCCGGAGGTACTTTTTCTGTCTAAAGAACATCCTGCATAATCCGCATCTGAATATCCTACTAGGTTAAAGTTACAGTCCATAGGATACCATAGATATAGTTTTGAGGTTCCGATTAGGTATCTTAAAATTCTCTTAACTGCAATCATGTGTGATTCTTTTGGTGCAGATTGGAATCTCGCACAAACACAGACACTGAACATTATATCTGGACGACTTGCTGTAAGATAAAGAAGTGAGCCAATCATACCTCGGTAAGTAGTTTCATCTACAGACTTACCATCTTCGTCTTTGGTTAACTTTTTATCTGTGACCATTGGAGTAGGCATTGCATGAGAGGTTTCCATTCCGAATTTCTTTAGCAACTCCTTGACATATTTTTGTTGATGAACTTTGATTCCTTCTTCAGTTTGTTGTATTTGAAGTCCAAGGAAGAACTTTAGTTCTCCCATCATACTCATCTCGAACTCAGAAGTCATCAACTCGGAGAAGTACTTGCACAACTTTTTATTAGTTGAGCCAAAAATAATATCGTCAACATAGATCTGAACGACTAGTAGATATGAGTTTTCGCTTTTAAGAAATAGGGTTTTATCCACAGACCCTCTCTTGAATCCACTTTCCAATAGGAACTTTGATAATCTGTCGTACCATGCCCTAGGTGCTTGTTTCAGGCCATAGAGAGCTTTGTCCAATTTGAATACATGATCCTTGAGTTTGCTGTCAGGAAATCCAGGAGGTTGTTCAACAAATACTTCCTCTTGGAGATAGCCATTAAGAAAGGCAGTCTTAACGTCCATCTGAAAAAGCTTCATTCCCTTGTGTGCTGCAAATGCAATGAGTAGTCTTATTGCCTCAAGACGAGCAACAGGAGCAAAGGTTTCGTCATAATCGATCCCTTCCTGTTGGTTGTACCCTTGAACTACTAGTCTGGCCTTATTTCGCACAATGACTCCAGTGTCATCCAATTTGTTTCTGAATACCCATCTAGTTCCAATGACAGTTCTGTCCTTAGGTCGAGGAACAAGATGCCAAACTTTGTTTCTTTCAAATTGTTGGAGTTCTTCTTGCATGGCAACTATCCAGTCTGGTTCTGCGAGAGCTTCCTTGATATTTGAAGGTTCAATGGTGGAGAGAAAGGAGTAGAATGAACAAAAGTTATTTAAGCTCCTTCGAGTCTGAACTCCATCTGTCAGGCTTCCTATGACATTGTCCAAAAGATGAGAGCCTTTGTATCTCTAGTTCCTTGATTGATTATTAGCATTACCTGAACTTGACTCGGGATCTTGACTTGTTCCCCCTGAATCCAAACCTGGGTTTATAGTAGGGTCAGGTATAACTCTGGCCTCTTCCCTTTGGTTTTGATTCAAAGTTACAGCTTCATTAGCTGTAACTCTGGGTTCCAAGTCATTAGTTTGAGAGTTATCTATAGTATCATCAACCGTATTTTCATCTCTCGCACCATTTTCTCCCAAGTTGAGTTCATCATGAGTTCCTTGAGGTTCTCCTTCTTCAATTTCCATTTTAGGAGGATCTTCCCTTGATAACCTGAAATCAGGTTCGTCTAGGTTTTCCTCTATATCCTGTAATGGCTTATCGAAGACATTATTCTCATCAAAGATAACATGAATACTTTCCTCTATGCATAAAGTACGTTTGTTAAAAACTTTGTAGGCTTTACTATGATCTGAATATCCTATAAAGATTGCTTCATCACTTCTAGGGTCGAATTTGCTTAATCTATTTTTACCATTGTTATGAACAAAGCATTTACTACCAAAGCATCTTAAATGAGATATGTTTGGTTTACGACCACGAAGGAGTTCATAAGGAGTCTTTTTAAGGATAGGTCTAATCATAGCACGGTTATGAATATAGCAAGCTGTACTAATAGCCTCAGCCCAAAAGTTTCTAGGTAGGCCACTACAAAGAAGCATTGTTCGAGCCATGTCTTCTAGGGTTCTGTTCATTCGTTCTACGACTCCATTTTGTTGTGGGGTTCTAGGGGCCGAGAAGTTATGTCCAACACCATTGGTTTTACAGAACTCAATAAAAGCATGATTGTCGAACTCAGTTCCATGGTCAGTACGGATTGTTACTAGATTTGATTTATATTTGTTTTGGACAAGTTTCATGAGACTAACAAATTCATCGAATGTTTCGTCTTTAGAATGAAGAAAGATTGGCCAAACAAATCTAGAGTAATCATCAACTAGAACGAAAATGTACCTGGAACCACCTCTGCTTCTTACCTTCATAGGGCCACATAGATCCATGTGTACTAGTTCAAGAGCTTGTTCTGTGCTTACCACTCTTTTTGGCTTAAAGGATGATCTGACGTTTTTACATCGTGCGCATGTGTCACACATCTTTTCTTGATCAAATTTGATCTTTGGAAGACCTTCGACCAAGTCCCATCTTTTCAGCTTACTTAGAATAGGTGAGCTAATATGACCAAATCTCTTGTGCCATAGACATGGATCATCTAACGTAACTTTCATGCATGATAGAGAATCAGTAGGTACAACATTTAAATCAATCATATAAACATTTTTCATCCTATGACCTTCAAGTATTACTTTACTGGTGCCTTCTAAGATTATACGACATATATCTGAATGAAAAACCACTTTATTTCCTTTGTCACATAATTGAGATATACTGATAAGATTGTGTTTGAGACCACTTACAAGGTATACATCATTTATAGCATGAGAGGATGAAATACCTATCTTACCAATTCCGATGATCTTTCCCTTTTTGTTATCACCAAATGTGACTTTACCTCCATCAAAGGGTTTAAGGGTTTGAAATAGATTTACGTCGCCTGTCATATGTCTTGAGCATCCACTGTCGAGATACCATAGGTTATCTTCCTTGGCGACAAACTGCACGAATAAGTTCAAAGACAGGATTTAGGTACCCAAGCATACTTGGGTCCTTTGTTGTTAGTAATCACAAATACATCTTCCTTTTTAACCCAGGCTTGTCTTACATAGGTCTTTCTATATTGGCAGTAGTTGGGTTTTGATGTTTTTGTGTAGGTCTTAGTTTGGACTCTAGGTGACCAATTTTTGTGTGTTGCTTGTTGAGGAGTTTGTTTGGTTCTATTTTTCTTTTCTTCGTAGTCAAATTTCATGTCATAGAACCATCTGTGGTCAATGTTTCTTTCCTCAGTTTTGTTATCATCACCATCAGAGACAGAAATAGTGTCGTTTGGAATTCCTAAGGATTTAACAAACTTGACTCCGGTTTTAAAATCTTGTGCGTGTTTTACACAGTTTTCTCGGAGGTGTCCAGTATGGCCACAATAAGTGCATATTAAATACTCAGGAAGATCGGCATATTTTCTTCTTCTAAAGTCTCTGTCTGTTGGGCTTTGCTTACACTTTGAGTGATCCCTTCTTCCATAACACTCGTGTCCTAACCCCATCTTCATGTTGTTGTCGGATTGTTCAGTTAGGAAGTTTAGAACGTTAGTGCTTCCTTCCCATTTGTCGTGAACCTTCCGAGCATGAAGAAGGAGGTCTTTTAGGGAGTCTATTTCTTTCTTACATTCACTGTGGTCAGTGTTGTTAGACTCTTTTAGGTTTTGAATGTCTTTATGAAAGTCCGACACAATTTTGGCATGTTCCTTCTTGATTTTAGATAGATTGAATTCTAGATCCATAATCTTGCTTTCGAGGATCTCAACTTCTTCTAGATGAGTCTCATCTTCGACCATAATCGAAGATTTTCACTTTAGAAGCTCATTAGCCTTTCTCAAATCTGAAGTTATAGCTTCATTAGCTATAACTTTAGATTGAAGCTCTTTGATGTTGAGTTTCAGTTTTAAGGTTATAGCTTCATTAGCTATAACTTTAGACTCAAGAACCTTTTTCTCAGACATAACTGTTTCCAATTTAGCATTTGCTTCAATGCTTATTTTGGATTTCAGTTTCTTAGCTTTGGCTTTCAGAAGTTGATTTTCCTCAGCAATATCGAGGATCTGTTCCTTCAATTCATCTAACTCAAGGCTTTGTTCATGACATTGGTCTAGGGTTTTCTCAAAGTATTTGATTAACATAGCCTTAGATAAATTCTTAACTTGACTTTTGAGTTGAAGAAAGTTTACCTCTTCATCGTCGTCATCGTCTGAGTCGGATTCTCCAAGGAGACACATATGAGATGCTTCATCTTCATCATTGTTGTCTGAGATTAGATCTAGGCTGACGTTGCTTAGGCACAAGTGTGCTACATCTTCTTCTTCTGAGTCCTCGTCATCCTCAGATTCTAATTCTCCCCAGCATGAAGCAAGCAATACTTTCTTGAACTCTGTCTTGGTCTTTTCTCTTTTTGATTTGTCTTTGATTTTGTCCCAGCTTGGACAGTCTTTGATCATATGATCCTGTTGAACACATTTAAAACATCCTCTTTTGAAGAATGTTTGTTTGGAGTCAGTTTTCTTTTTGTCGAACGTTTTGTTGTTAGGGTTTTTGTATCTACCCTTGAAGACTGCTTTCTTAAATCGTCTTGCGAATAGAACTGTTTCGTCCTCGAGTTCCTCTTCGCACACTTTGCTTGTGGAGGCTTGTAAAGCGACGCCCTTTCCTTTGGGATCATCATCGTTTTTATTTAGTATGATCTCGTGTGCCATTAAGGATCCAATCAATTCTTGGTAAGTGATTTTAGATAGATCACGTGCTTCCTCTATGGCTGTGACCTTAGGTTGCCATTTTTTGGTGAGACTCCTAAGAATTTTTCGAATGATATCTTCAGAATCGATCTTTCTGCCAAGCTTCCGCAGTTCATTAATAATACAAGAAAATCGTGCAGACATGCTATCAATAGATTCATTCTTTTCCATATTGAAAAGTTCATATCTTTGAACGAGCAAGTCTATACGATGTTTCCTGACTGCGGATGTTCCTTCATAAGCAAGTTCGAGACTATCCCATATTTCCTTAGCGGAACTACAAGATGAGAATCTATCAAATTCTGAGGTTATCATACCGTTCTGTAGGAGGCTCATGGCTTTAGAGTTTTTCTCTGCAATTTTGTAGTCACTTTCCACATAATTGCTTTCCATCTTTTCATAGGTTGTTCCATTGGCGGCGGCGACCAAGATCTTCTTTGGTCCAGTTTGGATGATCTTCCAACATTCCCAATCACAACCCTTGATGTAATGAGTCATCATATTTTTCCATAAACTATAGTTTTTGCCATCGAAGATAGGGCACTTGAGATGCTTGGAATCCATTGATGAAAGAGTATATAATATAGAATCAATAGAAGGATCAAAACTCACGCGGCTAGGCGATCAAGAGCACGAGGCTCTGATACCAATTGAAGAGTCTATTGATATAATATACTCAAGAAGGGGGGGGGTTTGAATTGAGTATGCCTTCTTTTTAAATCTTCTTTGATGTATGTATGGTTGTATGATGATCTTCGAGTAGAACGAATAATAAAGAGAGACACAATATTTTTGAAGTGGTTCAGTCTCACACTTTGAGACCTACGTCCACTATACTCGATTAATAAAATTAGTACCAACTCTGGATTACAATTTTATCAACCCTACTCGTGTGACTTTGATGTTAGTCACAACTCTATCTAGATACCGTTAAATATCTAGCTACGACAAATACCGTTAAATACTTGCCTTACAATGAGTACCGCTAAATACTCGATCTATCTTACGTTAATAAGATAAAGTCTTCGATGTTTCTTGATGTCACAATCTTGAATGAATAAGATCAATGCTTGAGCACTTGAATCTTGATATGAATATGACAATTATAGCTCGGATCTTGAAGAACAATGATCGGTGGTGTCTCTCGGTTTTCGTGAATATATGTATGTGTATGTCTTATGATTAATGTGTCATAGGTAGTCTATTTATATGGCATATATATCTAGGTAAATCAAACCCTAGATGATTTAGGAATATTACTTAAACTAGAATTTTAGTCATTAGGTAATACTACCATAAATCTAATCTTAATTTATTTAGGAAAGATTTAATAAGATACTTTAGGTATTATATAAGGAATCAATTTCCTAATTCATATTTAGGAAAGATCTTATATAATAAATAAATAGTAACCTTATTAAAAGCAACTTCCTAAACCTTGTCAAAATAAAATATATTCCATAATATAATCTAGATTGTTTTTAGGATATCTAAATAAATACATATTTATTTATTTAAACAACCCTACACGATTATGCAATGTGTCATAGCACACGACTTTCCAAAACCGTTTCTCACAATTACTAGAATTATATTATTTAACAATTAAGTTATATAAAAATCCTTAGTTTATTAGAATTAAATAATTAACTCATAAGAAAATTATTTATTCCTTTTTCACTAAAAGATATTTTATATTAACCCATTAAGATTAATAATTCCATATTCTAAAAATAGAATACCAATTAAACATTAATTGTTCACGACGACTTTGGAAACCAAAGTCGTTTCAACCATCACAATTTCTTCCGAACATTTCTTCATTATAGAGTTATAGCTGCGAGCTACAACTTGAATCAATCTCGTACTAAAGCTATAGTTGATAAATATAACTTTAGTTCATTAGGCGCGCTTGTGATCTTCTATCAATCTTCGACTTAGCCAATTCATTGACTAATATGTTTGAATCTTTTATACTTGATTGATTAGATCTTGTTACTAATATTCTGTACATACACTTAGCACACGATTATACGTACGAGTATATAATATATAAATAGCTAGACTTGTCATTATCAAAACATAAACATATATACTATATATATATTTGAATATATGGTTCAACAGTATCCTTCTGTAAATTTATCAAAATTTTGTGTTTCTTAAATTCACTTCACATTAACACCTTTAAATATGACCGTTCTTCTTCCAAAACATGTTGACATACTATTTGAAGCACAAACACCGCCATCTTAACAGTTAAGCATCATTCAAACTGTAACTATTATCAAGAACACGGTAAGGATTTCGAAACTGAAAATAGAACCAACTAAATAACTCGATGGTTATACATGTATATCTAAGTAAATTAGTTTCTAATATCGCACAATCGCAACTTATTCAAGTGCGGAACTATAAACTGGGAATTACCACGATGTCCTTTATTGATTACTAACTTCATAACGAATTTAAATGTGTATAATAGGCATAAAATTTTAAGTACAAAATATGCAACACATACTACATACATTCATAGCTTAGGGCAACACATTCCGCATATCACTAGACATGGACTACTAATACATATAATCCTAAGATCAACTGATTTATTCATCCTTACAAGGAATTTAAACGTCAAAGTCATATAATTACGATAGGCATTAAATACTAGGTAATCATATGAACATTTCAAAATACCAAGGTCATATGTCACACCACTCTTAACTATTGCTCAACAAATACACATCCATTCACTTGGGATATCAATTAAATCATCCAACTAGATCCACATTTCATATCTCACATATCCTTCCAACACACGACATTAATGATAACCCACATATTACTTACCTCATTATTTACCTGCAAGAATGTTAGTACAAAAATAACCAGGTCGCTACATATATACATATACATTCTACCCCGCTCTTCAGTTACTCTTATTGGGTTCCCCAGACAGAACCAAAAGGGCCCAGGTTTGGTGTGAGGGGGCCCCTAACTCATCCCGTTCCTTTTTGGGGCTCCTATCAGTTTCATCTCGGGGTTCATTTTATTCGACTCTTCCTATGTTCATTATTATTCATTTGGTTTAGGCCTGAGGATCGTTCGCTCTGAGACCACTTTGTAACACCCCCATTTATTTAAGAGCCTTTAGCAAGACATTCTCAAATAAATGAAGCTGTTACCATCCCGGAATATCCGAGGTAGTGAATAACAAAGTAAGCAAACCAAAGTACTTTATATAAAAACTGATTAAATTTAAACTTGATATTAGAACAACTACGAGAACCAAACTTTGATGAAAATAAAAGTACAACTGAAGATATCTAAGTGTGATCTAACTCTAAGTAGGTCCAAGCCATGTCTCTCTCCATGCCCAAACTCCCAATCCATCTGTTGCCGACCTGTAAAATCTACTCCCCATTCCGGATCATCGTAGGTGTCACACGAATACACAGGGTCAACCGCGAGGTTGAGTAGGTAAAACAGATAAACATAAATAGCAATAAAACTGTATCCTCCTCCATCTCCATATCATTCGATCATCCACCACAACTCTACCACATCACACCTCCATCACACCACACCTCCCATCACACCACACCTCCCATGGCCATATCACAAGTCCCATATCACAAGACCCATATCACAAGACCCATTTCACACCTCCCGATCTCCACAGTGTTCAATAATAATAATACAATCCACAGTACAGTAATAATCAATTATATCAAACTCGTAATAAGCATCACTTACACATTTCATGCCATAACATGAATCATAATATATTTCCCCTACCTCGAATTGCAGAATGAGAACCGAGCAACTGCTAGAAATGTTCCACCTCGAACTCCGTTCCTATAATTATTGCTTAATATCAAAAGTTGCTCACACCATCAACATAACTAACTGAATTACTTGGTCATGCTCATTCACATGTCAACTATACACTTACTAATTATAGCATACAATCCACCCATCAATAAATAACATACTTATACACTTCCAATTTTAACATGAATCACGCAATAATAATCATACAATTAATATTGACCATAATCTACTCTCATGGACATGTCACCGTCATTACTAATTATAAAACTTAATAATTATAACGTAATCCACATATTGAATTATTATCACATCAATACAACAACAATATAAACAACTATAACTTACTAATATTAGAACCTTCCATAAATGGAAAGCTTCCCAAAATAGAAACTTCCCGAAATAGTAACTTTCTTAAAAAAAAGAACTTTCCCGACTCGTAACACCCTTAATTAAAACAACTTATAACAAATCTAACTATTAACAACAATATAATAACCCTAACAATAACCATCTACCAATAAAAACCTAATAAAAATAATATAATATAAATAATAATATAATAATAATAATAATAATAATAATAATAATAATAAACACATACGTTTCACCGTCAACCCCCCCTAATACTACCTATATCGCGCGACCAGCTCCACCTCTAAACACCACACTATTCCCCCTCCCCCGCCGGCAGCCGCCAAGCTCAGCGACCCCTCGACAACCACCAGCGAGTTGAACCATGATTGGTTCCAACACACAACCCACGACTCGACACACACACGCGTACACAAGTCCGACCAACCCCATGAACACTGCCACCACTTCTGACCACCAGCCACCCTATCGACAAACACCAGTGAGTTCAACTAAGCCCCTACCAGCCCTAGTTCCTCACTCAACCACCGTAAATCCGACTATCCTACTCCATGTCGACACCACTATTAACCCAACACTACCCAAAACACCACCATCTCCACTCCCGACACCACCCCCAACACTCCCGTACCACGACCAAACCGGACTCGTGACAAGAAAAAACGCAAAACGCCACCTACTCTAATTACGCCGACCGCATCCCCTTCGACCACCGTGACACCACATGCAACCACCCTGACTCCTCCCCGGAAAACGTGGTATAAAAACACATACATACGATTACAATTTATTTAACGGAAACGATTACCGCAACACATGTGGAAAACCGACTACGGTGTAACTTGTATATACGATAAAAAAAGAAATGCGAGTGCTCACCTTCCACCTGCCTAAGATGGGTTGCGCCACTCCCGATACCGCTCCAAAGACCGCTGCCTCTCTCTTTCCTTCGGTTTTTAAACCGCCGCGCAAGGCTGACGCTGGCGTTTGTTTTCCTTTCTTTAGTCTAGGTTTTAGGTTTTAGAATATGGTTTATGTAGGGAAATAGGGTTTGTAGTAGTTGTAGTAATTTGGGTCGGTTGAAACGTGGGGCAATTGGGCTCATAATTAAACCCTTACCTTCCTTCATCTTAATTATCACGAACCAACCCCGAGTGATGTATAAAATGTAACATTACTAGCATCGTATAAAACTTATAAAATTGTCTCGGGTTAAATTATAATATCACAACCCATGTCCAAAACAAAAGGTATAACATATTCGATAAATTAATTTATCGAATACTAATGTTCAAATATGATTATACGTTAATATAAATAATAACATTAAACAAATAAAACAAATACGAGGTATTACAGTATTCCCCCCTTAAAAATGAACTTCGTCCCGAAGTTCAATATTTCATGGTCAACAAACTGGTCACCACAGAACATCGACTACTAATAAAAGATACTTCAAAACACAAGTTGTCACATTCTATCCTCCTTAAGAAAACTTTGTCCCCAAAGTTAACGTATAACTAAATAAGGGGTACTCCACGAAACACAGTAACATGCATAACAGAAGTAGCCAAGATTATCGAGTATATGTAAACAATCACCACACACCAATTAACCATGTTATAACAACTAGTCTATCATAAAATCATTAAGATTTTACAATCCTATCCTCCTTAAAACACGGTTACGTCCCCGTAACCTTATTATAACTTCTCAACTCATTAATCCGCCTTACTCTTTACTCTACCTCATAAAATCTTACTCCAAGTAACGAAGTATCGTACTCTCATCATCGAATCTAAGACCAATGACAAGGGGTGAGTGAACTGGTGGAAGGAACCGCAATTCAATACTTCCATGTCGATATCGATATCAACTCAAACAGTGTAACTCAATAATTAGGTCACTCCGGACCGTAACAATAACTCGGCACATAAGCCCCATAACTCATTCCAAAAACCAATCTCAATATCAATTTCAATATCGTCAAAGGTCCAAACCTTGCTCAACACTTAGATCATAAGTCTAAGCTACTCACCCACAAGTTAAGGTCAAAGAATACGACAACTCGATACAACCCTAAAATCCAATCTCAATCTCAATCATTGTCTTTGTATTAAACTCACGAGCAACCTATATCTCATCAGCTAATTATCCTTACAACTCCAAAGATCATAAAACAAGAGCTTGTACACTATACCAAACCACTCTAATACAGAATTATTATACATAACACACACTAATCAATTACCAAAAGTTTACCCATCTCAGATCACAACTCAACCCGTCTCACAAACAAAAGAATTATTTTATGAATTGAAAATATTAACTAGCAAAATAGAATAACAATTACTAATATTCAACTCAAATAAACACTCGTAAGAAACTCATATCAATTGTCATGAAAACATATAACCTCGAACAATAATAAGAGTATTAGGATCGGTAGAATCGTGTTACGCAGTAAAGTAGAATCATAGTGGTTAACACTTACATACCCTTAGAATTTTAACACAAGGTTAATATATTCACAACAATGTAACAATCAAGAAGCTCGTAGCTCATAATTGACAACTTAAAATGTTTCATGCTCATAATCATATTATAGAAGCAAATCATATTTAGGGAAAGGCATAGCGCACAATTAATTAACGTAATTAAACACGGAACATTGACATATTTCCCAAGACCTACATAACTCATAGACTCACAAGATCATTTAACATTCCCAGATATCAATTAGTTAACAAAATCACTTGGGTACATTTCCCACCCACTCATATTACATCCTTATCATGAGGCTATTATTATATATGACTTGCACAAAAGGGTTTTATACAATGCGCAGCTATTAAACATTTAAGCAGGATTTCATCTACACATAGCTACAGGATTGTCATTTTGCAACCAATCACCATAATTATCAAACATCAAGCTTAAACCTGGTTTATCATTTTGAAATTATTTTGAAATGTTTGAAACATTGAGAGGGTTGTTTGTGACAAAATAAATACGTGTCAAAGACAATTTCACAAGTTACAACTTGAAACAAGGCTACACGGAGGTATTATGACTCTTCTTTATTAAGTCATTGTTCTTCTAGTTCATGTATTATGAAAACAAAAATTAACGATAAAAGTAAACGAATTCACCAGACTAGTACTTCCATAAATCATATGTCAATAATTGATAATTCAACACATTGTTATCAGATTTTAGTATAACAATATGCAATTCATTGTATGGTATAACAATATACTTGAAAAGTTATAAAGACTATAATCACAGGGAACTAGACAGAGATAAACCATCAATATACGAAAGAACATCAACAAGACTCACCTTGTTTAAATAATCACAATTACCTATAACCATTAGATTACTATATCATGCTAATTAGCTTACCAGTTAAATTTCATTCTGTCACATGGCAAGTCCCTTCTCAGATAAGCATGCTTTTGACATCACATACGAATATCACATCGTTATTTTGAGGTCATAATATTAGAAAACAAGGGTGTTACAGATTGGAACACCTTGGCCTTCGCATTCTACAGGAAGTACTACTCTGCAACCAAGACCAATGCTCTAAGGGCGCAGATAACAAGCTTCAAGCAAGGGCCTAATGAAGATTTTAGTGAGGCTTGGGACAGGTTCAAGAGACTTGTTCGATCCATACCACACCATAATGGTTTCTTTGTAACCAGTTCTACAATGGCCTCTATGATGACAACAGGGCCTACTTAGATGCTGCAGCCAACGGAAGGTTCCAAGAGAATTCTGGAGAGACCAAGGGTCTCAAGATAATAGAAGATGTTGCTGTCCACCGTGCTGAACATGGAACTTCCCGCAGTAACCAAAGGAAAGCTGAGTCTAACGTAGCTGTTATTGAGGCCTTGATGGCCAAGTTAGATAAGCTAGAGAATGGTGGGAAGTTCGATATTGGGAGTGGAAGCAAGGGAGGTATGTACCAGGTGAATGTCGTTCAAGATGGACCCTTTGTTTGTGAGAGATGTGGTGGACAGGGGCACGTGTCAAAATTTTGCACCTCATCTAATGAGACATGTGCCGCTTTTCAGCACTATATGTCCATCCCAACATGAGGTGGACAAGCCAGAATGTTCTCAACCCACAACACCTACAACCTCAACAAAATCCCACATATATCCCTCCACACAAGCAAGGTTTCCAAAAACCACCCTTCAACCCTCAACCACCTTCAAACCCACCACCCAATACGGATGCTCTCATCCAAAACCTCATTGGGTTGATTCAGAAGGAATCTCAGGCAAGGGAAGCAAGGATGAAGATGTTAGAGTCTCAGATTGCTCAAATCGCGAGCAAGAACGATACTAGGGCTCCAGGTCAACTTCCGACCAAGACGGACCAAAAGAAAGAGACTCTAAACATCATATCTTTGAGAAGTGGAGCCAAGGTGGGAAGTGAGAAAGCAAGCGAGAAGGATAAAGCGAAACAGCCGAAGCCGAATAACAGCGAGGAAGGTCGACCGACCCAGGAGCCAGGTCGACCGACCTCTGACCAAATTCCGGAAATTCCCGCTGTACAGGAAGAAGGTCGACCGACCGAGGATGTGGGTCGACCGACCCCCGATGCTGAGCAGGAGAGTGCTTTCAAACCTGAATTACCGGACAACTTAATGGACTTCCTTTTTCGGGGTGATAAGACCCCTAGGTTTCTGAGGAGGGCTGCAAATACTGAATCTTCCGCCCCTCGTTTTCTAGAGAGACTCATACCAACCAAGGAACAGGTATCATTTGATAAATTTAAAGACGTAATTCGATCATTAAATGTTCAAGTTCCGTTTTTAGAATTAGTTCAACAAGTTCCTTCGTATCTTAAATTTATGAGACAACTTTTGTCAAGGAAGCGGTATTTAGATAAGGTTGAGTCAGTAGCCCTCACTAAAGAGTCCTCCAGCTTCCTATCACATGTCAATTCCCCTTATAAGCTGGAGGATCCTGAAAGTTTTTCTGTTCCTTGCAATATAGGAACCTTCCCTGTTAAAAAGGCCATATGCGACCTAGGAGCTAGTATCAGTGTCATGCCCCTTAGCGTAGCCTTAAAACTCGGAATGACCAATTTTGCAGTAACTAGCATGACTGTCCAGATGGCTGACCGTACGTCTATGGAACCCATAGGGGTGTTGGAAAACATCCCTGTGCGTATTGACAGGTTTTTCTTCCCTGTAGACTTTGTAGTTTTGGATATCCCTGAGGATGCCCATATACCTATAATACTAGGGAGACCTTTCCTCCACACTGCGGGAGCCATCATAGATGTAGGTACTGGTACCTTGACCTTCAAAGTAGGAAAGCATTCTATTATTTATAGTCTATCCTATAGGAAAAAGGATGCTATGACCCCTATTACTTGTAATGTTATTGCTTCTGAAAAGAAGTATGAGGTCATCACTACTTCTCCTACTTTATTACCTACTCCTATACCTGTCTTTACACCTCCGCCCCAGATTGGGAGCAAAATGGAGGATACTTCTATTGTGACTAATGCAGGAATTGGTTTGGGGAAACCCGCAATAAAGGAGGTCACGGTGCAAAGAGGAGGACTGAGATTCCTAAGTTATAAGGAGGATGAGGATCCAGATGTTGTGGATGAGGAGGACAAGAAAAAGAGAAGAAACGCTCAAGAGAAGAGTCCTTCGCATATGCTTTGCGACGGAGAGGAGACGTGTTTCACCATTCAAGAAAACACCGTGGAGACTACGGCATATCGTCAGAAGCCGTGGTCCGAGATATTCCACATCTTTAGCGGATAGTTGTTTAAATTTTCAGCTCCTAAGACAATTTACTTTTTGTTTTTTGAGACTTTTTAATTTTGTTTGCTTTCAGTTTTAGAACTTTTCCGTTTTGTTTGCATAGTTAAGACTTCTGGGTTTGGTTCTGGAATCTCGCGCACTTGTTGGGCGCATATATAATGCTTTTTCAGGTTTGAGGAAGAATGACTTGGTTAACACAAGTGGTTCCGAAGAAAAGAAGGTCGTTGTGCAGCAGAGGGGTCGACCGACTAGAAATATGGGTCGGCCGACCTGGTCCCTACATTCCTGGAATTCCCGCAGTCCGCAGGAAGGTCGGTCGACCCAAAACATAGGTCGGTCGACCTACCCATCCGTCACAGCCTGTTCGTTTCTTCCTCGGGAATCGTGCAACCATCTTGGGTAATTGAGTGGCACTGCTGGCCACCAAAACCTCCCAGCTTACGCTGGTTTGGGGAGGTTTTTCTCATGCGCTTAACAATCCAGTGAGTTCTTTCCAATTATCCTTGGTTTTATTTTCCTTGCACCTTTCCTTTAATTTTATGAAACCTTTACTTAGGCTAATGCACAATGGGGACATTGTGCGGGTTGGTTTGGGGAATGGTTTCGTGTCACATGCATTGCATTGCATTTTGTCACACGTTTATTGCATTTCCGTATTGCATCGTTCTTTTCTTTATTTTCCTTGCATATACAAAAAAAAAAAAAAATCCAAAAAAATAGAAAAATTTCAAAAATTCCAAATAAATGCACGTTTATTTTAGCATATAGGTCGAGTCGGAACGAGAGTATTTCAAGGATGTTTTTTGCTATCTTACATGTTTTTGCCTTTACCTTGCCTTGTCAAACTTGTTTTAGTATGAGAGTCTTTTGCATATCTACGAGTTTTTGTCAATTTGTATATCTTGAGACTTGACTTATACCTTGGCAACCTACTATACATTCTAAGTTTTAGAGCTTATTTCCTGGTTTCATTCTTAAACCAGTTGTCTAGGATGTGAGTAGTACTCCCCTTGGAACATGTTACATCAATATGCATAAACATGAACTGGAATTGCTATATACTTGTTTTACTATCTCGTTTTGTGAGTCTTGGTACGTGCATTTGGGATCCCTTTTCTCATATTTACCCATAAGTTTCACATAGCCAAAATTGCCTTTTTATCCCCCCAAAACTACATCCCATACTTAGCCTACCCTTCCAAGCTAGTATTTGTGGTCTTTGGTTTAATTTTTTTTGAGACATCTTGGTTTATATGCTATCTTGAGCAAAAAGAGAAAAGAAAGAAAGAAAGCAAGAAAAGAGAATGAACAGAAAAATTCAGAAAAAAAAGGAAAGAAAAGAAAAACGAAAAAAGTCAAAGCATACAGGAAATAGGTCGACCGACCACCTTCATAGGTCGGCCGACCAACTGACAGTATTAGATTCAAAAATTTCGTTCAACAAAAAATTCCTTTCTTTTATATGTTATCACTCCCGTACTTCATTAAAAATATTTGGGAGTCCTTTCTTATATAATGTGAGAGTTGTGCTGCAAAAGAGCACTTTCTTAATGTCAAAAAGTTGTGAAATATGTTGATTGGGAACCGGTTTTACTAGCTTGGCTACTAACCCCACAAGTCCAAAAACATCTTAACCACTTTTTACCTTTTACCTCACATATCCTTCATTACCCCAATTGCATGTATCCGAGTCACTTAATGGGTTTGTTTATACATAGTTGTAGAATTCTTGTTCATGTTAGATTGCAGGCATGTTCTCATGGGTCGCAGTTAGGTGAGTGTCTTTACAAATATACTTCTTTCTATCTTTTACATATACTCACCCTTTGCTTCATGAGTGTCTCGAGCGTACCGCGAGAGTCCATGGTATAAAGTCTCTATAGTCTCTAGTTTTGCAAAGTTTGACGACACCATAACTCGTTTGCATAATTTAAATACTTTCTCATTTTGTACTTGGCATTGGTTTAGGCTAATATGTAAATTTCGCTCTGAGATTGAAATCGTTCCATTAGTTAAGATCGAGTCTAATTCTTGCTTGAGGGCAAGCAAGGTTTGGTTTGGACTTTGATGCGTGTCTATTTTATGATGTTTTACATCCCTTTTTACACGCATTTGGTCGCTCATTTACTATGTTTTAGCCTTTATTTCCCAACAATTGTCTACTTTCGTATTTTTATGCACTTTTGCAGATTTATGCGGAAAAGGGACAATTTTACACCAAACTTATGCCCTCGGGATTTTTCATAGCCAAGGAACGATGGAAAGTCAACTCAAAACATTGACCAAGTACCAATAAGTCAAACCGAGACGAATAAAAGCAATCCTACTACTTGGTCGTCCGACCAGGCCCCTGTTATGGAACGCCCAGAAATCCTGAAGCCCGTAAATAGGTTGACCGACCCACATAGTAGGTCGACCGACCTCTGCGCAGACCCAGAAGCTTTCCGGAAGCCCGTTAACGTGTTAGAGCCATTAGGAAACTCTAATTGTCCACCTATTTAAGCAAGAGGCATGATTAGGGTTTAATGATTCAGTTCCATTGAGTTTTATTCAGTCTTTAATTCAGTTTTATCTTTAGTTGTAATCTTTCAATAATTCTCAAACACTTTTAGTTTTGTTCTTCAATCTTTCAAGCATTCATCAATAAAGTTTGTTCCTTTTCTGCCTTAATCCTATTTCCGGTAATTCCTCCCTTAATTTCAGTTTTAATATTTTTCTTATAATTACTTGTATTCGTTTAAGATAGAATCCCAAGCTTTATTATAGATTGCATGTTTAGATTGTCATTCATTATGATTTCCATGTTTATTCCTATTTTCATTGTTGTTTTAGTAATCATGAGTAGCTAATTTCGTATGTTAGGATGTAGGGGATGAATATGCGTAGGTAGTATAAGTTCCGAGACCAACTGTAGCAGAGCCGTGGTCGGTCGACCTACATAATGGGTCGGTCGACCGAGGCTGTGGTCGGCCGACTGGGCTAGCTGGTCGGTCGACCCACTCGCGTTCGTATTCTGTTTCGTTTTAATTCGTAGACTATAATAACCTACAATGAGACTGAAAGGAGACTTGTAGGATGTTAGTAATGACCTACCCAAGATTGAGAGATACGGGAAGAGCATTGGTTTACACCTTAAGACGGCTAGGTTACTCAAGACTGAAAGGTATGTGACCTAGAATTTAGGAATCACCCTTATTGTTGACACCCAATAATTGTGAGACCTAGAAACTAATAGCATAGGCCGAAAGGAGCTATTAGGTACCATAGACCGAAAGGATATGTTACACCCCTGCGCGACTGCAATACATGTTGACTTTAGGATTTATATTACCTTAGCTATTTGTTACCCAAACATCCTAGCATCCCTTTTATTATATTTTTAATCTCATCTTTATTTACTTGCTTTATTTTTATATTTGTTTTAGACTTAGCAATAATCAATCAAACACCCAATTTTGTTACCCTAAATCATTAACATCAAACAATAATCATTCCCCACCTCTCTGTGGTTCGACCCTGACTTTCACTATCTATTGTTAAAGTTAGGAATTATAAATCTTATCTTTGACACCCCTCAACGACGGGTGTCAACGTAGCCGCGAAGGGAACATATTAACCCTACGTATATTCATAACTGTCTTAATTCACTTATCTAACTATGATTGCAGGTCATCTCTTCCCATTACTTTTATTTTGACATCTTTCAAACTTTTTTTTTTGTAAATAAACATGGTGTTTGTCATGTATTGTCAAGTATTAGTCAAATATAAACTATTTTTTATACATCTGATATTTTATGTAACATGCGATACTTTTTATGCAAAATTATTATTATTGTAACAGCCCTTAATATATCACAAAGTACGAAAAGTTAAATTAACATTCAATATATTGTGTAATAGTCTATACTTTTTATGTGAAACAAAATTTTAAATATAAATCTAATTTGAGTAGAGATAGAATATATTTTACAAATTAATTTATATATGCACGCATCATTTGGTCTTTACAAAGATATATTTATTTATTAATGCATTAACAGGAGTATTTGATAGAATTGGGTTGTTGTATCTTAAATGTGTGATATAAATATTTAACTTTGCTCTATAACATTTCTTATAAAATATATAAATAATTATATTAAGAGTCCATATATTTAAGAGTCAGACAATATCTTAAATGAGGATTTAAATATTTAACTTTGCTCTATAACATTTCTTAATAATTATATTAAGAGTCCATCTACATTAACACGAACAAATACTTTTAATATAATGCTAAATATATGGACTCTTAATATAATGTTAAATATATTTTATCAATCGGGCAACATAATTTAAAATATATAATTAAGATGTAATACTTTAACATTGCACCTTCTTAATTTTACTATACAAAATTTCTTTTGGTGTTCATTTTATAAAATATATCCTATAAATGCTATTATGTAATACTTATGTGAGACAGATTTATAGATGAAATGTTAACAAAATACATTACCGTACAACTTTGCAAACTAATAAAGTTGATTATTAATTTTATGTGTGTAAAATTTTAAATATAAATCTCGTTGTGAGTAGAGATGAGTAATATATTTTTATACGGAAAGATATTCCCAAATAAAAGTTACAATAAGAGGGTAACTTATGTAAGATTTTAAAGTAATATAAATATGGTAGAAAAATATTTTAAAAAGAGATTTTGTTAAATATGCACCGAGCTAAAAAAATTATTTTTTCCTAGTGTGAGTAAATGAAATGCGGGTTTAGTAATTTGTACTAGTCTGCAACTACTCAGAGGCATGGCGTAATTTCACTAATTTTGGGTTGATTTTATCCAAATATGATTAATAAGAACTGGGTTGGGTTTTGGGGTGGTTCATGTGAAAAACACAAAGTAACCATGACCAATTGACCAATTCTTGTAATTGACGTGAACTAACCTGTGTGACGTATATACTGTCAAAGAGAAGAAAAGTGATATGTAAAGAAGGAGAAAAGAAATGGATGAAAAAGGAGGAGAAGAAAGAAGGAAGATGGAAGAAGAAAAGGGGGTAAATGATTGTTGAGAAGGGAGTGGGACGCATGCGCATGCATTCCTTATTCCAAACGACATGAATTATGAAGAAGCACTCTGACGGCTAAAGTTGTCACATACACATTATACTATTCTTCATTTATATGAAGTTATATTATTACAAGTACGATGGTAACTCTCCCTTGCAAATATGTAACGGGTTAAGTTCTGTCACCTGTGTATATAAAACAAAACATTATAAATTATAAATATTTTGTATTTTCGTACCCGGGTGGGTAATATTCGATCCGTCGCAAGTTTGCGACATATATGTCCATCATAAATGAGAATTTGTGATATTAAAAACTAGAGTTGACATATTAATTCAATTCTTTTGTATTAATATATATATATATAATATATGTGGTACACAATGCATACATTCCATTAGAAAGTTATTAACAAAAGCAATGGTGATTCTTTGTTACAAGTATGAAATATAATTTAAGTAAAACAAAGGAAAACCGTGAAACCTATATAGTACTCGTACTTCGTAAGTAGTAGTGTATTGTGTATGTATGAAGTACTCCGTAACTCCGTATTAAAGTAGGTAGCTAGCTAGCTTGTCCAACAATAATCAATAAGGTCAAATGAGCCCCCCAAGGGAGGCCCGGCCTATCACTTTTGTGTTGCGTATTATATTTGAGTAATCAGTGATGATTAGAGTTGTTAATAATACCTTTTTGTTTAATTAATCTCATCTCATTGCGAATTATATAATCTTGCATTATTCTAAGTTTATGTATTTCAGAATAATGATTAGAATGATTATAATGATTAATGATCATAATCCCACCCCTATAACTTATAGCCTTAGAAGAAATATACTTAGCTCAGGACCACCATTACCATCTGGATTCAACATGTAAAATGCTTCTGAATCCCTGTTTCCAACTACTCTCTCGAACTTTGCTCTCATATATAGCAACTCCCCTTCCGAACCCGACCCGCTATTATTCTCCACCAACGGAATCACCCCTGCCCCGACTGACACACTCTGAATCGTTTTAAGCACGTAGCAATCGAACTCTGTACAGGGCCGAGATGTCGCGTACCCGCACTTCTTCCCATTGCAGTACATGCTCCATACTGGCTCTAAATACAGCTTAGGGCCGTGGGATGCACGCTCACATTCAAGTGCGATACGCACAAGTCCTGAGGACATCTCTCGGACTAGGGCTGACGTCGACAATGCCAGCTCCATCAGGAACACCGGCCCCCCTTTCGGGTGGTCTTGAACCGCGAAGGTCACGTGTCCCTTTCGGTGTCCGAATAGAGTGCCTGTCACCTTCCGGCCGAGGGGGGCGGGGGAGGAGATGGACAGGGCCCTACTTGGAATAGACAACCATCGACAGGAGGGAATGGCGGACCCCCAGGATGAGGTGGAGAAGGAGAAGACGTGGAGGAGGGAGCGGACGAAGGAGGATAACGAGAGGCGTGTTTTCTTCACGTTGGAAAGCGCAAGTGTGTTGCTGCTGCTACTATTGTTGCTGTTGTTGTGATGGCGTGGACTACCAGGATGATGAGGAGGAGGAGGAAATGAGGAGGAAGAGATGAAATTAGAAGGGATGATGTTAGAGTTGCTATTGGTGCTACTATTTCTGTTAAGGGATAATAATTGATGTTGCTGCTTCATAATAATTATTATTATTATTATTATTATTCTTGTTGCTCGTTTTGTATTTGTGAGAACAGAGTCAGACCAACTAATTGGAATTGGAAGCAAGTAATAAGAGAGAATATATGTGTTTGGAATTGGAGAGGAGTAGTGATATTAATTGAGGGAGGAAATGATGAGTTATGAGGAGAGACTCGAGAGATGGTGGTTACTATTATTATGTGGTGGTCCAATCATCACCATCATTATGGATTTCGCTTATATTTATATACATGCTCCTTTTTGCTCCTTGCGTCATCCAACCATCAACCCTACCTTACTTTATTCTACAAATCTATTCGGTCTTAAATATGAATTTTCTTTTAGGTGTGTTTGAATTGAGAGAATTGAAGGGAAGGGGAAAGAAAGGGAGGAATTCAATTTCCATTGTTTAGTTACAATATATGGAAGGAAGAAAATGGAAAGGGAGGGAAATGAGAGGATTCAATTTCCCCATTAGGCCAAACTCTAATCTCTTCATTGTTGGCAAAATTTGGAAGGAAAACTTTCTTTTAACTCTTATTTAATACAGTTGGTCTTGCTTTAGACGGTAATTTTGGTCTGAAACAATAAGACGGGATTTTGTAACCATTTTACAACCGAATGTGACCATTATTGACAAACAAGTTATCATGAGCTGTAACATTGACCACACTATTGTGGTTACATTTAACTATAAAAGGGTCACATATAACCCGTCTGAAGTTTCAGACCGAATATGACGGTCTGAAATAAGAATTTGTGTATTTAATAATGATATGACCCTATATTCCTCTAGTATGACTTAACTCCCTTCATCCTCATCCATTTCCCTCTACTCTATTTTTACTATCCAAACAACCCTCTTCATTCCCCCTCCCTTTCCTTTCTTTTCCTTTCCCTTTCCTCCATTCCCCTCCCCTTCCCTCCCCTCCATTTCCCTCCCAATTTTTTTTATCTAAACACACCCTTAATGTCCCAGATTAGAAAATCATTTTTTTTCCTTTTTTTATTTTTTCTTAAAAAGATTGTTTATGTATTTTGAATAACAAACTCTATTTTCGCAATTTTTCTCTTAATCAATGGCGAAAATTAGAGGACAAACTGCTAAATTAAAGTGGGCAATTTTTCTCTTAATCAATGGCGAAAATTAGAGGACAAACTGCTAAATTAAAGTGGGCAATCAATTCTACTATAGATAAGGGTTTTACGGACACCAAAATGTTGGTAATTAGAGCTGAATTTATGGAGAAATCTCAAACCCAATTTTCATGACGAATGGTTAATTAACGATGTTATCATTTTCGCCATTGATACTTATTGGTGAACTACGATCACCTTCTGTAATTAGCCATGTTAATGTTATCACTACTACAAAACACGCTTACTACATCGATCAATGCACATTGGTTTTCTAAAATACCGATGAAATAAATAATACACATCGGTATTTCAAAAATCCGATGTCCTTATAGAGTTATTAACATCGGTTTTTTACAACCCATGTCCGTTGAATGATGATTTAAATGGACATCGGATTTTTGAAAAACCCATGTCTATTGTCTGCCTTTTTACATCGGATTTCTGACTAAACCCATGTCTATTTCTACTGCTGAACACATACTGTAACAACCTGACGCGCCACCGTCGTAACACAAACCCACTAAGATGAGTGTGCACTTTTGGGCCCGTTATTTGTACTCACTTGAGCCCAAAAGCACAAGGCCTTGTTACTAAGTGGTGGGTGGGATCTATTATACATATCACATGCCTTATATTTTTCTCATGTGGGACAACTTTCCTCTCATACTCTTGGGGTGTTACAAACTCCCCCACTTAAAGAACACAATGTCCTCGTTGTGCCTCAAACTTAGCCGTATTCAAGCCCAGAATCCTCCCCCGCTAGGTGGGTGACCCGGGTACTCCCGACCACAGGCTCACCACACGGTCGCAGGGTCGCTCTGATACCATTTGTAACAACCCGACCCGCCACCGTCGTAACACAAACCTAATAACATGAGTGTGCACTTTTGGGCCCGTTATTTGTCCTCACTTAAGACCAAAAACACAAGGCCTTATTACTAAGTGGTGGGTGGGAGCTATTATAAACATATCACAAACCTTATATTTTTTCCATGTGGGACAACTTTCCTCTCATAATCTTGGTGTTTTACAAACTCCCTCACTTAAAGAACACAACGTCCTCGTTGTGCCTCAAACTTGGTCGTATCCATGCCCAGAATCCTTCCCCGCTAGGTGGGTGACCTGGGTACTCCCGACCACAGGCTCACCACACGGTCGCAGGGTCGCTCTGATACCATTTGTAACAACCCGACCCGTCACCGTCGTAACACAAACCCTGTTGGGAAATGTGTCCTCAACAATAGTGCGATCACATAATTAAATCTCAAGACGAGAATACGCAAGGGATGATACAAAATTATATAGTCAACTGACCAACATTAATCAGTAATGATTGGCTAGCTAGAAGTTTGACATTACTGTCGTATGCCGGTGGTGGTTAGTTGATCCCTTTAGGTCACACCTATAGGACAACGACTCTCTTAATGATAAAAGAAATGACTGTATATGGATACAAGTCAGTTTAATCCTAGTTTATTAAATGGATAAGGAAGGTTTTATAATAAGATTATAAATAAAGTTTTTAAACGAAATGTCGTTATTAAAACCTAGATGTTTATGAAACATTTAAGGAATAAATTAATATTACAAATATTGTAATATCATGCATTATGGAAAAATATTAACTAGATGTAAGTAATTAAGAATTACTACAAGTTTATGGATAAATGTTTAAATTGGTTAAACTAATTATATTCATAAAATCAAGTATACGATCAATGTAATTGTTACGTATCTTTTAATATGCAATGTGTATAAGTCCATTTATGTGAAATGGACTGTAATACCCCGTATATTTATATCTCGTAATAACAAATTATTAATATAATTACTTTGACTAGAGATACCTTGATATTTAATATATGCTATTTTATATATATGTGTGGATAGTTTGTAACTAGTATTATTATGTTATTATTATTAATCGTTGTTGTTGGTAGTGTTGCTGCTACTTTGTCATTGTTGTGTTATTATTATTATTATTATTATTATTATTATTATTATTATTATTATTATTATTATATTATGACATTTTCTTCATGAGCCCGCTATTTTATTAATTTACAAGTATGATTATATCGTGCTTAATATTATATATATATATATTTACTTATAGTTCCGAAAAGTATATAGATATATTTTTATATATAATTATATATTTACGTGTCGTAAACTTTATGTGATTACGATAATTAGCAATTAAATATACTAGTGGTACGTACGTATTATTTAAATCACGACTAGTCTAAACGTGTTTTTGAAACTATTTAATATACTAAAAGGAATTCATGCACTATCATTCATGCGGTATCATTCACGCATTAATTCAATAGCGTTCATTCATTTTCATTAAACTCCACGCATATCTACTAATTCTCATACCGTCATACGTATAATCTTCAAAATTTCCAATTCATTTCATTTAACCCCTCCTTTTGTCTCTTCTCCTTCTTCTATTGTTTCTTCCTGTTCTAAGTTTCGAGGTCTCCTTCTTCATCCCTTTCAAGTTCTTTCCCGCTAATTTTATGTCATTCATTAAGGTATGTTATTTATCGTGTATTGTTTCGTTATCCTTATCGTTTACCACTTGAGAACCGATAACATCTTAAATAATATGACCATAGACTTACGTGTCTGAACTAGGATGATAGCGGGTGGTTATTGGGCTTCTCGTATTCGTTTTGAGACTTGACTTGAACCAAGGCTTTGTGGGTTGGAACCTGGTGGTTGGGGCGACCCTAAGGAGTGGTTTTTGGTGGCCATTGATGGTTGAGAACACCACCACGGGAGGGTACCAGACTGTTTTCGCAAAACAGAGAGAGGGTAGCGTGAGGGTAGCATGAGGTTGTGACTGTTTGAGAGTGATCTTCTCTCTTGGTGGAGACAGGTAGCGATAAGGTGGTGACAGGTGGTTGCGCGGTGGTTACCGAAGTAATATAAATACTCTATTTTATGCGGGTTGTGGGTAGCCTGTTAGGGCGGTTGTTTGTGGCGTCTGTGGCAGCTTCAGCTGATGGTTCCGGCGTGGTAGTTTTAGTTGGTGGTCCAGTGGAGGCAATGTGTTGGTTGGTGGTGGCCGTGGGTGGCCAGTTGGTTGGTGGTTAAGGCGGGAATATTGGTGGACGCATAAGGTTAATAGCATGCGTACTGTGTCGTATCGTATACAGGTGTCGTAGCTTTGTTTATCTTTTACCCCAGATTAATTAGTTAGTCATTAGGTAGAAAGGTTAGTGGGAAGATAGTCATGAACTATTAAATAATAGTTCTTTGATTAGTTTTTCTTTATTACTTTAGTTAATTTGTTTAAATTGCGTGTGGCGATATTTTATTAATCGACTAATTAAATAGTTTGAATTAGTTACGATTAATATATATTTTTCGGACATGAATATATATATATATGTATATATATATATATATATATATATATGTATGTATATATATATATATATATGTATGTATATATATATATATATATATATATATATATATATACATATATACATATATATATATATATACATATATATATATATACATATATATATATATATATACATACATATATATATATATATATACATACATATATATATATATATATATGTATACATATATATATATATATGTATAGTATATATATATACATGTATATATATATATATATATATATGTAGACGTATATATATATATGTATATATATATATATGTATATATATATATATATATGTATATACATATATATATATATATATATATATATATATATATATATATTACTTAATTAATTAATTTGATTAATTTGATTTATTATATTTGTTTACGTAATTATATTAGTTAGTAATTACGTATACTATATTTGTTAGGTGTCGAATTCATGGAGACTGTTTCTAATTGGATTATAGCTTCGTGATTGGGTTGCTCGCTGAAAGGTAGGATAATTTTGTCTGTCATTTTGATTGCTTATTTTGTTTGGGTGTTGTTGGATGACCTATAATGTGAGGTTGGTATGTTGAGATATTGCATTCATCATTCTGGTATATGTATTACTGTCAGTTGGATTTGATTTGAGTTACGAAATAGCATGGTTGCATTAATTGACATAGCATATCCATTGTTATTGGTTGGGTAAGAATTGAGTTACAAAATAGCATGGTTGCATTCATTGGCATGGCATATGCATCGGTATACAGGTTTAACCTGGGCAGACATCGTGGTAAGAGCCTTCGGGTGATGTATAAATAACTTACCGGCAGACACCGTTTTATACCTTCGTGGTGGTGTAGTTCAGCTGTTAAGCTGGTTTCTCGATGACGATCGAGGCAGACCCGGCCAGGAGGAGGCGGGTGGAAGTTTGGGGATGAGCTCGGTAGAAAGGCCATGGCATTGCATCTTCATTTGCATGCTCATTCATTGCATATTTATTGGTTTGATTATTATCCTACTCAACCGCGAGGTTGACCGTGTATTCGTTGACACCTGTGATGATCCGTAATGGGGAGCAGATTTGGCAGGAAAGATGAATTCATGGGAGCGTGGGATGGCGTGAGCACTTGGTTGGACCGACTTAGAATTAGACCACATACTTAGAAGTTATCAGTTGTATTTTCTTTTCCGTCGCGTAGTAATTGTAATACTAAAAACTTAAATTTTATTAGTTTTATATAAAGTACTTTGGTTTGTTTTACTTTGTTATTCACTACCTCGATCACTCCGAGATGGTAACAGCTCTATTTATATGAGAATGTCTTGCTAAAGGCTCTTAAATAAATGGGGGTGTTACAAAGTGGTATCAGAGCGAACGATCATTAGGCCAAAACCAAATGAATAATAATGAACATAGAAAGAGTCTAATAAAATGAACCCCGAGATGGAAGCTGATAGGAGCCCCTAAAAGGGATTGTATGAGTTAGGGCCCCCCTCACACCAAACCATGGGCCCTTTCAGTTCTCACTCGGGAACCCAATGAGTGTAATGAAGAGTGGGTAGTCTATATAACGACCTAGTATAATATCGTACTAACTTTTTTGGGACGGAGCAAGGTAAGTAAAATGGAGTATATAATGATTGATTATTATAGCTAGAATGATATGATCATATGTTTGGTGTTTGAAGTAATATTATATATATACATACTGAAAATGTTTATACGATTATCTTGTTATGAAATGACTATGTCGTAGTTAAATTATGATTTTGGCGTTTACTTGTGATGGGGGAGTAATTTTGTTAACTTTATCAATATATGTCATAGTATCATATTTAGTGATATGTGATACATGTTCCCGAAGCCATGATAGTATAATGTAATTATCATAAGGATAAGCTTTATCGACTTACATGTTTTCTTTCTACCATAGTTGTGAGTTAGAAGTGAGGAATGATTTATAAGAGATGCTATAGGATATACGCTTAGATACGTATGTGGTGTAGGACCTGAGATGGGATAGGTTAATACGGTATCGTATTTATAAGAATCTGTAATTTAGTGGAAAGGTGACGTAGAGCTGAAACTTGTTTTGTCCGATTTTTACATCTACTTGATCTAATTGTCATTTATTCTTCACTCACTGTTTATGAAAAATATTTTACGCATGATAGTGTCATAAGTTAGCTTTCATATGTTATTGGTTTTATGGCTAAATTATTTACGCAATAATAATAAATGTTTTACTGCTCAATGGTCAAATGTTCATGCTCAATTATATTTTGATCCATGTTTTATAAATTTGGCCATTTAGAACGTACTTATTGCTTATGGAGGATTTCAACTCTACCGTTCAAAAGAGTCGTATAATTTTCTAAAAAAAAAATGATAAGCCAAATGATAACCTGAATTATTATCGTTTAATGGTTATTTTTGCAAGTTTTGCTAAGTTCTGATAAATTGTTGTTAAGTTTCTGTGAAGACCAAGCCATTTGTAAAATTCTTTATAAATTAATCTTTTGATCTTTGGATTTGATTTTTACTGGCATGATTAGTTGATCCGCTGTATTTTTTTTAGGTGAAGCGCTTATTTAATCACGATCTTTTGGAAGTTGAAGTACGATGTATAACTTTTGGAAATACAAGTTTTATGTCAAGTTAATATAATAGTTTTGTGATACCTTAAGTTCTGTTAATGTGACCTTATAATGTTTTTACGTGGTGATAATATGTGATGTTAATAGCACTTTAATAGAGATGTTTCTCGGTGAGTAATAGACTGAAAATTTTAATACACAAACCGATAGCATGAACTCATGAGTAGAGGTATATAACAATGTATTTGTTTATAGTTAATTTGAGTATTTTGAAAGGGTGTTAATGATTTATTATTAATTTATATATTGGTTGGGTTTTTATGTTTAGTACCTTGTCATAATAATCTCTATAATTCCTTCACAATAAATTAGATTAATTTATTGTCTTTTAAGTGGTGTAGTATATGTATTGTCTTTTGTCACAAGGTGAATCACATGTTTATGTCGAGTACTGTTTTGTTTTACAAAAAAAAAAATATATATAATTATATTAACTTGGATCAGAAATACAATAAAATGAGAATTTTATTAACACCTCGGGAAATTTAGCATTGTTTGTAATAGTTGTCATGCTTAATCCATCTTGTGCCTAATAATGAAAAATTGATGGGTGTTAGCTTTGTGAATTAGCTTTCTTTAGCACCGATCTCACACTAGTTAAGTTACAGTCTTATGGAAATCAATGTTTGGTTGACATCTGTCAAAGAATTACTTTCAGTTTTGTTTTGATCTATAAATTTAATTCATGTTTAAGATTGGATTCATGCTTATGCTTTGCTACTAAATTCCAATCTCGTTGTTTAATAGGTTTTAAAATGTTTTCAAAACAATAAGCCATGTCAAAACTAAAATGACAATATTTATGATAAATTTTAACATTACCTAAATTCTGTAAACCTTCTGCATGCACCCTCTTCTGTTGTGATGTTTTCATAAATTGTATAATCAGCTTATGACTCCTAGTTTGTTTTCACATTTTTATAATTTTCCTTATTTTCTAAGAGTGTGAAGATTTCATCATAAATGAAACGTTTAATTAATTGGGATTCTTGCATTTTACTTTTGTTGTCAGTTTTATGTTAAATAATATCATGACAATACATATAGACATTAGAATATATTACGAGCTTTATTCACCACATGGGTTCCCTGAAAATTTGGTTCTTAAGCAAGATGTGTCATAAGTGCGAGTAAGTCAATCTGGAAGTCGAGCATGCCATTTATCTTCTTTTGAGATTTAGGAATATTCAACTGTATCCGTCTTAGTATATCTCATGCATTGTGTTGTTGCTGAGTGTTTACTTACGTTAATTAACCGTTCTCTGATATTATTTCCTAAACCCCATGTGTATGAACATGAATTCCACTTTTATAATATGATTGTTAATATGAGGTATTAGAACCATGCCCTACCATTGCAATTATTGTATATACTGAAATATATGTGTTAATTCAGTGGATATAATTTACCAAGTTATATGATTACTTTCATTCTGGTTATAACTATGTGTTCTAGGATTATCAAGTGTGTATTTTACCTTAATAACTAAGTATTAGTTGCCCAGTAAGGAGTAAGTTAACTTATCAGAGAATTCGTGATTCTCTTATTTTTTTGTTAAGCCTGCTTTTGGAAGTATATGATGTTTTATAATAGAAGGTTACGGGGAGTAACCGTGTTTTAAGGAGGATAAGATTGTAAAATCTTGATGTTATACTATATGACTAGTTGGTATGTCATGATTGGTTTGACTGAGATTGACCATACTCGAAGTTTTGATTAATTATGTTACGTTTTGGTCAATGTTATGGTTCCTTAAGTGTCCTGTATTTATGTTGTATGTTAAACTTTGGGGACAAAGTTTCTTAAGGAGGATAGAATGTAATAACACGTGTTAATAGGTTACCTCTTAGGCTAGGTGTCTAGTTTGAACGAGAATGAGTTACTTTGTGCTATGAATAGTTGGGTGTATGATTTCCGTAGGTACGAGTGAACTTCGGGACGAAGTTCGTTTTAAGGGAGGAAGACTGTAATACCCCGTATATTTATATCTCGTAATAACAAATTATTAATATAATTACTTTGATTAGAGATACCTTGATATTTAATATGTGCTATTTTATATATATGTGTGGATAGTTTGTAACTAGTATTATTATGTTATTATTATTAATCGTTGTTGTTGGTAGTGTTGCTGCTACTCTGTCATTGATGTGTTATTATTATTATTATTATTATTATTATTATTTTAATATTATGACATTTTCTTCATGAGCCCGCTATTTTATTAATTTACAAGTATGATTATATCGTGCTTAATATTATATATATATATATATATATATATATATATATATATTTACTTATAGTTCCGAAAAGTATATAGATATATTTTTATATATAATTATATATTTACGTGTCGTAAACTTTATGTGATTATGATAATTAGCAATTAAATATACTAGTGGTACGTACGTATTATTTAAATCACGACTAGTCTAAACGTGTTTTCGAAACTATTTAATATACTAAAAGGAATTCATGCACTATCATTCATGTGGTATCATTCACGCATTAATTCAATAGCATTCATTCATTTTCATTAAACTCCACGCATATCTACTAATTCTCATACCGTCATACGTATAATCTTCAAAATTTCCAATTCATTTCATTTAACCCCTCCTTTTGTCTCTTCTCCTTCTTCTATTGTTTCTTCCTGTTCTAAGTTTCGAGGTCTCCTTCTTCATCCCCTTCAAGTTCTTCCCCGCTAATTTTATGTCATTCATTAAGGTATGTTATTTATCGTGTATTGTTTCGTTATCCTTATCGTTTACCACTTGAGAACCGATAACATCTTAAATAATATGACCATAGACTTACGTGTGAACTAGGATGATAGCGGGTGGTTATTGGGCTTCTCGTATTCGTTTTGAGACTTGACTTGAACCAAGGCTTTGTGGGTTGGAACCTGGTGGTTGGGGCAACCCTAAGGAGTGGTTTTTGGTGGCCATTGATGGTTGAGAACACCACCACGGGAGGGTAGCAGACTGTTTTCGCAAAACAGAGAGAGGGTAGCGTGAGGGTAGCATGAGGTTGTGACTGTTTGAGAGTGATCTTCTCTCTTGGTGGAGACATGTAGTGATAAGGTGGTGACAGGTGGTTGCGCGGTGGTTACCGAAGTAATATAAATACTCTATTTTATGCGGGTTGTGGGTAGCCTGTTAGGGCGGTTGTTTGTGGCGTCTGTGGCAGCTTCAGCTGATGGTTCCGGCGTGGTAGTTTTAGTTGGTGGTCCAGTGGAGGCAATGTGTTGGTTGGTGGTGGCCGTGGGTGGCCAGTTGGTTGGTGGTTAAGGCGGGAATATTGGTGGACGCATAAGGTTAATAGCATGCGTACTGTGTCGTGTCGTATACAGGTGTCGTAGGTTTGTTTATCTTTTACCCCAGATTAATTAGTTAGTCATTAGGTAGAAAGGTTAGTGGGAAGATAGTCATGAACTATTAAATAATAGTTCTTTGATTAGTTTTTCTTTATTACTTTAGTTAATTTGTTTAAATTGCGTGTGGCGATATTTTATTAATCGACTAATTAAATAGTTTGAATTAGTTACGATTAATATATATTTTTCGGACATGAATATTATAGTAATAGTGACAGTATTGGTTTTGTGATGATATTTCCTTAATCAACTAATGAAGTTATATATATATATATATATATATATATATATATGTATATATGTATATATATATATATATATATATGTATATATATATATATATATATATATGTATATATATATATATATATATGTATATATATATATATATGTATGTATATATATATATATATGTATATATATATATATATGTATATATATATATATGTATATATATATATATATGTATATATATATATATATATATGTATATATATATATATGTATATATATATATATGTATATATATATATATGTATATATATATATATGTATATATATATATATGTATATATATATATATGTATATATATATATATGTATATATATATATATGTATATATATATATATATATATATATATATTACTTAATTAATTAATTTGATTAATTTGATTTATTATATTTGTTTACGTAATTATATTAGTTAGTAATTACGTATAGTATATTTGTTAGGTGTCGAATTCATGGAGACTGTTTCTAATTGGATTATAGCTGCGTGATTGGGTTGCTCGCTGAAAGGTAGGATAATTTTGTCTGTCATTTTGATTGCTTATTTTGTTTGGGTGTTGTTGGATGACCTATAATGTGAGGTTGGTATGTTGAGATATTGCATTCATCATTCTGGTATATGTATTACTGTCAGTTGGATTTGATTTGAGTTACGAAATAGCATGGTTGCATTAATTGACATAGCATATCCATTGTTAATGGTTGGGTAAGAATTGAGTTACAAAATAGCATGGTTGCATTCATTGGCATGACATATGCATCGGTATACAGGTTTAACCTGGGCAGACATTGTGGTAAGAGCCTTCGGGTGATGTATAAATAACTTACCGGCAGACACCGTTTTATACCTTCGTGGTGTTGTAGTTCAGCTGTTAAGCTGGTTTCTCGATGACGATCGAGGCAGACCCGGCCAGGAGGAGGCGGGTGGAAGTTTGGGGATGAGCTCCATAGAAAGGCCATGGCATTGCATCTTCATTTGCATGCTCATTCATTGCATATTTATTGGTTTGATTATTATCCTACTCAACCGCGAGGTTGACCGTGTATTCGTTGACACCTGTGATGATCCGTAATGGGGAGCAGATTTGGCAGGAAAGATGAATTCATGGGAGCGTGGGATGGCGTGAGTACTTGGATGGACCGACTTAGAATTAGACCACATACTTAGAATTTATCAGTTGTATTTTCTTTTCCGTCGCGTAGTAATTGTAATACTAAAAACTTAAATTTTATCAGTTTTATATAAAGTACTTTGGTTTGTTTTACTTTGTTATTCACTACCTCGATCACTCCGAGATGGTAACAGCTCTATTTATTTGAGAATGTCTTGCTAAAGGCTCTTAAATAAATAGGGGTGTTACATGGACCATGTAAGGTCGTGTGACACTATAACACACAAACACATTTTGCACAACTTAACACAATATATGATACTGTGTTAAGAGGAGACATCTACTTAATGCGTGGTCTTGAAGAGGGAACATTGTGTGAATTGAGGTGCCCATGTATTGGGCACCCTACCCAAACTCACGGCAACATCTAGAGACGGACAAAAGGAATTTTGTTCTTCTCAATTCATTATTCCACTTCAATTTAGGGTTTTGCTAGTGTGAGAAAATAAAAATCTCTTGGTGTTTTTCTCTACCAAAACCGTGCCACCTTCTTCCATTCTAGATCCATCTTCAAACAATATTATACTAAGAGTAGTGATAATATTATTGATCATATACTAGGCTTTTGTGTTTGATTCTAGCAAAATAAACACAAATATATTAAGAGTAGTGTGTCTTGCGTGTATCTTGGAGGAGACATCCTAGATTGGATATTAGCTTGGAGGATCATCCGTGCCATTCTCGTCGAAATAGTGAGCTTTCGATTCTTTATTCCGCATTATAATAAGCATGCATAAGATCTAAAATATATATAATTAAAATGTTAATTATTCATCTTATTTAGTATGACTACAATATTAGGTTATGAGTTTATCACCATATTTTTCTTGGGAGCCAATAGTTTCTGTTTTATTTAATTTTTTATTTGTTAAAAAGTTATATTTAAAAATTGAATAATAAGAGTCATTGTAATTAAAATTTCGGATATTGGGCAGTGTGCTATTTAATTTTCGGTCCATTTAGGTTTCTTAAGGTGTTTTGGAAAGTGTAAAAATATTATTAGTTTTTTATATGTATTTATGAAGGTAATTATTTAATTTTCCGACTCAAAATACTCGTTTTACGTATTATTTACGAAATAAATAATAAAACCGTGTAAGTGCTAATATTTTTTAAGGTTCTGAAATTTTAAGAAAATTCTAAAATATCCAAATTTTTAATTTTTAAATTTTTCGAAATTTTATGACTCTTTTTGAATTTTATATTATTTTTCCGTAAAACCGAGTAATACCGAACAATATTATAATATTAAGTTAAGTCATGTTCAAAGTTTGAGTAAGACTAAATTTTGAAACCTAAAGGAGTTGGGATGATTAACTTAAAAGTGAATTCCGATTCACATAATGCCAAGTGTTTTTAATCGTTAAAGCACGCAATTCCATAAAACCGAGGTATACGATAACTATATATATAAATGATATTAAATAGGACGATTTGGCTTAGGTTTGCATGTTAGTTCATATTCATAAGCATTGCATATTTTAATTATGATTGTCATGATTTTATTTACGTAATTTTGGATTATGTAATTTTACTTAGTATGGCGTTAGTTTTTAATCGATATTTCCCGTAATGTAAGGGGTTATCGATTCGGATGTAATTAATGTGATCTCGTATCACTTTATTTATTATTTTCTTTTTTATAATGTATAAAGTAGACTAGAAAAGTTGTAATTTTTGTAAATTCCGGTGTGCCTTGAAGACGATGCCATTCGGAAAGGAGTTCTGACCAAGACGGTGTTAACCTTGGGAAGCGTGCCTCGTGAAGTTCAGGGACCAAAGGAGTTGGTTTCCGAATTGTACTTTTAATATTTTCTTTTCTAGGAAATGCCATACTAGGGTTTATTATTTTTATGCTTTTATTTTGCTTTATATGTTTGCATGCATAGCCAAATTGTCATATCATGTCATGCATTTTTATTCGATTTAGTCGACCTAGTCAATTATTTTATCGATAATTCACCGACTTAGTTCACTTAAACGGAGATAGATAATAATTTGACTAGATCTCTTACAAATAAATATTGAGACTTAGCCTTACCAAAAAGTATAGACCCATGTCTCCCTTCTTCATAAGAAAGTGGGCTCGGCTAAACCGGGGTACTAAAATTGTTACGTTGGGTAAGTGGGGTAATAAGATTACACCTTGAAATTTGGTCGATCTCAACGAAGGTATTAGTAACCGTAGTTGCAATAAGTTCGGGCTAAAGACAATTTTTATAAAATTGTCGACCGAGAGTTCTAAGGTAGAACCGATTAAAAAGTTAATCCACCGAATTATATTAATAAGGGATGAATCGGCTACACCGTGCCCGAATTAATATGGATTTGGGTCTCGGAATCGTTTACTTAATTGGGTAAGAGATCATTAAGTAAATGTTAAACTTGTTTTAATATATTTACGAGTTTTAAATTATAAAACGATGTTTGTTTTAATTCCTTTGCTTTTATTTGTAGTTTAATTTTTCAACATCTTCAATGGCCACCAACGCTCCACCTCTCACTAACATATCATGGCTTCGATCCTTCATGGATCGTTGCAAACTCGATAAGCGTGGTTCCAATTTTAAAGATTGGGATGAACAATTGCTTTTGGTCACTCAAGGTGACGATAAGACTCGTTACCTTTCCGAGGCCGCTCCTCCCGCTCCAACCGCTCGCTCCGCGGCTCCGACTCGTGAGGCTTATGAAGCCTACATGAAAAAGTCCTCCGCTCTTAAAAATGTGCTCATCTTCTCTATGGAGCCGGATCTCCAAAGGAGTATGATCAAATTAAGCACATCATATGAGATATACACCAAACTTGCGACAATGTTTTCACAAACTCCAAGGGTGATTCAATATGAGGCGGCTTCTGCCTTCTTCGACATTTGTTTGAAGGAAGGGCAAAAGGTTAGCACTCATGTACTCAAGTTGGTTGAGTTAGCTGAAACCCTCAAGGTGCAAGGAGTTGATGTTCCCGACTCCCTCATCATTGACCGAGTTCTTCACTCCCTCAATAAGGTGAAATCGTATGCTCAGTTCCGGGTGAACTTTAACATGCGAAATCAGGAAACCACATTGGACGAATTGCATAAGATGCTCGTCCAAGCGGATAGGGACATGAGACTTAATGATAGTTCCACTAAGGATGTTTCGAACATCGAGAAGAAAGGAAAAGGGAAATTCAAGAGGAGTGCCTTCAAAAACAAGGGCAAGAAAACCTCCAAATCCAACCCTACTAAAGAAAAGACCTTTTCGAAAGGTGCTTCAACCTCGTCTTCAAAGATTGAAGACATGTGCCATTATTGCACGAGGTTAGGGCATTGGAAACGGAAATGCCCCAAATACTTGACCGATCTCAAAAATGGAAAGGCTCTTACTGTAGGTAATAATTCTCGTTTAAAATTCATGTTGTTTTGTCAACTTTTGTATGGCGATACAAGTTGTTGACTATCACCCCTTTTAAATTGTTTTAAAGGGGCACCTTATGATGATAAGGGCAAGGAAAGGGAAGCGTTAAGTTCCTTACATGGATTGCTATGGTAGCATCCAGTGATTGAAGACATCAAGAGCTTGGCTCCAAGTTTCATTATCGTCTTCTTTCATTTATGCACTTTAATTTTAAAGAACAATGTCTTTTCTTGTATGACAAGGATTCAAATCCTAAACAATGGTTGTATTTTGGATATTGGTGACTTGATTTTCAATCCAAGTCAGTCCTTTTGTTCTTAATCAAATCGTTGATTCCTAAAATAAATTGCATACCTTGTAACATGAGTTCATGTGATCTTAATAAATCACTAAAGAAGTACCCTGAAATGTTCATTGTACAATAAGATTGATACGATCAAGACAAAGAATCAAAGTAGTGTTGATTAATTTAAACGGAGAACTAGACCTCAAGAAAAAAAACACTCAATCAAAATGAGATATAATTAGTTCATTATAAGATGATCATTTTAAGTGAAAATGAGAATTAATTTATCAACCCTAATACTATTCATCATTCAAAACATTGGTTATGGGGAAGTTGATATCCTTGTATAAAGAAGGGTTATTTTAAAGGATAGAGTGGGAGAAAATATTTCGCCCGCAAACCAATGGGATAAATGTGGGATCTTTGAGAAGAATCTTACAAGGGTTTCTCATGAAGAACCCTAAATGAATGGATAGAAGAAACTACGAGAGCACACTGAAGAAACTACGGGAGGACACGAAAGGAAATGTTCCTTCTGTCATTGTTTCTTAGAGAGAGGATAAAAGAAACCTCGTATGAAAAAGGAAGGAAAACGTTTCCTTGATAATGATATTTCTCAAATTATAAGATAAAAGAGGAGAAATCATCTCAATTCTCTCGATGGTAGTTATTTTAGAACATCATGTCATGTTTCGTTTCGAGGAAACGAAAACGAGAAATGAAAGGTTCATTTAAGAAATGATATTGATTGTGTGAAAGTTGATCACTATAGAGAGAGTGATATTGTTTTTAGTGGGAGTGATATTCATTAGAGAATTAAACCTACCATTTAGAGAGAATGGCGATTCCTTAAAGTGTAAAGAATAAGAGGTTTTCAATTCTAGATGAAAAGGAATATTGAACATCATAGGATGATGGAGCTTTACGGGAGAGTTTATTGTATTGATATTGAAACGTCACCCATTAGAAATCAAAAGGGTTGGATAAATTAATCATATTGATGAATAAAGAATCACGTGGTGATTCATACAACCTAAAACTTTTGATTAATAGCCAAGGTAATTGAAATGATGGGTTCTCGAGGAGAACTAGTTATGATGACATCAATAACTACAAAATAGATTGAAGTACAAAAGTGACTAGGTACTTTGGAGCGATAAGTTGATCCCTCTAATATACCAATACGTCACTAGTTATAAGATAACACTGAGAGTTTCTTTCAGGGAAAGAAACTCAAAATCTAGAATGAGTTCTAGACATGTACTCAAATAATATCATATCATACGAGATAATATGAGTCAGAAGGAGACTAAAATTTGTAGGTTTTGGAAGAATATGAATAAAAGGGTTATTCACAAATTCAAACCACCAATACAAATTGATGAATGTGCATCAAATGCTATGGAGCAGTAATATTGTATTGACTATCCATACATGACAATATCGTTTGAGTTATAATTAATTCACAATTGAAAGATACTTTGTCAAATCCAAAATGGGTTGTAAGAGACAATTTTGAACCCCATAAAGTGAACTGGATTAACTTAGTATAGCCCCTAGCCGCTTATATGAGGTGACATCTCAAAGCGACTAGAGTGTGAGGCGATTGATGGCAAGTTCAAATGCCATAGAGTCATATGGGATGACTAGTCGATCACATAGGCAGACTGTAAGAGACACTCTGTCGGGCAAAGTGACCGATTATAGAGTTCTGGAAATTTTATAATAGCCCGGTCGTGGCAAGAGCTGCTATAGTATTCTTATGAGTCAATTCTTAGACTAAAGACTACTCACCCAAGATGGCACAATTTTGGCTTAACCTTGATTCATTCTCTACGACTTTTCGTAACTGTAGTCAAATGGGATTGTTTTGGGTTGTGTTAGGCTGTGGCTAGTCGAAGGGAGTAGTGCGGTAGGAATTGTCCACCCCTTTGTCAGGGTTGTTCAAATCTCAAGGCCACTCGAGGAGAAGTTAACTGGAAATGCGTGGCCACGCTCGTAAGGTATCTATGGTAGATAATTCCGGTCAAACAGTTAATCTCCAGATCGAGGAAACCACTCATGATATGATCAAATTCAAGTACGACCAGAGAGACACCTTGCATTGAGTGGAAGATTGTAATAGGACAAGAGAATTGGTGACGCACACTTGTCGAGGACAAGTGAGAGATTGTTGGGAAATGTGTCATCTACAATAGTGCGATCACATAATTAAATCTCATGACGAGAACACGCAAGGGATGATACAAATTATATAGTCAACTGACCAACATTAATCAGTAATGATTGGCTAGCTAGAAGTTTGACATTACTGTCGTATGACGGTGGTGGTCAGTTGGTCCCTTTAGGTCACACCTATAGGACAACTCTCTTAATTATAAAAGAAATGACTGTATATGGATACAAGTCAGTTTAATCCTAGTTTATTAAATGGATAAGGAAGGTTTTATAATAAGATTATAAATAAAGTTTTTAAACGAAATGTCGTTATTAAAACCTAGATGTTTATGAAACATTTAAGGAATGAATTAATATTACAAATATTGTAATATCATGCATTATGGAAAAATATTACCTAGATGTAAGTAATTAAGAATTACTACAAGTTTATGGCTAAATGTTTAAATTGGTTAAACTAATTATATTCATAAAATCAAGTATACGATCAATGTAATTGTTACGTATCTTTTAATATGAAATGTGTATAAGTCCATTTATGTGAAATGGACCGTGTGAGGTCGTGTGACACTATAACACACAAACACAGTTTGCACAACTTAACACATTATATGATAATGTGTTAAGAGGAGACATCTACTTAATGCATGGTCTTGAAGAGGGAACATTGTGTGAATTGAGGTGCCCATGTATTGGGCACCCTACCTGGTGAGCCGAAGTCGTATGCTCCCAAAGATAAGTAATAAAGTCCTAATACCTTAACTATATAGTAGAGGTAAGTCGGGTGTCGAATCCGCAGGGAAGACGATGCAACTTATGTGTAAACAAATGCAGACAAAAGGTAACCAAGGGGGGTTTTTTGAATGATTAAGCAACAAGAAAAACAATTAAATAAATGGGTGAAAGACTAAAAATAACAAAGATCTCAGATGATTTAGAAACCCGAGTCAAGGTTTATCCACTACTAGTTAACAATTTATCATCGACCATTAATCCCTATTTGCCCCTTGAGTATCCCGTTGTAAGACAAGAGTCTTATATGTTCCGCGGATAGTATTACTCAGTTCGAAACGCGAGACTAAGCAACCTAATTAATGAATAATCTAATCCACGCGTCTAGATTTAATTCATAAACAGCATGAATGAACAGAACATACAACAAGAATAACGACCTTTAACACACGCGGTTATCGGTTCGAATTATATATTTATTCCCCCTTTTACCCAACTACTATGAAACGCATACAATTAAATGGATTAAAGGTTGCAACTTTATCTAACGAATTGAACAATTACGGATTCAAACATATAGAATTGCACTAGATCGAAGGATGAAATAATCAATTGGCCAAATCAATTAAACATACCACAATCATAAATTATGAACGGAGAATAAATAATACTCAAGCATAAAATAAAGGATTAAGGCGGTCTCACAATTGATAAACTTGTAGCTTCAAAATACCTTGAATCGAGAAAGGAGAATTAGTTCTTCATAGTTTGCATAAGGAATCACAAAATAAGAGCTCTTTCTTCCAAAGTAAAAAGTAACTGCCAAACTAAAGTCTCCCTCCTACTTAACCTAATACCAAAAGTCATAAACAAAATAAAAATAAAATAAAATCTTCAAAGTCTCGGTGAAAGTTGGAAACAAAGAAATTAGAAACCGATGCTAGCCGACACACGGGCGACCCGCGGCCACATCCGCGACCCGCGGGAAAATCCACGACCCGCGGGAGATTCTGACGCGTTTCTTCCTTCTTCGTCTTTCCTTGCTTGAACAACGGGCTTGACCAATGGTTCGCTTCCTTCACCTGTTGGGCCAAAAAGGGCAAAACCGTATGCACCCTATCCAAGATTAACGAAAACTCCAAGCCAAAAGATACCTACACTTCATTGATCCATAATCCCTTTTAAAACTCCCAAAATAACGCCAACAACTCAATATGGATCTTAATGCAATTATCCTTCTAACAACCCATTTATATCATGTTTATCCAACTAACTCACACCTCTTAAACCCGTACTAAATACGTGATATCAAACTTCCCCACGCTTAGGCCTTTGCTCGTCCCCGAGCAAAACTCGGAAACAAAGACATAGGTAAGTTCAACAAAGCTCTTCAAACCCAACAAACACGACTCACGCTATCACCAACAAGTTTACTTTGCAAGTACAAAAGTCTACGCCCCTTATTCCTCCTACCTAGACTAGAACAAAAATTTCATGGCCACAACAAAAATCGAGTCACCCAACAATCAACCCAACATGTCTGAACAAAACATAACCACATGCCATGAAATTTTTCCTAGACGCCTCTACTCCTTAGCCAACCTACTACCAACAACCGCATCAGCAAGGTGTAACCAACAACAAAGCACCGCGGTTCTCCTCACCTTAGCCACTAGTCCTACCCAAAACAACCTTCTTTGACACCCTTCTTATGACGCCCACCAAAAATAAAGAGGGAAAACATAGTGTGTTTTTTTTCTTAGATCTCTCATTTTGCCTAGAGCGCCCGCCCTTGCGGGTTTTCACTCTAGCGATGTCCTCACACTAACTCTCGTGGCACGCATCTCAATTCTTCATTTTACCCGGAGCGCCCTTTCGGGTTTTCACTCCGTCCTCGGCCACTTTTCCCATTTTTTGCCTAGGCGCCCTTTCGGGTTTTCACCTAGCCGGGTATTCCTTTTTTTTTTTCTTTTTTTTTTTTTTTGATAAACTTAAAGAAAATATGTACATTGAGTATAACTCCCTTCCCCACTCTTGAATGACACTTTGTCCTCAAATGTGTGAGAATAAGGCAAAAAAAGAAGAAAGGGATTACCTCAAAAGCTCAAGAATGAGAAGGGGAAGTAGCGTCACGTGAGTGTGCCTCACGTGCCACTTTCCGTGCCAACCGGGCCTCCTTTCTAGCATCTAGCTCGGCATAGAATTCCGAAGAAGGCTCCGCGTACTCGCCCGGGTATTGCTTCAAGTGAAACTCATTCACACAACGGCTTACCTCAGCATAAAAACGAGAATTGTCGACGCTCTCTTCCTGCAAATCTTCCATCTGCTCTCTCCACGCACCCCAATTCGCAAAATCTGGTGGACCATAAGGACCGGTCACCTCAAGAGGAGACGACCTCACTAATGACGAACGTGGCATAGCTGGCCCGGGATTGACGAGCCCTATATCGGATCGAAGGAAGAAATGGGCCGGGGTAGGTCCTAATGGAAGCGGTCGACCTTCTTCGCCCCTAGGTAACCGCAAGTAATATTGATGATCAGTTCCCCGGGTCCATACATAGTCGGCAAATTCAGCTACCCACACAACCATCTCACAACTCTTCATCAACTCTAGACTAACGGAAGTCTCGCCTGCTACTACATCGTCAGGGTCCTCAAGGTCAAAGTGACGAGCAAGGAGAGTAACCATGCCCCCCATCGGAATATTTCCCGAAGCAGCTTTTTGGTGCTTCTCACACCCAGACAGAAAAATCTCCAGCCAATCCGGACGGCTATGACTCTCGGGCATCATTGCCCACAAATATGTCAAATAAGTACGGGGAAGATGTGTTGGTTCACCCTTGCATAGGAATGTAGATGTCAAGACGCGATGAATATAGCGAAGGGCCGGATGTGGTATATCAGCATTTTTCTCACCCGCCGGTCGAAATCCTGCTCCCCCCGTAATAGCCTTCCAAAAGACCGCTTGCTCTAGTGAACTTAACTTATGGCACTCCCCGTCCGCCCTCTCATCAATCCCAAAAATCCCCCTCAACTCCTCAAAAGTCAACTCCCTCTCCTCGCCATCAAGATGAAAAGTGATCCGAGGGGGATCATCACCTCTGTGCACGCGCAAAGTGGAGAGAAATTCTAAGGTAAACCTCCGAAAAGTGGGTGCTTGAATGGCACAGAAAGCTCCCAAACCAACCCGACCAAGCAATTCCGGTACCGCATCTCGAATCCCAAGTATGTCAGTGGCAAAGGGGTTGACAAACTTGGTAGACATTATAACTCGGTCAAACAAAATCCGCCACACTTTCTTATGCTCAGTACTCAAATTCTCACACCCCATAAAATCAACAACCGATTTCTTCAATTTCTTGTTACCCATAACCAAAGAATCAACAACCGATTTCTTCAATTTCTCGTGAGTGGGGGAAGTTGTTGTTGGTGGAAGTTGGTGGTGTTTGAAGGGAAAAGTGTTGATAAGCATGGGTAAGTAAGGGGTTGTGAAAAGAAAAAAAAAAAAAATGAAGAAAGGCGGGCGGGTCGCATGGTTTTCCGCGGGTCGCGGGATGGCCTGTCCCAACTTCTCTCTTTTCCTTTCGTTTGTGTGGTTTTTGTGCAGGGGTATGGGCTGGCCGCGGGAAATGGCGCGGGTCGCGGATTTGGCTGATTTCTCGCTCTTTCTTTTTTTTTTCTTTTTTTTTTTCTTCTTGTTTTTTTTTTTTTTTTTTACCCAAGACGGGAGAAAAGCTTCCAACCTAAAAAAAAAACATAAAATTAGTAAAGAGAACATTGCATAAAAAAAAAACCAAACTAAAAACATGAAAAACAACAAAAATAAGAACTCGGGTTGCCTCTCGTGAGCGCTTTTGTTTAAAGTCGTTCGCTCGACTTCGGAATGAGAGTTAGTCTTCATAAGTCGGTTCATAGAGGGTCAAACTCTCCACCGTCTCAACTTGAAACCCCTCGTAATATGGCTTTAAACGTTGACCGTTCACCTTCTAAACTTTGTTGGTGGCCAAACTACGTATCTCAATAGCTCCATGAAATGCAACTTCCGTAACCACATACGGTCCAACCCATCGTGACTTCAACTTACCGGGAAATAGCTTAAAGCGAGATTGAAAAAGGAGTACTTTTTGACCCACTGTGAACTCCTTTCTAGATATCATCTTGTCATGCAATAATCTCGTCTTTTCCTTATAAATAGCCGCATTCTCATACGAGTCATTTCGGATTTCTTCAAGCTCTTGTAACTCTAACTTCCGATTCTCACCTGCTCCGACCAAACTCGTATTGAAATTCTTCACCGCCCAATAAGCTCGATGCTCGAGCTCCACTGGCAAATGACACGGTTTTCCAAACACTAACCGGTACGGAGACATACCTATAGGTGTCTTATAAGCAGTACGGTAGGCCCATAACGCATCTTCCAAGCGTTGACTCCAATCCTTACGATTGGGATTTACCGTTTTCTCTAAAATAGATTTCACCTCCCTATTCGACACCTCGGCTTGCCCATTGGTCTGTGGGTGATATGCAGTTGAGACTTTGTGAGTGACATGGTACTTCTTCAATAAAGCACCAACTATTCTATTGCAAAAATGCGTCCCACGATCACTGATTATGGCCTTTGGAAATCCAAACCTAACAAAGATGAATGACTTGATAAAATCTGCAACCACTTTAGAATCATAAGTCTTAGTGGGTATTGCTTCTACCCACTTCGAAACATAATCGACAGCAAGTAGTATGTAACTAAATCCACAAGAATTAGGGAACGGCCCCATGAAATCAATCCCCCACACATCGAAAATTTCACAATAAATAATGGGGGTTTGAGGCATTTCATTGCGTTGGGATATGTTCCCCACTCTTTGACAGTTGTCACAAGACTTACAAAATCCATGGGCATCTCGAAACAGGTGTGGCCAGTAAAAACCACAATCGAGCACCTTCCTTGCTGTTCTCTTGGACCCAAAGTGACCACCACATGCATGAGAGTGACAAAAAGTGAGAATATAAGTCATCTCATTCTCAGAAACACACCGCCTAATAATCTGATCAGAGCAATGCTTCCATAAATATGGATCATCCCACACATAGTGTTTCGCGTCACTGCGAATCTTATCTTTCTGCGCTTTAGAAAACCAAGTAGGAAACTTGTTAGAGACCAAATAGTTGACAATATTAGCATACCAAGGTTCCAGAGTGCGTAAAGAAAATAAAGTTTCATCAGGAAAAACTCCCTTTACCACCTCTAAACCTTGGTCATGGTCATCATTCCTTACCAACCGACTCAAGTGATCTGCGACCACGTTCTCTGCACCTTTCTTGTCTCTCACCTCAATGTCGAACTCACTTAGGAGGAGAATCAAACGGATTAACCTAGGCTTGGCTTCCTTCTTTGTCATCAAGTGACGAAGGGCAGCATGATCTGTATAAATAACAACTTTAGTACCAAGCAAGTAAGAACGAAATTTTTCTAAAGCAAACACAACAGCCAACATCTCTTTCTCAGTAGTAGAGTAGTTGCGTTGTGCATCATTAAGAGTCATAGAGGCATAATGAATGACATGAGAGGCTCTTCCATCTTTTTGACCCAAGACCGCTCCAAGAGCATAGTCGCTCGCATCACACATGATCTCAAACGGAAGAGACCAATCAGGAGCCTGAATAATTGGAGCAGTGGTAAGACGGGTTTTCAGCTGGTCAAATGCCGCCTTGCAATCCTCATCAAACACAAAGTCAACCTCCTTTTGCAGCAATTTGCACAATGGTTGTGCAACCTTGGAAAAATCCTTAATGAACCTCCTGTAAAAACCTGCATGTCCAAGAAAGGAGCGAACTTCGCGCACATTAGTAGGATAGGGTAAAGTCTGAATTTTATCAATTTTTGCTTTATCTACCTCTATCCCCTTACCCGACACAACATGCCCCAAAACTATACCCTGTTCCACCATGAAATAGCATTTCTCAGAATTAAGTACAAGGTTAGTGTCAACACAACGCTTCAAAACAAGTGATAAGTGACTCAGACATGCATCAAAAGAGTCACCATGGACAGTAAAATCATCCATAAATACCTCAATGAAATTCTCCACATACTCAGAGAAAATACTAACCATACAGCGCTGAAATGTTGCGGGAGCATTACACAACCCAAATGGCATGCGTCGATACGCGAAGGTGCCAAAAGGACATGTAAAAGTGGTCTTCTCCTGATCTTCAGGAGCAATGGCTATTTGAAAATAACCTGAGTATCCATCCAAAAAGCAGTAATATGCCTTCCCAGCAAGTCTCTCTAACATTTGGTCAATGAAAGGTAGGGGAAAATGATCTTTCCGAGTTACCGTGTTCAGTCTACGGTAATCTATGCACACCCGCCACCCATTCTGGACTCTAGTAGGCACTAAATCCCCATCCTTATTCTCTACAACAGTGACTCCACTTTCTAATTTCTTTGTTTCCAACTTTCAGCGAGACTTTGAAGATTTTATTTTATTTTTATTTTGTTTATGACTTTTGGTATTAGGTTAAGTAGGAGGGAGACTTTAGTTTGGCAGTTACTTTTTACTTTGGAAGAAAGAGCTCTTATTTTGTGATTCCTTATGCAAACTATGAAGAACTAATTCTCCTTTCTCGATTCAAGGTATTTTGAAGCTACAAGTTTATCAATTGTGAGACCGCTTTAATCCTTTATTTTATGCTTGAGTATTATTTATTCTCCGTTCATAATTTATGATTGTGGTATGTTTAATTGATTTGGCCAATTGATTATTTCATCCTTCGATCTAGTGCAATTCTATATGTTTGAATCCGTAATTGTTCAATTCGTTAGATAAAGTTTCAACCTTTAATCCATTTAATTGTATGCGTTTCATAGTAGTTGGGTAAAAGGGGGAATAAATATATAATTCGAACCGATAACCGCGTGTGTTAAAGGTCGTTATACTTGTTGTATGTTCTGTTCATTCATGCTGTTTATGAATTAAATCTAGACGCGTGGATTAGATTATTCATTAATTAGGTTGCTTAGTCTCGCGTTTCGAACTGAGTAATACTATCCGCGGAACATATAAGACTCTTGTCTTACAACGGGATACTCAAGGGGCAAATAGGGATTAATGGTCGATGATAAATTGTTAACTAGTAGTGGATAAACCTTGACTCGGGTTTCTAAATCATCTGAGATCTTTGTTATTTTTAGTCTTTCACCCATTTATTTAATTGTTTTTCTTGTTGCTTAATCATTCAAACCCCCCCCCTGGTTACCTTTTGTCTGCATTTGTTTACACATAAGTTGCATCGTCTACCCTGCGGATTCGACACCCGACTTACCTCTACTATATAGTTAAGGTATTAGGACTTTATTACTTATCTTTGGGAGCATACGACTTCGGCTCACCAAATTTTGGAGCCGTTGCCGGGGACGGCAATAGTTAATTTTTGTGTTTCTTTAGTGTAGACTTTTATTTTATTGTTTTAGTTTATGCCTAATACTCGTTCTTCTGACCAACCACTCGAGCCTTACGACTCAGAGATTGAACGTACCTTTTTCAGGTTAAGACAAGTCGGAGAAGGTTTGCTAGTTGCCTTTGAGCACCCAGATTCTGAGAAGGATATACACTCTAATTCAGACAGTTCGGAAATCTCTACTACTATTGAGAATATGGCTAGAGAGACTCGAACCTTAAGGGAGCTTACAGCTCCAAACCTTGACGTTCAACCATTGTGCATCACTTTTCCAGCATTGAATGATGGAGTCACTTTTGAACTGAAGTCGGGTTTGATACATCAATTACCCAGTTTCAGTGGTATGAGTATTGAGGATCCGAACAAGCGTCTTTCGGATTTTCATATTGTTTGCACCGGTATGAAGCCAGCCAATGTCACGGAAGAACAATTGAAATTGAGGGCATTTCCTTTCTCCTTGAAGGATAATGCAAGAGATTAGTTAAACTATCTACCACCGGGGAGTATCACTACTTGGGTAGGTATGAAGAAGGCATTCTTGGAGAAATAGTTTCCTCCTTCTCGATCCTCTCACTTGAAAAGAGCCATCAGTAATGTTGAACAACAAGATGGAGAAACTATGTATGAGTTTCTTGAGAAATTTAAGAAACTTTGTGCTAGTTGTCCTTACCATGGATACTCCGACCAGGATCTTATCATGTATTTTTGTGGAGGCCTAAATCTAGATGATCGTCGTATGATTCACTCTGCTTGTGGGGGAAATATTGCCAACAAGAATCCAGATGAGGCTTGGGAGGTTATCACAGAGCTAGCTGAGACCTCTAGACAATTTGAGAGGAAACCATCACGAAGAGGAGTGAGTGCTATGGGTGTTAGTCCTGGATTGGAGGAAAAAGTTGATAATATTGTTTCCACTCTCCGTGATATGTTATCTGGGAGACAAATGGCTACTGTTTGTGGCATATGCGCTATTGAGGGTCATCCTAGCGAATTATGCCCTCAAATGCAAGAAGGTGGTGTTGAAGAGGTGAACGGTGTCTGGGAGAGTACTACCAATAATAGGAAATGGGATCCTTATTCCAAGACCTACAATGAAGGATGGAAAGCTCATCCTAACTTTCGTCGGGGAAATTCCCAAGCTGGTCCATCATCTGCCCCTCCTAGAGGTCAGTTTCTTCAGCGCCCACAAGGGCAACAATTTACTCAACAAGTGCCACAACAAGCAGCTCCACAAGCACCACCGAGTTCATCAATGTCCACGGAGGATATGATTCGTGCTCTTACTCTTAGTGTCACTCTAGATAGAGCAGACAACAAGCAAAATTTTAAGAATCTTGAGAATCAAGTGAGTCAATTGGCTACTGCGGTCAACCGGTTGGAAGCTAAACAATCAGGTGCCCTACCATCTCAAACGGTAGAGAATCCGAGAAAGAATGTGAGTGCAGTATCCTTGAGAAATGGAAGGCAATTAGAGGAAGTAGAGAAACCAAAAGCTAAATCCAAAGAAGCTGTCATTCAAGAGGAAGAAGAGATAGTGATTGATGATGGGAGTTCACAAGTGATTAAAGAGAATGAAGCGGTGCCTAGTTCAACTGTCACCGGTCCAGATCTATGAGCCCACTCCACCTTTCCCTGAAGCATTGAAGGATACTCGCAGGAAGGAGCATGACAATGATGTTTACGAAACCTTTCGTAAATGTGAGGTAAATATTCCCCTTCTAGAGTTGCTTAAAAAGTGTCCCTCGGTATGCAAAGTTTTTAAAGGAACTTTGTACTATTAAGAGGAATAATAGACTTAAGGGAGTCAAGAAGGTGAAGGTAAATGAACATGTCTCAGCTATGTTTCAACAAAAATTGCCCACTAAATGTGGAGATCCGGGAGTGTTCACAATACCTTGTACTATAGGAGACACCAAAATTCATAATGCTATGCTAGATTTAGGTGCTTCGATTAATGTGATCACCTATTCTGTCTATCAGTCTTTGAAACTTGGACCAATGAGTAAAACAAATGTTGTCATTCAACTAGCGGATCGGTCTAATGTTTATCCTAAGGGAATGGTTGATGATGTCTTAGTTATGGTTGATAAATTGATTTTTCCTGCAGACTTTTATGTGCTTGAAATGGAGCACGATAGACATGTTTCACCTATTTTGTTAGGACGACCATTTATGAAAACTGTAAAAACTAACATTGATGTTTTTAGCGGTTCTCTCACTATGGAGTTTGATGGTCAAGTGGTGGAATTTAATATTTTCGATTCTATGAAATTTCCCAGAGATGACCACTCTTTATGTCTTATTGATGTGTTTGAGCCATTAGTGCAGGATACCTTTGATGTTGCTAATCCAGATGAGTACCAGGTTGTGATTGAGAACGGTATAGTAGAAGATGATTTTGATGATTCATTGCCTACTAACTTGCAGGAGAAAGCTGTAGAGTTGACCGGAGTGTCTTTCGTGCACACAGAACCACCCCCTTTACCACTAACTGTGCCTAGTGAAACCTTGTTACCATCTATTTTGCAGGCACCAGTTGTAGAGTTGAAACCACTTCCAGATCACCTGAAGTATATGTTCCTTGGTGAGGGAGATACATTGCCTGCAATTATTTCCAGTAAGCTCACCCAGGAACAAGAAAAGAGGTTGGTGGAGGTGTTGAAGGAGCATAAACAAGCTATAGGTTGGACTATTGCCGACATCAAGGGCATAAGTCCATCGACTTGTATGCATCGGATTCTACTGGAGGACGAGGCACGACCGGTAAGGCAACCGCAGCGGCGGTTGAACCCTCCTATGATGGATGTCGTGAAGAAGGAGGTATTGAAACTTCTCCAAGTAGGTATGATTTATCCTATTTCTGATAGCAAGTGGGCTAGTCCCACTCAGGTTGTCCCTAAGAAGAGACCGATGCTAGCCGACACACGGGCGACCCGCGGCCACATCCGCGACCCGCGGGCCACATCCGCGACCCGTGGGAAAAATCCGCGACCCGCGGGAAAATCCGCGACCCGCGGGAGATTCTGACGCGTTTTTTCCTTCTTCGTCTTTCCTTGCTTGAACAACGGGCTTGACCAATGGTTCGCTTCCTTCACCTGTTAGGCCAAAAAGGGCAAAACCGTATGCACCCTATCCAAGATTAACGAAAACTCCAAGCCAAAAGATACCTACACTTCATTGATCCATAATCCCTTTTAAAACTCCCAAAATAACGCCAACAACTCAATATGGATCTTAATGCAATTATCCTTCTAACAACCCATTTATATCATGTTTATTCAACTAACTCACGCCTCTTAAACCCGTACTAAATACGGCATATCACTACCCAAACTCATGGCAACATCTCGAGAAGGACAAAAGGAATTTTGTTCTTCTCAATTCATTATTCCACTTAAATTTAGGGTTTTGCTAGTGTGAGAAAATAAAAAGCTCTTGGTGTTTTTCTCTCCCAAAACCGTGCCACCTTCTTCCATTCTAGATCCATCTTCAAACAATATTATACTAAGAGTAGTGATAATATTATTGATCATATACTAGGCTTTTGTGTTTGATTCTAGAAAAATAAACACAAATATATTAAGAGAGTAGTGTGTCTTGGGTGCATCTTGGAAGAGATATCCTACATTGGATATTAGTTTGGAGGATCATCCGTGCCATTCTCGTCGAAATAATGAGCTTTCGATTCTTTATTCCGCATTATAATAAGCATGCATAAGATCTAAAATATATATAACTAAAATGATAATTATTCATCTTATTTAGTATGACTAAAATATTAGGTTATGAGTTTATAAAACCTAACAAACCCAATAAGATGAGTGTGCACTTTTGGGCCCGTTATTTGTCCTCACTTAAGCCCAAAAGTACAAGGCCTTGTTACTAAGTGGTGGGTGGGAGCTATTATAAACATATCACAAGCCTTATATTTTTTCCCATGTGGGACAACGTTCCTCTCATACTCTTGGGGTGTTACACATACATACCCGATCAAGCTTTCGTCTTTCATTCTTCTTTTCACTCTTTCTCTCTTTCCTTTCACAATTTTTTCGACATTTTCATATTTCCTTCAAAGTTTCACCATTTAAACCTGCAAATCACCTTATAAACACATTTCCTTCACTTAATTATGCAAATTAAACAAAAGCCGTCTAATTTTCATCCCTAAAATTCAGTTTTTGAGTGACTTACGTATTAGGGGGTTTGCGATAAATTCGAGTTTCTATCAAATATTTGTTCTTCTCCTTGTTCTATTTGCATTATTGTGGATGCTCATGCTTAGATTTCCAGCAAATACGAACCTGCTTAGATTTCCAGCAAACACGATTCTATCCTACCTACTTACATTCCTACTTCTTTATGCAAGATTCTCTTTCCCTCTTCCTAATTAGAGATTAAAAACTTTAAGTTTGCCCCAAAAATCCTTAAGATAAGTTCCTTGACATCCTAATTAGATATTAGAGCATTTTTAATTCAATTATTTGACCTACTAATTCTTCCTCTTGTCCACGTAAATCGAATTTCAGATGAAGGAGGAGGCGATTCAGAGGTTCGTGTTTGCTGGAAATCTAAAAAACCGATGTAGTAAATAATGCACATGGGTTTTTTCAATGGACATAGGTTGTAAAAATAACCGATAATGTAAATAACTCTATAAGGACATCAGATTTTTGAAAAACCGATGTGCATTTTTTACTACACCGATGTGCATTGATCGATGTAGTAAGCGTGTTTTGTAGTAGTGAATATGTTTTGTTTTTGATAGTGCAGTGCTAATTCTTCATAGAATGATATCTCTGTAGTTGATTTGGCTTCTGAACTTAAGTTGTGAGATTATACTTTAATGGAAAATTGTCTTGGTGTTAAGCCAACTCTATAACTTGTGCATGATTTTGTCAATAAGCATTAGGTAAACATTGTCATTTATGTATTTCAATACTTTAAATATGAAAGATATCCTGGCATATTTGACATAGAGGCAACAATGACTAATGTTCTTGGGGCTGCAGGAGCATCAATTACAGGATGGATCTTATTCTCTATGGGATCGAGTGGAATTTCTGCTCCAAATCTTTTCTCAATGTATGTGTGGAATTCAGAGTGGGTCGAAGGGGAGATTCGTTCTAAGCCCTCTTTTACCGGGTTTCCTCTTCCTATCAACCTTCTAAGTTTAGCTATCGTTGATTTAAGTACCCCAACTCTACAGTGAAAAAGAGATTTTATCACTAATATCTTTCACGAAGAATGGGCGGCTAAAATTAATATGTACTTCTACACAGTGGGATTCGTTTCTTTGGAAATTTTGTGTGGATAGGAGGTATAAGGTTAAATCAGGATATGAGTTGTGTCTTCAAAGTCTATTTGACAAGGTTGGGACTAGGAAGGATCGTGGGCATGTTGACACATCTGGGAAAGTTTTTTGTAGAAAACTGTCATGGCATCTACCTGGACCAAATAAGTGGAAAATTCTAATACGACGCATAATCTCTGGGTCTTTGCCGGTAGGGTATAAAATAACTTGAAGGAATATTGATTGTGCAGTGCTTTGCTCTGTTTGTAATTTTAAGGACTCATTCGAAACCTTGGAAGACTTTTTAGGGACTGTATCTTTGCTAATCGAATTCGGGCTTCTTCTTCTCTGGGTAATTAGGGACATGATGGCTTGTCATATTGATCTTAAAAGTTGGGTGATTAATAGGATATTATTGCTATCCAAGAAAGAATAATCTAAATATAAGCTTATTGTTTTTCTTTCTATCCTTTGGAGCATTTGGTGTGTGAGGAATGATGTTTTGTTTTGGAATAAGGCTTTCTCTGTAGATCATTTTTTACACCTGTATGGTTCTTCGGTCAACTTGGCTCTACATGCGAAAAACTATAAGGAGGAGAATATTAGGCTCAAAGGATCTCTCTTTAGTAATTATGTTGATGGGTTGAGGCGGTCCTTAATTGAGCATTTCCCTTGTTTTCTTATTGGACGTAAAGAGGGATGTACCCCTTTCAGAATTAAGGTGGATGCGGGGTGCGTGGTCTCCGTCTCTTAGGGCCTCTGTTGGTTGGATTGTTTATGATCCTCTTGGACATTATTGCAATCAGATTGCTTTTTCTCTAGAGGCCGAGATTGTTATTCAAGCCGAAGCAATTGGAATTTGGCGTGTTATTGAATGGGCGTTGGAGCAAAAAAATATGGCATGTGGACTTTTCGTCAGACTTTCTACAACTTCTCCTACAAATTTTTGGGGTGGTTGTTCCTTTTAATGGCACAAGAGAAGTGATTAAAGATATTGAAGAACTACTTCTTTCCTTTCATTGTTTATGTATTAGCTTTATCTATCAGCACTTAAACAAGGTGGCTCATCACTTTGCTAAAAGTGCCTTGTCTAAGATTGCGGTTTTCTTGTTTACAACTGTAAAAAAGACTAATGTCTTAAGGCTAGGACGTTGGACGATTGCGTTTAATTCACTAATGCTAAAGCATTGGACTCCCTCTTTTTCCCATCAGATGTGTAAAGTTTGTTTTGGTAAAATAATATCAGATCTAAGTTTAGGTGCGAGTTAAAGTAACTACTCGTTGACCAAATGAACAAGTAAATTACGATGTTATTAATGGACGGAATGAACGATAGGAAAAAAGATTGACATAAAGTATTTTGGTGACGCTGAAAACCCGATGTAGGAAACAACCGCGGGGGAGACAGAATCCCACCAATTTTGCACTATAATCGAGGTGAATATGTTTGGTGTGAGTACAAGAGAGGATTTCTAAAACGATTGTACAAAATCAATGTTTTTACCCAGTATATTTTTCTCTATGTTTTTGCGGATGATGGAGTGAATGCCCTGGTTTTGAGGTCTACAATTGCTTTTATTGTATTCCAGAGTGGAGTTCGTGGTCCTTCATGGTTCCGCTCCTGTAATCTTGCGTTTTGTTGAGAGTAAACATGAGTTTGTTTTTTCTCCTTTTGACTGATCTCAACGGCCTTTTGGGTATTGCTCATGGTTGTTCTTCAGTGGCCCACCTATTTCAGTCTTTCTCCTTGCATTCCTTGCTAGACTATTCTTCTTTGGCCTAAGGAAAGGTAAGTGCACTTTTACCAATAACAATTTCCCCCAAACTCTTGTCCAAAATGCTTTGGGAAGGAATTTCTGTTAGGTAACGTGTGACTTATATATGGACTTGATGTGACTAGCTGTCTTTGCACTCCTTTCCTCAGAGTGACTATGTAGTTCGTCGGGCTTTCCAACTCCCTCCAACTCGCTCCCTCTCTTAACTCCCACTCTCCTAGTTTTCCACTTCCCCTATAACTTCTCTCATAACTTTCCACCTAAACCCACTTCATCCCTCAACCGTCCTTTTTTAATTACCTATTTCCCTTACCTGCCCTCTCACTTCCGCGTCCCTCGATATTTTTACCCATATTTTCTCTTCTCTCTCTTATTATTTTATCCTATAAACCATGGCCCACAAACCTCCATCCCCAGCCTATTCCCGACTCCCCACTATCGTCCCCTGCCGTTGATTGGTTGTTTGATCCAATGATAACTTACATTCTGCTAGCATACTTTCAGCGAAGCACTCATGTGATTCCTCCTTCACCGATGCAAATCTCCTCTTCATCAGGGAGAGATATAGGTTTTTCAAAGGTGTGGTGTTACTCTACATTCCCCTTCCTGGTGAGAGGGTTGATTGTAGAAGGCGGGGGTGGACTTGCCTGTATGAGTATCCCTTCTACTTTGGCTTGAAGTTCTCTTTTTCTCCGTTGATCAGAGAATTCCTCGAGTTCAATGGTTCGGCCATCTGTCAGGTGGCTCCTCATGCTTGGAGGATCATGCTCTTGATTTGTGCCGGAAAAACAAGCGAGGCGTTTAGTTTATAAAAAACGATCTTTGTTTTGCGAATGTGTTACGGAAAGTTTTGCATATTAGTACGAATGGTCCAGAAGGGGTTAGGATCCAGGAAAATGGGGTATTGTCTTAGGGAAGACAAAGCATCTTGATGGCCTAAAGTTTATTAAGAATAAAATGAGTTGGGAACCAGGTGTAAACTCAAATTTTAATAATTGGTTAGTAAATTGGGTTGATGGTAAAAAAACCAGAACCGAGAGATGACATTTTACAATCAGGCTTGGAGTTTTGTTTTAGCAGCAATAATCATAATACGAATATCCTGCCAGGAATGATTAAGTACGGGTATCTAGTTCAATCTAAACGAAAATAATACTTGGAAAATATATAATGAACAAAATAAAAGGTAAAACAACAAGAGTTGTACGTGAAAAACCCTCTGAATTGGGTAAAAACCACGGGCACTAAGCCAGGAAGGATTTAGATTATTAATTCAAAGAAAGATTAATGGAATACAAGCGTTTTGGATAGTAGATAATATTAAGTAATTTTCCTTAGATTCCGCGTGCCTTAATCTCTCTTTTTCGTGTATTTATAGTGCCTTTTCCCTTTATTAGGGTTTGTTTTTTCCTTCTCTCCAGTCGTTGCCAGAAAATAGGGAACATGCCTTATTACTGCGCTTGACTTCTTCTTCCACAACAGCCACTACTTGACGTTTACTTGACTCAGTTTACCACGTTTCAAGTTGCTGATAACTGCCTTAGACTTAGTTTTCCTAAAAAATAGTTAGTATCCACTTCATTGCTTGTCTTTCCTACTACTCATGTGAGACCTTTGCTGCTTCCTTAATAGTACTTCTTGACTGTGTAGTGACTTGTTTCTTCCTTGATCTGATTACCTTTCCTGACCTGGTACCATTATGGGTATTTGTATTTTGACTGGTTGTGTTACGCATATGAGCTTATACCTGGGATATTTTGTAACACCCCAAGAGTATGAGAGGAAAGTTGTCCCACATCGGTAGAATGTGAGGCTTGTGATATGTTTATAATAGCTTCCACCCACCACTTAATAACAAGGCCTTATGCTTTTGGGCTTATGTGAGGACAAATAATGGGCCCAAAAGTGTGGACCCATCTTATTGGGTTTGCGTTACGACGGTGGTGGGTCGGGTTGTTACAAATGGTATCAGAGCGACCCTGCGACCGTGTGGTGAGCCTGTGGTCGGGAGTACTCGGGTCACACACCTAGCGGGGGAGGATTCTGGCCCTGGTTGCGGTCAAGTTTGAGGCACAACGAGGACGTTGTGTTGTTTAAGTGGGGGTGTTTGTAACACCCCAAGAGTATGAGAGGAAAGTTGTCCCACATCGGTAGAATGTGAGGCTTGTGATATGTTTATAATAGCTTCCACCCACCACTTAATAACAAGGCCTTGTGCTTTTGAGCTTAAGTGAGGACAAATAATGGGCCCAAAAGTGTGCACCCATCTTATTGGGTTTGCGTTACGACGGTGGTGGGTCGGGTTGTTACATATTTCCTGGTCAGGCAGAAAGTATCCAGGCTCAACAAAGTTCTTAAAGGATTAAGGATAAAATATTTAAGGATGAGAGGTGGCCTATGGAATAAGAATCTTGTGAACTACCTTTTCAAGAAAGAGGTAACACGGAAGATTATCGCAATGCCTGTGAATCGGCATGCCGAGAAAGTAAAAGTTTGTGGCATTTCAAGGGTAGTGGAAGATATACAGTGAAGATCATTGGATATGACCTTGCTTTTGAAGAATCCATGGAGGAAAAGGGCTCGAGAATGGATAAGAAATGGTAAAACGATAGCTTTACCAAAGTTTTTTGTTGGAAAAAGTTATGGAGACTCTCTGGCCACATATATGGGAGATTTTGATTTGGAAGATAATTACTAATACGTTTTCGGTGGGTCATGAATTCCAAAATAAGAGGTATTAACACTGACTACCACTAGTACAAAAATACCCTATTGCATCAAGTGATTTACGTCGGTTCTAAAAGAACTGATTCAAAAAGTACTTAATTTTGGCGGGAGTCTAATTTTATACTATAGACCACTTATTTGCGTCAGTTCTTAATAAGGAACTGGCGTTTTTAGCGTTCACTTTTGCGTCAGTTGTGCCCAAAACTGATGCATTTACCTAAAATATACTTTTGCTTCAGTTGGTGTCTATAACCGACGTATTTACATAGAAGTTTTTGCTTCAGTTTAAAATTGGAACTGACGCATTTAAAATGGACTTTGAAAAAAAAGACTTCTAATACGTTAACCTACTAATCCTTTCCATAACCAAAATTGAAAAACCTAATACGCGGAAATTGTTTTTTCGTCTTCATCAGTTCCCCAGTTCATCTTCATTAGTTCGTCTTCATGAGTTCACCGCCGTCTTCTTCAGTTCATTGTCTGTCACCGTCTTCATCGTCTTCATTCTGCTCAAACCCTTGCTTTTTCGCCGATTAGATGTAAGTTTTATTCGTTTATTTCACACAAATTGAAACCATTTTCTGTGAATTTTGGCTTTAATTTCTCGTTTTAGTGAGTAAATTGTTGTTGCTACTGGTTCCCTTTGACACGAATTCATGCCATTGATACCCTTTTCGCCTATTACAGTACTAATTACGGGTAAACCTTCTGAAATTGTGTAACTTGAGGTTTATGTCGGTTGGGTCGGGTTTAGAGCCGGTTTTATTGCTCCTTGGATTCAGTCTCTTTCAAACTTTTGTGTTGTTTTGTTCTTGATCCAGTCCCTTGATAGATTGGTGCTTTGTTTGGGGTGTTTTTGGATTAAGGTGAGGAAGATTAAGCCTCGGTTTGAAGGCGAACCGTTTAAATCTAATGATGCTGAAAGCCCTGGATGCAATTATCCTATGGTTTTGGTTCAGATTCCAATGTGTAATGAAAGAGAGGTAATCAATCAACTAATCATTGATTAGTCATGATCTTATTCTTTATTGCTGTTTTATTATGTGTTATGTTAAGTGATTTGAGTATCGCGTAAATGAATATGAGACGATCTTACACGTGAATGCTGATTTAGATTGGTTATGTGATGCTTAATAATAGGTGTATGAAACATCAATATTAGCTGTTTGTCAACTTGATTGGCCAAAAGACAGAATTTTGATACAAGTTTTAGATGATTCTGAGGATGAGAGTATACAGTGGTTGATTAAGAGTGAAGTCACCAAGTGGAATCAAAAGGGTATCAACTTTATTTATCGACATCGCTGGGAATCTGAAATATGCAATGAATTGTGATTATGTTAAAGATTATGAATTTGTTGCCACCTTTGATGCTGATTTTCAGCCTAATCCTGATTTCCTTAAGCTAACTGTCCCTCATTTCAAGGTTTGCTATCCACATGACTCTTTAGATTCATTCGAATTCGTGACATTTTCCCTTACAGATACTTCAAACCAATTGAATGCATTTCATTTTTTGGGTAAATGTCAACTGCAAAAGACAAAAATACTGTCTCTAAAAGGAGAAAACTTTTGAACATGTGTTGTGGTTGGTGCTTTGCAGGATAATCCAAATATTGGCTTGGTTCAAGCCAGGTGGTCTTTTGTGAAAAAAGACGAGAACTTGCTGACGAGGCTTCAAAACGTCAACCTCTGCTTTCACTTTGAGGTAGAACAGCAGGTTAATGGGATGTACCTGAACTTTTTCGGGTTTAATGGAACTGCTGGTGTTTGGAGAATCAAAGCTTTGGAGGATTCAGGTGGGTGGCTTGAGAGGACTACTGTTGAGGATATGGACATTGCTGTCCGCGCTCATCTCAATGGCTGGAAGTTCATCTACCTCAACGATGTCAGGGTAAGTCGTTTTTTTGGCTGATCACGGTTCAATATCTAGTAACCATACTGTAAGTAGCTGATTGATTTAGATGTTTAATCTGGGAGGTCCTGTTCTTCCCAACTTAAAACAATCAAAAGATCAGTTCAACTGAGATTTCAATAATTTCACTTCATTTGTAATAGCACAAGTATTATTGAAATCTGGTTTGATTAGATTGATTTAGGTATCCTAATTTGAATTTGATTCAGATAAATTGAAGTAATCAATCAATTCAGATAACATAATTTGAGTTCAGACTTGAGAGCGAAACCTTATTGCACGATAAAAGGTTAGATTAATTAGATTCACGTGTCAGCTAATTTAGCTGGTAAACTTGTAAAATTACGAACAGGTAATGTAAGCGACTCAGAGAGTCGGGGGGTACTATGACCCGGGTTCAAAATCAGTCACCATCAACAGTTCAACACCGCCCTTGCACCCCTTTACATTTACTAAAAAAGTAGAATAGAAGGTTGAAAACTTTTTTGATATCTGAATTCTTTCAGGTTATATGTGAGGTTCCGGAATCTTATGAAGCATACCGAAAACAGCAACATCGCTGGCATTCTGGCCCAATGCAGCTCTTTCGTTTATGTTTACCAGCAATCATAACATCTAAGGTATTAACTTTCATCTACTGGAGGGTAATTTCCCGTTCTTCACGTAAAATGCATATTATAGCTATCGAGTTTTCTGCCATAATTTCTGCAGATTTCATTCTGGAAGAAATCAAACCTAATCCTTCTGTTCTTCCTCCTCAGAAAACTAATCCTTCCATTCTATTCCTTCACATTATTCTGCATTATTCTGCAGTTTTAGCGGTACGAATTATCTACGATTCATTAGTTTCATACTGTCTCTTGTGCTTATTCGCTTTGTGACCTTTGTCAATGCGTCACTTTTTTTTAAAAAAAACCTTGCAGTTTCAATACGGAAATCTTCATAAGTTGTGCACTCCTCTTATTGAAGCTAAGAAGGCTGGTCAAGATTTGGTGGTATGTTTTCTCCCCTTTTGTTTATACATCTTCTGGTGTATAGGATATAATGTACTCCCTCCTATTCAGCCTAAAGTTCCTTCTTTCCTTTTTCATGGTAGTTGGGTTTTATTCCCTCTTTCCTTATCTGGTAACCTTTGTGTCCCAAATTCGTTTTCATGTGGGGTAATGTGTTTTGGGTGGTTCAAATTCATTTCCTTAATTTTTATGCAAAAAGAAAGGGGAACTATAGGTTGAGTATGGAGGGAGTATGTACTATTACTCTCTTATTGTCTTCTTGACGTCACAAAATCTGGTCAAGTATTGTGCCTGTCTTTGCAAATTTTACATTGATAATTTGGTTTCCTGTCAAACATGTCGAATCTATCGGTGTCAAAGTCAAACTATTGCATGCTCTTCAGTTAACTACTGAATTAGACTTGGGCAAGCACACACTACTTCAATCTTGAATCAAAAGAGATTGTTTGATCCAAAAGAGTCGATCAAGTTGTCAGTTTGTCAGTTTGTCAGTTTGTCACTTTACCATTGCATCTCTAGTTTCTCTACTGCATTTATACATCTCATTTACATTATGCAGAGTGCGTACGCTTCATACGTCAATGACTATTATGTTGGAAGCTTTCGTGCAAGTGCCAAAACATATAACCAAGAGTACTTGAAGAACACAACTGCTAGTGAACATAATTCTGATAGATTGTGGTGGTTCCAAGTTTGCAGTGAAGTCGCTTATTTTCAGGTGGCTCCAGCAAATGATAGCATTCAATCTTCTAAAGTTGACTTAAGGTGGTTTTATTTCTCGTGTATGCCTATTTCTATATCTATGCTCATTTGGTACTATGGATGGCTAGGCTATTTTACTCAACATGATTAACTTTTATAATGTAAGTTATAGCTAATTAGTTGTTATATGTATTAACTAATACTTATTATATTGTTTTTTTAATTTTAGTGTTGGATTGGATTTTGGAATGAATGTTGTTGGTTCGAAGGAAATGTAATGTCCTTTGGTTGGATATTTTAATGCAGGTGGTTTTAAATTTCTGGTGTTTTGGATATCAACTTTATAGGAACACTAGTAGAAAAATGGCTATTTGCGGCGTCAAAATAATGGCTATTTGCGGCGTTTTTGGTGCAGCAGCAAATAAGGGGGCCGCAAATAGAAAATGTTATTTGCGGCGGAAAAAAAACGCCGCAAATAAAAAGCTATTTGAGGCGTTTTTCCCAAAAAACGCCGCAAATAACAGATCTATTTGAGGCGTTTTTTTAAAAAAGCGCCGCAAATAGATCTGTTATTTGAGGCGTTTTTTTGGAAAAACGCCGCAAATAGGTCGGGAAAAAAAAAAAAAATTTTTTTTTTTTTTTTTTTAACAATTTAAATGATGCAAACAAATTATTTAAATAAAATAACTCTTAAATATATTTTTGTCCAAGAGAATCTTACATGATTTTTGTAATTATTCTAAATATCACATACAAAAATATACAATGCTCAATAGCTAATTACGACACCACTAGAAGTTATGCGGAACATAAAAACCGATCCAAAAGAAAAGATGAACTACTGGCTGAGATACATGGGGTAAGAGACAAACTAATGGTATAATTTCAGACAACAACTTTGTTAGCAGTGGCACACAGTAGTGTTGGAAGCCATCGACTTTCTCTTGTATCAGTCAGCAAGAATACCACAGACTGCCTTTGCCATTGCAGTAGCCATTTCTTCACATGATGCGCTCCATTAACAGGAAACAAAGTATGCAGGGGCTGAATGGTTGTTCTGGGTATATATCCCTTTTAATTCTTTTTTTTTTAAAATACATACTTATTTGCGGCGCTTTGGAAAACGCCTCAAATGACATACTTATTTGCGTCGTTTATCAAAAAAACGCCTCAAATGACATATTTGAGGCGTTTGTTTAAAAAACGCCTCAAATGATCCATAAACTATTTGCTGCTATTGACCTAAAACGCCTCAAATAGATAGCCGCAAATAGATGTTTTTCTACTAGTGGAAGGTGCTGCCGAAATTTCGGTAGCGGATTTTTTTTTTAAAAACATAAAAATAAAATACATCAGTTCTTACAAGAAATGACGCAAATGGTAATTAGTTATTGCATCGGTTTTGAAAAGAAATGATGCAAAAAATAGAGCAAAAGAGTCAGTTCCTATAATAACTGACGCATATACTATTCAATTTTGTGCGAAATTAAGGTACTAATTGCATCAGTTGTTGGGAAACTGACGCAAAAGCTAAGCGAAAAAGCATCCGTTACTGGAAAACTGATGCAAAAACTAAGCTATTTGCGTCGGTTCTTATAGCAATTGCATCCGTTGTATTTTAAGAACTGATGCAAATGATACATCAAATGCATCAGTTGTATACTAAGAACTGATGCAAATGTCTGTTTTTTGCGTCAGTTTCAGAACCGACGTTTCAATAAACGTCACCTCCAAAAACGTCAACCAAGAACCGACGCAATAAGTCATATAGAACGGACGCAATAGGGTGTTTTTGTACTAGTGTACTACTACGTCTTATGTAGGGGGGAATGAGGGTGGTGTGGTTGGGACTCCGGATCATCTATTTAAGGATTGTTCTTTCACCTTTAAACTTTGGGCGAGATTTCCCTTGGGTATTAACTCAAACCAACGAGGAGGGGGAATCTTGGAAGCCGGATTATTAACTTGGTAAATTATTTGAACATTTTAGATAAATCGCACCATAGGGATATCTTGTTCATATCTATGATCTGTAGTATTTGGGGAATAAGGAACAACAGTATCGTAGGGGCAAGAAGCCTTACCCCCCCGACACTCTTTATGTCATATGAGAAATTAGTGGCTAATACTCTGGAGGCACACCAAAAGGTGGTAAAATATTTGGGAAAAGAGGATGATATAGGGATGAATGTTGATTTCGAAGAAAAGATCTCTATAAAGGAATCTCTTCCAATCTTTATCATAGGAAACGAAAGGAAACTGCCCTTATGTTAGTATTAAGGTTGACTTAAGCTGGGTGACTACTTTAGAGGCTGGCCTGGGATGGGTGATGTTTAATAGTGATGGGTCCAGAGCTTTTGAATGCGGGGAGAAAATCACAACAGAGTCACCTTTGCAAGCGGAGCCTTTAGGAATCCTTATGGCGTTACAATGGACGAAAGGAAAAGGTTATCGACATGTGAAAATATTGTCAGGCTGTCTAACTCGTGTATATCAGATTGCGAAAATGGAGCAGCAATACGTTTAGATCGAGGATATCATACAGGAAATCAACCCTATGACACCTCCTTTCATTCCCTCAGTATGTATTAGCTATTTACCTAGCAATTTAAATATGATAGCTCATAATCTCGCACGTAAGGTAATAGGATTGTAACAACCTTTTTTATAATTATAAAAAAAATTAAGATGTTTCAAATATAAAATGTGGAATAACGCCAGACGCTATGAGAAGGATAATGAATGTAGTATATATCTTCTATGAATGTTAAATTAAATATAGTTATCTTATCTGCGGCCATGGACGGTTCCAAACAATTTAGCCTTGAGATCATCATCAGTTGCGACCAATTGTATTGGTGGCCTAATATTTGCATGCATACTACTAAAGTTATTAATTAATTAATTAAGTTAAGATAATTTAAGATATATAATATAATATATATGATGATGATGATGATGATGATGCATGTGATGCTACGTGTGTATGGCGATTTCCATATGCTATATAATAATATTGAGATTATATAAGAAACTGATCTCATCATGTCTTGGTTTTTAGCATATCACGCACAGAGTACTACACTTAGCTTCGTTTTTCCATCCTTTTCTTCTTACTTACATAATTATGTCAATCTTGGATTATATTTAGCAAACTCGTTAATCACCAATCAAATCTGAAGGATAATATATGTATATATACGTCTTTGTTACTTTTAATATTTAGCTACATCAGTAGACAAGCAATTGCCGTTGGGTTCTCAATAAGTCGTATAGTTAGCTACACACATCCTTTTGTTCTAGACTTAATCGCTTATATATAATACTCAAAGGTTGCAACATTGACCGATAAATCACTGGCCTAATCTAATATAGTTAGGAAAGTCGGGTCGATTCCAGAAGGATGCAAGATATCTGTTCTAGGGTTCGCTTATCGGTCACAAGGGAGGTTTTGAATTGTGTTGTCTAAATTACAGCCAAAAGGAAAGAGGGAAAGAAAGCAAGAAAAATACAGGTATAGCAAGGAAAAAGAATTAGCTAAGACGGTTGATTCACCATAATTAATCAAGTCTAGTGATCAAGGTCTCAGGTTAAAGCAAATACAATCTAAGGGTTAGCGAATATCTCCTCTCGGTCTCAATTCTCCCTAAAACAACAATAGCTTAGCTTTCGCCCTCACCACGTGCTCTAATGTGTTACTACAGGCCTCACCCTTTCCAACGTCGCGGTCTAGGTCCAGGTTTACCGTATCAACTAGTCAAATGCGTCGACTCAAGCAGCTAGTCGCTATTATATGTAACAATTAACAACAAAGATCATCTGAGCATAATCCCAATAAATCGATTACTATTCTATCGTAATTACAGATCCCCTAAGTCTTAGCAAAGGAAACTAGCTACGCATGATGAAAGGAAAATAAAGCATAAAAGAGATAAAGAGGAATAGAGAACTAGATTAAAGATTACCGATTGAAAAATGAAAGAAAGAGTTCATTCATATTCGAAAAATGCAAAAGAACGGGAAACATAGTTTCCTCCGTCTCCTCTCTACGGTGGTAGGGTGGTGCGTGAAAGAGAAAAAAAGAGAGCCCTTTAAACAAGTGTTTAGTGCTCTTTAAATAGTAAACAAAGATTAGCACTAGATTAAACCTAATAATAACCCACGAAACAGTCGAGGCCCAATTAGCAGATCTCCTCTATCGAGTATTTCAAAGTCACTCGATCGAGTAACTTCATTCCAAATTCCCCTCGATCGAGGCTTCCCATCTTGCAATGACTCCATCGAACAAATAAGCTCTCGATCTAAAGAAAAAGCGCTCGATCGGACAAAGAAGCTCTCGATCGAACATAAAGAGTACTCGATCGAGTACTTCTCAGCGCGTACCCTACTTTGCGCAGTGAATTTCAAACGACCGCTATTTCTTCATTACTCAAGAAAATCAAGAGGTTCTGATGGCGTTGGAAAGCTAAGAGGACAAGCTTTCATCTCCAATTTGAATCACTTGATTAGCTGTTGTATAACGCACGTTATGGATCTTCAAAGTAGGTACTAGCGGCGTAAAGCTCTTCTTTCGCTCGATAGACTTTCATTGCTTCTATGCGCATCTCAAAATGGTAGTGACAAGGTCCGACTCAACTCTTCTCCTAAATGCATGCATAGGGACATGTTTTAGGCTTGATTATGATCTTCTCCGGCTCATATATGCAAATAGCACAAGACAAATCAAAGTAGACTATTTGGGGGACATTTGTAGCAAAACACTACGAAATAAGCATGGAAATGCGTGCTAACATGACCTAAAAGGTCTATATAAAATGCACGCATCAAAATTCCCCAAACCAAACCTTTGCTTGTCCTCAAGCAAACTAGTGCAACTAAAAGAACTATATGCAACTAACTAACGGCCTAATGGAATGGAGTTGTCTCATAGCCACTATAGATCATTCGTTAACCATTTAAATACAGAAAAACAACCACCAAGAAGTTCAAAACCAAACGCAACGAATTCGTACATGCAATAAAAAACAACTTGGGAAATTGACCTCAAAAGGCTTGCATGCTTGGACTCTCTCGGGTCTCTCTTATTTCTTCTAAACAAGGGTAAGAATTTATTGTGCAATAGAGAAATTAAGAAAATGTAGACACTCTCCTAACTGCGACCAACAAATCTTGCAATGCAACTTGTATGACAAAGGATTCTAATTACCGTACAAATCGCATGCAATGCAACTTTCTCGATTACCAACTCCAAAATGAATACCGAACCAAAACTGATGAGATGAGTGCATACCACAAAACAACACTAAACTACCTCGACACAGGGTGCTATGATTTTGGCTGTCAACTTACATTTTTTGGCTAAATGTGGAGTTAAATGGATAAAATAAGAAACGGGAAATGCAAGTATTCTCCAAACATGTGATACCAACCACAAAACCATGCGTGTAGGCAACAAGCAATCAAAAGTCATACATGTGAAATGCGATGAAATTAAGGGAGTACTACTCTCAATCTTAGATAAACCGGTAATGAATGTCACCAGTTATAGGCTATAAAACTCAGAATTTTTAAGTAGTTTGCCAATTTACAAGCCGAGTTAAGTCTAAAAGACAAAGTAAAGTTTTTCAAAACAGAATTCGGGACATGCTAAATGGTTTTTTTCTTAAGGGTGGTGAAAACTACAATAAACGACCAACACAAATAATCTATAGGGCAATTTCATCATTGTAAAAACTCCAATCCGACTCAACTAAATGCAAAAATAAACGTGAAATTTTTGAATTTTTAATTTTTTTTGAATGCATAAGAAATGAAATAACAATGCATACGTAATTAAAACGTGATGACAAAAATGCAAGAAAAACAAAATGCAGACACGATATGGATGCATACCCTCCCCAAACCGAATGGTACAATGTCCCTATTGTACAAAGGAAAGAAAAGGAAATGCAAACTAAAGAGAGGGCGAGTTGGAAACTTATAAATACGCGCAAACCACGGACCTCCCCAAACCGAACCACACGTGGGAGGTGCAAGTACTCAATCGACAAAATGGCCGCTTGATCGAGTAGATATGGCCTAGCTTGTCCTCAATCGAAGATGCATGGGCATCGATCGAGGAGGGTTTCAACGGGAAGTGCGCGATCGAGTGAAAACCCATTCGATCGAGAACTTCTGGCAAGCTGTTCTTCCCGATCGAGTAGTATGTGGGACTCGATCAAGTCACTAGAACCTGCAATCGCGATAAAATCATCTAAAGATACAAAAAACACCAAAGCCAACTTATTCCGCAGTCTTTTGTCTATAACTAAACAAATTAAAGGCACAAAAACTGAATTAAAGTCTTCAAAAATCCAACAAAAACATTTAAAATTCGGGTTGCCTCCCGGGCAGCGCCAGTTTCAGATAGGTCCTAGCTTGACCTTTTTTTGTTCGTTACCAACACAAAACAACGGTCTCCAACTGGGCTTCTGACTGAATGCAGTCACTTCCGCGATCATGAGCTTCACTATCCTCCTCCTAAGCACAGCAACAACTGGGCAGCGGCTTGTCACAACATAAAACATACTTCCATCAACCCTTTTCCGTACTGCCTTCTTAGGCGGGTTGGAATCTGCGGATCTCCTTCCCGGGTCCTTCAACTTCTCTAGACCTGTCCAAGAAGAAATAATACGATGTTCCCCAAACTTGCTCCCAAACTGGGGCGGAGGCGTTAAATCAACAGCAGTATAAGATTTAACGGAAGGCGTACAACAAATCCTACCAAAATCAGCAAAAGGAGTGATAGTACCTTCAATCGAACATGAATGATCTTCGCTTACCTTCTCATCGCTAGCCGGCGCAGAATCGGGTGCCAAACCATCGTTTTCCGTAATAACTGTGCTCGATCGAGTTTCTTCTTCACCATAATCACTCGATCGAGTAACATCAATTCTCGATCGAGACCTATCTTCAACAAAACCACTCGATCGAGTAACCCAGTCACTCAATCGAGTCAAACCCTCATAAAAAAATATTCGATCGAGCACTTTGACCTGCTCGATCGACTTCTTCCTCCGCTAAATCGTTCGACTGAATATATAGACTGTTGTGATCGAACTGGTCATATGAAGCAACGTTGAAGACTTCCTCAAAATCCGAGTCATACATATCATCTTCCGGCTCGGTTGTGAATTGAGCTTTTTTATGCATAAGACCCTTGATAGAAGCGTTTCTTGATTCTTCAACTTGCTGTGATTGAAGAGCAAGTGTCGCTATTAACGAGTTCAGTTCATCTATCTCTTCATGGTGGACAGCAGGAGGGGGATTTTGTTGTTGCGGCAGTGAAAAAGGGTAGAAGGGCTCTTGAAAGCCTCGTTGATAGTACAAATGTGGTGGTGCATAACTGCCGGGTGGGAACGAAGCATTGTGACTGATGCCCGTCGTTGAGGGTATCAAAGATAAAATTTATAATTCCTAACTTTAACAATAGATAGTGAAAGTCAGGGTCGAACCACAGAGAGGTGGGGAATGTTTACTGTTTGATGTTAATGTTTTAAGGTAACAGTTTTGGGGGTTTTGAATGGTTGTTACTAAGTCTAGAAATAAAAATAAAGCAAGTAAATAAAGATGAGATTAAAACAATGATAAAAGAGATGCTAGGATGATCGGGTAATAAATAGCCAGGGTAATATAAATCCTAAGGTCAACATGTATTGCAGTCGCGCAAGGGGTGTAACATATCCTTTCGGTCTATGGTACCTAATAGCTCCTTTCGGCCTATGCTATTAGTTCCTAGGTCTCACAATTATTGGGTGTCAACAATAAGGGTGATTCCTAAATCCTAGGTCACATACCTTTCAGTCTTGAGTAACCTAGCCGTCTTAAAGTGTAAACCAATGCCCTTCCCGTATCTCTCAATCTTGGGTAGGTCATTACTAACATCCTACAAGTCTGCTTTCAGTCTCATTGTAGGTTATTATAGTCTACGAATTAAAACGAAACAGAATACGAACGCGAGTGGGTCGACCGACCAACTAACCCAGTCGGCCGACCACAGCCTCGGTCGACCGACCCATTTTGTAGGTCGACCGACCACGGCTCTGCTACAGTTGGTCTCGAAACTCATACTACCTACGCATATTCATCCCTTACATCCTAACATATGAATTTAGCTACTCATGGTTACTAAAATAACAATGAAAATCGGAATAAACATGGAAATCATAATGAATATTAATCTAAACATGCAATCAATAATAAAGTTTTGGGAATCTATCTTAAACCGAATACAAGTAATTATAAGAACGAAGTCAAAACTGAAATTAAGAGAGGAATTACCGTAAATAGGATTAAGGCAGAAAAGGAACAAACTTTATTGATGAATGCTTAAAAGATTGAAGAACAAAAATTAAGAGTATTGAGAATATTGAAAGATTACAACTAAAGACGAAACTAAGTTACTCTCAATAGTTCTCTCTATTGAGACTTGATTATTTCTGAATTAGGAACTAGATAAAACTGAATAATAACTGAATGAATAAACCCTAATCACGTAGTTTGCTTAAATAGGTGGAAAATTAGAGTTTCCTAAAGACTCTAACACTTCAATGGGCTTCCGGAATGCTTCTGGGTCTGCGCAAAGGTCGGTCGACCTACTATGTGGGTTGCTCGACCTGTTTACGGGATTCAGTGGATTCTGGATTTTCCATAAGAGGGGCCTGGTCGGTCGACCCGTATAATAGGTCAGTCGACCCGTTTTCCTGTAGGATTGCTTTGATTTGTCTTCGGTTTGACTTCTTGCTACTTGGTCAATGTTTTGAGTTGACTTTCCGTCGTTCCTTGGCTATGAAAAAATCCCGAGGGCATAAGCTTGGTGTAAAATCGTCCCTTTTCCGCATAAATCTGCAAAAGTGCATAAAAATACGAAAGTAGACAATTGTTGGGAAATAAAGGCTAAAACATAGTAAATGAGCGACCAAATGCGTGTAAAAAAGGATGTAAAACATCAGAAAATAGACACGCATCAAATTCCCCAAACCAAACCTTGCTTGCCCTCAAGCAAGAATTAGACTCGATTTTAACTAATGGAACGATTTCAATCTCAGAGCGAAATTTACATGTTACCCTAGACCAATGCCAAGTATATATAAAATGAGAAAGTATTTAAATCATGCAAACGAGTTATGGTGTCGTCAAACTTTGCAAAACTAGAGACTATAGAGACTTTATACCATGGACTCTCGCGGTACGCTCGAGACACTCATGAAGCAAAGGGTGAGTATATGTAAAAGATAGAAAGAAGTATATTTGTCATGACACTCACCTAACTGCGACCCATGGAGACATGCCTGCAATCTAACATGAACAAGAATTCTATAACTATGTATAAACAAACCCATTAAGTGACACGGATACATGCAATTGGGGTAATGAAGGATATGTGAGGTAAAAGGTAAAAAGTGGTTACGATGTTTTTGGACTTGTGGGGTTAGTAGCCAAGCTAGTAAAACCGGTTCCCAACAACATATTTCACAACCTTTTTTGACATTAAGAAAGTGCTCTTTTGTAGCACAACTCTCACATTAAATATAAGAAAGGACTCCCAATGAAAGGAGTACGGGAGTGATAACATATAAAAGAAAGGGATTTCAGAACGAATTTTGAATTCTAACACTGTCAGCTGGTCGGCCGACCTATGAAGGTGGTCGGTCGATCTATTTGCTGTACGCTTTGACTTTTTTTCGTTTTTTCTTTTCTTTCTTTCTTTTTCTGAATTTTTCTGTTCTTTTTCTTTCTTTCTTTCTTTTTCTGAATTTTTTTGTTCTTTTTCTTTCTTTCTTTCTTTTTCCTTTTTGCTCAAGATCGCATACAAACCAAGATGCCTCAAAAATTATAAACCAAAGACTACGAATACTAGCTTGGAAGGGTATGCTAAGTATGGGATGTAGTCTTGGGGGAATAAAAAGGCAATTTTGGCTATGTGAAGCTTATGGGTAAATATGAGAAAAGGGATCCCAAATGCACGTACCAAGACTCATAAAACGAGATAGTAAAACAAGTATATAGCAATTCAAGTTCATGTTTATGCATATTGATGTAACATGTTCCAAGGGGAGTACTACTCACATCCTAGACAACTGGTTTAAGAATGAAACCAGGAAATAAGCTCTAAAAACTCAGAATGTATAGTAGGTTGCCAAGGTATAAGTCAAGTCTCAAGATATACAAATTGACAAAAACTCGTGGATTTGCAAAAGACTCTCATACTAAAACAAGTTGACAAGGCAAGGTAAAGGCATAAACATGTAAGATAGCAAAAATCATCCTTGAAATACTCTCGTTCCGACTCGACCTATATGCTAAAATAAACGTGCATTTTTTGGATTTTTTGAAATTTTTCTGTTTTTTTGGATTTTTGTATATGCAAGGAAAATAAAGAAAAGAACGATGCAATACGGAAATGCAATAAACGTGTGACAAAATGCAATGCATGTGACACGAAACCATTCCCCAAACCAACCCGCACAATGTCCCCATTGTGCATTAGCCTAAGTAAAGGTTTCAGAAAATTAAAGAAAAGATGCAATGAAAATAAAACCAAGGAAAATTGGAAAGAACTCATTGGATTGTTAAGCGCATGAGAAAAACCTCCCCAAACCAGTGTAAGCTGGGAGGTTTTGGTGGCCAGCAGTGCCACTCAAGTACCCAAGATGGTTGCATGATTCCCGAGGAAGAAAACGAGCAGGCTGTGACGGACGGGTAGGTCGACCGACCTATGTTTTGGGTCGACCGACCTTCCTGCGGACTGCAGGTATTCCAGGAATGCAGGGACTGGGTCGACCGACCTATGTTTCTAGTTGGTCGACCCCTCTGCAGCACAACGACCTTCTTTTCTTCGGAACTACTTGTGTTAACCAAGTCATTCTTCCTCAAACCTGAAAAAGCATTATATATGCGCCCAACAAGTACGCGAGATTCCAGAACCTAGTCCAAAAGTCTTAACTATGCAAACTAAACGGAAAAGTTCTAAAACTAAAAGCAAACAAAATTAAAAAGTCTCAACAAACAAAAAGTAAATTGTCTTAGGAGCTAAAAATTTAAACAACTATCCGCTAAAGATGCGGAATATCTCGGTCCACGGCTTTTGACGATATGCCGTAGTCTCCACGGTGTTTCTTTGGATAGCAAAACACGTCTCCTCTCCGTCGCAAAGCATATGCGACGGACTCTTCTCTTGAGCTTTTGTTCTCTTTTTCTTGTCCTCTTTATCCACGATATCCGGATCCTCATCCTCCTTGTAGCTTAGGAATCCTAGTCCTCCTCTTTGCACCGTGGCCTCCTTTATTGCGGGTTTCCCCAAACCAATTCCTGCATTAGTTACAATAGAAGAATCCTCCATTTTGCTCCCAATCTGGGGCGGAGGTGTAAAAACAGGTATAGGAGTAGGTAATAAAGTAGGAGAAGTAGTGATGACCTTATACTTCTTTTCAGAAGCAATAGCATTACAAGTGATAGGGGTCATAGCATCCTTTTTCCTATAGGATAGACCATAAATAATAGAATGCTTCCCTACTTTGAAGGTCAAGGTACTAATACCTACATCTATGATGGCTCCCGCAGTGTGGAGGAAAGGTCTCCCTAGTATTATGGGTATATGAGCATCCTCAGGGATATCCAAAACTACAAAGTCTACAGGGAAGAAAAACCTGTCTATACGCACATGGATGTTTTCCAACACCCCTATGGGTTCCATAGATGTACGGTCAGCCATCTGGACAGTCATGCTAGTAACTGCAAAATTGGTCATTCCGAGTTTTAAGGCAACGCTAAGGGGCATGACACTGATACTAGCTCCTAGGTCGCATAGGGCCTTTTTAACAGGGAAGGTTAACCCACTCCAAATGGAGAGCCTCGAGACGAGTATGAGGACTTCTACGAGGCTGTTGACGGGTTTGACGAGAAGTCCAAAATGTTCGGCACCGGTTCGATAGGGCCAACAGTTGTGGGGAATATAGCATGTATTCACCCTAAACTTGCAGGATTATAATGAAAAATACAGTTGTGTTTATAGTCATAAGATTAAAAAGGATAAGAAAAAGAATTCAACCTTTGGTCCTTTGTGCTTATGGCCTAAGAACAGGAATTAAAGTAAATTCCCTCCTATAACTTGCACCCAAGACTTAGTTTGAGACGTGGCCGCGTGTGCTAGAAATCCTCTCCAATTGCCTTGCAATATAGGGAGAGCCCCTGAGGTTTTAGATGTGAGATTTGAGGTTTTGGGAGAAGAATGCTCTCAAACCCTAATTTTACCTTGAGATTTATTAAACAGTGCAACAATAGTATTTGATATAAGGAGAAGGACTCTCCTTATATACTACACTTGGCCGGCCGAAATTGATGTCGGGTAGGAGTGGGCTTTCCACTCTTACCTTATTCCAATGCGTGATTCGACCCAATTAGCTTTAAGTTGTTCGCGGGTTTTATTTATAAATCGTAACATGTTATCAGATATTAATATAGTCGATATATTAATAATGGTCTGACAAAATACGATATTGTATAATTATCCAAATTAATATAACTGTTTATATTAATACGCGAATACAATATTTAATTAAATATAACCGTTTATATTTAATTTACGAATTAATATTGTAATCCGTATTAGCTAAAATTATTTAATCTGTATTAAATAATAATCTCAACATCTTATTGACTAATTTATTAGTCAACACCTCTGACTAACTGTTTAGTCATATCCGGCATAAATGTGACTGTATTTTCATACCTTCACATCTCTCAAACGTGTCCTATAGGTGTGACGTATAGGGACCAGTTGATCACCGCCATCCGTATGACAATAACGTCAAACTTATCTAGCAAGCCAACCGTTATTGATAAACGTGGATCAACTGGTAATAATACAAAAGTATGCCCTTGTGATCCTTAAAGAGATTTAATAAGTCATTGTACTTAATTGTCAAGGACACCAGCCCCAACAATCTCCCACTTGTCCGTACAAGGGTATGTTCAATGACGTTATCACACTACATGTGGAGGACACAATCTCCAACAAACTCCCACTTGTCCGTACAAGTGTAGGTGCGATAACCGAATCTCATATCCTTTTAAAATTTCTCCCACTCAATGTAAGACAATTTGCAAATCCGCATTCGCAAAGGTCGTATCTCACAAGCGATCTGTATCAAGAGTGGTTTCCCCGACTAGAGAGTAACTTAACTGATAAAACGAATCTGTATTCGAGCATGGCCATGCATTTCAGTTACTACTCCTCGAGTGGCCCTGAGAAATGATAAAATCCTGATAAGGGTTTGGATATTTCCCTCAACTCGAATCCTGCCGATATCGCCCAGCATGAAATAACCCAGAAAAAATCCTCTTGGCCCCTGTTACGGTGACCGTGGGAAAGAAACCAAAGTTACCCAAAATCTGTCTTAATCTCAAGAAACAGTTGAAGGTCAAAAGACTCGACTCTAAGGAACACTATGGAGGTCCTATCCACGACCAGGCACCCAATGTTATAAAACATTTAGGACTCCATAACGTTGTCACGGGGTGTCCTACGAGATATCCGTATAACTCGCCTTTGTGATTGGTCAGTCATCCACGTGACTTATGGCTCGTTGAACCCACCATCAACCAACGTCACAAAATGATTACCTGAGTTATCAGCTCAAGTGGGTAATCAAGGACCAAAACGATGTAATGTTAATCAGTTCACTTTGTGGTGTTCAAAATTGGCGTACAATTCCACATGAGAAACAAAACATTTTATATCATAACAATAAGGTTGAATAGAGTACACGAGAAAATGAATTATTACATGAATTCATAAAAGAGTACTACAACTTAGGAACACATCCAATTCCCATGGAATGAATGTGCCCTTCATGCTTATCACGTGGTAATGCTTTTGTGAGAGGATCGGCTATGTTGTCATCCGTAGCGATCTTTTCAATAAAAATCTCCTTTTGCTCCACGTAATCTCTATTTAGATGAGCTTTCCGTTGTACATGCCTAGCCTTGCTGCTAGACTTATGCTCCTTAGCTTGGAAGATGGCACCGCTATTGTCACAATAGACGGTGATTGGGTCATTCGAACTAGGCACTACTGATAGTCCTTGTAAGAATTGACGCATCCATATTGCTTCCTTAGCTGCTTCTGAGGCGGCATAGTACTCGGACTCAGTCGTAGAATCTGCTGTAACACTCTGTTTAGAACTTTTCCAGCTGACAGCAGCGCCATTAAGAGTAAAAACGAATCCAGACTGAGATTTCGAGTCATCTCGATCCGTTTGGAAGCTAGCATCTGCGTAACCCGTGGCGCAGAGCGTCGAGTCGCCTCCAAAAGTCAATCCCCAATCTTTAGTCCTCCGTAGGTACTTAAGAATGTTTTTCACGGCCATCCAGTGTTGTTCACCTGGATGAGCTTGGAATCGACTTGTCATACTCAATGCATATGCAACGTCAGGACGTGTGCATATCATGGCATACATGATCGATCCTATTGCCGAAGCATAAGGAATCCGACTCATGCGCTCTTTCTCTTCCACTGACTTAGCTTCTTGAGTCTTGCTCAAGTGAAGCCCAGGAGTCATAGGAAGGAACCCCTTCTTGGAGTTCGTCATGCTGAATCTCTCCAGAATCTTCTCTATATAAGATTCCTGACTGAGAGACAACATCCGTCGTGATCTATCCCTGTAGATACGGATGCCCAAAATTCTTTGTGCCTCTCCCAGATCTTTCATCTGGAAATGGTTTTTCAACCATGCTTTAACCGAAGATAAGAGAGGTATGTCATTCCCAATCAAGAGTATGTCATCGACATACAGTACTAGGAATACAATCTTACTCCCACTCGACTTGATATAGAGACATGGTTCCTCGACTGATCGAATGAACCCATTCTCTTTTATCACTTGGTCGAAGCGATGATTCCAACTCCGCGATGCTTGCTTAAGTCCATAGATGGAACGCTTAAGCTTGCAAACTTTCTTAGGATGTGCTGGATCGATAAAACCCTCGGGTTGTACCATGTACAACTCTTCCTCCAAATAACCGTTTAAGAAGGCGGTTTTAACGTCCATTTGCCATATTTCATAGTCATGAAATGCGGCGATCGCTAAGATAATCCGAATGGAACGTAGCATGACTACGTGTGCAAATATCTCATCGTAGTGCAAGCCTGGCACTTGGGTGAAACCTTTAGCAACTAGTCTAGCCTTATGGATATCTTGTTGTCCTTCCACGGCATGCTTTATCTTGTAAAGCCATTTGCATTGAAGGGGACGTACCTTTGCAGGTAGGTCCACAAGATCCCACACGTTGTTCTCATACATGGAGTCCATCTCGGATTGCATGGCTTCTAGCCATAGCTTTGAGTCAGAACTGGTCATGGCACCTTTATAGGTTGTGGGTTCATTACCCTCTAGGAGTAAGACGTCATCTGTATCGTGTTCCTCGACCATACCAATGTATCTGTCCGGTGGAATAGAGACTCTTCCTGACCTCCTAGGTTCCTCAGGGATATCTACCGCAGCCTCGGTTGAAGGTATTGTTTCCTCCAATGGTTGCTCGGTAGTTGGTTCTTGAACCTCCGATAACTCGAAGGTTCTATTACTCGACTTGTTCTCGAGAAATTCTTTCTCTAAGAACGTCGCACTAGCCGCAACAAAAACACGTTGTTCGGTAGGCGAGTAGAAGTAATGACCAAACGATCCCTTTGGATAGCCTATAAAGTATGTCTTGACCGATCGCGGGCCGAGCTTATCCTCGTGTCTCCACTTGACATAAGCCTCGCAGCCCCAAACCCGAATAAAGGACAAGTTAGGGACCGTTCCCTTCCATAACTCGAATGGAGTCTTGTCAACAGCTTTAGACGGACTTCGGTTAAGTATTAGAGCGGCCGACAAAAGAGCATAGCCCCACAATGAATCAGGCACAACGGTGTGACTCATCATGGATCGAACCATATCAAGTAAAGTTCGATTTCTCCGTTCGGACACACCATTTAATTGTGGTGTTCCAGGTGGAGTCAACTGTAGCACGATCCCACAGTCTTTAAGGTGTTGATCAAACTCGCGTGAAAGATACTCACCACCACGATCCGAGCGTAGTGCTTTAATCTTTCTACCCAGCTGGTTCTGTACCCGATTCTGGTATTCTTTGAACTTGTCAAAGGATTCACTTTTGTGCTTCATTAAGTAGACATAGCCATATCTACTCAAATCATCCGTGAAAGTGATGAAATACCTATAGCCATCTCGTGCGTTGATCGACATAGGGCCACATACGTCCGTATGTATGAGTCCTAATAGGTCGGCAGCGCGCATTCCAACACCTTTGAAGGAAATACGAGTCATTTTTCCGATGAGACATGATTCACACGTGCCATATGATTCGAAATCAAAGGGCGATATAGCTCCATTCTGTATGAGCTGTTTTACGCGTTTCTCATTTATGTGTCCCATACGACAATGCCATAGGTAAGTTTGATCTTTGTCACCTACCTTTAATCTCTTGTTATTCACATGTAATATCTCGGTAGTTTGATCTAAAACATAAATTCCATTCATGGAAACTGCCTTGCCATAAATCATATTGTGTAAGGAGAAAATACAGCTATTATTCTCTATTACAAATGAAAAGCCGAGTTTGTCAAGTGCAGAAACTGAAATAATGTTTTTGGACAAACTAGGAACATAATAACAGTTATATAAAAATAACTCGAATCCACTTGGAAGCTGGATTACGTATGTTCCCTTCGAGACTGCAGCCACACGTGCTCCATTCCCGACACGCAGGTCCACCTCACCCTTGGTTAGGGGTTCTTGGTTTCGGAGGCCCTGCACATGATTACATAGATGAGAACCACAACCAGTATCAAGTACCCAAGTTCCGCAACTTGCGTGGTTAATCTCAATCATGTGAATAAAAGAAGAAGAAGACATACCAACAGGGGTAACGCGGCCTGCCTTAATGTCCTCGCGATACACGGGGCATGAGCGCCTCCAATGCCCAGTCTTGTGGCAATGGTGACATTCCATGCTAGTATCCTTGCTCTTAGTCTTGCCCTGTGAGTTGCTCGACTCACCTGGCCCACTCTTAGTAAATCCTGGTTTCTTGAACCTGGGCTTACCTACTGCTAGGTCGCCCTGAGCTTTAGCCTTCCCTTTACCTTTTCCCTTACTGGAGATCATGAGAACATCCTGCTTTAGACTCCCACTTAACTTTAGATCCTTCTCAGTCTGTACGAGAAGGGAGTGGAGCTCATGGGGAGTCTTCTTCATGTCATTCATGTAGTAGTTGGCCCTAAAGAGGGCGAACCCATCATGAAGCGAATGAAGCATGCGATCAACGATGATGTTCTCACTGATCTTGCAGTTTAGGGACTCCAGTTTCTCGATATTCTCAATCATGTTGAGAATATGTGGGCTAACAGCTTGGCCCTTCTGGAGTTTCGCCTCAAAGAAGTGACAGGTATGCTCATAAGAAACGATTCTCGGAGCCTTGGAGAATTCGTTAGTGAGCGTGGTGAAAATCTTGTTTGCACCATGGGTTATGAAGCGTCTTTGCAAATTGGATTCCATTGCATAGATGAGTACGTTCTTTATCGCACCCGCTTCCATGTCGAAGTCGCTATGAGCGCGAACATCGTTGGCTCTAGCTCCAGTTCCTGGGTGTGGCGGAATGGGCTCAGTTAAGAACTTGAGCTTTCCGTCAGCAATGGCAGCATTCCGTAGTGCTGCCTCCCAGTCAGAGAAGTTTGACCCATCATTCCTCAGTCTAGTTGACTGATTCATGGAGTCCATGAAGGCTTTTAGCCAGGATTCACGTGCTATCTTGGCACTTGGCATTGGGTCTTCACCAGCCATTTTAGTTTTACAGCAGTTTTAATGAACGTGTTCTACACTGAAAAGAAGATAAAACAAAACCATATAAGCAACTTATTGTTGTGATTTAAGTCTATATTAAATTGAATTTAAACTCGTAGACTCATGCATTTATATAATTGATCTCCCTCAAGAATTATATAAACGATCCCAAGACTCAATTTCCGTATATTGATAAGCCCACAGTTTGGCTAATTCCAATCGTTGGAACTCTTGGTCGATAGATTTCCGTATATCTATCTATTAGTCCATCTCAGTCACTGGAATATTATCGAGTGACCATGATGTTGAGATAAAATAAATCATCTGTTCCCACTTACCCGACGTAGAAGGGGTCATATTATGCCTACCGACGAAGAAGGGATTCATGGGAGGCTGATTTATAAAGACTAATCTCAATTTTTGGTTATACGAGGAAGACCCCATCAACTCTTATTTATCCATATTTAAGTGAACTAAAAACTAGCATTTGCGTGAATGAATTAAATAAAGTGATGGCTTTTAAATTGACATGTGACATCTGTATTGTCACAGAAAACTAACGCGTAACCTCTACATGAGTCAGTTTTCAGGCATGATATAGGTGGTTTGGTTTTTAGGCGGAATATGATGCAAGCTATTATCGATGAAAGCGTAAAGATAAATGCAATAAACGTAAATAAAAGTCCTAGTGTGGCCTATCCTACCAAAATAAACATAAAACAACTTGGAATCCACTGTTGGACCCTAGAAGCTTGTCTTGATGTTCCATCTTGGTCCTTGCAGCGGGAGTGAGCATCCGGCCTCCGTCTTGTCTTTGGTCTTCACAAAATTACTAATTTAAATTACAAAAGTAGTCCTAGATACATTCTAATTTAAATACAAAAGTAATTACATGGCAAAAACCCAAAACGGAGATTCAAGATCTCAAAATTACAAGCAAGATCGTGTCCCTTCATTACGGTGACACAATCTTCTAAGGCCACACTAAGTTACAACCGTTTGCAAAAATTAAATACGTTATTGAAAGCATTCAAGGCATTCACAAGACGATAAATAAAATGCATCAACTAAAAACAATTTATACATGACATAATACTGTTATTATGATTAATAAATTTATACCAAACCACCTTTTAAGATTAAAATTAAGTGACTATACCGTTTTAATCACCAATTTTAACAAACATATAATCCATTATTTTAAACTGTTTTAAAACAATATGTATCAAGCGAGGGTGAACCGTTTCACTAAATAATACACTATTTCCGTATATAGTATATTATTTTAAGCCATGTGAAAATAAAACATGTTATTTTCGTAAAATAAAAAAAACGATTCTGTTACAGGGGTGGTCTACCGACCGGAAAAAACAGGTCGACCGACCACCTGACGAAAAAAAAAAAAAAAAAATATTTTTTTTTTTTTTTTTTTTAAAGCAGAATGGTCGACCGACCCGAAAAACAGGTCGACCGACCACAAAACACGAAACCGAGTTTCTGAACACGATTTCTCACAAAGGAAACTGTTTTGAAAAAAAAAACAGAAAACTCACACAGGGGCGGTCGACCGACCGCTATAACTGGTCGAACCGACCGACACGGCGGCAGAAACGAGATTTTTCAAAAACTTTTAAATAAACTTATGAAAAACACAAAAGTAAAATTTTCATGGCCTGGCTCTGATACCACTTGTGGGGAATATAGCATGTATTCACCCTAAACTTGCAGGATTATAATGAAAAATACAGTTGTGTTTATAGTCATAAGATTAAAAAGGATAAGAAAAAGAATTCAACCTTTGGTCCTTTGTGCTTATGGCCTAAGAACAGGAATTAAAGTAAATTCCCTCCTATAACTTGCACCCAAGACTTAGTTTGAGACGTGGCCGCGTGTGCTAGAAATCCTCTCCAATTGCCTTGCAATATAGGGAGAGCCCCTGAGGTTTTAGATGTGAGATCTGAGGTTTTGGGAGAAGAATGCTCTCAAACCCTAATTTTACCTTGAGATTTATTAAACAGTGCAACAAGAGTATTTGATATAAGGAGAAGGACTCTCCTTATATACTACACTTGGCCGGCCGAAATTGATGTCGGGTAGGAGTGGGCTTTCCACTCTTACCTTATTCCAATGCGTGATTCGACCCAATTAGCTTTAAGTTGTTCGCGGGTTTTATTTATAAATCGTAACATGTTATCAGATATTAATATAGTCGATATATTAATAATGGTCTGACAAAATACGATATTGTATAATTATCCAAATTAATATAACTGTTTATATTAATACGCGAATACAATATTTAATTAAATATAACCGTTTATATTTAATTTACGAATTAATCTTGTAATCCGTATTAGCTAAAATTATTTAATCCGTATTAAATAATAATCTCAACATCTTATTGACTAATTTATTAGTCAACACCTCTGACTAACTGTTTAGTCATATCCGGCATAAATGTGACTGTATTTTCATACCTTCACATCTCTCAAACGTGTCCTATAGGTGTGACGTATAGGGACCAGTTGATCACCGCCATCCGTATGACAATAACGTCAAACTTATCTAGCAAGCCAACCGTTATTGATAAACGTGGATCAACTGGTAATAATACAAAAGTATGCCCTTGTGATCCTTAAAGAGATTTAATAAGTCATTGTACTTAATTGTCAAGGACACCAGCCCCAACAACAGTTTGGTACGAGCCTCTAGGCAACAAAGGCCGTCGATCCTGCTCCTACGCACCCACTGAGTACATTCGCATTCAACAGAAGTTGGGTAAGGAGCGCGCCGCGAGAGAGGCTCTTCAGCAACAAGTCAACAACAACAAGAAGGATATGGAACAGCGCATAGCTGAGATGTGGGCACAAATGCAAGCATATTTGCCCCCGAACACCTGTTCAGGTTTTCCCCCTCCTAACAGTAGAGATCGCCCTCCAGACAATGGATTTGGTTTTGGAGGTGACGGTAGTATAGCCCCCATAGGTTAGATTATGTTTAGGTTTCATGCTAGTTAGCTAGTTGGTGTTAGTTTATGACTTAAGTTAATTAATATGTAGCTAAAGAATTGATCATGTTGAGCTTTTGTGTGGTAGTTTAAACAAATTATGGACCATTGTATGTTATTTGGCTTTATTTATTAAGTACCTTTGGATCCTGATACGCGGCTGATGTGGAAATTGGATTCCCGCTTTGCGGTCGACGAGTGTGTTTGTTTGTTGCAGGTTTTGATAATGAACGCGTGAATATATGAAACAATGTTTCAATAACATTGTGGCTGGACAACAGGCTGCTGTTTCCAGCCACACTCGCACAAATTACTAAGTCAAACTTGAAATTGACCATAGTGACGGAATTTCCGTCAGTAATATAAACTAGTGACGGATTTTCCGTCAGGAAAGTCAACAAATAATTTGACCATTCTGACGTAAAATCCGTCAGTAGTATATATTACTGACGGAAATTCCGTCACTATAGTCAAATTATTTGTTGACTTTCCTGACGGAAAATCCGTCACTAGTTTATATTACTGACGGAAATTCCGTCACTATGGTCAATTTCAAGTTTGACCTTATGTGACGGAATTTCCGTCAGTAAATTAAACTACTGAAGGAAATTCCGTCAGTACTTGCATTTTAGTGACGAATTGTAGTGACGGAATTTATTGACGGATTTTCCGTCAGGAATGCTGTTTTCTGACGGATTTTTGCTGTTTGTGACGGATTTTTTCCGTCAGTAAAACGCGTGTTTTTTGTAGTGGTTCCTATATTGCAAGGAACAGAAAAACTTCCAGGATCCTCCAGCTTATGAGGGGCAATGACATGTGATAGGAAGCTGGAAGACTCTTCAGTGAGGGCACCTGACTCAACCTTATCTAAAGACCACTTTCTTGACAAAAGTTGTCTCATAAATTTAAGATACGAAGGAACTTGTTGAACTAATTCTAAAAACGGAACTTGAACATTTAATGATCGAATTACGTCTTTAAATTTATCAAATGATACCTGTGTTGGGGCTGGTGTTCTTGACAATTAAGTACAATGACTTATTAAATCTCTTTAAGGATCACAAGGGCATACTTCTGTATTATTACCAGTTGATCCACGTTTATCAATAACGGTTGGCTTGCTAGATAAGTTTGACGTTATTGTCATACGGATGGCGGTGGTCAACTGGTCCCTATACGTCACACCTATAGGACACGTTTGAGAGATGTGAAGGTATGAAAATACAGTCACATTTTGCCGGATATGACTAAACGGTTAGTCAGAGGTATTGACTATTAAATTAGTCAATAAGATGTTGAGATTATTATTTAATACCACTACTACAATTAAGCACTTGGGCCACGACTAAATTCGTGGCGCAAGTACTAATTTCCCGTGGCTAAAGCTCTTTGTCACGAAAATACCTTCCGTGGCCCAAGTGGCTGTGGCTAACAGATAGCCACGGGAAAAATAAGAACGTGGCTAAAATTATATTTTTAGCCACAGATTCTCACGTGGCTAATAATTCCCGTGACCAAAAATTAATTCTCGTGGCCAAAATTATTCCCGTGGCAAACAAAAAAATAAAAAATAAATAAACAAAATGTAATATATTATTTTTTAATTATAATGAAAATATTTTGACATATGGAATCTTTTTTTTTTTTTGGTCTAAACCGGGGTGTCCACCGTGTCGACAACAGTGTATAATCCCCTCGTCGCGGGCTCTCAACGGCTTGCCAAAGAGTTGCTCCATTCCCATGGATAGGAGTCGAACCCCTGACCTCAGGGTTAAGGGATGAGGTGAGCAACCACCACACTACCAAACACATTTGGTTACAAATGGAATTTTGTCAAGCTTTAATCCTTGCTTGGTTAGTTATCTCAACTCGTTACTTACAATCACAAGTCATTCACTTTTGCGAATCGTATATCCTCCCTAGGAGGTCACTCATCCCAAGACTACTCTCACCTGAGCACGCACGCTTAACTGTGGAGTTCTTATGATGAGCTACCGAAAATGAAACTTAAGTTTGTTGATATAGTTAACACTTTGAAACCTTTTTAAATTATATTCCTATTTTTCTAAATTACCTTCACTATTATTTTTGCGAAAAAATATTAAATGATTTACATATTTTTGCGGAAAAAAGATTATTTTTCTCAAATTACTCGAGTTTTCAATGTTGACCTCCCGAATAATGATGCTCGGGTCATTTTTTGCCCGAGTCAACAAAATCATTTTCTTCAAACTATTTAATCACATTTTCCTTATATTTTTTTCCCTAATATATTTTTTTTTTATTTTTTTTATTTGTCGGCATTTTTATTTTATTTTACTTTTATCCATTTTTTCATATATTTTTCCACACAAATACTATTTGTAAGATCGTCGTATTTGTAACGAAAAAAAGTTTAATCACTTTTTACTAAATAATGATCACTTTTGAATAATGATTACATATGGGTATCAATGACCGAGTTTTATTACTAAAATAAATGACCAAGATATTATTAACTCGAAAATAATCAGTTTTTGCCAAAAAACACAGAAAATATCGTATAAATTTTTGTTTTCTCTAAATTGATTTCTTTTCATTATTCTTGATATTTCTTTTTGTCAACAAAATTTCACATTATTTACACATGTAAATTTATTATTTTAATTTCCATTTTACTTTTCGGTGTGATACGCTCATTTTCAATAATTAAAACGTTTTTCTATATAAAATTTTAAATTCCCGTGGCTAAACAAAATTTAGCCACGAATTATAAATTCCCGTGGCATAAATCGTGGCGCAAGTGTCAATTTGTTGTAGTGTTTTTTGCCGGGCTTGTTGCGCAATTTAATAAATTGAGTAACTGGGTAAGTAGCTTTGAAATTACAAAATTGTCATTACATAATTAAACGTATACTTAAAATAAAGCAGCATTCAACGAAAATAAAGCAAAATAAATTGTTAAACAACAATCATTTATTCATATAATCATATTCATTTTCAAGTCAGTAGTGTTAATAAGAATAATCATAATAAATTGCACAAATTCTCACTTGTGACAGACTAAATTCAATAATAAGAATAATCATAATAAAATGATTTACGTTAATAGTGAAGAACATTAAGTATGAATATTGTTCACATCTCGCAATAATACGGCGCAATCATCTTGATGTCACAGTACACACCATGTTGCACTAATAATTTTGTACTATTATTTGTTATCATATAAAAAATATTAGTCACGGTAAAAATCCAGTGCGTAGCTAAGAGCAATAATTAGTCACGGGTAATTTACTTGTGACAATAAATCACAATTAGCCACGGTAAGAATTCAGTATGTGGCTAGGAGCAATATAGTCACGGATAATTTAGCTGTGACAATAAATCATAATTAGCCACGTTAAGAATTCAGTGTGGCTAAGCACACTAATTAGTCACGGTTAACTTACATGTGACAATAAATCATAATTAGCCACGACATTGTGGCTAAAAATAATTATTAGCCACGTTCGTGACTTGATGCGTGACTAAACACATTTGTTAGACACGGTCATGGCTTAATTAGGACTAAAAACAATTATTTGTCACGGATATATTTTCCCGTGACATAAATTTTTTTACCAAATAATTTTGAAGGAAGAGGACTTTTTTTCCCGTGACTAAGCAAATTTAGGTCACGAATTATGAATTCCCGTGACATAAATCGTGGCGCAAGTGCCATTTTGTTGTAGTGTACGGATTAAATAATTTTAGCTAATACGGATTACATGATTAATTCGTAAATTAAATATAAACGGTTATATTTAATTAAATATTGTATTCGCGTATTAATATAAACAGTTATATTAATTTGGATAATTATACAATATCGTATTTTGTCAGACCATTATTAATATATCGACTGTATTAATATCTGATAACATGTTACGATTTATAAATAAAACCCGCGAACAACTTAAAGCTAATTGGGTCGAATCACGCATTGGAATAAGGTAAGAGTGGAAAGCCCACTCCTACCCGACATCAATTTCGGCCGGCCAAGTGTAGTATATAAGGAGAGTCCTTCTCCTTATATCAAATACTCTTGTTGCACTGTTTAATAAATCTCAAGGTAAAATTAGGGTTTGAGAGCATTCTTCTCCCAAAACCTCAGATCTCACATCTAAAACCTCAGGGGCTCTCCCTATATTGCAAGGCAATTGGAGAGGATTTCTAGCACACGCGGCCACGTCTCAAACTAAGTCTTGGGTGCAAGTTATAGGAGGGAATTTGCATTAATTCCTGTTCTTAGGCCATAAGCACAAAGGACCAAAGGTTGAATTCTTTTTCTTATCCTTTTTAATCTTATGACTATAAACACAACTGTATTTTTCATTATAATCCTGCAAGTTTAGGGTGAATACATGCTTTATTCCCCTCAAGTGGTATCAGAGCCAGGCCATGAAAATTTTACTTTTGTGTTTTTCATAAGTTTATTTAAAAGTTTTTGAAAAATCTCGTTTCTGCCGCCGTGTCGGTTGGTCGACCAGTTATAGCGGTCGGTCGACCGCCCCTGTGTGAGTTTTCTGTTTTTTTTTTCAAAACAGTTTCCGTTGTGAGAAATCGTGTTCAGAAACTCGGTTTCGTGTTTTGTGGTCGGTCGACCTGTTTTTCGGGTCGGTCGACCATTCTGCTTTTAAAAAAAAAAAAAAAAAAAAAAAAAAAAAAATATATTTTTTTCGTCAGGTGGTCGGTCGACCTGTTTTTCCGGTCGGTAGACCACCCCTGTAACAGAATCGTTTTTTTTTATTTTACGAAAATAACATGTTTTATTTTCACATGGCTTAAAATAATATACTATATACGGAAATAGTGTATTATTTAGTGAAACGGTTCACCCTCGCTTGATACATATTGTTTTAAAACAGTTTAAAATAATGGATTATATGTTTGTTAAAATTGGTGATTAAAACGGTATAGTCACTTAATTTTAATCTTAAAAGGTGGTTTGGTATAAATTTATTAATCATAATAACAGTATTATGTCATGTATAAATTGTTTTTAGTTGATGCATTTTATTTATCGTCTTGTGAATGCCTTGAATGCTTTCAATAACGTATTTAATTTTTGCAAACGGTTGTAACTTAGTGTGGCCTTAGAAGATTGTGTCACCGTAATGAAGGGACACGATCTTGCTTGTAATTTTGAGATCTTGAATCTCCGTTTTGGGTTTTTGCCATGTAATTACTTTTGTATTTAAATTAGAATGTATCTAGGACTACTTTTGTAATTTAAATTAGTAATTTTGTGAAGACCAAAGACAAGACGGAGGCCGGATGCTCACTCCCGCTGCAAGGACCAAGATGGAACATCAAGACAAGCTTCTAGGGTCCAACAGTGGATTCCAAGTTGTTTTATGTTTATTTTGGTAGGATAGGCCACACTAGGACTTTTATTTACGTTTATTGCATTTATCTTTACGCTTTCATCGATAATAGCTTGCATCATATTCCGCCTAAAAACCAAACCACCTATATCATGCCTGAAAACTGACTCATGTAGAGGTTACGCGTTAGTTTTCTGTGACAATACAGATGTCACATGTCAATTTAAAAGCCATCACTTTATTTAATTCATTCACGCAAATGCTAGTTTTTAGTTCACTTAAATATGGATAAATAAGAGTTGATGGGGTCTTCCTCGTATAACCAAAAATTGAGATTAGTCTTTATAAATCAGCGTCCCATGAATCCCTTCTTCGTCGGTAGGCATAATATGACCCCTTCTACGTCGGGTAAGTGGGAACAGATGATTTATTTTATCTCAACATCATGGTCACTCGATAATATTCCAGTGACTGAGATGGACTAATAGATAGATATACGGAAATCTATCGACCAAGAGTTCCAACGATTGGAATTAGCCAAACTGTGGGCTTATCAATATACGGAAATTGAGTCTTGGGATCGTTTATATAATTCTTGAGGGAGATCAATTATATAAATGCATGAGTCTACGAGTTTAAATTCAATTTAATATAGACTTAAATCACAACAATAAGTTGCTTATATGGTTTTGTTTTATCTTCTTTTCAGTGTAGAACACGTTCATTAAAACTGCTGTAAAACTAAAATGGCTGGTGAAGACCCAATGCCAAGTGCCAAGCTAGCACGTGAATCCTGGCTAAAAGCCTTCATGGACTCCATGAATCAGTCAACTAGACTGAGGAATGATGGGTCAAACTTCTCTGACTGGGAGGCAGCACTACGGAATGCTGCCATTGCTGACGGAAAGCTCAAGTTCTTAACTGAGCCCATTCCGCCACACCCAGGAACTGGAGCTAGAGCCAACGATGTTCGCGCTCATAGCGACTTCGTCATGGAAGCGGGTGCGATAAAGAACGTACTGATCTATGCAATGGAATCCAATTTGCAAAGACGCTTCATAACCCATGGTGCAAACAAGATTTTCACCACGCTCACTAACGAATTCTCCAAGGCTCCGAGAATCGTTTCTTATGAGCATACCTGTCGCTTCTTTGAGGCGAAACTCCAGAAGGGCCAAGCTGTTAGCCCACATATTCTCAACATGATTGAGAATATCGAGAAACTGGAGTCCCTAAACTGCAAGATCAGTGAGAACATCATCGTTGATCGCATGCTTCATTCGCTTCATGATGGGTTCGCCCTCTTTAGGGCCAACTACTACATGAACGACATGAAGAAGACTCCCCATGAGCTCCACTCCCTTCTCGTACAGACTGAGAAGGATCTAAAGTTGAGTGGGAGTTTAAAGCAGGATGTTCTCATGATCTCCAGTAAGGGAAAAGGTAAAGGGAAGGCTAAAGCTCAGGGCGACCTAGCAGTAGGTAAGCCCAGGTTCAAGAAACCAGGATTTACTAAGAGTGGGCCAGGTGAGTCGAGCAACTCACAGGGCAAGACTAAGAGCAAGGATACTAGCATGGAATGTCACCATTGCCACAAGACTGGGCATTGGAGGCGCTCATGCCCCGTGTATCGCGAGGACATTAAGGCAGGCCGCGTTACCCCTGTTGGTATGTCTTCTTCTTCTTTTATTCACATGATTGAGATTAACCACGCAAGTTGCGGAACTTGGGTACTTGATACTGGTTGTGGTTCTCATCTATGTAATCATGTGCAGGGCCTCCGAAACCAAGAACCCCTAACCAAGGGTGAGGTGGACCTGCGTGTCGGGAATGGAGCACGTGTGGCTGCAGTCTCGAAGGGAACATACGTAATCCAGCTTCCAAGTGGATTCGAGTTATTTTTATATAACTGTTATTATGTTCATAGTTTGTCCAAAAACATTATTTCAGTTTCTGCACTTGACAAACTCGGCTTTTCATTTGTAATAGAGAATAATAGCTGTATTTTCTCCTTACACAATATGATTTATGGCAAGGCAGTTTCCATGAATGGAATTTATGTTTTAGATCAAACCACCGAGATATTACATGTGAATAATAAAAGATTAAAGGTAGGTGACAAAGATCAAACTTACCTATGGCATTGTCGTATGGGACACATAAATGAGAAACGCGTAAAACAGCCCATACAGAATGGAGCTATATCGCCCTTTGATTTCGAATCATATGGCACGTGTGAATCATGTCTCATCGGCAAAATGGCTCGTATTTCCTTCAAAGGTGTTGGAATGCGCGCTGCCGACCTATTAGGACTCATACATACGGACGTATGTGGCCCTATGTCGATCAACGCACGAGAAGGCTATAGGTATTTCATCACTTTCACGGATGATTTGAGTAGATATGGCTATGTCTACTTGATGAAACATAAAAGTGAATCCTTTGACAAGTTCAAAGAATACCAGAATCGGGTACAGAACCAGCTGGGTAGAAAGATTAAAGCACTACGTTCAGATCGTGGTGGTGAGTATCTTTCACACGAGTTTGATCAACACCTAAAAGACTGTGGGATCGTGCTACAGTTGACTCCACCTGGAACACCACAATTAAATGGTGTGTCCGAACGGAGAAATCGAACTTTACTTGATATGGTTCGATCCATGATGAGTCACACCGTTGTGCCTGATTCATTGTGGGGCTATGCTCTTTTGTCGGCCGCTCTAATACTTAACCGAAGTCCGTCTAAAGCTGTTGACAAGACTCCATTCGAGTTATGGAAGGGAACGGTCCCTAACTTGTCCTTTATTCGGGTTTGGGGCTGCGAGGCTTATGTCAAGTGGAGACACGAGGATAAGCTCGGCCCGCGATCGGTCAAGACATACTTTATAGGCTATCCAAAGGGAACGTTTGGTCATTACTTCTACTCGCCTACCGAACAACGTGTTTTTGTTGCGGCTAGTGCGACGTTCTTAGAGAAAGAATTTCTCGAGAACAAGTCGAGTAATAGAACCTTCGAGTTATCGGAGGTTCAAGAACCAACTACCGAGCAACCATTGGAGGAAACAGTACCTTCAACCGAGGCTGCGGTAGATATCCCTGAGGAACCTAGGAGGTCAGGAAGAGTCTCTATTCCACCGGACAGATACATTGGTATGGTCGAGGAACACGATACAGATGACGTCTTACTCCTAGAGGGTAATGAACCCACAACCTATAAAGGTGCCATGACCAGTTCTGACTCAAAGCTATGGCTAGAAGCAATGCAATCCGAGATGGACTCCATGTATGAGAACAACGTGTGGGATCTTGTGGACCTACCTGCAAAGGTACGTCCCCTTCAATGCAAATGGCTTTACAAGATAAAGCATGCCGTGGAAGGACAACAAGATATCCACAAGGCTAGACTAGTTGCTAAAGGTTTCACTCAAGTGCCAGGCTTGCACTATGATGAGATCTTTGCACCCGTAGTCATGCTACGTTCCATTCGGATTATCTTAGCGATCGCCGCATTTCATGACTATGAAATATGGCAAATGGACGTTAAAACCGCCTTCTTAAACGGTTATTTGGAGGAAGAGTTGTACATGGTACAACCCGAGGGTTTTATCGATCCAGCACATCCTAAGAAAGTTTGCAAGCTTAAGCGTTCCATCTATGGACTTAAGCAAGCATCGCGGAGTTGGAATCATCGCTTCGACCAAGTGATAAAAGAGAATGGGTTCATTCGATCAGTCGAGGAACCATGTCTCTATATCAAGTCGAGTGGGAGTAAGATTGTATTCCTAGTACTGTATGTCGATGACATACTCTTGATTGGGAATGACATACCTCTCTTATCTTCGGTTAAAGCATGGTTGAAAAACCATTTCCAGATGAAAGATCTGGGAGAGGCACAAAGAATTTTGGGCATCCGTATCTACAGGGATAGATCACGACGGATGTTGTCTCTCAGTCAGGAATCTTATATAGAGAAGATTCTGGAGAGATTCAGCATGACGAACTCCAAGAAGGGGTTCCTTCCTATGACTCCTGGGCTTCACTTGAGCAAGACTCAAGAAGCTAAGTCAGTGGAAGAGAAAGAGCGCATGAGTCGGATTCCTTATGCTTCGGCAATAGGATCGATCATGTATGCCATGATATGCACACGTCCTGACGTTGCATATGCATTGAGTATGACAAGTCGATTCCAAGCTCATCCAGGTGAACAACACTGGATGGCCGTGAAAAACATTCTTAAGTACCTACGGAGGACTAAAGATTGGGGATTGACTTATGGAGGCGACTCAACGCTCTGCGCCACGGGTTACGCAGATGCTAGCTTCCAAACGGATCGAGATGACTCGAAATCTCAGTCTGGATTCGTTTTTACTCTTAATGGCGCTGCTGTCAGCTGGAAAAGTTCTAAACAGAGTGTTACAGCAGATTCTACGACTGAGTCCGAGTACTATGCCGCCTCGGAAGCAGCTAAGGAAGCAATATGGATGCGTCAATTCTTACAAGGACTATCAGTAGTGCCTAGTTCGAATGACCCAATCACCGTCTATTGTGACAATAGCGGTGCCATCTTCCAAGCTAAGGAGCATAAGTCTAGCAGCAAGGCTAGGCATGTACAACGGAAAGCTCATCTAATCAGAGATTACGTGGAGCAAAAGGAGATTTTTATTGAAAAGATCGCTACGGATGACAACATAGCCGATCCTCTCACAAAAGCATTACCACGTGATAAGCATGAAGGGCACATTCATTCCATGGGAATTGGATGTGTTCCTAAGTTGTAGTACTCTTTTATGAATTCATGTAATAATTCATTTTCTCGTGTACTCTATTCAACCTTATTGTTATGATATAAAATGTTTTGTTTCTCATGTGGAATTGTACGCCAATTTTGAACACCACAAAGTGAACTGATTAACATTACATCGTTTTGGTCCTTGATTACCCACTTGAGCTGATAACTCAGGTAATCATTTTGTGACGTTGGTTGATGGTGGGTTCAACGAGCCATAAGTCACGTGGATGACTGACCAATCACAAAGGCGAGTTATACGGGTATCTCGTAGGACACCCCGTGACATCGTTATGGAGTCCTAAATGTTTTATAACATTGGGTGCCAGGTCGTGGATAGGACCTCCATAGTGTTCCTTAGAGTCGAGTCTTTTGACTTTCAACTGTTTCTTGAGATTAAGACAGATTTTGGGTAACTTTGGTTTCTTTCCCACGGTCACCGTAACAGGGGCCAAGAGGATTTTTTCTGGGTTATTTCATGCTGGGCGATATCGGCAGGATTCGAGTTGAGGGAAATATCCAAACCCTTATCAGGATTTTATCATTTCTCAGGGCCACTCGAGGAGTAGTAACTGAAATGCATGGCCATGCTCGAATACAGATTCGTTTTATCAGTTAAGTTACTCTCTAGTCGGGGAAACCACTCTTGATACAGATCGCTTGTGAGATACGACCTTTGCGAATGCGGATTTGCAAATTGTCTTACATTGAGTGGGAGAAATTTTAAAAGGATATGAGATTCGGTTATCGCACCTACACTTGTACGGACAAGTGGGAGTTTGTTGGAGATTGTGTCCTCCACATGTAGTGTGATAACGTCATTGAACATACCCTTGTACGGACAAGTGGGAGATTGTTGGGGCTGGTGTCCTTGACAATTAAGTACAATGACTTATTAAATCTCTTTAAGGATCACAAGGGCATACTTCTGTATTATTACCAGTTGATCCACGTTTATCAATAACGGTTGGCTTGCTAGATAAGTTTGATGTTATTGTCATACGGATGGCGGTGGTCAACTGGTCCCTATACGTCACACCTATAGGACACGTTTGAGAGATGTGAAGGTATGAAAATACAGTCACATTTTGCCGGATATGACTAAACGGTTAGTCAGAGGTATTGACTATTAAATTAGTCAATAAGATGTTGAGATTATTATTTAATACGGATTAAATAATTTTAGCTAATACGGATTACATGATTAATTCGTAAATTAAATATAAACGGTTATATTTAATTAAATATTGTATTCGCGTATTAATATAAACAGTTATATTAATTTGGATAATTATACAATATCGTATTTTGTCAGACCATTATTAATATATCGACTGTATTAATATCTGATAACATGTTACGATTTATAAATAAAACCCGCGAACAACTTAAAGCTAATTGGGTCGAATCACGCATTGGAATAAGGTAAGAGTGGAAAGCCCACTCCTACCCGACATCAATTTCGGCCGGCCAAGTGTAGTATATAAGGAGAGTCCTTCTCCTTATATCAAATACTCTTGTTGCACTGTTTAATAAATCTCAAGGTAAAATTAGGGTTTGAGAGCATTCTTCTCCCAAAACCTCAGATCTCACATCTAAAACCTCAGGGGCTCTCCCTATATTGCAAGGCAATTGGAGAGGATTTCTAGCACACGCGGCCACGTCTCAAACTAAGTCTTGGGTGCAAGTTATAGGAGGGAATTTGCATTAATTCCTGTTCTTAGGCCATAAGCACAAAGGACCAAAGGTTGAATTCTTTTTCTTATCCTTTTTAATCTTATGACTATAAACACAACTGTATTTTTCATTATAATCCTGCAAGTTTAGGGTGAATACATGCTTTATTCCCCTCAACCTGTTCCTTGGTAGGTATGAGTCTTTCCGGAAAAGGAGGGGCGGAAGATTCGGTATTTGCAGCCCTCCTCAGAAACCTAGGGGTCTTATCACCCCGAAAGAGGAAGTCCCTTAAGTTGTCCGGTAATTCAGGTCTGAAAGCATCCTTCTGTTCAGCATCGGGGGTCGGTCAACCCATATCATCGGTCGGTCGACCTTCTTCCTTTACAACGGGAATTTCCGGAATCTGATCAGAGGTCGGTCGACCTGGCTCCTGGGTCGGTCGACCTTCCTCGCTGTTTTTCGGCTTCGGCTGTTTCGCCTTATCCTTCTCACTTGCTTTCTCACTTCCCACCTTGGCTCCACTTCTCAAAGATATGATGTTTAGAGTCTCTTTTTTTTGGTCCGTCTTGGTCGGAAGTTGACCCGAAGCCCTAGTATCGTTCTTGCTCGCGATTTGAGCAATTTTGGACTCTAACATCTTCATCCCTTCTTCCCTAGCATGAGATTCCTTCTGAACCAACCCAATGAGGTTTTGGATGAGAGCATCCGTATTGGGTGGTGGGTTTGAAGGTGGTTGAGGGTTGAAGGGTGGTTTTTGGAAACCTTGCTTATGTGGAGGGATGTATGTGGAATTTTGTTGAGGTTGTAGGTGTTGTGGGTTGAGAACATTCTGGCTTGTCCACCTCATGTTGGGATGGACATTATTATTATTCGGGTCATAAAAATTGTTCCCACGATAGTGCTGAAAAGCGGCACATGTCTCATTAGATGAGGTGCAAAATTTTGACACGTGCCCCTCTCCACCACATCTCTCACAAACAAAGGGTCCGTCTTGAACGACATTCACCTGGTACATACCTCTTTTGCTTCCACTCCCAATATCGAACTTCCCACCACTCTCCAGCTTATCTAACTTGGCCATCAAGGCCTCAATAGAAGTACGTTAGACTCAGCTTTCCTTTGGTTACCACGGGAAGTCCCATGTTCAGCACGGTGGATAGCAACATCTTCTATTATCTTGAGACCTTTAGTCTCTCCAGAATTCTCTTGGAACCTTCCGTTGGCTGCAGCATCTAAGTAGGCCCTGTTGTCATCATAGAGGCCATTGTAGAACTGGTTACAAAGAAACCATTGTTCGAATCCATGGTGTGGTATGGATCGAACAAGTCTCTTGAACCTGTCCCAAGCCTCACTAAAATCTTCATTAGGCCCTTGCTTGAAGCTTGTTATCTGCGCCCTTAGAGCATTGGTCTTGGTTGCAGAGTAGTACTTCCTGTAGAATGCGAAGGCCAAGGTGTTCCAATCTGTAACTCCCGCAGCAGTGCGGTCTAGATCTCTATACCAGCCATTCCCTTGCAGAATCCCTGAGAGAGAAGATGAACATAGTTTGTTTAATCTGGTCCTGTGTCACTCCTTCTGGGGGTACAATAGAGCATATGTAATCTGTGAAGATTTCAATATGCTTTGCAGCATCCTCATTGGCCGAGCCTCCAAATTGGTTTTTCTCAACCATAGTGATATAGGCAGGCTTGGCCTCGAATGACTTTCCAGTACCTGCAGGAAGTGAACCCTTTGTATAGGTCCTTCACCTGAGGCATGGAGTGACTGGCGATAGTAGCTTCCCCGGCCATGTTCTCTTCTTCCTTTGGAAAAACTTTGAAGTAGGTATAAGACGGTGTTTTTGGTGTGGATGGATTTTGAGGTGAATTTGGTTGTGAAGTTGGTGTTTTTGGTGAAGTTGGTTGTTCAAATATATCCTCTTGGAATAGGGAAGATGGTGAACCTCCTTCTCTACTCTCTAAAAGTTGCTTCCCCTTTTCTCTTAAAGTCCTCTCAAGCTCGTGGTCAAGTGGTAGGAGTTCTCCTTGAACTGACCTGCGCATAAGATGGAAACTACAAGAAAAAAGTGAGAAGGTTTAAGGAACAAAAGTTCCTTAAGCAAAAGAAACAAAAAACAAGAAACAATAAACACTGGCGTCACCTCCCCGGCAACGGCGCCAAAATTTGATGCCCGTCGTTGAGGGTATCAAAGATAAAATTTATAATTCCTAACTTTAACAATAGATAGTGAAAGTCAGGGTCGAACCACAGAGAGGTGGGGAATGTTTACTGTTTGATGTTAATTTTTTAAGGTAACAGTTTTGGGGGTTTTGAATGGTTGTTACTAAGTATAGAAATAAAAATAAAGCAAGTAAATAAAGATGAGATTAAAACAATGATAAAAGATATGCTAGGATGATCGGGTAATAAATAGCCAAGGTAATATAAATCCTAAGGTCAACATGTATTGCAGTCGCGCAAGGGGTGTAACATATCCTTTCGGTCTATGGTACCTAATAGCTCCTTTCGGCCTATGCTATTAGTTCCTAGGTCTCACAATTATTGGGTGTCAACAATAAGGGTGATTCCTAAATCCTAGGTCACATACCTTTCAGTCTTGAGTAACCTAGCCGTCTTAAAGTGTAAACCAATGCCCTTCCCGTATCTCTCAATCTTGGGTAGGTCATTACTAACATCCAATAAGTCTCCTTTCAGTCTCATTGTAGGTTATTATAGTCTACGAATTAAAACGAAACAGAATACGAACGCGAGTGGGTCGACTGACCAGCTAGCCCAGTCGGCCAACCACAGCCTCGGTCGACCGACCCATTATGTAGGTCGCCGACCACGGCTCTGCTACAGTTGGTCTCGGAACTCATACTACCTACGCATATTCATCCCCTACATCCTAACATATGAATTTAGCTACTCATGGTTACTAAAATAACAATGAAAATAGGAATAAATATGGAAATCATAATGAATATTAATCTAAACATGCAATCAATAATAAAGTTTTGGGAATCTATCTTAAACCGAATACAAGTAATTATAAGAACGAAATCAAAACTGAAATTAAGAGAGGAATTACCGTAAATAGGATTAAGGCAGAAAAGGAACAAACTTTATTGATGAATGCCTGAAAGATTGAAGAACAAAAATTAAGAGTATTGAGAATATTGAAAGATTACAACTAAAGACGAAACTAAGTTACTCTCAATAGTTCTCTCTATTGAGACTTGATTATTTCTGAATTAGGAACTAGATAAAACTGAATAATAACTGAATGAATAAAACCTAATCACGTAGTTTGCTTAAATAGGTGGAAAATTAGAGTTTCCTAAAGACTCTAACACTTCAATGGGCTTCCGGAATGCTTCTGGGTCTGCGCAGAGGTCGGTCGACCTACTATGTGGGTCGGTCGACCTGTTTACGGGCTTCAACGGATTCTGGACTTTCCATAACAGGGGCCTGGTCGGTCGACCCGTATAATAGGTCGGTCGACCCGTTTTCCTGTAGGATTGCTTTGATTTGTCTTCGGTTTGACTTCTTGGCACTTGGCCAATGTTTTGAGTTGACTTTCCATCGTTCCTTGGCTATGAAAAAATCCCGAGGGCATAAGCTTGGTGTAAAATCGTCCCTTTTCCGCATAAATCTGCAAAAGTGCATAAAAATACGAAAGTAGACAATTGTTGGGAAAAAAAGGCGAAAACATAGTAAATGAGCGACCAAATGCGTGTAAAAAAGGATGTAAAACATCATAAAAAAGACACGCATCAAATTCCCCAAACCAAACCTTGCTTGCCCTCAAGCAAGAATTAGACTCGATTTTAACTAATGGAACGATTTCAATCTCAGAGCGAAATTTACATGTTACCCTAGACCAATGCCAAGTATAAAATGAGGAAGTATTTAAATCATGCAAACGAGTTATGGTGTCGTCAAACTTTGCAAAACTAGAGACTATAGAGACTTTATACCACGGACTCTCGCGGTACGCTCGAGACACTCATCAAGCAAAGGGTGAGTATATGTAAAAGATAGAAAGAAGTATATTTGTCATGACACTCACCTAACTGCGACCCATGGAGACATGCCTGCAATTTAACATGAACAAGAATTCTATAACTATGTATAAACAAACCCATTAAGTGACTCGGATACATGCAATTGGGGTAATGAAGGATATGTGAGGCAAAAGGTAAAAAGTGGTTACGATGTTTTTGGACTTGTGGGGTTAGTAGCCAAGCTAGTAAAACCGGTTCCCAACAACATATTTCACAACCTTTTTTGACATTAAGAAAGTGCTCTTTTGTAGCACAACTCTCACATTAAATATAAGAAATGACTCCCAAAATATTTTGAACGAAGTACGGGATTGATAACATATAAAAGAAAGGGATTTCAGAAGGAATTTTGAATTCTAACACTGTCAGCTGGTCGGCCGAGCTATGAAGGTGGTCGGTCGACCTATTTGCTGTACGCTTTGACTTTTTTTCGTTTTTTGTTTTCTTTCTTTCTTTTTCTTTCTTTTTCTGTTCTTTTTCTTTCTTTCTTTCTTTTTCTGAATTTTTCTGTTCTTTTTCTTTCTTTCTTTATTTTTCTGAATTTTTCTTTTTCCTTTTTGCTCAAGATCGCATACAAACCAAGATGCCTCAAAAATTACAAACCAAAGACTACGAATACTAGCTTGGAAGGGTATGCTAAGTATGGGATGTAGTTTTGGGGGAATAAAAAGACAATTTTGGCTATGTGAAGCTTATGGGTAAATATGAGAAAAGGGATCCCAAATGCACGTACCAAGACTCATAAAACAAGATAGTAAAACAAGTATATAGCAATTCAAGTTCATGTTTATGCATATTGATGTAACATGTTCCAAGGGGAGTACTACTCACATCCTAGACAACTGGTTTAAGAATGAAACCAGGAAATAAGCTCCGATAGGACCTGTAGGACTGATGCGCGAGATCAAGTCGTCGGTTCTCACGATCAAACAAATTTATAAACCCGATATAAAGTAGTATAATAGGGTTATCGTTCGCAAGGATGGTGGGGATAATCGCTTAGTTATGTTTTAGTCTAAGTCTAAGTCGGGGGTAATAGGTTTTCTGAAATGATTAACAACTAATGAGCAAGAAGTAAAGCTAGGATGCAAATTCAATTAAAGGTAAACTAGGGTGTCAGGGGTCACTGAGATGGGTAGATGATATATACTAGAAAGTCAACTAGATGGTCTCAAGCAAATGGTCTCGGTTAATCTCTTCTCTCGAGTCGACTAAACCTAGGTTGGAATACCCTAACTTTTGCTACAAATACACACAACCAACCCTAAAACATGCCAAGCCAAACCCTCAACCATCGCTAAAGGCAAGTCACGCTAAAATCAAGGCCCAACTTTCGTTGAAGCAAATCATCAAACACCTAGCATGCAATGAGTGAATAACCCTTTACTCAAGAACAACTAATCTATAAACTAGCATAATATTATCATCTAACAACACCAAAGTTCTCCCCTAACCCTAGGTATAAGTCTACTCACTCATGGCTAAGAAAAACATGTGAACAAATGATAAACAAGTGCTAAACATAATGAAATGAACAAAGGTAAACAATTGAATAAAGAGAACTTAAAGTAGATGTAATAAATAAGTAAAGAAGAAGGAGATTATATACCAACTAATTGTATAAAGGCAAGGACTTTGATTACAAAAGAAAGATCTTCTCAAACCCTTCAAGTTACAACCAAAATCCTCTTGAACAACCAGAGAAAACACCAATGATAGAGCAGGCTCCAGTCAGTCCTCCTGCATCTGTCTTTGCAGAACAGAATACTCCTGCAGTGTCTGTATCAGTGGTGGGTACTGAGGATCCACCTCTTATTGCACCAGCAGTGGTGAGAGGCAGCAGTCCAACATACAAACAAAAACTCACTGGTACGAATGGTACGGAGCAAGCAAATAAATCACCCCCAGCCAGTAATCAATGAATATAGGCTACTGGAATGTGCGAGGGATGAACAGGGATACTAAACAGTGTGAGGTACATAGATTTTTGTTTAATAATAAGGTAGGCTTATTCAGTTTGCTAGAAACCAAAATAAAACCTGCTACGCAGTGAGAGGTAATGCGAAGATTTGCAGATTGGTGTGTGACTACCAACACCCATCTTCACGAAGGAGGCAGAGTATGGGTTTTGTGGGATCCCCGACAATGCTCTTTGCAAGTGCACCTTTATACAAATCAACTCATCCATTGCTCTGTGCAGGAGATGGGTAATAATAAACAGTTTGATATTACTTTTGTTTATGCTTTTAATCATATTAATGAAAGGGAAGAATTATGGAAGGACCTAGAGAATATTAACCATCACACTCAAGGAGCATGGATTGTTATGGGAGATTTCAACTGTGTCTTGACTCCTGAGGAAAGATTAGGGGGAGGTTTTAATCTTCAAGAAGCTATTCCATTTCAGAATTGCATTGATGCTTGTTCTCTGATGGACTGCTCAGCAGAAGGTGCTTTCTACACCTGGAATAATAAGCAACCTCCTAATGAGACGGAGCAAGCAAATCAATCACCCCCAGCCAGTAATCAATGAATATAGGCTACTGGAATGTGCGAGGGATGAAGGGATACTAAACAGTGTGAGGTACATAGATTTTTTTTTAATAATAAGGTAGGCTTATTCAGTTTGCTAGAAACCAAAATAAAACATGCTACGCAGTCCGAGGTAATGCGAAGATTTGCAGATAGGTGTGTGACTACCAACACCCATCTTCACGAAGGAGGCAGAGTATGGGTTTTGTGGGATCCCCGACAATGCTCTTTTCAAGTGCACCTTTATACAAATCAACTCATCCATTTCTCTGTGCAGGTGATGGGTAATAATAAACAGTTTGATATTACTTTTGTTTATGCTTTTAATCATATTAATGAAAGGGAAGAATTATGGAAGGACCTAGAGAATATTAACCATCACACTCAAGGAGCATGAATTGTTATGGGAGATTTCAACTGTGTCTTGACTCCTGAGGAAAGATTAGGGGGAGGTTTTAATCTTCAAGAAGCTATTCCATTTCAGAATTGCATTGATGCTTGTTCTTTGATGGACTGCCCAGCAGAAGGTGCTTTCCACACCTGGAATAATAAGCAACCTCCTAATGAGAGGGTCTTTAGTCGTCTGGACAGAGTTCTTGTGAATCAGGAATGGCTCACTATCTACCCTGATTACAAAGCTCAGTTCTTGCCTGAAGGTTTCTTTGATCACACCCCTTGCCTCACAAACAATGGGGTGCAACCTAGTAATAAGAAGAGAAGTTTTAAGTACTATGCTATGTGGAGTGCTGATCCAAATTTCAATACCATAGTGAATCAATCTTGGCAGTCTAAAGTCTCTGGTACCAAAATGTTTCAGCTCATCACAAAACTCAGGAGACTAAAGGGACCCTTAAAGCAGCTCAACAAGGAGATGTTCAATGATATAGAAAAACAAGCGGATATTGCTCATGTGCAATTGATTCAGTTGCAGAAGGCTCACATTGAGGATCCAGGGAACTATGAGCTTATGTAAGCTGAGAATAGTGCAGCCCATGAGCAGTACAAAAAACTAGCTCAAGCCAGAAATAGTTTCTTAAAACAAAAGGCCAAGGCTTAGTGGCTCAAGGAGGGAGATGAGAATACAACTTTTTTCCATGGGAGCATCAAAGGCAGAAGAGCTCGCAATACTGTCCATCAGATTAATGATAGCCAGGGGGTCACTCAGTCTAATCCTGAATTGATCCAGCAGGCATTCCTGGAGTATTACCAACAGTTATTGGGCAGTAATAAGACAATTACCAAGGTCTCACCTAGAATAGTAAGGAATGGCCCAGTGTGCAATGATGCTCATATTGAAATCCTACCAACACTCTGTCACTCATCAAGAGATTAAAGAAGTGATTTTTAGCATTCCAGATGATAAAGCACCTGGGCCGGATGGGTACTCAAGCCAATTTTTTAAAGCCACTTGGGAGATTATGGGTCCAGAGTTTTGTGAAGCCATCACTGACTTCTTTCAATCCAAACAACTTCTGAAACAGACTAATGCCACTACCATCACTCTTATTCCTAAGTGTGACAGACCTTCTTCTGTTATGCAGTTTCGACCAATTGCTTGCTGCAACACGATGTACAAATGCATTTCGAAGTTGATGTGTAACAGACTAGCCAAAATTCTCCCTGATCTAATCTCACCAGTTCAAGGGGGCTTCATCAATGGTCGGAGTATTGTTGAGAACATTCTGATCTGCCAAGATTTGGTACGTCTGTATGCTCGGAAAACGGTGTCCTCTCGATGTATGATTAAAATGGATATGCAAAAAGCATACGACTCAATTGAATGGGTGTTTTTGTTTCAAATGCTACAACTTCTCAAAATGCCTGCGAGTTTTATTCAGCTAATAGAGCAATGTGTCACTACTGCTACTTATACTCTACAACTTAATGGTGAATCCTTTGGATTCTTCAAAGGCATGAGAGGACTGAGACAAGGTGACCCATTATCACCGTTGCTCTTCACCATATGCATGGAATACTTGATTCGTCTACTCCGGCATACTACAAGCACAGAACAGTTCAGGTTCCATCTTTTGTGCAAACAGTTGAAATTATCTTGCTTGTTATTTGCAGATGACCTCCTGCTATTCAGTAAGGGAGATACTCAATCGATGATGGTGTTGCTACGCACCTTTGCTACTTTCTCTGCCGCCTCTAGGCTACAACTTAGCAAAGGTAAATCCAATATTTACTTCAATGGAGTTAAGGCAGATATCGAAGCTGATATTCTGGCCATTTCTGGTTGTCAAGAGGGATCCTTGCCTCTGAAATATTTAGGAGTACCGATTAAATCTTCTAGACTGACTCTGGTAGATTGTCAACCTTTAGTGTTGAAAATTACTGAACGTATTCGTAAGATAGGAGCACGAAAGTTATCCTATGCAGGCAGGCTAGTCATGATCCAATCTGTTCTGACCTCCTCACACTCCTATTGGGCCTCTATCTTCATGATTCCTTCGAGTACTATCAGTCAGATTGAGAGCATTTGCCGGAATTACCTATGGGAAGGAGGGGTGACTTACTCTAAAGCACCATTGGTTGCATGGACAAAATTTTTTAAACCGTATAGAGAAGGGGGTCTCAATGTGATACAGAATGCCAACTAGAACAAAGCCGCACTTGGAAAAATTACTTGGTGGGTCCTTCAGCACCCCACGAAATTATGTGTCCAATGGGTCCATTCAGTCTATCTGAAAGGCAGAGATTGGCTGGAGTATACATGCCCCCCTGACACCAGTTGGGGATAGAAAAAAATATGCACAATAAAAGATTGTTTCAAGCAACAATACCTGGATAAGGAGTGGGATGATAGTAATTTTTACACTGTGAAAAAGAGATATCAATGGATCAGAGAGAAAGGAGAGGAAGTGCAATGGGACAGGTTGTTCTGGAACAGATGGACTATGCCAAAGCATAGAATGGTAGCCTGGATGTATCACCAAAATGCAATGAACACAAAAGATAGACTCATGAAACTGCAACTGATAAGTGAAGATCTCTGTTGTATATGCCAATCAAACAGAGAAGAGAAGCAACATCTCTTTTGTCAGTGCCATTACAGCTCGATGGTAATTCAACAGTTGGAAAGATGGGTACACTATACAATCCCTACTCACATATCCAACCAATGGAGAATCAGAATTCGAGGCACAAAGATGCAAAGAGCTATAATCAATGGAGCCATTAATGCAGCCATCTATCATATTTGGAATCAGAGAAGCCGAAGTAGAGTGGAAGGAGTGCTCCTACGGCCAGAGACTTTAGGAAAGAATATTGTTAAAGAGATGAAGTTGTATTTCAATATGTTAACGAAAGGCATTCTTAGTAGCAAAGATGCAAGTTATCTCTCTAAAGTCATAGCTTGATGTACATGTAACAATTGATTCTTTTATAATATACTTACCTTTTAAAAAAAAATACTAAAAAGAACTACTAAGGATTAACTAAGGAAAGATTGTGATTAACTACAAGATTAAATGCAGAACTAAGAAAGGATTAAGATTTTTAGGAGAGTTTTTGAAGCTAAGAGTATCTCAATGGAACAGTAAAAACCCTAGAAAAGGAAATAAAATTGCGTAAAAGTTGCGTAAAAAAACTGATACAAGTGCGGGTTTATATAGTGTGCGAAATTCTGAATAATGACTCTTAGCCGTTCAACCGACTGCCTGTTGGGTACCGGCTAAGAGTCCTTTTGAAGACTTCTGAAACATTTCTTCAACATACATGACTCTCAGCCGGTGTACCGGCTGCCTGTTGGGTACCGGCTGAGAGTCAGCTTCCAAACTTCTGACTTTTCTTCATTTTCTTTAATTCTACAGGTCCTTTCAGTCGGTATACCGGCTGCCTGTTGGGTACCGGCTGAGAGTCATTTCCCAAGTTTCTGATTTTTTTGCACATTTTCTTGAAAGGTTAAGTGAGGGCGGGTTCCCAGCCGGTGGACCGGCTGCCTGTTGGGCACCGGCTGAGAGTCATTCTTTGTCTTCCTTTCTTCTTTTCTTCTCTTTGATGGTCAATGGGTCAAGGGGCTCTTCAGCCGACAGACCGGCTGCCTGTTGGGTACCGGCTGAGAGGCCCTATTGTCATTTCTTCACATTTTCTTCACTTTTTGCATCGAATCCGTCTCGTTTGCTCCCGTTTCTTCATTCCGGCCTTAAGTCCTACAAAATGGAAACCCAATACGCAGAATAGAGGCAACGGGTATAAAATCGAGCAATGACACGCAAAACGGGGACGGAACGGGATCAAAATGAAAGGAAAACTAAGGAAAATAATGACCAAATTGGGACTCATCAGAATTCCCCACACTTAAGTTTTACTCGTCCTCGAGTAAGTATTCAAGAAGCTATGTAACCCTTATTCGAAAACATGAAATAAACTAACTAAGCTAACTAGAAGCCGAATCGGGTTTAGCTACACCCGTAGCCCTTTCAACTCACAATTCGGCATCCATGAGGTAGAATGCCCTATTGTAAAGCAAGTTCGGTCTTGCTACAAATTTTTTGATGCAAACAAGAGAAAACAAAACACATATAAACAAACAACATGCATCGGGAAAAAGGCCAACCGCTTGCCTCATCTAAGCGGGGTTTTGAAAAACTGAACAAAGGAGGTCTATAGCAGAGGATACCGACTCAAGGTCTAACCACGGTATCAAACCCCTAAATAAAGCTTAAGCAACCAACAGTGATATCACCAAAGACCAAGAAACTAATTCAAGGCGGGTAAGCGGAAGCACTAAGCTATACTTCCGAGATTGACACGACGCATGATACGTGCCTTTACTATGCATTTTATTTGTACTTTCGGCACGTATTTCTATGCATTTTCGTAACTTTTAGTTACTATTGCTCCCGAAACGGTTTACTTTGGTATTTCTATGTTTTAAATGTAGGAATAAGTGGAACTGAGCAAAACCAAACTTTAACCGTCCTCCGGAAGCTATTTTGAGTGAATACACGAAGCTAGGATCCGAACTCTTAAGCCTAGAGATGCGTGCGAGCCAATTTAAGGCTGGAATACACAGGAATCGGTAGACCGACCTACCTAGCAGGTCGACCGACCAGCGCGCAGATTACAGAAGGCCTGATTACAGCACTCGAGGTCGACCGACCTACCTAAGAGGTCGACCGACCTGGCGACAGGTTTTGCTATTTTTTATTTCGGTTTTAATTCTTTTAATCATGTAATTAGAAACCTAATAAAGGACGCAAAAGCTTTGTAATTAGGTTAAGCAGTCACCATTAGCAAAACTCCTTAGTTTAGAGAGAAGAATTCCATGTTTTAAGATCCGTTCTTAGTTTTCCAATTGGTTTTGTAAGTTTTATGCAATTTAATCTTTCCTTATTATTCAACTTCATTGTTCTTCTTATTATTGTTATTCAATTCATGCTTTGCCCTTTTGAATCTTCATCTTTAATTATGTTATCCTTCTTGTTGTTCTTCAATATTGTTAGTTCTAGTTTTATGATTATGAATATGCATAGCTACTTCTTGTGATTAGGAATTAGGGGAACCATGGCGAAGATTAGATTTTAATGGTTTTATGATTAATTACCAATCCCCATTGTTGTTGGTGAACTAATTCTTTAAGATTGAAATATTGTTAGGATTAGTTTAACAACAACTTTGGGATTGCCCTATGAACGAAAGTTTAGTGCTTTACTAGGAACCCTAAGACCGTAAGGATTGGGTAGAATATTGACCTAAAGGTTTATTCTTTGTTCCTTGGGATTGTGTTATTTGGTTATTTTACCCTTTGTTGACTTGACCTAGCCATGGGGAACCGAAGTTCCTAATCTTCCTTTTACCTTATTTTAGTATTCTTGTTTATTTTACCATCTTAGTTGTTAGTCTCAATCATCAATCAACCCCCCCCCCCCTTTTGTTACTTTCAATAGACTTTAAATTCACAAACAGTATTAACCTTGTCTCCTTGTGGTTCGACCCTTGACTTATCCTATCTAGTTTAAGCTGAGGTTTTTATAAATCTTATCTTTGGCACCCCTCAACGACGGGTGTCAAATTTTGGTGCTGTTGCTGGGGAGACGGTATAATTTTGTTTGTAGATTTTTAGTTTATTTTTCCTTGTCTTAAGGGACTCCGGTTCCTTAAGACCGTTACTTACCTTTTCTTCTAGTGTTGTTTTCGCATATTAGAAGACAAGTTTTTGAGAGGAAGGCTTGAGTACTCTCATTCTTAGACATGGCTACTATTTATGACCACATAAAACAAAAGGTGCAAGATTTACCGAAGGGGTTCACTTTGCCTACTCCTACCACTGGTTCATTTGAGCTCCACCCGAACTACATCGTTCTGGTGGAGCGGAATCAATTTTCTGGTCTACCCGACGAGGATCCATTGAGGCATGTTGAGACATTCACGGATTACTGCTGTTCCATTCATATACCTGCCGGGGTGACTCAGGATGAGGTGAAGGCAATGATGTTCCTTTATTCATTGAAGGATGCTGCGAGAGATTGGTACCGTTACCTTGATAGGGTAGCTGAGAAGGTTACAGATTGGGCTTCCTTAGCATTGTCCTTCTATAAAAAGTACTTTCCTCTTGCGAAGGCCAATGACTTGGAAGGTCAAATCACTAACTTTCAACAAGGTCCGGATGAAGAATTTTGTGAGGCATGGGGTCGGTTCAAGAAATTGGTCCGTTCTATTCCTCACCATGGTTTTCCTCAATGGTACTTGTGCAACCAATTTTACAACGCTCTCTATAATGATTATAAGGTGATTCTTAATGCGGCCGCCAATGGTAGATTTCAAAATAATACCAACCATATAAAGGGTTGGAACACTATTGAAGACATGGCGGTGCATAGGGCCGAATTTGGGAGTTCACGTGGGAATTCGCGAAGGTTGAATGTAGAGATGGATAGAGTATTAGCTCTTGAGACAACCGTTGAAGCCCGTTTTGAAAATCTTGGGGCAGCCCAGCTGAAGCAAGAAAGTGCGAACCTAGTTACTACGGTCGACAACACGGGTGAGACTGCGGAGTTGAGAGAGCTTGTTCATGCTCTAATGAAACAAATGATGGAAATGGAAAAAGCTCAAGTGGATTCTTTGAAGACTTTTGAGGACCAATTAGCAATCTTAGCTGCTAATCAGATTGCTAGCTCTCTAGGCGGTTGTGAGAGTTCCATAGAGACATTAAATGCTATAAATTTTAAAAGTGGTCGTGCTTATGATGGACCAACTTACAAGGAAGATTCTACTGAAGTTCGGGACGAAAAAACTGATCCCGTACACAGGTCGGGAGGTCGACCGACCACCACATCAGGTCGACCGACCGAGGTATCTGACGAGAGATCAGTTTCTGCAAAACAGAATAAATCTGATAACAGCGCTTCTGGTCGACCGACCGACACACCAGGTCGACCGACTAGAGTACCTGAACAGAATGAAATTTCCAATCCTGAATTGTTGGACCCTTCCCTCATTCAAGACCTCACTGAGATTTTACAGCTGAAGAAGCCAAAGGTAGCTGATCCTACGGCTAGTGTTACTGTTCCGTATCCCAAACGATTGAAGAATTCAAAAGAGGATCGGAAATTTGGTAAGTTCTTGGAGATGGTGAAGAATCTTGAGGTAACCATCCCTTTCACTGACTTAATCACCCAGGTACCTTCTTATGCTAAATTTATGAAAGATATTTTAAGTCGTAAGAGGAAATTTCAGGATGAAGGTGCTATTGCTTTTGTGGAAGAATGTTATGTTCTTTCACAAAGTAATATAGCACCTAAGTTGAAAGACCCAGGTGGTTTTTCTATTCCATGTACTATAGGTAATCATGTTGTAGGGAAAGCCCTTTGTAATCTAGGGGCTAGTGTCAGTGTTATGCCTTATTCTGTTTGTGAAAGACTTAACATAGGTCGACTTAAGGTCACCAATATTACCTTACAGATGGCAGATAAATCAACCCAAAGACCACTAGGGGTCTTGGAGGATGTCCCAGTTAGAGTGGGAAAGTTCTTTATTCCTGTCGATTTCGTTATTTTAGACATTGCTGAGGATAGTCAAATACCTATTATTTTAGGTAGACCCTTTTTACACACAGCTGGGGCTGTGATAGATGTCAAACGCGGTATCATTACCTTAGAGGTTGGAGATGACACTATTGAGTTTAGTCTTGCCCATAAGGCAACTACTCTTACTGATGATACTTGTTGCTCCATTGATATTATTGACAGGAATGTTATCCGTAACTAGAGGGAATCCTTGACCAAGGATCCCTTAGATGATTTAACAGTTTTGGATAAGTGCGCAGGTAATCCAGCTGAGAATGCTAAAGAGCTGTATGTTGTAGAAGCAGAGATAGAAGAATATGAGCTGACTGCGGAAGAGGATGGGAAGCTCATAAGCTTGGCTAATGCTAATCTGGTAAACATGTGTATTCTATTAGCACTGATTCTGTTCATGCCATAGAGGTAAAGGTACCAGAGCGTAAGCCACTTCCTCCTAATCTTAAGTATGTTTTCTTAGATGACACTAAGCAATATCCTGCAATTGTTAGTTCTAAACTTGATCCTAACCAACTTTCTGCCTTAATGACTGTTCTAAAAAAGAATAGGAAAGCTTTAGGTTATTCTTTGGATGACATTAAGGGCATCAGTCCTGATGTTTGCATGTATAGGATAGAGTTTGAGGAATGGCATAAGCCCTATAGACAAGGTCAACGTAAGTTGAACCCTAAGATGCAGGAGGTAGTTATGGCTGAGGTGATCAAACTTCTTGATGCAGGTATTATTTATTCAGTTGGCAACTCCAAGTGAGTTAGCCCAGTTCAGGTGGTTCCTAAGAAAGGAGGAACCACAGTGGTTAAAAATGAGAAGAATGAATTAATACCTACTAGAGTAGTGACTGGGTGGCGGATGTGCATTGATTATAGACAGTTAAATGCCGCCACCAAGAAAGACCATTTCCCCCTTCCTTTTGTTGACCAAATGACTGAGAGACTTGCTTCTAATAAATTCTTCTGTTTTCTAGATGGTTATTCAGGTTTTTTCCAGATTCCCATCCATCCTGATGATCAGAGTAAGACTACTTTTACATGCCTACAAGACGTTTTTGCATACCGCAGGATGCCTTTTGGGTTGTGTAATGCTCCTCCCACCTTTCAAAGGTGTATGATGGGTATCTTTTCTGATTTTATAGAAAACATCATGGAGGTATTTATGGATGATTTTTCAGTTTATGGTAATGCGTTTGATCAATGCTTAGCTAACCTTGATAAAGTCTTGCAGCGTTGTATTGATGTAAACCTTGTCTTAAACCGGGAGAAGTGTCAGTTTATGGTTACTGAGGGGGTAGTGTTAGGGCATCTTATATCTGATAAGGGTATACATGTAGATAAAGCAAAGGTGCAAGTGATTGAGCAATTACCCCCTCCTGATGTTAAGGGGGTGAGAAGTTTCATAGGACATGCAGGTTTTTACCGGCGTTTCATTAAGGACTTTTCTAAGATTGCTAAACCACTTACACAGTTGCTTCTTAAGGATGTTATTTTTGATTTTACTGATGAGTGCCTTTCAGCTTTTAACAGGTTGAAGGAATTGAAGCTTTGGTCTCAGCACCAATCATCCAGCCACCGGATTGGGATCTCCCATTTGAGATCATGTGTGATGCCAGTGACTATGCTTTGGGTGCTGTGCTTGGCCAAAGGAAGAACATGGCTCTTAATGCTATATACTATGCGAACTGTACCCTAGATGAGACTCAAGTCAACTACTTCACCACTGAGAAGGAGATGCTAGCTGTAATCTTTGCCTTAGAGAAATTCAGATCTTATTCGGTAGGTAATAAGGTAATTGTTTATACTGACCATGCAGCTTTGAAAGGCCTCTTCCTGAAGAAAGATTCAAAGCTAAGGCTGTTGAGGTGGATACTCCTTCTACAAGAATTTGACATTGAGATTAGGGACAAGAAAGGCGCGGAGAATGTGGTGGCTGACCACCTATCTCGCCTTCAGCTGACTGATGGTGAAGATTCTTTACCTTTCGATGATTCATTTCCTGATGAGAGTTTATTTATCATTAATAGTTCAGGTTCTTACCCCCCTCCTTTTTTTTTTGGTGTAAATGTGAGTAGTATATATTTCATTCAGGAGTAAAATATACATGAGAGATCAAAGATAACACAGAATTATAAAGCCCATCCCTAGTCTAACCAACCAGGGGGCTTACAAAAACAAAAAACACTAAGTACTTGACTGATGGCTGTTTGGATGAAGCTGTTGATTCTTCATTCTATTCATCACCAATTCTTGAATTTCCTTCGCCACTCTCTCAGGCCTTTCTAAAACTGTATCAATTCTGGCCTTATTCCTCTTCACCCACACTATATAACAGTATGCATTGAATACCACTGCCTGCATTCCTTTTTCTTTCTTGTCAGTACAGGTCCATCGAGCATCAGGTAACTGAGGGATAGCTTGTCCAGTCCATTGTTCCAGGTGAGTTTTGATTTTCCTGTTGTATACACATTCCTGCAAAAGGTGTATGCCATTTTCAGCTCCATTCCCACACAAGCAACATAGTTCGTCAGTGCTACAGCCAATCTTATACAGTTTCTCTTTTGTATTGATTCCATTGTGACAGAACAACCAAGTAATCATGGAGTGCTTTGGAACTGCCCATTTGTGCCAGACAATAGGTGACCAATCCATACTAGGGTGAGTTCCTTTCAGCCATTTATATCCCTCTGAAATAGTATAGCCCTTATCAGTGATGGTCCAAGTGTTATTTCTGTAGCAAGCCTTGAATTTCTCTTTTGTTTTACATATCATCCTCCAAGTCCATGAAATGTCCGGAGGGGGATTGTAATCATGCCAAGCTGTTCCTTTTAGATAGTTCATATTGATCCATTTCACCCATAGTTTAGGAGCTTGCTCATATAACCAGTAGACTAACTTTCCCAATGCAGCAGTGTTCCAGATTGTGGCTTGTTTGATGTTCAGACCCCCCTCTTGTTTAGTTCTTGTGACTTTATCCCAGGCAACGAGGGGTACCCTTGTGTATTCAGAGTTACCCTCCCAAAGGAAGTTTCTGCATATAGCTTCCACTCTCTTAATCACTCCTTTAGGCAGTATAAAGATGGATGCCCAGAAACTGTAAAGGGTATTCAACACTGAGTTGATAAGCACCACTCTCCAAGCATAAGAGAGCTTTTTAGCTCCTAGATTTCTTATTCTGCTGACCATCTTCTCAGTGATCCTGGCACATTCCTGTTTATTGGGTTTCCTGGTCTGAATAGGGATTCCTAGGTATGAGAAAGGAATTTCCCCTTCAGTGAAGCCAGTAACCTGCAGAATATCATTCTTGAGATCTTGCTTCATCCCATTAAAGTACATGGCTGATTTGGAAGAGTTAAGCTGCAACCCAGTTGTTTGGGAGAATGTAGTTAGGGTTTTGACAAGAAGAAGGATGGACTGGGGTTCCCCTTTGCAAAAGACCATGAGATCATCCGCAAAGATGAGATGAGTCAGTTTCATAGCTTTGCATTGAGGATGATATCTAAAAGGCCATTTCTCAGTTGCATAAGTAATGAGTCTGCTGAGATATTCCATGCATAAGGTGAATAAGAGGAGGGACATAGGGTCTCCCTGTCTTAATCCCCTTTGCCCATGAAAGTATCCAAATTAAGCACCATTGAGAGCTAAAGTATATTGAGGAGTTGTAATGCATTCCATGATAAGTCCCCTAAAATGAGCAGAGAACTTTAGCTGGGTCAGTAGGTCATTCACAAATTCCCACTCCACTGAGTCGTAGGCTTTTTGGAGGTCAATTTTGATCAGACATCTGGGGGACACCTTTTTCCTATTATATTGTTGCATGATATCTTGGCAAATCAGGATGTTTTCAACAATGGACCTACCTTGGATAAAAGCCCCCTATGTATCATTCACCAAGTCTAGGAGCACTGTGGCCAGCCTATTACATATAGCTTTAGAGACAATCTTGTATAGCATGTTGCAGCATGCTATTGGCCTGAACTGTTGCACTGTTTGAGGTCTGTCACACTTAGGAATCAAGGTTAGAGTAGTAGCATTAATCTGTTGGAGGAGCTTCCCAATATGGAAGAAATCCTTAACAGTAGTACAGACATCTGAACCAATAATATCCCATGCTTGTTTGAAGAACCCACTCGTGTATCCATCAGGTCCAGGAGCCTTCTCATTTGGAATTGAGAAGACAATAGCCTTAATGTCATCATCAGTGATTGGTTGAGTGAGACTTTCAGTATGCAGATCTTTACAATAAGGACCCTTCTGGATAACCTTAGCCCTGACTTTAGTTGTTCTCTTGCTACTACCCAACATGTTTTGATAGTACTCAAGGAATGCTTCCTGAACCCCCTCATGAGTACTTTGATTGTTACCCCTCATGTCCAGGATTTGACTCACTTTATTGTGTTGGTTTCTATGTTTAATTGCTCTGTGAAATTGAGCAGTATTTGCATCCCATGTTGAAGCCAGTCCAGTTTAGCCTTCTACTGCAGAAAACTGGTTTCTGCATTTTTCAGCTGTCTGGTTTGTTCTGCTAGTTCCTTTTCTTGTTGAATCAATGCAACATTAGAATAGTCTGACTGTAGTTGTATTTGAATGGAAATCAAGTTTGCCATGCTTTGAGCAGCACGCATTTCAATGTCAGCAAAGGACTTTTTATTGAGCATCTTAAGATCATATTTCAGCAGCTTCATTTTTTTCACAACTTTGAAGAATGGGGTGCCCCATATCTCCTTCTGCCATCCATTCTGAACAATTGTGTGGAAGTCAGGATGTTTGCCCCACATATCAAAAAATTTAAACCTTCCTCTCCTGATCTGGTCATCACCATCAATGGAGACCACACATGGAGTATGGTCAAACAACCCTTTTAGGGAAGAAGTGAGCTCTATAGTCTGGCATACAAGATAGCCATGCCCTATTAATAAAGAACCTATCAATGCGACTGTAGTTCCTTTTCAAAGGCTCTTGTTGGTTATTCCAAGTGTAGTATGCCCCTGTTGCTGCTATGTCCTCCATATCACAGTCATTAAGACAATGAGTGAAATCATCCATATCCTCCTATTTAGCATTGCCACCCAGTCTCTCATTAGGGTTAATAACAGTATTGAAGTCACCTGCCATAGCCCAAGGACCCCTAGTTTGCATTGCTATTTTCCTTAATTACTCCCATAAAATCTTTCTATCCTTTCCCTCATTGAAGGCATAGATGTATGTAAGATAAAAGGTAGTGTTAGTGCTTCTATTTGTCACCTTGGCATGAATGAACTGGGGTTGAGTGTTAAGGATCCACACATCAAAGTGAGTTGGTTTCCATATAAGCCAAACCCTTCCTCCAGTATGTTGATGGCAGTTGGTAGCCACACTCCAGCCAACACACATATTTTGCATCACATTATTGATCTTATCTCCCTTTATTTTTGTTTCTAGTAAACCACATAGACTCACATATTTATTGTATAAAAAACAGCTAATATCTTTTTATTTATCTACATTATTCATCCCTCGAACATTCCAAAAACCAATTTTATAACTCATGAGAAACAGGTTGGGGGGTGGATCAGCCTTTTCATTACCTGTCTTACCAGTAGCAGTGCTCTCCAAGCACAGAGGAATATTCTCTGGTACCTTGTTATCACTTGCATTCTCGTCATCAATCACAACCACTACCCCATTTACTGCAGCAACATAGGTTACTTTGGGGTTCACCAGCCCCCTGGAAGGTTGCTTTGGCACCCAAACTTTCTGAACTGGCTTTGGTCTTTGAGTCAGGGGCTGTCCTTTCCTGTACATGACAGTAGTGTGTTCCATTCCTTTGCACTTTGCACAAATGTCAGGTCGCCACTCATATTCAACATTTATGGTAATGATCTCACCATTCTCATCTTTAAATTTTATGTGATCCTTGTAAGGTTTAAGTAGTTGCTCATAAACTAATTTAGTCATACTAACAAACCTTTAATTAACTTTTAATTAACAAAATAATAAACTCGTTTATTATGATCTTATGCATGCTAATAAAATGCGGAAAGAGGAGAAAACCGTGTTCTTACACTCGGTCCAAGTATTGCAAGGATGATCCTCCGAGTACCCAATATAGAATACCTCCTCCGGATGCACCAAGACAAGCCCTTAAAATCCGAAATCTTGAACGAGCTAGCACAAATTCGGATTCTCCTTAAACTTATTCTAATCACTCTTATTAGAATATATAATACAAATACTACTTACTAGTATGTTAATATTATCTTTATAATATATTTTAGAGGTAGAAATTTCTCTTCTTGCTTGGGATATTTCGGCTAGGGCAACCAACAAGAAGTGTTAGAATGAATCTTATATCATATATATAGATGAACCAAGTTGTTGCTTAAGATGAGTAAATGGCTTAAGCATGCTCTTACTTGGGAAGGGGAGGCCGGCCATAGGGAAGAGCAAAAGGGAACATTTTCCTTTCTCAAGGCTCTAGGGTGGTTACTAGGTTAGTAATCTCAATGCATGTGTCTAACACATGATTATGGAGTGTTTAATACACTAAACACCCATGCCACCTTCTCCTTTTAGCCGTGACACATAGTCCATAAAATGGACTTCATTTTACAATTTGTCAAATGTACAATTGTATAAAGTGTGACATCTTATATGTCATTTAGATATAAAATACTTTAGTACATGTAAATATTTATCCCATAAATATTATACATAATTAAATAAATCATATTTATTTAATTAATAAGTAATTCGAAATTACCATTGTAAAATAATATTTCATCGTCAATACGATTCACAACCTTTGTATTAATTTCAACCCAATTCATTCTAATTTCGATATCTTAAAATATCGTTTAATGTTTAACAATTGACACGTTTCAATTTTAAACATAAATCTTACATTAAGATTTAACCTCTAATTTCTCGATATACGAGTTTAAGGAATATGATCAAATCGTATCAATATACATTTGATCATTTTATCAATTAAGGGAATTGTCCTAAAGGTGTGACCTAAAGGGATCAACTGACCATCACCGTCATACGACAGTAATGTCAAACTCTAGCTAGCCAATCATTACCGATTAATGTTGGTCAGTTGACTAATAATTCGTATCATCCCTTGCGCATTCTTGTTATGAGATTTAATTATGTGATCGCACTTATTGTTGAGGACACATTTCCCAACAATCTCCCACTTGTCCTCGACAAGTGTGCGTCACCAATTCTCTTGTCCTATTACAATCTCCCACTCAATGCAAGATGTCTCTCTCTGGTCGTTCTTGCATTTGATCATATCATGAATGGTTTCCTCGATCTGGAGAATAACTGTCTGACCGGAATTATCTACCATAGATACCTTCCGAGCGTGGCCACGCATTTCCAGTTAACTTCTCCTCGAGTGGCCCTGAGATTTGAACAACCCTGACAAGGGGTGGACAATTTCTATCGCACTACTTCCTTCAACCAGTCACAGTCAGTCACAACCCAAAACAATCCCATTTGACTCCAGTTACGAAAAGTCGTAGAGAATGGATCAAAGTTATGCCTAAACTGTACCATCTTGGGAGAGTAGTCTTTAGTCAAAGAATTGACTCACAAGAATACTATAGCAGCTCTCGCCACGACCCGGCTATAAAATTTCTAGAACTCTATAAGCGGTCACATTGCCCGACAGAGTGTCTCTTACAGTCTGCCTATGTGATCGACTAGTCATCACATATGACTCTATGGCACTTGAACTTGCCATCAATCGCCTCACACTCTAGTTGCTTTGAGATGTCACCTCATGTAAGCGGCTAGGGGTCATACTAAGTCAATCCAGTTCACTTATGGGGTTCAATATTGTCTCATACAACCCATTTGGATTCTGACAAAGTATCTTTCACTTTGAGTTAATCATAACTCAAATGATGTTGTCATGCAACAATAGTCAACACTATTACATTGCATTTTGATGCACAATCATCTATTTGTATTAGTGTTTTGCGAATAACCTTTATTCATAATAGCAAAACTTACAACTTTTGGTCTCCTTTATTCTCATATTATCCCGTATAATATGATTCTATTTGAGTACATATCTAGAACTCTTTCTAGATTTTGAGTTTCCTTTCCGAAGGAAAGCTCCCACTGTTATCTTATAACTTGTGACGTATCAATATACTGGAGGGATTAAAATCACTCTCTATAGTCACTTATGTACTGAAATTTATATTGTAGTTTATTAGTGATTTCATCACTTTTACAATTTTCAAACATCTTGGCTATTTTGATAATGGTTTCATTCATCGCTATGAATAAAGTATCCAACCATTCTAACTTCTAGTGGGCGACCTTTTATTATCCATATAATAAACCTTCCCATTAGCTCCATCATCTTATGATATAATTATTTTATTCATCTGAATTGAGTACCTCTTATTCTTTACTCTTAAAGAATCACCCATTCTCTCTAAATGGTAGGTTTCAATTCTTTGATGAATATCGCTCATCTAAATTGAGTACCTTTTATTCTTTACTCTTAAAGAATCACCCATTCTCTCTAAATGGTAGGTTTAATTCTTTTGATGAAAGATCGCTCCCACTAAAATCAATGCCTCTCGATATCTTAAATGAACCTTTCATTTCTCGCATGTTAAACCTTTTACTTAAATCATTATCACTATCACTATCCCTATAGTGATCTGTTTCCATTCAATCATTCATTACCTTCTTATCATGTCTTCGTTTTCTTGAGACGAATATGACATGATAATTTCTTTATAACTACATAGGAACCGATTTCCTACCGATGATTTCATACGGGGTTTCAAGTTTCCTCTCTATGAAACAATGAACACAAAGAACCTTTCTTCGAGTGTCCTCCCGTAGTTTCTTCAAATCATTTAGGGCTTTGTTTCCTCTCTATGAAACAATGAACACAAAGAACATTTCTTCGAGTGTCCTCCCGTAGTTTCTTCAAATCATTTAGGGCTCTTCTTAAGACTCCCAAGTAAGAATCTTCTCTAAGATCCTTCCTTTATTTCATCATTGGTTTGTGAGCGAAATATTTTCTCCCACTCTATCCTTCTAACAATAACCTTTACTTGTTTAAGGATAGCTATTTCGATTAACCAATGTGTTTGAATGTTTGAAGTTTTGATAGGTGTGATGAATACATTCTCATTTTCACTTAAAATGAAAATCTTATAATGAACTGATTGAATCTATCTCATGGGGTGTAGTTCTCCGTTTTAATCAACTCTTTGATTCTCTTAAACTTGATCATATCAATATTTATTGCGTGATTGAATCACTATCATTCATGTTTAAACAAGGCTTGCAATTTATTTGAGAAATCAAAACATTGATTAAGAACAAAAGTAGTGACTCGGGTTGAAAACTAAGTCACTAATATCCAAAAATACAACCATTGTTTTAGGATTTTAATCCTTGTCTTACAAGAAAATTAAATTGTTCCATAAATAAATGCAAAATATGAAAGAAGACGATATGAAAAATAGAGCCTAGCTCTTCAAGTCTTCGATCAATTGGATGCTACCGGAGCCATCCAAGTAAGGAACTTCAAGCTTCCTTGTCCTTGCCCTTATCTTTATTCGGGGGTGCCCCTTTAAAACATTTAAAAAGGGTAAATATCAACACATTTGTATCACTATACATAAGTTGATAAAACGACATGAATTATACGCGAGAATTATTACCTACGGCGGTTGCCTTCCCATTTTTGAGATCGCTTAAGTACTTGGGGCAATTTCGCTTCCAATGACCGATCCTCGTGCAATAATGGCACTTGTCTTGCTCTTTAGAAGACGAGGTGGAAGCGCCTTTCGAAAAGGTCTTTTCTTTGGTCCCTTTGGGCTTGAACGTTTTCTTGCCCTTGCCTTTCGAGGCATTCCTCTTGAAGCTCGTTTTCCCTTTCTTTTCGATGTTCAAAACATCTTTGGTGGAACTTTCATGAAGTCCCATATCCCTTTCAGCTTGGACTAGCATCTTATGCAACTCGTCTAACGAGGTCTCTTGGTTTCGCATATTGAAATTCACCCGGAATTGAGCATATGCCTTGACCTTATTGAGCGAGTGAAGAACTCGGTCAATGATAAGAGAGTCGGGAACATCAACATCTTGAGCTTTGAGAGTCTCCGCGAGCTCAACTAGTTTGAGCACATGAGGGCTTATCTTTTGCCCTTCCTTGAATGTTATGTCAAAGAAGGCGGAAGCCGCCTCATATTGAATCACCCTAGGAGTTTGCGAAAACATGGTCGCAAGCTTGGTGTAAATTTCATACGATGTGGTCAACTTGATCATACTCCTTTGGAGATCCGGCTCCATGGAGAAGATGAGCACATTCTTAAGAGCGGAAGACTCTTTCATGTAAGCTTCATAAGCCTCACGATTTTGGACCGATGAACGAGCGGTCGGAGCGGGAGGAGCGGCTTCGGATAGGTAACGACTCTTATCGTCACCTTGAGCGGCCAAAAGCAATTGCGCATCCCAATCCTTAAAATTGGAACCATGCTTATCGAGTTTGCAACGATCCATAAAGGATCGAAGCCATGATACGTTAGTGAGAGGTGGAGCGTTGGTTGCCATAATCGATGTTGAAAATTAAACTACAATAATAAAAAGGGAAACAACATCATTTTAAATTCATAATTTAAACTATAACTTTAAGTTTAGTTATATATATTTACTTAATGATCTCTTACCCAATTAAGTAAATAAACCCGAGACCCAAACCCATACTAATCCGGGCACGGTGTAGCCGATTCAACCCGTATTGGTATAATTTGGTGGATTAACTCTTTAATCGGTTCTACTCTTAGAACTCTCGGTCGACAATTTTCTTAAAATTATCTTTAGCCCGAACTTATTGCAACTACGGTTACGAATACTTTCGTTGAGATCAACCAAATTTCAAGGTGTAATCTTATTACCCCACTTACCCAACGTGACAATTTTAGTACCCCGGTGTAGCCGAGCCTACGTTTTTGTGAAGAAGGGATTCATGGGTCCGTACTCTTTGGTAAGGCTAAGTCTCAATATTTATATGTAAGAGATCTAGTCAATTTATTATCTATCTCCGTTTAAGTGAACTAAGTCGGTGAATTATCGATAAATAAAAGACTAGGTCGACTAAGTCGAAACATGCATGATACGATGTATGACGATTTGGCTATGCATGCAAACATATAAAAAGCAAAATGAAAGCATAAATAAACCCTAGTATGGCCTTTCCTAGAAAAGAAATGATAAAAGTACAAATTCGGAAACCAACTCCTTTGGTCCCTTGAACTTCACGCGGCACGCTCTTCGAGGTAAACACCGTCTTGATCGGAACTCCTTTCCGAATGGCACCGTCTTCAAGGAACTCCGGATTTTACAAATATTACAACTTTTCTAGTCTACTCTATACATTATAAAATAGAAAATTACAATTGGGTGATACGAGATCACAAAATTACAACCGAATCGGTAACCCCTTACATTACGGGAAATACCGATTTAAAAACTAGGCCATACTAAGTAAATTACATAATTCCCAAAATTACGTAAAAATAAATCATGACATTCATAATATAAATATGCAATGCTTATATAAATATGAAATATCATGCAAATCCTAAGCCAAATCGTCCTATTTAAAACACTTATTTAAATAGTTATCGTAAACCTCGGTTTTTATGGAATTGCGTGTTTTAACGTTTAACAACACTATGCATTAAATGAAACGGTTTTCATCCTTAAGTTAATCATCCTAACTCGCATAGGATTCAAAATTTAGTCTTACTCAAACTTTGAACATGAATTAACTTAATATGTTTTAATATTGATCGGTATTACTCGGTTTTACGGGAAAAATAATATAAAATTCAAAAGAGACATTAAAATTTCGAAAATTCAAAATTCAAATTTTGAAAAATCCAGAATGTTCTTAAAATTTTCAGAAAGTTAAAATATTAGTATTTTACACGGTTTTATTATTATTTCGAAAATAACACGTAAAACGAGCAATTTAAGTCGGAAAATTCAATAATTAACTTCATAAATGCAAATTAAATACTAATAATATTTTTATACCTTCCAAAACATTTTAAGAACACAAGATGGACAGAAAATTAAATGGCACATTGCCCCATAGCCGAAATTTTAAAGCATGCCTCCTTTTAATTTAATTTTAAATGCTACCTTTAACAAAACAAAATTAAATCAAAACAAATCAAATCTGAAACTTTAGGCACCCAAGAAAATTTTCATGATGAACATATCACATATGACTAAAATGGGTTATATTTTCGGCCATATTTAACAACATTTGCAAATTTTAACGATTTACGTCATATATCGTACGATTTTAACATTTAAAATTATTTCTCAAGCATAAAATAAGATAAAATTCTCGAAAATTTTATACATGCTGGAAATAATATATATGACATCGTGTTAAATTTTTTATGGCCAAATTCCAACTTAAACTATTAAAGTCGAAATTATGTCACTAATTACCCGATTTTTACATTAAAAATCTATAATATTGCAATATTTCGAGATAAATTTCTGAAAATTCAACATTAAATTTAAATATTGCATGTGACATCCTCATAAATTTTTATAGTCAAATTCATAATATAACTATTTTAACCCATTTTTACTCATCTTTTTGCATTTTAACACTTAAAATTCATATCACACGATTTATAAGCCCATAATTTACGAAAAATCATATTCATATTATAGAAAATACATGTGATATCATACTGAAAAAACTCGGCCAGAAGCTTATTTTAACTATTTTTCCCAAAATTAATCATTTTTAACCATTAAAACGTATTAAAAACCGAAATCAAAATACCAATGATCAATATTCATGCAAAATATATTCCAAATCTTCTAAATCATATTAGAAAACAGTAGGTATCATGCTAAAATAATTTCGTCCATATCTTATATCATACGAAAATTCAAGTTTTATTTTTGTTATCATAATAACTCCGTAAAAACGAAACGGAAAGCATGCAAACAACCATTTTGCTCTGATACCAATTGTAAGGTTTAAGTAGTTGCTCATAAACTAATTTAGTCATACTAACAAACCTTTAATTAACTTTTAATTAACAAAATAATAAACTCGTTTATTATGATCTTATGCATGCTAATAAAATGCGGAAAGAGGAGAAAACCGTGTTCTTACACTCGGTCCAAGTATTGCAAGGATGATCCTCCGAGTACCCAATATAGAATACCTCCTCCGGATGCACCAAGACAAGCCCTTAAAATCCGAAATCTTGAACGAGCTAGCACAAATTCGGATTCTCCTTAAACTTATTCTAATCACTCTTATTAGAATATATAATACAAATACTACTTACTAGTATGTTAATATTATCTTTATAATATATTTTAGAGGTAGAAATTTCTCTTCTTGCTTGGGATATTTCGGCTAGGGCAACCAACAAGAAGTGTTAGAATGAATCTTATATCATATATATAGATGAACCAAGTTGTTGCTTAAGATGAGTAAATGGCTTAAGCATGCTCTTACTTGGGAAGGGGAGGCCGGCCATAGGGAAGAGCAAAAGGGAACATTTTCCTTTCTCAAGGCTCTAGGGTGGTTACTAGGTTAGTAATCTCAATGCATGTGTCTAACACATGATTATGGAGTGTTTAATACACTAAACACCCATGCCACCTTCTCCTTTTAGCCGTGACACATAGTCCATAAAATGGACTTCATTTTACAATTTGTCAAATGTACAATTGTATAAAGTGTGACATCTTATATGTCATTTAGATATAAAATACTTTAGTACATGTAAATATTTATCCCATAAATATTATACATAATTAAATAAATCATATTTATTTAATTAATAAGTAATTCGAAATTACCATTGTAAAATAATATTTCATCGTCAATACGATTCACAACCTTTGTATTAATTTCAACCCAATTCATTCTAATTTCGATATCTTAAAATATCGTTTAATGTTTAACAATTGACACGTTTCAATTTTAAACATAAATCTTACATTAAGATTTAACCTCTAATTTCTCGATATACGAGTTTAAGGAATATGATCAAATCGTATCAATATACATTTGATCATTTTATCAATTAAGGGAATTGTCCTAAAGGTGTGACCTAAAGGGATCAACTGACCATCACCGTCATACGACAGTAATGTCAAACTCTAGCTAGCCAATCATTACCGATTAATGTTGGTCAGTTGACTAATAATTCGTATCATCCCTTGCGCATTCTTGTTATGAGATTTAATTATGTGATCGCACTTATTGTTGAGGACACATTTCCCAACAATCCTTATATTTTTGCCCCACAGTTAGTTTAACCATCACCCTTGCAAACCCCAGTCTGCTCTTTTCATTCGTAGCATTGTCCGCTTTCACATATTTGCCAACTAACCCAGCCAGTGTTGGTATACACTTACCCAAGAACTTCAGAGGAAGTTCATGGAGTCTAACCCAAGCAGGAACTACCTTGATATCTTCCTTTAGTAAGTTCGTATCTGGTGTCCAATCCCTAATAATTAAAGGTTTGTTATCGAACATGAAGTATCCAGATTGTAGTATAGTTTCTTTATCAGCCAAGTTCTTAAACCTCACTAAAAATATCCCATTAGGCATAAAGGATAGTTTATCAATACCATACTTACCCCAGATCCTATGAACATAACCATGGATCACTTCCCATGGTGGTCGTGCTCCCAGGATATAACAATATATGGCATTCTGCCAATAGTCTAGTTCCTCTTGGACATCCTCCTCCTTATTATTATTATTATTATTATTATTATTATTATTATTGTTTTGTCTTATTATTATTATTAATAGTTTTATTAATATTATTATTAGTTGTATTGTTATTATTATATTTGTTGTATTAGTAAGTTAGTAATTTATTAAGATGGACTAGTTGAAAGTTTTGACGAGTCGGGAAGTTACTATTTTGGGAAGTTGTCATTTCAAGAAAAGTTGCTATTTCGGGAAGTTCCCATTTTAGGAAACTTTCCACTTTTAGAGGGTTGCTATCTATAGTAGGTGCACCTTGTGATATGGGGGTTTGGGAAGACTTATTAATCGTTACGTAATATATGTTTAGGTGACGGTTTTCGCGTGGAACGTTTCTAGCTGATGCGTGGTTAACATTTCCATTCCGCAAATTGAGGTAGGGGAATAACTGTGAATTCGTTTATGATATGAGATGTGATTATTAGCTGTTGTGAGTTTTATACTTCATAATGAATGTTAATGTTATAATGTTATTAATTGGCTGTGTACTCCTTATGATGCGGAAGTGCAATATTGGGTCTTGTGATATGGAGCGGTGATATTGGGTCTTGTGATATGGAGTGGAGATATTGGGTCTTGTGATATGGAGTGGAGATATTGGGTCTTGTGATATAGAGTGGAGATATTGGGTCTTGTGATATGGAGTGGAGTTATTGGATCTTGTGATATGGAGATGGAGGAAGATGCATTTCTGCTGTTGTTTATGTTTTAATTATATTTCTACTCAACCTTGTGGTTGACCCTGTGTATTCGTGTGACATCTACGATGATCCGGAATGGGGGAGTAGATTCTACAAGAAAGAGAGAGATGAGCTAGGAGCTGGGACAGGAGTGTGAGATGCAGACTTGGGACTGACTTAGAATTATATCGCATATAGAGTAGTCATTAGTTGTACTTTTATTCTGTTGCGTAGTTTTTGTAATACCAAAGTTTAAATTTTATCAATTTCATATAAAGTACTTTGGGTGTTTTACTTTGTTATTCACTACCTCTGTAATTCCGAGATCGTAACATTCCTATTTATTTGATAATGTCTGGCTAAAGGCGCTTAAATAAATGGGGGTATTACAATGATGGATGTTCTTATGTGTTACGTGTTGCTAACAATATGTGGCTAGGAGAACTCTAGTCACTCCCCACTGATGGTGGCGTACATGTTTTCATGTATGTAGGTACATGATGGTTGCGGGAGGGTTACAGAGGCTAGCGAGCGATGATCCTATCATCGATGACATACCTGTTGATCGTTTAGCTAGACCTAGATTTTTGATATACATTGAGTGCCTGTAGGGATGTGCCATCCCAGGCTGAGTTTTTGTACTTATGCTTTTTGTACTTAGACTTATATACTTATCTATGTTTTGATCTTTTCCGCATGTATAGTTTTGTTTAATTCATCTCGTTCTTATCTTGCATGTTAAAGTTTCAATTCCGCGTAAATTTTGGCATGTTTGTATGTTTTATTTTTCCGCTGCGACGAGGGGTTTTACAGTTGGTATCAGAGCGTTATCGCTCCCGACGCACTCACGTGACCACCAACCTTAACTTGACCTTATAATTGATCGAATAATGAATGAGAGATGGGGTAGATTTAAGGACTTATATTTGTAGTCTGTTTATGGCTGCTAATTGTTAAGCTAACACATGTTTCTCTTTTGAAGGATGGTGAGAGCTTCTAATGTAGAGAATACTATAACGTAAGCGCTTCTTCAGGTTCTTGAGAACCAAAGGACTCAAGCTGAAGCTGTTCCTCCTCCTCCTCCGCATGGTAATGATGCTAACAGACCTCGTGGTTTCTCCTGGATTGCCTCTCAGATGTCTAGGAGCCACGCTAAGACTTACGGTTATGAAGTTGATCCAGTTGCCTTATCAGAGTGGTTCCGAGATATGGAGAAGAGCTTCTCCATGTACTCAATTGTAAGCGAGGATAGGGTGCGATTAGCTGCTCACTTTCTGACACTTGAGGCTGATAGGGGGTGGACTCTTACTGGTCCAAGTTTCATTCTTGGTCCGATGTTTGATTGGGACATGTTCAAAGACAAGGTTGAGACTCGCTTCTATCCAAAGGAGTTTCGTTCGCAAAGGTTGATAGAGTTTATGGATCTTATGCAAGGGAAGATGACAGTGCAAGAGTTCACGGACAAGTTTAACCAGTTAGCTCACTTTGCTTCTAGGTTCGTGAGGGATGAGTCAGAGAGAGTGTACTTCTATAGAGGGAAGCTAGGACCCCGTATTGAGAGTATGGTTCGCAGAGATTCTACTTCCTTTGTTGAGGTGTACGACGATGCCATTTGGGCTGAGAGCTCGATTAGGGCTATTGATGCTGAGACTCGTGTTGTTACTGCTAGTACTTCTCCGCACCATAGATCTATCTATGAGGGAAAGCGACCTTTTGTTCTATCTACTGCACCTGCTACTTCTCAGAAGAAGAGGTTTGAGAGGTTTGTCGCTCCGGTCGCTAAGACCACTGTTCACACAGATACTACGATGGGTACATGCATGTAACCGTTGTGGTAAACCTCCTCATCCTAGTTTTGATTGCTTCAAGAATGCGTACAAGTGTTACACTTGTAATGGATATGGGTATAGATCTTTTGAGTGTCCAGAGAGGAACACCGCACTAGGGAAGGCTGCCACTGCAGCAGCTACGCGAGGGAACAAGGCAAAGGGGAAGATCTTTGTTATGACTAGAGAAGAGGCTGAGGCGCATCCTGACATCGTTGCTGCTATATTTTCTGTCCTTGGTGCTGAGTGTTTGATCTTATTTGATACTGGTGCTTCATTGTCTTTCATATCGACTCATTGCCTTCCGAAGATGTTTTCTCCTGCTCTTCTTCCCATAGGGATGTTCCTATTGTGATTGGTTGTGCCACATTTCCAGCGAACTTACTTAGATTTCCTCTCGAGGAATTTGACATTATCCTCCGTATGGATTGGTTGTCGTGGTACCATGCTCGCTTCGAGTGCCGTGACCAGAAAATCTACTTGAGGAGTTCTACAGGAGTTCGTGTTTCTTATAAGGGAACTCGCCCCCGAAAGGGTGTTCGCGTCATTTCTTCAATGAAAGCTTATTTTCTTCTTAGGAAGGGTTGCCAAGCCTTCCTGTCTGTTGTTTCAGCTGCGAAGCCTTCGCTACCGAAGCTTGAAGATGTAGCCATTGTTCGGGAGTTTCCAGATGTCTTTCCAGAAGAGTTGTCGGGTATACGTCCTGAGAAAGATGTTGAGTTTACGATCGAGCTTGTACCAGGTACCAGACCTATATCTAAGGCTCCATATCGTATGGCTCCGCCTGAATTGAAGGAACTGAAGCAACAATTAGAAGTGATGATAGAGAAGGGATTTATTCGACCGAGTGCTTCTCCTTGGGGTGCTCTAGTGCTTTTTGTCAAGAAAAAGGATGGATCGATGAGACTATGTATCGAGTACAGGGAATTGAACAGGGTTACGGTGAAGAACCGATATCCTTTACTGTAACACCCCCATTTATTTAAGGGCCTGAACTAGGACTCCTCAGATAAATAAAGGTGTTACCATCTCGGTTTCCCGAGGCAGTAGATACAAAGGAAGATAAACAGTACTTTATATTCAATGTAAACTCAAAACATGTTCTTACAAAACCAAAAAGAAAACTGTTCTGACAAAAGTAAAAGTACAACTCATGAACTCCTATCAAGTGGTCTAGACTCTAACAGGTCCGGGTCCATGCTTCTCCCTTCCCAGATGCTCCCATTGTCTTATACCTGTCAGTCTGCTCCCCAATAATTGGTTCATCACAGGTGATCACGAATACACAGGGTCAACCACGAGGTTGAGTAGAGAAAACGGTAAACAAACCACATTACTATAAATAGAAAGTCAAGCTTCTCCACTACGAATCACAGACCCTTTTTATCTCCACACCAAACACAGACCCTTTATCTCCTCACCAATCACAGACCCTTTATCTCCGCACCATACACAGACCCTTTACCTTCGCACCACATCGTATCACAGAATTATATATCACAGTATACCAATCATATAACAATATAGATGAGCATAGTTAATATCAACCAATAAACAGGTTACACATCTCATATTCGTAATATTCCCCTACCTCAAAGTTGCAGAAGATAAAAGGCACGGAAGCAACGGCTACTAAAAATATTCCACGCGGAAATCACCACCTAGACATGGATTATATAAATAATAAGGTTCCCTAACTTGTAATACATATATTTATAGCACTCCCTAACACACAGAATACACATATCGTTAATATAAATTGACCTTTCCTAAAAGCACCTTCCAAAAATAGTAACTTCTATATTAGGAAACTTTCCAAAAATAGATACCGAGGTTTGAAATTCAAATCTATTTAAAATATGCATTAGTATCAAATCTTACATTAAATGCCAAATCTTTTCCTTTTAATAACATCATATTTTTACTAAGAATAAACTAATACCATAAATAATAATAATAATAATAAGAATAATAATAAGAATAATAATAATAATAATAATAATAATAATAAGAATAATAATAAGAATAAAACAAATATGTTACCCAAAACAGCCCCCTTACCCGAGCACTACCCCCGTGACAACAGCCCCCACAAAACCACCGTGACACATCCTACCACCATCGTCAGCCTCCGTCACAAACACCCACTCAGCCATCTACCACCACGACTACCAACCACCTGACCGACTGCCACCGACGGTCTGAACCATAGCCCTGAACAGGCCTGGTTCTTCACCGTGACTCTGACCACCCTACCTTAAGCCTCTCCTCGACACCAACCCCGCCATGACAACCACCTGCCGTGACCACCCAGACCGTCCCCAGACTCCAAACTTCAGACACGGTGGTGACCTTGCACTGACCTCCCCCGAGTCATCAATGTCACCACCCCCAAACACCCCCTGTACACGCTCAAACACCCAGATCTGAACTAAGACAGACTCACCCCACGACAACCACCCCTGTCAAAAACCCCTGTACCACTACGACCTGACACCCTCAGCCCCAGAGACCACCACCACGAAAACCCCCATACAACCACTAGTGTCATGACCCAGAAACCCATAACAACCAACCCCCTGGACAGACCTAAAACCGACTCCAAAACACCCCCAAGACAAACCCCTGTTTGAAACCGTAACACCCCCTTCCCTGACACCATTTTCGACACCATCGACAAGTGCTACGACAACCAACGACACCCTAACACTGAACAACATATAAACACTCTACTTCATAGAGTACATAAACGTGAAAGCAACAATAAGACAACATATATGCATCCCTCAAAACTGATGACGAAATTACATGCTTAAACTGTATTTAAAACAAGTATGGTGTCCATACCAGATTCGTGACTATTTCGAACCACCCTAGGACCACCCTCTACCACCGTGAGCACGTCGTTCTTCTTCTCCACACTGTCTGCTAGGGTTTCGTGAGATCTGGAATGTGTTTGGTTAGGTTTTAGTGCCAAGATTCCTATAGCTTATATAAGGCGGATGAGACCTAATAGCTGACTATTATGAAATTCCGTGTGGGCTTAGTCTGTTGTCACGCCAATCGAGGCCCAGTGTAGGGTGACAACAGATCCCAAGTTCGAATCACACCTTCACCATTCCACATATATTATTACTAGGTGCTTAGGTCCCCCAATCGAACCCCATAGTAGTACGAAAATCACTCAACAAAACGAGTATGCGCAAGCTTATAAAACGACTCTCTAATACTAACAACTCATCGTTCGATCATAACTATCCTACGAAACCACATATACATAATAAAATTTCGGGTTATTACAGTCTTCCCCCCTTAAAATGAACTTCGTCCCGAAGTTCACCCACTCATAAATGCGGCACAAAACTATCAACATGCAACAACATGTTAAACCATATGAAATGTTACATTCTACCCCCCTAAAAGAAAAGTTACGTCCTCGTAACTTACCTCAAACGAAAAGCTGCGGATAACGCTCCTTCATGGACGCCTCGGACTCCCAAGTAGCTTCCTCCGTGTTATGATTGGTCCATAAAACCTTGACTAACACCGTCTCGCCATTCCGCGTCTTTCGAACCTTCCTATCCAGAATCTCCTTCGGAAGCTCAACATAAGCAAGTTGCTCATCCAGTTCAATTACCTCATGGCTCAACACATGTGACGGATAACTCAAATACTTCCTTAGCTGGGATACATGGAACACATTATGGACCCTGGAAAGAGCTGGTGGCAAAGCTAATCGATATGCCACCTCACCAACCCTGTCCAAAATCTCAAATGGTCCAATAAACTTTTGGCTCAGTTTACCTCGCTTGCCGAATCTCATCACACCCTTCATCGGAGAGACCTTCAGTAGTACTTTCTCTCCGACCTCAAACGAAATATCGCTCCTTTTTAGATCCGCATAACTCTTCTGTCGATCCTGAGCGGCCCTCATCCTCTGTCGAATAATCTGAACCTGCTCCACCATCTCCTGAATCATATCTGGCCCCAAAGTCACAACATCAGCTCGATCATCCCAACACACAGGGCTCCGACACTTCCTCCCGTACAGAGCCTCGAAAGGGGCCATGCCTATGCTTGCATGATAACTGTTATTATAGGAAAACTCGATCAACCCCAGTCGATCCTCCCAAGATCCTCCGAACTCAAGTACACAAGCCCTCAACATATCCTCAAGAGTCTGAATCGTTCTCTCAGTCTGACCATCAGTAGCTGGATGGAAAGCTGTACTCATCTTTAATTGGGTACCCAACGCTGCCTGCAACTCCTGCCAAAATCTGGATATAAACCTCGAGTCTCGATCTGAAACAATATCCTTGGGTACGCCATGCAGTTTGACCACATTCTGAACATACGACTTAGCCAATTCAGCTTTACTCCAGGTAACTTTCATAGGAATAAAGTGAGCTGACTTAGTTAAACGATCCACGTTCACCCAAATCATGTTGTTGCCCCTCTGAGTCCGAGGCAACCCCACAATAAAATCCATCGAAATATTCTCCCACTTCCACTCTGGCACCTCTAACGGTTGAACTTTCCCTTGAGGTATCTTATGTTCCCCTTTCACGCGTTGACACGTCAAACACCTCGAGACAAACTCTGCGACCTCCTTCTTCATATTCGGCCACCAAAACGTCTTCTTAAGGTCCTTATACAGCTTATCACCCCCTGGGTGAACAGAATAAGGAGTAGCATGAGCTTCAGTCAGGATCTTCTTCTTTAGCTCCTCAACATTCGGTACACACCATCGCCCACTGAACCTCAAACTACCGTCGGTATGAATACAGAACTTGGATGCCCATCACCATTCCCATTTTCCACCATCAAACGCCACTTCTGGATCCTCTCATCGCTCTTTTGTAACTCCCGAATCTCCCCATACAACTCAGGCTCCACGGTCAGATCACCTAGAGCATCCCCTTTCCGGATCATGAAAATTCCCATCTCCCTTAACTCGCCATGCAACCTCACTCTCGATCTGGCACAATCCAAAGCATGTATTGACTTTCTACTTAGAGCGTCAGCTACCACATTCGCCTTGCCTTCGTGGTAGACAATCTGCATATCATAATCTCCGATCAACTCTATCCACCTCCTCTGCCTCATGTTCAACTCTTTCTGCGTATAGATATATTTCAGGCTCTTATGATCAGAAAACACCTTAAAAGTGGCTCCATAAAGGTAATGACGCCACAATTTCAGTGCAAAGACCACAGCGCCCAACTCCAAATCATGAGTCGGATAATTCTCTTCATAGGTCTTCAACTGGCGAGAAGCATACGCGATCACTCTCCCATTCTGCATTAGCACACAACCCAACCCATGCTTGGAAGCGTCGGTGTATACTTCGAAATTATCACTTCCAACTGGCAAGGCCAGGATTGGAGCTGTTGTCAGGCGTTCCTTAAGAGTCAGGAATGCCTTCTCACAACTCTCATCCCAGACAAAACGGTTCTCCTTCCTCATTAGCGACGTCAACGGCTTTGCTATCTTCGAAAAGTCTTTGACAAACCTCCGGTAATAACCTGCTAACCCCAGAAAACTTCGGATCTCACTCACATTCTTCGGACTTTGCCACTTAGTCACAGCTTCAATTTTACTAGGGTCAACCGATACCCCCTCTTTGGAAATGACATGCCCCAAAAATGCCACTTTCTCCAACCAGAATTCACACTTACTCAACTTAGCATTGAGTTTATGTTCTTCCAAAGTCTGAAGTACCTTCCTCAAATGATCTTCGTGCTCCTCTTCATTCTTGGAATATACCAGGATATCATCGATAAATACCACCACGAATTTGTCAAGATACGGGCTGAAGACTCGATTCATCAAGTCCATGAACACAGCTGGAGCATTAGTCAATCCAAAGGGCATAACCACAAATTCATAGTGGCCATACCTCGTTCGGAAAGCGGTCTTCGGAATATCTTCATCCTTTATCCTCAATTGATGATACCCAGATCTCAAATCAATCTTGGAGAAAACCCCGGCTCCACTCAACTGATCGAACAAGTCGTCAATCCTCGGCAACGGGTAACGGTTCTTGATAGTCACATTGTTCAGCTCCCGGTAGTCCACACACAACCTCAAACTCCCATCCTTCTTCTTCACAAACAGAACTGGTGCACCCCAGGGCGACACACTGGGTCGAATGAACCCTTTTTCAGCTAGTTCATCCAACTGCTTCTTCAATTCCTCCATCTCTTTAGGTCCCATACGGTAAGGTGATTTAGATATCGGTCCCGCTCCTGGTTTGAGGTCAATGGAAAATTCCACTTCCCTCCTCGGCGGTAACCCTGGAACGTCGTCTCTAAAAACTCCTTCAAACTCCCGTACCACAGGTATCTCACTAGTCTTGGGGGTCTCAGCCTCACAATCCCACATCTGGCATAGGATCAGGCTCTCTCCTTTCCTCAAGCCAGACTTAAGGGTATTGACAGAAATGAATTTGATTTTTGGTTTAACTCGGTATCCCTTGTAAGACACCCTCACTCCCTTAGGTCCCTTCAAGGAAATTTTCTTTTGATAGCAGTCGATGAAAGCTCGATACTTCCCTAGCCAGTCCATTCCCAGAATCACCTCAAAGCCCCCAAGAGGAAACTCTATGAGGTCACAATAGAAGATTGCTTCCCCGATTTTGATGGGTACACTACCATATACTCTATTACAGACTATCGTCTCACCTGATGGTATGGTCACTGGGTCCGCGATCCAATCAAATCTCTCAAGTCCCAAAGCCTTAACATGCCCTCTAGACACAAACGAATGGGTGGCACCAGAATCGAAAAGTACGAAGGTAGGTTTAGAGTTTACAAGAAAAGTACCGGTTACCACGTGCGCATCCTCCTGAGCTGCCTGCTTTCCCATGGCAAAGAGCTTGCCACTGGACTTGACTCCACTCTGGCTGGCAGAAGATGTCCCAGCCTGCTGATTTCCTCCTGTTCCCGTCCTCTGATTGCTTCCGTTCCCCTGGTTCTGGTTCTGGTACGAGCGGTTCTGATAGTTATTATAGTTCCTCTGATAGTTGCTGCTGCCTCCCGACTTCGCACCCCCACCATAGTTTGTCGTGGGTGTGCGATAGCCACTGCTACCATAGGACTGAGTGCGAGGTCCCTGATATCCGGAAGTAGGTGTGCGGTAACCCCCGGACTGATTCCCTCCAGAAGAGCGACATACTGCCTGTTTGTGCCCAATCTTTCCGCAGCCGAAACAGACCATTCCCACTGAACCACTACCAGAACCTCCACTCCTGAAGTTGCCCCCACTCTGGTTCCTCCCACCACCAGAGGCACTACTCCCGAAATACCCACTGTACTTGTTATTACTTGGCTTTTTCGATCCTGAACCCTCAGCTATTGGTTCAGCCTTCCTCTTTTCTGACTTGGACTGTTTGTCCTTTTTAATCATATCCGAAAGCCTCTCCGCCGCCCCAGCCCTTAAATAGATATCACGGATTGTGGTGGGCGGAGCTGCAATCAGTCTCTTTTTGATGGCGATTGACAATCCCCTCTCAAATTTCATGGCTAGCATAGCATCGTCAAATCCCATATCTCCCACATAGTGTACCAGCTGGATGAATTTCCTGTAGTAAACCTCTACAGTCATGTCCTCCGTCATCTGGAATGAGTCGAACTCCTCCCTCAGCTTGCTCTTTTGGAATTCTGGTAGAAACGCCTCGTTCAGAACCCCCGTGAATGCATCCCACGGAACAAACGCGGATCCACCCTCTATAGCTGCTTCCCGGAGTTCTCCCTTATTCGTGGTCCACCAGTCTCCAGCCATACCCCTCAGATAGTGGGCAGCCTGGTCTACCCTCAACTCTTCAGGGCAGTCCACCAACTCGAACAGGTTATCGAATTCCCGGCACCAAGCTCCTAACAGATGAGGTTCCCCCTCCCCAGTGAATTGGGTAGGGTGATGTCTTGCGATGATTGTGCTCATTTTCGCGGAGTCCATACGTTTGGCCTTTAGAGCCGCATTCTCAGCTCGTAGTTGGTCTAACTACTCTTGTGTGATGTTTACGGCATTATCTCTTCGCGGAGGCATACTATAAAACAAGAAAAGAATGAGTCCCGACGTACATGGGTACCCATTGGGTTTAGGGCTATGTCCCCTAAGCATCCAAATCTATAACACTTATCATATAAAGTAGTTTTCTTCTATAACATGGCTCAGGGATCACATAACCGCATATCACTAGACATGATGAAAGAAGAATTACTAGCATGTTTCAAATCTCTTAACATATCACAACAATATACACCTTTTATTCAAACAGATAAAGATTCATTCATGCTCATGCCCCTTCCGGCTTTTTCCAAAATCACTTATACTCAGAATTCTCATAACATACTTATCACAGTACGCTATCACTTCCACCACCTCTTATTCTACCCTTTTCTCTCGTGTATGCACTCTGGGTTCCCGGGTAAAACTGATAGGGCCAATGGTTCGGTGTGAGGGGGCCCCAGACTCATACTTTGCCTTTAGTGTGCTCCTAACAGTCCTATCCCGGGGTTCACTTTATTTAGACTCTCCTACATTCATTGGGTTCATTAGGTTAGGCCTGAGGATCGTTCGCTCTGATACCACTTTGTAACACCCCCATTTATTTAAGGGCCTGAACTAGGACTCCTCAGATAAATAAAGGTGTTACCATCTCGGTTTCCCGAGGCAGTAGATACAAAGGAAGATAAACAGTACTTTATATTCAATGTAAACTCAAAACATGTTCTTACAAAACCAAAAAGAAAACTGTTCTGACAAAAGTAAAAGTACAACTCATGAACTCCTATCAAGTGGTCTAGACTCTAACAGGTCCGGGTCCATGCTTCTCCCTTCCCAGATGCTCCCATTGTCTTATACCTGTCAGTCTGCTCCCCAATAATTGGTTCATCACAGGTGATCACGAATACACAGGGTCAACCACGAGGTTGAGTAGAGAAAACGGTAAACAAACCACATTACTATAAATAGAAAGTCAAGCTTCTCCACTCCGAATCACAGACCCTTTTTATCTCCACACCAAACACAGACCCTTTATCTCCTCACCAATCACAGACCCTTTATCTCCGCACCATACACAGACCCTTTACCTTCGCACCACATCGTATCACAGAATTATATATCACAGTATACCAATCATATAACAATATAGATGAGCATAGTTAATATCAACCAATAAACAGGTTACACATCTCATATTCGTAATATTCCCCTACCTCAAAGTTGCAGAAGATAAAAGGCACGGAAGCAACGGCTACTAAAAATATTCCACGCGGAAATCACCACCTAGACATGGATTATATAAATAATAAGGTTCCCTAACTTGTAATACATATATTTATAGCACTCCCTAACACACAGAATACACATATCGTTAACATAAATTGACCTTTCCTAAAAGCACCTTCCAAAAATAGTAACTTCTATATTAGGAAACTTTCCAAAAATAGATACCGAGGTTTGAAATTCAAATCTATTTAAAATATGCATTAGTATCAAATCTTACATTAAATGCCAAATCTTTTCCTTTTAATAACATCATATTTTTACTAATAATAAACTAATACCATAAATAATAATAATAATAATAAGAATAATAATAAGAATAATAATAATAATAATAATAATAATAATAATAAGAATAATAATAAGAATAAAACAAATATGTTACCCAAAACAGCCCCCTTACCCGAGCACTACCCCCGTGACAACAGCCCCCACAAAACCACCGTGACACATCCTACCACCATCGTCAGCCTCCGTCACAAACACCCACTCAGCCATCTACCACCACGACTACCAACCACCTGACCGACTGCCACCGACGGTCTGAACCATAGCCCTGAACAGGCCTGGTTCTTCACCGTAACTCTGACCACCCTACCTTAAGCCTCTCCTCGACACCAACCCCGCCATGACAACCACCTGCCGTGACCACCCAGACCGTCCCCAGACTCCAAACTCCAGACACGGTGGTGACCTTGCACTGACCTCCCCCGAGTCATCAATGTCACCACCCCCAAACACCCCCTGTACACGCTCAAACACCCAGATCTGAACTAAGACAGACTCACCCCACGACAACCACCCCTGTCAAAAACCCCTGTACCACTACGACCTGACACCCTCAGCCCCAGAGACCACCACCACGAAAACCCCCATACAACCACTAGTGTCGTGACCCAGAAACCCATAACAACCAACCCCCTGGACAGACCTAAAACCGACTCCAAAACACCCCCAAGACAAACCCCTGTTTGAAACCGTAACACCCCCTTCCCTGACACCATTTTCGACACCATCGACAAGTGCTACGACAACCAACGACACCCTAACACTGAACAACATATAAACACTCTACTTCATAGAGTACATAAACGTGAAAGCAACAATAAGACAACATATATGCATCCCTCAAAACTGATGACGAAATTACATGCTTAAACTGTATTTAAAACAAGTATGGTGTCCATACCAGATTCGTGACTATTTCGAACCACCCTAGGACCACCCTCTACCACCGTGAGCACGTCGTTCTTCTTCTCCACACTGTCTGCTAGGGTTTCGTGAGATCTGGAATGTGTTTGGTTAGGTTTTAGTGCCCAGATTCCTATAGCTTATATAAGGCGGCTGAGACCTAATAGCTGACTATTATGAAATTCCGTGTGGGCTTGGTCTGTTGTCACGCCAATCGAGGCCCAGTGTAGGGTGACAACAGATCCCAAGTTCGAATCCCACCTTCACCATTCCACATATATTATTACTAGGTGCTTAGGTCCCCCAATCGAACCCCATAGTAGTACGAAAATCACTCAACAAAACGAGTATGCGCAAGCTTATAAAACGACTCTCTAATACTAAAAACTCATCGTTCGATCATAACTATCCTACGAAACCACATATACATAATAAAATTTCGGGTTATTACATTTACTTAGGATTGATGACCTTTTTTATCAGCTTCGTGGTGCCTCCTGATTTTCCAAGATTGATCTACGGTCATGGTATCACCAGATTCCAGTTCGAGAGGCTGACATTGCCAAGACTGCTTTCGTACCAGATATGGACATTTTGAGTTTGTGGTCTTGCCTTTCGGTTTGACAAATGCTCTTGCGATATTCATGGATCAGATGAATAGGACATTCAGTGAGTACTTGGACACTTGCGTTGTGGTGTTTATTGATGATATATTTATCTACTCGAAGACTGATGCTGAGCATGCCGAACATCTTCGTTTGATAATTAGGATTCTGCGCCGCCAGAAGTGGTTCGCCAAATTTTTGAAGTGTGGGTTCTGGTTGTCTCAGGTTGGCTTTTTAGGACATGTCATCACTAGTGACGGTGTTATGGTTGACCCATCTAAGATAGAGGCTGTGATTGATTGGGAGAGTCTGAAAGATGTGGGAGAGATTTGTAGTGTCCTTGGATTGGCTGGTTACTACAGACGGTTCGTAGAGGACTTTTCTAGACTGGCTCGGCCGATGACCCAGTTACTGAAGAAGGAAGCCAAATTTGTGTGGACTGACAAGTGTGAGAGCTCATTTCAGGAACTAAAGACTAGATTGACGACCGCTCTCGTGCTTACTCTTCCAGAGATTGGGGTTGATTTTGATGTCTATTGCGATGCTTCTATGCTAGGACTAGGTTGTGTACTGATGCAGAGTGGGAAGGTGTTAGCCTATCCCTCCAGACAGCTGCGAGTTCACGAGGTGAACTATCCTACGCATGATCTTGAGTTAGCCGCAGTTGTTCATGCTTTGAAGATGTGGCGTCATTATCTTATTGGATAGCATTGTCGTCTTTTCACCGACCATAAGAGCTTGAATTACATTTTTACTCAGAAGGACCTTAATATGAGGCAGCGTCGTTGGCTAGAGTTAGTCAAGGACTATGTTATTGAGTTGTTGTATCATGAGGGCAAGGCCAATGTTGTTGTTGATGCGCTTAGCCGCAAGACTTGTTATTCGTTGAGTGTTATTCGAGTGTTGCCATATGAGCTTTGTTCCGAGTTCAGTAAGTTGAGGTTAGAGATGGTTGGTAGTGGATTAGATTGGTTATTCGAGTGTTGCCAACTGCGGAAATCTGTCTTTTAGGCCTTGAAATGTGCGCTAGGCTTTTTTCCTTGATCGTTCCTTCATGTCACTAGCCATGCAATCCACTCGAGGACGGGTTTGACTCAAAATCTACTCATTTCCGCATTAATCTACAATAATGCACGAAAATACGAAAGTAGACGAAATAGGAGAAATAATAGCTATAATTACATAAATGAGCTCTGAAATGCGTGTAAAAAGAGATGTAAAACATCATAAAATAGACACGCATCAGTCAGCACTAGTCTTCAAAGGCTAATTAGGTGTGTAAGAATGTGTAAGGCATCTTGTGTGCTTTTGCCATAAGTGTAAGACTAATGCATTGGTGCCTAGGCCATGAGAGGGCCGGCCATTTTGCTTGAGAAAAGGAGTTCTTTTTGCTCCTTATATACTTAACAATACACACATGCACAATTAGTGTTTTATGCTTGTTCATTCATACACTACATTCATTCAACATCTTATTCTCCATTTTTCTCTAGGAAAATAGTTTTTCTAGTGAAACTAATTATTTCCATACTAATAATATTATTGCAATATTATTAATTATTTCTAGTATACTAATTTCAATTTTCTAGTAACAAAATTGATTTTGGTTTTGAGATCGGGTCCTTGATAAGAGCTTTTTGAGACGGTTTCACAATAAACCGTTGGTAAGGGTATTTCGGTTTTTGAAGACTCAATTAATAGGTGATTACTTGCGTATAAAGCTTCTAAAACCAATGTAAGGACATTCATCCATCTTATTTAATCATCATGCATGCATAAGATCTAGTTAAGTTTTAATGACTAAACTTAAACAAATTAAACTCATATGAGATATGAGTTAACAAACTAAAATTTGATTTCTAATAGTCCAACTCTAGCATGCCATAGATCAGAATCATCAAACATAGTGCTACTAGAAGAAGCAACATATGAAAATCTATTGGCATTTTTGTAAGGTAATGTGTCCAAAACCATAAAACCATTTTGCATTGAACCACAACCGAATAAATCGGTTCCCAAATAAAGTTTTACACAACCACTTTCGAATACAACTTTAAAGTCAAACTCCAAAAGAGATAAAGTAGAGACTAAGTTTCGTCTTATTTCCGGAGCATATAATACAATATGGAGATATAAAATGCGTCCATTACGCAGTTCCAGTTTGCAGGTTCCTACACCAAGGACCTCAATTTTGGAACTATTCCCCATGAATACATACTTGCTTCCTTTAGGTACTTTGCGAAACTCTACAAAAGTTGTCCGATCTCTGGTCAGGTGCTCTGTGGCTCCTGAGTCTAAAGTCCAAACAAGAACTGACTCAGCCATTAAATAAGAGCTAGTGACATAACAAAACAGAGATTTTAAAGGGTATAGACATACCTTTGGCTCAGTCCAATCACGAGCGAAGTGTCCCAGCTTCTGACAATTGTAACATGTCACTTTAGACATGTCTTTCTTTCCACCGCGCTTCCCTCTAACGCGTTTAGAGTCTCCATTTTAGTCTTGTTTTTAGGAGGACCACTCTTACTCCCACCTTTGGGAGCTCTAGTAGTACCCCACTTGCGCTTACGGCCAGTTGTCTTGCACGTCTCCTCCTCAGCTATGAAGGCCTCTCATTCCGGCTTGTCAGCCTGGAGACGGTCTTCCTCAAGCTCAAGGTGGCGACAAACATCTTCAAAAGTTTTGATGTTGTCATTGTGACTGAGGTTCACCTTCATATGCGCTCAACCCTTCGGTGGAAGAGAGCGTATCACAACCTGAACTTGTTGTTCATCACTTAGAACATTACCAGCTAAAGCCAACTCACTAATCATGTTTGACATGGTCGTAAGATGCTGCCTAATAGTATGATCACGGCGCTTCTTATAACAATCAAACCTTAAATTAACTTGGCGCAAGCGAGTAGTTGGTGTTCCACCATATTGCAACTTAATTGCATCCCAGAGAGCTACAGCTGTAGTATTCCTCTCGAACCTGAGCATAAGATCAGTCCTCATGCTACTCAGCATCAATATGGGAGCCACACGATCCTTCCTCTTGAAGGCATTATAGGCTAACTGATCACGCCTATGTTGGGCGGTATTGCCTTGTGCAGGTTCTTGTATAGGTTGTGTAATAGTCTCGAGCACCTCTTGCTCTTCACGGAGTACCTGAACTTTACGATGCCATATATCATAGTTTTGTTCAGTCAATTTATTTTCTTGGTTCAAATCGGCCACAATACTCTTTGTGTCAGCCATTGACAACTATAGAGACATTCAAAAATAATCAGTGCAGTCATAATCTTTTGCGGCAATCTCTTTATTAGTCCCAAAAATAAACTTAACAAGAGTAATAAAATCGAAAGACGTATAAATACACAATCATCATTTATTAAAACCGTCTTGTGAATTTGCAAACTAATAAAATCATGCGCAATATAAATTTCAATTAAGGTGGGATAACTTCTTATCTGCCAACCTTCAATTGATATACCCAACACTATTAATCACAATAAGTGTCACATTTGATGACTATCGCTATAATATGCATGCTTAAAACCGTCTTATAGTCCATAGCAAATAGGCATATTTCGATCCGTACAAAAACCGTGGATTAAAATATTCCCGACTCATGGGTGGATAATCCGACTATTCTATCTCTAACAAATAAAAATTACTCCGTAGTATACAACGGCTCTTGCATGTTCAATACCTCATCTACGTAGATCAAGTCTACGCAGTAAAAGGTTTTACGACACTTCTCATCCATAAAATATTTGATTTAGAATAAAAATCAAATCAGACGTGAGTTTCATGACTAGTTATTTTGGAAGTTTTTGCTTAAATGGGTCGAAATTCAAATTATTTATTAAAATAGAGCGGATTTCAAACTATTTACCAAAAATGGTTCACGTCATAAATTATAATTTTTTGTTTTTTTTTTTTCTGGAAATTTATAACTTGTCGCTATCCGGGACAGCGATAAGTTGCTTCCATAATCAGAGTTTGGACAAGGTACCTTCGTCATGTCCGTTCTCCTTAGTCCGACCACCAAATAAGGAAATACTGTCATGAAATTGATTTGCACGAACAAGAATTGACAATAATAATCCACACCGAATAGACTTCGCTTTCCTAATAGAACAATTCGACCCTATATTAATGCCAGGGTTATACCGAATTACCTATTGAGATAAGACGGTGTCCTCTTTTTTTTGGCACAAGAAACAGAGATGTAATTTAGAAGTATTTTATGTAGTTTGTTATATTGTTCAATGATGCATAAGACAAAATCATTTTCTATATCTTTTTAACATCTTCAATCCATGTCTATTTATATAGATATGAAAAACTTATAGGGGAATGTATTTGTGAAGAGTTGTAACTTTTCACAAATTCTGACAAATTCAATTTCTTTTACGGAAATTAAATCCCAACAAAGTTTCCCCGGGCATTGCCTCGGAACCCCCCGTTATAGTTGTTCAAATGAAAACTATATCATAAATTCGTAAATAATTATGCAAGCGTACACCCCGTACTACCCAAACTTACATTATATTATTCTACGAACTTACCCATCTATGAACCAAACCCGAATACGTTAAATGCACCGGTAATTACACTTAAATTACCAATATTCCTCCCCCATTTAAGCTTAATTCAAGATTTTAAATAAGCTAACAAACATACCAATTTATGCATAAATAAAAATGACACGAAGATTGAATTTTAACTTATTGAAATTACACATTCCAAATATTCGAGTATCGGGGTGTGACTTAGCATTGAACTCTTTCTACCCGTTTTGAATACATGAAGATAACTCACACATAAATTAATTTACTTCTAAAGTTACAAAACCGATTCTTATTTACAAGCCTAGTGTGTAACACCCCCATTTATTTAAGAGCCTTTAGCAAGACATTCTCAAATAAATAGAGCTGTTACCATCTCGGAATGACCGAGGTAGTGAATAACAAAGTAAAACAAACTAAAGTATTTTACATAAAAGTGGTTAAATTTAAACTTTTGATATTATATTTACTAAGCAACAGAAAAGAAAGTACAACTGATGACTTCTAATTATGTGGTCTAATTCTAAGTCGGTCCATTCGAGTGCTCACGACATCCCATGCTCCTATATATTCTTTTTCCCTGTCAAATCTGCTCCCCATTACGGATCATCACAGGTGTTAAACAAATACACAGTCAACCTCGCGGTTGAGTAGGATAATAATCAAAACAAAGAATGTGCACATGAATGAGTATGCAAATGAATATCCACTGCCATCGCCTTTCTAACGAGTTCATCCCCAAACTTCCACCCGCCTCCTCCTGGTCGGGCCTGCCTCGATCGTCATCGAGAAACCAGCTTAACAGCTGAATTACACCACCACGAAGGTATAAAACGGTGTTTGCCGGTAAGTTATTTATACGTCAACCGAAGGCTCTTACCATGATGTCTGCCCAGGTTAAACATGTATACCGATGCATATGATATGCCAATGAATGCAACCGTGCATGCTATTTCGTAACTCAATTCTCAACCAGCCGATAACAATAAATGAATGCAACCATACATGCTATTTCGTAACTCAACTCATAATAAGGCATACGCCAGACTAATAAATGTAATATTTCAATATGCCATAACTCACATCAGAAATCATCCAATGGCACCAACACAGAATAACATGCAAGAAGACAGATTAAATTATTCTACCTCGTCAAGTAAGCAATCCAGTTACGCAGCTAATATCCAATTAGAATTATTCCTCCACGGAATCAAAACCTACCAGTTATAATATACATAATTACTAACTAATATAATTATGTAAACAAATATAATATATCAAGTAGTCAAATTAATTAATTAATTAGTATGTAACGCATAATGATACCATATTAGCCGTGACTAGTTCAATTACTTAATTAGTTGGTTAATCCAATATCGTCACAAAATCATTAATGTCATTATTACTATTTTATTCGTACTATCACATGTTAGAAAAAAATATCCGTCTTCTAAAGGTACTAATAATTCTTTATCTTTGGAAAAACTCGCATTTCCCTCTTTGTGTAATTACGGAAAATTAAATAAAATATTAGACAAAGACACAATAAGATTTTTGGTTACGCGGAAAAACCCAAATAGGTAAACAACCGCGGGACAAGTGTCCAATTCTTCCACTATAATATTTGTAGTAGGATTACAAGTCGTCACCTTAATAAGGTGGATATCTCTCACTATTAATAGTGGCTTTCTTTTCTCACAAAACTCTCACAATAATAATATACTAATTATTGGGGATTAATAATATATTTTGTGTTGTTATAATTGATCAAATGAACTCTCTAATTCCTCGTATTTATAGGCGATCATGAGGAGAAAATTACTACTTTCTTAAAAGCTTAAATGAAAGATTCACATACACATTCATTTGAGGATGGCGTTTTCAGTATTGATGTAATAATGCATCTAACTTGTGCATTTCTACTTTCAAACTTATGCATTCAATAGATAAGTTTCATCTCATGTGAAACATTTTCTATTTACTCGTTGTGTTAATTCCCTCAATTAAAGAGAGAATAACCCAACAAATATCCCCCTTCTCGACTTAATTGGAGGGTATCACCACACCAGACCCATCACAACAATCATCGAACTTCTTTGTTGATATGGTCTTGGTCATCATGTCGGACCAATTATCATCAGTGTGGACTTTCTCAAGTTGAAGCTTTTTTTCTTCTAACACATCTCGAATCCAATGATATCGAACATCAATGTGTTTGGATCTTGAATAGTAGGCTGGATTTTTAGCTAAGTGAATAGCGCTTTGATTATCACAAAGTAGAACATAATTTTCTTGCTTTTGATCAAGCTCTAGCAAGAAATTCTTAACATTTCTTTACAAGCGTCGGCGGCTGAAATATACTCAACCTCTGTAGTTGACAACGCAACATATTTTTGTAGTTTAGACTGCCAAGATACAGCTCCCCCTGCAAAAGTAGTCAAATAACCGGATGTCGATTTTCTAGAGTCGACATCACCTGCCATGTCTGCATCACAATAACCTTTTAGGAAAGGTTCGCCTTTTCCAAAACATAAGCATTTATTGCTCGTTCCCCGAAGATATCTAAATATCAATTTCACAGCGGACCGATTTTCCTTTCCAGGATTAGATAAATGACGACTAACTACTCCGACTGCATAAGCAATGTCGGGTCTTGTACATATCATGGCATACATTAGACTACCAACATCGGAAGAATAGGGGATATTCTGCATCTCGAGTCTTTCATTCTCACTTAGTGGACTTTACTTCTTACTGAGTTTGATATGTCCAGGAAGTGGCATACTAACCGGCTTGACATTGTTCATCTTGAATTTTTCAAGGACTTTATCAATATATATCTCTTGGGATAACCATAAGAGTTTCTTCTCTCGGTCACGAATAACTTTTATCCCAAGGATTTGTCTCGCCGGTCCCAAATATTTCATAGCAAATGATTTGCTTAGTGCTTTCTTAAGTGATGCAATTTTCATCTTATCTTGACCAACCATTAACATATCATCAACATATAATAATAATATGATGAAATCACCAGTTGTGTACCTCTTCATGAAAACACAATGATCGGTCAGTGTTTTATTAAAACCATGCTCGGTCACGAAGGAATCAAATTTCGTATACCATTGACGCGGTGCTTGCTTTAAACCATAAAGACTTTTATTAAGACGGCATACGAGATTTTCTTTACCTGGCTCTTCGAATCTGATCCGATTATGGATAGGGCATTCATTCGTCATTTTAAAACAAGATCGAAGGGGCAATTTTTATTAAGTATAACTATAATATGGTTAGTATTTTGCCTATTAAAGATTCATTGGTTCTTGAGACCTTGGGCTAATACAAGAAAATCAAGAAACAAGTCAAGTCCAAGGGAAGGAGTGCATAGGGAGGCTCGGACCATGATCCGAGGGTGGCACGGACACGGCCTGATCACGGCCAGGAGGTTGTTCGGGCACGGAGGTGCTTATGCTCGGTCATCATTAAGGATGGCTCGGCCATCTTGGTTTCCTAACAAGATTTGGAGTATATTTAATTTCTTTGTTATTTTTATTAAGTTAGTTATTAAAGTTTGTTATTTAGTTTGTTAGGATAATTACTAGTTTGTTACAAGTTGTTACAAGTTAGTTATTATCTTATTAGTTTATTTATCCTAAGGTTATTAGGGTTAGTTATTTAATTCTTTTAATTCTTAGGATAGAGTTTAAGATTTAATAAGGATTATATTTAATCCATTTAGATATAGTTTAGGACTTCTAATCTCATATAGAGATGGGAGTTGTGTGTGTCGTGTGTATGGTGTGTTTGGGACGTGTGTTTCTACTATAAATAGAACACATCGTCTTTCTTGTTTTTCAATTAATCATTCAAGCAAATAAAATTTAAAAGTTTTCTTTTAAGGCATTCTTAAGGAAATCTCAAGGACTCATCGCGTGTTGATCCGAACCGTTAGTATTTGTCGCGTTTCAAATATTAGCACGAATTACAAACTATAGGTCTAGGGAGTAATTCACCATTGGGTGTCCTATAGGTCTAGGGCAAACAAATATCCTTCTACCTTGGGGATTCACCTCAAGACCGTCACAACTACAACAAACAACCACCAAGACCACCACCACCTACGGCCATCATCGACATCATCATCACCGTCCATCTCATCATCCATCATCATTATTTCAAGATTCATCCAAGATTGTTCTATTTTTGTCCTATTTTATTATTTCATTCAAGATTATTTTCAAGATTTACAAGAAGGCTTCCGCGGACGAGTTCTTTGATCAAGAATCCGTATCATAAGTGGTATCAGAGCTTCGGCTCTTGAATTCTTTATCTTTCAAGAAGATCCATTCGGGGCATCATGAATCTTGAAGATCCAAGATTCTTGGAGAGTTTAAAGAAGGCATTGGAACATGTCGTTAGCAACGATAATAGATGGAAACCAAGGAGAGAGCCAGTGCGTGCGGCCGACGAGTTCACGGTCACGGAGTTACCCGAGTTCGAAGGTGGTACGGATCCAGAGGACTATCTCGAATGGGAGCGCAAGATGGATCGCATGTTCGAGTTTAAAGAGTTAGATGATCGTAAGATGTGTAAGTACGCAATCCTAAGATTAAGCAAGGGCGCATCTTTATGGTTTGACAGTCTAAAGGCTCAAAGGGCTAGAGCCGGAAAGGAGAAAATCTATTCTTGGGATGGTTTAAAGAAGAGATTACGAAAAAGGTATGTACCCACAACTTATAAGCTTGCTTTATATCGCAAGATTTCTAATCTTATTCAAGGCAAGATGTCGGTGAGTGAGTATATAGAGGAATTTGAAAATCTTACTTTAATGGGGGAGGTAGAAGAGAATCAAGAACAAAAGATGGCAAGGTTCTTGCGAGGGTTAACCAAAAATATTGCTAATCCTGTAGAACTTCAAATCTATTCCGATTTTGATACTCTCACAAGTTTGTGTTTACGAGTTGAGGCACAAAGTAAGAACAGATTCGGAGGAAGTGGCATGTATAGCCGTACGTTTGAGGGCGAAGGAGAGGCGGCAAGATCTAACCCTAGTTCGGGGATGGCGAGTGGCGCGGCTAAAGCAAGTGCGAGTGGGGCGGTTCAAACTAAAGCTACTCCTACTCCAACACCAAACGAGGTAAGCCTTTCTAAAGTCATGTGCTTTAAGTGTCAAGGGTTTGGGCACTTCAAGAATGTTTGCCCTAATAAAAGGGTAGTCACGATGAGGGAGGCATTAACGTGCTTAAACTTAGTAGGAGAGGAGGAGGAATCTGAGGAGGAGGACGAGGTGTTGGGAGGCTTCGGGGAGCGTGAGGAGGACGGCCAGGCGAACAATTCGAGGCGCCTAATGCAAACACTTTGGTGCTTAGATCTTTACCAGCGCAATCTATTCCTATAATTACCGAACAACGAGATCACATCTTTCACACCAAGTGTCTAGTAAAAGATAAGTGGTGTAGCATGATCATCGATGGAGGTAGTTGTACTAATGTGGCCTCGGAGGAGATGGTATCTAAATTGGCCTTAACCACAATCAAACACCCAAAACCATATGCTTTACATTGGTTAGGAGATGCCAACAAGGTTAGGGTTACAAAACAGGTCAAGGTGAACTTAGCTATGGGTTCATACCAGGATGAGGTGCTATGTGATGTAGTACCTATGGATGCGTGTCACATTCTTCTAGGGCGTCCTTGGCAATTCGATAGGGATGTTCTACATAGGGGGAGGGTGAACGAATATGAATTAATGGATAAGGGGAAAAAGATTATCCTAAAGCCTATGAGTCCCAAAGATGTAGGGTTGATGAGAGCCAATTCGGGGAAGAACACTAACTTAGCCAACTCCGTTTTTGCTATTGCTAGAGAGGATGAGGAGGTTGAAGAGGTGTTAGGGGCTGATTTAGGGATAGAAGTAGCCAAGGAGATGGTGTTGGGCACGGCGGATCCAAGGGTGTCGTGGAGTGATCGGAGTTTAGAGGTGACGCGTGGGTTTAAACGTATGGAGGAAGTATTCCGGAGGGTAGCCTTAGAGCGTGGGGTTAGGGAAGCAAGGAACGGGATTGTTGGTCCTACACGGCTAGGGTTGGGGCTGGAACATTCAAGGGACAAGCATGATCCCGAGTCTAAGGAGGAAGAAAGCATGGTTCAAGATCAACGGTCTTTCAATTTTGGTTCACAAGAATTGAGGTCAATTCTCTTCCAAGGGGGAGGGGATGATCCGATTATGGATAGGGCATTCATTCGTCATTTTAAAACAAGATCGAAGGGGCAATGTTTATTAAGTATAACTATAATATGGTTAGTATTTTGCCAATTAAAGATTCATTGGTTCTTGAGACCTTGGGCTAATACAAGAAAATCAAGAAACAAGTCAAGTCCAAGGGAAGGAGTGCATAGGGAGGCTCGGACCATGATCCGAGGGTGGCACGGACACGGCCTGATCACGGCCAGGAGGTTGTTCGGGCACGGAGGTGCTTATGCTCGGTCATCATTAAGGATGGCTCGGCCATCTTGGTTTCCTAACAAGATTTGGAGTATATTTAATTTCTTTGTTATTTTTATTAAGTTAGTTATTAAAGTTTGTTATTTAGTTTGTTAGGATAATTACTAGTTTGTTACAAGTTGTTACAAATTAGTTATTATCTTATTAGTTTATTTATCCTAGGGTTATTAAGGTTAGTTATTTAATTCTTTTAATTCTTAGGATAGAGTTTAAGATTTAATAAGGATTATATTTAATCCATTTAGATATAGTTTAGGACTTCTAATCTCACATAGAGATGGGAGTTGTGTGTGTCGTGTGTATGGTGTGTTTGGGACGTGTGTTTCTACTATAAATAGAACACATCGTCTTTCTTGTTTTTCAGTTAATCATTCAAGCAAATAAAATTTACAAGTTTTCTTTTAAGGCATTCTTAAGGAAATCTCAAGGACTCATCGCGTGTTGATCCGAACCGTTAGTATTTGTCGCGTTTCAAATATTAGCACGAATTACAAACTATAGGTCTAGGGAGTAATTCACCATTGGGTGTCCTATAGGTCGAGGGCAAACAAATATCCTTCTACCTTGGGGATTCACCTCAAGACCGTCACAACTACAACAAACAACCACCAAGACCACCACCACCGACGGCCATCATCACCACCATCGACATCATCATCACCGTCCATCTCATCATCCATCATCATTATTTCAAGATTCATCCAAGATTGTTCTATTTTTGTCCTATTTTATTATTTCATTCAAGATTATTTTCAAGATTTACAAGAAGGCTTCCGCGGACGAGTTCTTTGATCAAGAATTCGTATCAGAATCCTTCAGGTTGCTCCATATAAATCTCCTCGTCAAGATCTCCATGTAAGAATGCAGTTTTTACATTGAGTTGCTCAATTTCCAAATCTAGACTAGCAGTTAGACCCATTACAACTCGGATAAATGACATCTTCACAACAGGGGAAAATATTTCATCAAAATCTATCCCCTTTTTCTGATTGCATCCCTTAACAACAATTCAAGCTTTGTAACATGTGCATGAATAAGGTTTTATATGCAAAAAAAAAACCCCTAGCAAAGGCGACAAGCAGACGATTTTAAAGTTGAATTCTGTGCATCCATGGCTAGGAATTCAGCGTCAAAATCTCCCAAGATTAGCAACATTACTCGAAGGAAGGGTTCTAAACATCAGGACAATGACAAGGATAACAATAATGGGAAAAAACAGCAGCACCCTATTGAAGACGAGGCAACAAAGCATGGAAGCATGCAAACTATTGTAGGGGTTGCACCATTTGATCTTGAGGATGATGATGACTCGGTAGAGATGGACAATGAGAATGATAAGGAGGCAGATTTACCCCTGACTGATATCGAGGGAGAATGGTTTAGGGTTCATGGGAAAAGGATAGAAAAGATCCTAGATGATGAACCAGAGGAGTTAGTTAAAATAGACACAGAGGATGTCAAGGAGGATCTGGAGTATTGGAAAACCGCAGTTGATGGCTACATATTGGGTACAAACCCTCCTTTTCCTATCATAGAAGGATTCCTACGCAGAATATGGAAGAACCACACTATGGATAGCATCTCTTTCATGCCTAATGGTGTCTTCCTGGTACGTTTTCAGACATTGGAGATGCAATCAAAAGTACTGAATGCAGGAAACTATATGTTTGACAGTAAACCTGTCATTATAAAACCATGGAAGGAGGATGTTGATTTTGAAAAAGAGGATGTTAAGAGTGTTCCTGCCTGGGTTAGAATGCATAAGTTACCTGTCCAATACTGGGGGAATAGTCTTCCTAAACTTGCAGGGATTGTAGGGAAATTTCTACAAAAACACCAGGCCACTGACACGAAATGTAGACTGGGATATGCAAGGGTATTGGTTGAATTGAAAGTTAATCAGAAATTACCTAATTCTCTTAAATTCCAGGATGAAAAAGGTAATATCATAGAAATTGATCTGGAATACGAGTGGAAACCAATTCTTTGTACAAATTGCAAGAACCTGGGACATGACCAGAAAGCATTTAGGTATAAGTCATGTGCTAAGCCTATAGTTACGCAGATATGGAGGAAAGTGGATAAACCCACCATACCACAAGAGCAGACAAATAATATGATCACACCGAGGGTGATCTGTTCCAGACTAAGCCCACCTGAACCAGAATACATGCTTGAGCAATTGAAGGATTTTCCAGCCTTACCAACTAATCAGCCTGTTGTCCAGGCTAAGGTGAGCAGTCTAGAAAGTTCAGGAAGCCATGAGAAGAATAAGGATAGCACTTCCATCCCATCTGATCAATGAAATACGGATTTTGGAACGTAAGGGGTATGAACATGAGGTATAAAAACTAGTTTGTTAATAGTTTTCTTTTACAGCAGAATTGTGATTTTTTTGCTTTACTTGAAACCAAAATAAAACCTAAGAATCAGATTAGAACCATGCAAGTGTTTAATAGCAGGAGCATCACCACCAATAATCATTGCCACCCAGGTGGACGAATCTGGGTTCTGTGGAACCCCAGTAAGGTCACTATTCAGGCTTTGGAGTATGATGCTCAGTACATTCATTTGAGAGTGACCAGTCATCCTAGCAATACAGTTTTGTATGCCACTTTTGTCTATGCTTATAACGAAGATGCTGATAGGGAGTCTTTATGGCAAAATTTGAGTAGATTAGCTAGCAACATGCATGAATGAGAAATGGTACATTGGGGGTGATTTTAACTGTATTCTGAATGCCAATGAAAAGGGTAAGGGGTAGCTTTAATCAAACAGCTGCTGATAACTTCCTCAACTGTATCCATCAATGTGAAGTTATGGACTGTCCCACAAAGGGGGCCTTCTACACCTGGAACAATAAGCAATGCTCAGAGGATAGAATTTATAGTAGGTTGGACAGAAGTCTGGTTAATCAGGAATGGCTGAATGAGTATGAAGATTATGTGGCTAACTACTTACCGAAGGAGATTTTGACCACACTCCCTGTGTGGTTCAAATTCAGCATCAGACTGGCCAAGTCCACAGACCCTTCAACTATTATAACATGTGGAGTCAAGATCCTAATTTTCATGATATTATAGATACTATCTGGGGAGTGGGGATCAGAGGCACAAACATGTATAAGGTGGTGAATTATTTGAAAAAGCTGAAACCTGCCCTCAAACAGCTGAACCAAGATCTTTACTCAGAAATTGAGAAGAGAACAGGTGTGGCACAAACCAGAATGCTAGAGATCCAGCAAGAGTTAGGTTGTAATCCTGCTAATGCTCAACTGGTTCGGGAAGAAGGGGAGGTCAGACAGCAGTACAGACACCTCTATGCAGCACAAGTTGAGTATCTTAGACAAAAAACAAAGATCCAATGGGCCACTGAGGGGGATGATAACACCAAATACTTCCATGGGGTCCTTAAGACAAGAAGAAGGAGAAACAATGTCATACAGATAGAGAATGCTACAGGTCAGCTTAAAGATACTCCTCAAGCTATTCAAGCCAGCTTTCTGGACTTCTACCAGAAGTTGCTGGGGACCAGTAAGCCTACTGAGCCTGTGAACAAGAGAATAATAAGATCAGGGCTAGTATGTGAGGAGGAGCACATTACCAGTCTGATGCAACCAGTGACAGTGGAGGAAATCAGAAATGTCATGTTCAGTATACCAATGACAAAGCCCCAGGTCCTGATGGTTACTCAAGTAAATTTTTCAAAGACAGTTGGGATATTGTGGGGACTGATATCTGCCAAGCCATACAAGATTTCTTCACTAATGGCCAGATGCTTAAACAACTGAATACGACTCATATCACACTTATCCCAAAAGTTGAGAATCCCACAAAAGTGACCTAGTTCAGACTTATAGCATGCTGTAATGTAGTCTACAAATGCATCTCTAAATTGTTATCTTCAAGATTAGCCTCAATTCTCCCTCAGCTCATATCTAATGCTCAGGGTGGGTTCATCAAGGGCAGGCATATTCATGAAAATATCCTGATCTGTCAAGACCTGGTCAAGCTCTATAGCAGGAAGGCAGTTTCATCAAGATGTCTGTTTAAAATAGATCTCCAGAAGGCCTATGATTCTGTAGAATGGCCCTTTCTGTTTCAGATGATGAAGATTATGAAGTTCCCAACTTATTTCATCCATATGATTCAGGAATGTGTAACTACCCCTACATATACTTTGAACCTCAATGGAAATAGTTTTGGGTTCTTTAAGGGCAAAAGAGGATTAAGACAAAGGGATCCCCTATCCCCCCTCTTATTCACTCTTTGTATGGAGTACCTCTCCAGATTGCTAAATTTTACTACATCAACAATGGACTTCAAATATCATCCTCTATGCAAAGCCATGAAATTGAGTCACCTCATGTTCGCAGATGATTTACTGTTATTCTCTAAAGGTGATATACCATCCATCATGACTCTGATAAGAACTTTTGCCACTTTCTCCAAAGCTTCTAGGCTGCAGATGAGTCATGGAAAATCTAATGTCTATTTCAATGGGGTATCTAATGAAGTGAACCAATATGTTATACAAATATCAGGATGTGTAGAGGGCCATATGCCATTCAAATATCTGGGAGTACCTATCAAGCCCACCCATCTATCTATGAAGGACTGTCAGCCTATCATTACCAAAGTTATGGACATAATCAGGGGTAGTCTGGGAACAAGAAAATTGTCTTATGCTGGAAGACTGGTGTTAGTAAGGTCTGTGCTCAAAACATTGCATTCATACTGGGCAACCATTTTCATCATTCCCACTGCAGTAATAAAGAAAATAGAGGAACTTTGCAGAAATTATTTGTGGGATGGGGGGACCAAGTACATGAGAACTCCACCTGTGGCTTGGAATAAAATCAGCACCAGTCACAGGGAAGGAGGACTGGGACTCAAGAATGAAAGTTATTGGAATAAGGCAGCCATTGGGAAACTGGTATGGTGGTTACACTGTCACCCAACCAAACTTTGGGTGCAATGGATCCAACATAACTATCTGAAAGGAGAGGCTTGGCTAAATTATCAACCTACTAAGGATGCTGGCTGGACATGGAAGAAAATATGTAAAGTTAAAGCTGCTCTACAAGATGCATATGATCAAAATGAATGGCAAAATATACCTGGTAAGCAGTATTATATGCAAAAGGGCTATCAGTGGCTCATGACAGATCAACCAAAGGTGGACTGGCATTCTTATATCTGGAAAAAGTGGACTGTACCCAAACATGCCTTCATTAGTTGGCTTAACTACCATGGAGGGCTGGCAACAAGGGATAAATTGAAAAGCTGGGACTGATACAGGAGGATGACTACTGCATTTGTGGGAAGGCATCTGAGACTGCTCAGCATCTTTTCTTTAAATGTCAGTATGCTACTCAAGTGCTCAAGATTATATCTGACTGGACAGGGGTCTGTATTCCTCTAGAAGAACTGATACAATGGAGGAAATCAAAACGATTTACTAGACTCAAAGCAGGAGTGATGGATAGTATCCTGAATGCAATGGTTTATGCTGTTTGGAGACAACGAAATCTGAGCAGAATAGAGGGAGTACTGGAAACACCTTTGAGGTGTGCAACAGCTATTAAACAAGAGATCAATTTCAGAACCAAAATCAAAAGCATAGGCAGATTAGCTAATATAGATGCTAGATGGATGGAATTCTTACATAGCCCATAAGTTTATTTTTTAGCTGATGGTGGCAGCCAGTCTATGTAATGTATGAGACATTTATGTTGTGGATGGTTCTATTATGATTCTAATACCATTTTTTACATTTTCCCAAAAAAATTCGAGCTTTGTATCGAGGTTTAGGATTGTTCTCTTCATTCTTAAGCTTGAACACCCATTTGCATCTTAACGCTCGTTTTCCTTTGGGTAACTCCACTAGGTCATAAATATAATTATCATGCAAGGATTGCATTTCTTCTTGCATAGCTTTATTCCATTCTTCTTTCTGATCGCTGGTTAACACTTCTCTATAATTTTGAGGCTCCCGTGCATCAGCGATAAGTTCATACTCTTCTTCACTATATCTAGTGGATGTACGTCGTTCTCTATATCCACGACGTGGTTCGGGTTGAACTGGAGTATTAATATCATTTACTTCAAATTGTTCAACATTTTGATCATGGTTTTGTCCCTACATCATTTGGTACCACAGGGGATGGTGAAGAATTATCACGACTAATAATATGAGGTTGAGACTTCTCAGACTCCTTGAGGTCTTCAATCGTTTGATCCTCGAAAAAAACAACATCTCGACTTCTCACTACCTTTCTTTTAACTGGATCCCATAATCTATAACCAAATTCATCTTTGGGTGAGCCAAGGTAAATACATTGCCTGGTTTTTGAATCCAGTTTGGCTCGCTCGTCCTTTGGAATGTGGACAAATGCGCGACAACCAAACACCTTCAGGTGATCATAAGATATCGTCTTTCCCGACCATATTTCATCTGGAATACCTTTATTCAAAGAGGTTGATGGTGAGAGATTAACAATATCAATAGCAGTCTTCACAGCTTCTCCCCAATATGAATTTGGGAGTTTTGCGTGAGATAACATACATCGAACTCTTTCACAAATAGTCCGGTTCATTCTTTCAGCTATGCCATTTAGCTGAGGTGTCTTCGGAGGAGTCTTTTCTAGCCGGATACCAAAAGACTTGCAATAACTTCAAATGGACCACGGTGTTCACCACCGTTATCAGCACGGACGCACTTTAATTTCTTACCCGTTTGACGTTCCACCATGGCATGAAATTCCTTAAAGGATTGAAGTACCTGGTCTTTGGTTTTCAACAAATATAACCAAACCTTTCTCGAATGATCATCAATAAAGGTGAAAAAATATGACGCACCTCCTTGGGATTTTTCAGTCATAGAACAAACAGTATGAACCAAATCTAGGATATACTTTCTTCTAGATGGTGAGTTGGATCTTTTAAATGAGACTCTATGCTGCTTTCCTGCTAAAAAGTGTGTGCAAGGATCAAGAGATTTACCTTTCACCTTTGGTAGTAGGTCTTTTTGTGAGAGGATTTGTAATCCTTTCTCACTCACATGCCCTAACCTTTTATGCCATAATTCAAAGGAAGAATTATCATGAGCAATATTTGCCTCCTCCTTGAATAGGCGTCCATGGGTGAAATATAAGGTACCTTCTTTCTTGCCTCGGGCAATAATCATGTTACCTTTGGTGAGCTTCCACTTGCCAGCACCAAAATAATTCATATAACCGACATCGTCAAGTTTACCAGCTCATATTAGATTAAGCCGCATATCAGGTACATGTCTCACGTCTTTCAACATAAGCTTACAACCGGTACTGGTCAGCAGTTGAATATCTCCTAAGCCAATAATTTTGCTTGTGACTTGATTTCCCATTTTCATCGTACCAAAATCAACTTTCTTGTAGGATGAAAATAACCATTCATGTGGCGTGATGTGAAAAGATGCACCTGAATCGACAATCCATAGGCTTTCATTAGAAGCTAGATTGAGATAATTGTCTTCTCCTATTATAAATATATCGGTTTCTTCCTCTATCGCAACAGCGCTGGTGCTTGGCTCTTCTTTCTCCTTTGGGTCAATTTGATCTGGCTTGACCGTACCATTTTTCTGGTCTCTCTTCAAATTCCGACATTCCTATTTTCTATGACCCGGTTTACCACAATAATAACAAGTGACGCTAGCTCTCGAACGAGATTTGGATCGTCCTCTTGACTTGTCACGCCCCTTGTTTCTAGAATAATCACGATTTTCACTCCTGCCTCTATTTTCAACAACATTAACGTCAGAATGTGTTGAAATTCCACGCTCCTTTCTCCTAGCTTCTTCATTTAGAAGACTGTCAGCAACTATATCCATGGTGAGATTTCCTTCAAGGGATGAGTTACTGAGTGTAACAACTAAAGTGTCCCAACTCTCAGGAAGAGAGCTTAAAAGCAATAATGCTTGTAGCTCATTATCAATCTTCATATCCAGCTTTGTTAACTGGTTTACAAGGCTCTTGAAATTAATCAAGTGTTCAATCATGCCTTGACCACCTTTGAAATCTAACTTCACCAATCTGCTTACGAGAAGAGCTTTATTTCTTGGAGTTTTCTTTTGAATCATAGATTCAAGTTTTGTCCATAATTCATGAGCATTAGTGAAAGTAGCCACATGCTCAAATAAACTTTGGTCAATATATTTACGTATCATAGCGACCGCTTTCCGATTAAGAAGATCCCAATCTTTGTCTGATTTTCCTTCCGGTTTATCTTCACTAATGATAGGCTCATACAAATATTTACAATATAAGTGATCCTCCATCATTGGCTTCCAATAGGAATAATTATCAGCCGCGAGTTTAAACATATCACCATCATAATGAGCGACGGTAGTCTCCATAATAACACAAGAATTTGTTGAGCCCACTAACGTGGCTCTGATACAACTGTTGGGAAAAACTCGTATTTCCCTCTTTGTGTAATTACGGAAAATTAAATAAAATATTAGACAAAGACACAATAAGATTTTTGGTTACGCGGAAAACCCCAAATAGGTAAACAACCACGGGCCAAGTGTCCAATTCTTCCACTATAATATTTGTAGTAGGATTACAAGTCGTCACCTTAATAAGGTGGATATCTCTCACTATTAATAGTGACTTTCTTTTCTCACAAAACTCTCACAATAATAATATACTAATTATTGTGGATTAATAATATATTTTGTGTTGTTATAATTGATCAAATGAACTCTCTAATTCCTCGTATTTATAGGCGATCATGAGGAGAGAGTTACTACTTCCTTAAAAGCTTAAATGAAAGTTTCACATACACATTCATTTGAGGATGGCGTTTTCAGTATTGATGTAAATAATGCATCTAACTTGTGCATTTCTACTTTCTAACTTATGCATTCAATAGATAAGTTTCATCTCATGTGAAACATTTTCTATTTACTCGTTGTGTTAATTCCCTCAATTAAAGAGAAAATAACCCAATACTTTACTACTACCTCCCTTGAACATAAAACTACAGAGGTATAATATACTTATTACCAAGTCTCGTATAAAAGAAACCGTCTCCACACAAATTATTATATGTATGCAAATACAAATTAAATAATAGTTGTAATAAATTAAATAACGTAGCATAATATTTGCATGCTATGTAAACACATACATATAAGAATGAATACGATAACCGTCACAACTTTTACACCTGACATCCGCTATTACACACCCCTAAACCATCCTGCCCCGCCGTGGTAAGCAACCAGCACCACGGTGGGTCCCTTTGCCCGACGCTACCCAGGTTGTCTACCACCTCATCAGCCACTTCAGCCACCGCCACAACACCCATGCCATAACTCCCTCTCTATAAACTCTATCAACTTTCCATCTTCCTAACCTAATTTCGACCACGCCACTGCCAGCCACCACCTTCGTCGCCACTACTCACAGTGGTTCCATGTGGGGTCCTCCCTTCTCATTTACCACCTACAACAACCCATAAAACTACCACAAATCCGCTTGACTGACAACCTAGCATCCCCTGTTTCCCGCATACTCTGCCCACGTCCCCTTGGTGGCTCGTTTTTCCACGACCGTCCACCTAGTTCCACCATGATGATCGACTTAGCCCTGTCGACCACACCCTCTTAATGACCAGATCCAACCACGCCGACAACACCAGCAAAACCCATCCAAAGCTTCCTTAACAGACCCGTGACACGCATTTTTAACACCCAAAATAACCGCCATCACTACCGCCATGGTGGTCGACAAAGGTTGGGTATATACAGTGTGGTCCCAGGTTTGCTTAGGGTCTGATTTGGTGGATTCTAATAGTTTGAGGGTCGGGTTTGGTGAATTACAAGGTAGGTTGATGAGAAATACTAAAACGAATGATAAGACGATAAAATAACGTACCTTAATGAATGAGATATAGAATAAATGAAAGAAGCAATTGAAGGGCACGAAACATAATATCACGAGCAGAAGAACATGAAGGAGTAGCGAGGAATAAGAAGAGAACGAGGGAAGGAAGATTACGTTTTCGAAATATGGAAGGTTGTATATTATGTATGTATAATTAGTTTAGTTAGTAGGATATTCAATGTCATTTATTGTTACGTAATTAGTGTAGTTGGATATTCAATGTATGCGTTTTGATTTTTAAGTCCCGTAAATACCCATAGTCAACATCGTAAATGCTTGTAGTCCAACTTCGTAAAATACTTGGCCTCGACTCTCATTTTCAACACCGTCTTATTACTTTATTATATTTAACGTCCTATTCACGACATCGTAAAAAACGTCCACACAAATAATTACCGTAATACCAAACATGTTATGTAAATATAAAATATCATTTCACGATAATTATAATAGTAAAATATCAAGATTACGAATTTATAAAAAAATGTTATAATAATAATAAGAATAGCCGTAACAACAATAACAATAATAAAATTAACAACAATGATAATATAATAATAATAATAATAATAATAATAATAATAATAATAATAATAATAATAATAATAATAATAATAATAATAATAATAATAATAATAATAATAATAATAATAATAATTATTATTATTATTATTATTATTATTATTATTATTATTATTATTATTATTATTATTATTTTTTGTTGAAAGGTAAATATTATTAAGTAGTGATCATCAAAAATAGGTCTAAGAGACCTATATTACAGCATCAAAGTATCTAGGTAGGCTTGGTCTCTTAAAGAGATTTTGCCCTTACATGAATCATTAATCTTATGTCTTAGCTCCTCTACAATACATTGAAAAACAAAATTTGGTTTCATGAGCACATTGTCCATCCTTGCCTTGTTTCTTTGGATCTAAATATGATATATAAGAGTATTCAAAATCTCATTTGTGATCCCCCTCTTGAGCTTAGTTCCCCTTCTGGTCATCCTCCAATTTTTAGAGTTATGAGCGGGTATGTTCATGCCAGTCCAAGTATTAACCAGAGAAAGTACTTTCAGACTATAATCACACCTGAAAAACAGGTGCTCCAAGGATTATGCCTGCAGACCACAAATACAACATATATCATCCTGAACCAGTCCAATGCCATGAAGTTTAGCTTTGGTATTCAAAGCCTGGTGATAATAGAGCCATGTAATAAATTTATGCTTGGGTCTCGTCCATTTGTTCCAGACCTGGTGAAACCATTCCACCTCTGTACTGTTCTCTCTCAGCCAATCATAGCCAGATTTAATAGAGTACTTATTTCCATGGGAATTATGCCAGTAATTTTACATCAGTGCAGGTTTGATTTCCTCTTTCATCTTGCAAATTTTCTTCCAAGTCCAAGGAGTATCCAGATCAGGGTTATAGTCAAGCCATTGTATGCCTTTCAGATATATATGTTGCACCCATTTAACCCAAAGAGTATCAGCCTGAGTGTAAATCCACCAGGCATATTATTATTATTATTATTATTATTATTATGTTAATATAAAATAATAAGGATAATAATAAAAATTATAATAATCATAATAATAATAATAATGATAATAAAAATAATAACAATGGAAAACGTGACAACAAGTTAAGATGATAATTTTAATAATAATAATTAATTATAATATTAAAAACATAACAATAACAATAAAAATAGTAAGAATAATAATACGAATAATGATAATAGGATGAAGAATAAAATAATGAAAATAATAATATAATACGATATATAAAATGTCCACATAAAACATCACACTTATTAATTGTAAATTTCTCTAGTCAAAATAGTTATTTTACTTATTCTAGTATTACGAGATATGAAAATACGGGTTATTACAGTCTTCCTCCCTTAAAATGAACTTCGTCCCGAAATTCTCCCAAACCTACGTAAACCTATACATCTATCTATACTTAGCATAAGGTAACTCACTCCTATTACAACCAGACATCGAGCCCATGAGTTAACCAATTAAAACGTATTATTACATTCTATCCTCCTTAAGAAACTTTGTCCCCAAAGTTAGCATGTAATAGCTAGAAATACATTACACTTAGAAAACCACGACATTAACCAAAACATAACAGAATTAATCAAAATACTTCAAGTATAGTCAATTCTAATTAACCAATCTCGACATACATGCCCACGCAACATATCATATCATCAAGATTTTACAATCCTATCCTCCTTAAAACATGGTTACGTCCCGGTAACCTTCTATTATAAAATATCACATGCCGTCCAAAAGTAGGCTTAACGGAAAATAAGACAATCATGAATCATCTGACGAGTTAACTTACTCCCTGCTGGGCAACTCGTACTTAATTATTAAGGTGAAATACTTATATCAGCATAGACAATAATCGCAATGGTAGGACATAATTAAATATCTCATATTAATAATCATATTATAAAGGTGGAATTCATGTTCATGAACACGGGGTTCATAACATCAGGGAATGGTTAATTAACGTAAGTAAACGTACACTCAACTACAACATAATGCATGACACATACTAAGTCGGATACGATTGACTATTACTAAATCTCAAAGAATATAAATGACATGCTCGACTTCCAGATTGACTTACTCGCACTTATGTCACATCTTGCTTAACAACCAAATTTTTAGGTAACACATGTGGTAAATAAAGCTCATAATAGATTCTAATTTTAATATTTATTCATATGGTATCATTTAACATAAAACTAACAACGAATGTAAACAGCAAAAATCACAATTAATTAAACGCTCCATTACGATAAAGTCTTTACACTTTTACGAAACCAGGAAAATTATAAAAATGTGGAAAATTAGAATTCATAAGCTGATTATACAATTTATAAAAAAATTATAACATTAAAAAATTACATTCACATACAAAAGTTGCCGAAATACGGGATATTAAAATTAATATACAAAGTCTCTTATTACAACTTTTAAAATCAAATAACACAAAGGGTTAATGCAGAAGGTTTACAGAATTTAGGTCATGTTAAAATTCATCATAAATATCGTTATATTAATCTACTTAAAACGGATTTGGAAATTTGTGTCAAGGCAGTAACACGAATAAAATCATAAATACAAATTAATTGTAGCTAAAGCCATACGACACAATAATACTCGGATCAACGTCAACTAAAACATTTATTTCCTATAACCATAAACTCAATAAGCGTGGCATCAGTGTAACAGAAGCTAATTCACGAAGCTATCACTCATACAATTTCCTTGATTAAACATTAAGTAGATCAAGCTGAAAATAAGGGTCAAATTTCTAAGATGTCAATATAATTTCCATTTCATTATTCTTGTGATCCAAATTTAAACATAAGTGTCATTAACAAAACATGTAATTCACCTTGACACAAAAGTCGGCATCATGTATTACACCACTTAATCTAATCAGTTAAGAAGTTACAAAGGTTATACGATGAGGAACTAAACATAATCACCCAATTAATATATGAACCAGTAAGAAATCATTAACACCTTTTTCAGAATACTCACAACTGACTGTAAACAACTAGATTGTTAAATAAGTTCTACTCATGACTTCATGCTGACAAGTTTATCTTTTTAAATTTTCACTCTACTACTCATCAAGATACTGAACGAAAACGATACTCATACTAGTTCACCTAATAATTTAGTCTTACTAATTATTTACTTATAATTAATCTCATATTAATTTATATCTTATGCATGCAAAATAAAATGCGGAAATATTAAGAATCGGATTCTTACATACGGTCCGAAATAATGCTAGGACGATCCTCCAAGGAGCAACCAAGTAAGCTTGCCTCCTTTACGTAAACACCAAGACCTTCCCTTAAACGGGCCAAAAACCCGAACCCGAACTAGGAGACGGAATTAGGTTAAAAACCGAGTACTAATACTACTATTAGTATACTAGAGAATATTATCTAATAACATTTAAGAGGTAATTTTATTTTCTTACTCTAGAAAATTTAACATGCATTAGCATTAATCTTGAATATTTGAAGGATCACATATATAACGAGGTAGGATGGTTGGGGTGGGTGTGCCGTGTAAGAGGAGAGCATGGGGAAGGGATTTTGTTCCTTTTGTCATGCTCACATGCACAAGTAATGTTATATCACAACTTATCCTCATGATCACAATTATAAGATAAAATATCACATATAAATTAACCTATAATGTTAATATACACGGTTCAGATACAAACATAAAATGGACTATCATTTTACGATTTATAATTTGTACAATTTACTAATATATAACATCTTATGTGACATAATAATTGTATTAATTTAAAATATATATTTATCATATAAATAATATTTCTAAATTAATTAAATCATATTTAACAAATTATTTAGTAATTCAAAATTACTGTCCCAACATATGGTTATCGTAATAATCGTCGATACGATATATTAACAAAGTTTGTTATAACCATGAACCATTCATAATACTAATTTCGATATTTCTAAAATATCGATTAATATTTGACAATTGACACATTTCAATATCAAATATAAATCTTACTTTAAGATTCAACCTCTGATTTCTCGATATAAGGTTTTAAGAATATCGATCAATTCGTATCCTATACAACTGATCAATATATGTTTAAGGGGTTAGTCCTAAAGATGTGACCTAAAGGGATCAACTGACCACCACCGTCATACGACAATAATGTCAAACTCTAGTCAGCCAATCATTACCGATTAATGTTGGTCAGTTGACTATATCAAATATCGGATCGTCCCTTGCATATTCATTTCATAAGATTTATGACAATGACTTTTATCACTGTCGTGATCGCACTATTCTTGAGAACACATTTCCCAACAATCTCCCACTTGTCCTCGACAAGTGTGCGTCACCAATTCTCTTGTCCTATTACGTCATCTCCCACTCAATGCAAGGTGTCTTCCAGGTCGTACCTGCATTTGATCATATCTTGAGTGGTTTTCTCGATCTGGAGATTTAACTGTTTTGACCGGAATTATCTACCATAGATACCTTCCGAGCGTGGCCACGCATTTTCAGTTAACCTTCTCCTCGAGTGGCCCTGAGATTTATGACAACCCCGACGAGGGACTGGACAATTCATATCCTACTGTTCCCTTCGACTAACACAGTCCATCATGACCCAAAAGAAGCCCATTTGACCCCCTTTAACGGTTGATCGTAGAGCTAAAATCAAAGTCAATCTGAGGCTGTGTCACCTTGGGCGAACAGTCTCAACTCTAAGAATCGACTCATGTGAATAATATAGTAGCTCTCGCCACGACAAGGCTAATTATAAAATTTCCAGAACTCTATAAGCGGTCACTTAATGCCTGATAGAGTGATACACAGTCTGCCTATGTGATCGACTAGTCATCCCATATGACTCTATGACATCTGAACTTCTCATCAATCGCCTCACAGTCTAGTCGCTTCGAGACGTCACCTCATACAAGCGACCACGGGCTATACTAAGTTAATCCAGTTCACTTATGGGGTTCAAAATTGTCTCTTACAACCCATTTGGATTTTACTAAGTATATAATAATTGTGAGTTAATAATAACTCAAACGATATATAAGACTGATCATTATGTGCGAACAGTCAATACGATATTACTGCTCCACATAAACAATCTTTGATGCTCATACATCAATTTGTATTAATGGTTTACTATGTGAATATACCATAAGTTCACATCTTTAAACCTACAAATTTCGGTTTCCTTTTGACTCATATTATCTCGTATAATATGATCTTATTCAAGTACATTTCAAGTCCTTATACTCGACTCGAGTCTCCTTACCTTAAGGAAGCTCAACACTGTTTTCTTAAAACTCATCATATGTCATCCTTATGAACATAGTCATACTGTACTAGAATTCATATTGTAGTTTACCTAGATTCGATCCACTAGTTCTCCTCGAGAACTTATATCGAAATAAGGTTTTGTTTCAACTTTTGGCATTTTAATCAAAGTTACATGAATTAACATTTTCATATCTTGGATTCATATCCAAACCTTGTAAACTAATCGGTGACGTTTCATTATCATATAATAAACTCACTTATGATTTATGTTCTAGAATTGAAACCTCATATTCTTTACCTTTTAAAGAATCACCATTCTCTCTCGATGGTAAGTTCCGTTTCTTTAATAACTTTTCTCCCACTGAATTTCGTATCACTATCTTATAGTTTAATAACTCCCACTATCTTCATAGTGTTTTGGTAACTTTTTCAAACATCTTCTCAACTCATAATGAACATTTCATTTTTATTTACTTCAAACATCTTCTCAACTCGTTATGAACATTTCATTTTTCATTTTCCTTCCCACGGAAAGAACTTCTATTATCACGAGAATGGGAGATGATTTCTCCTCTATTATCTTTATAAAACGGAAACATTAACATCATGGAAACGATTTCCTTCCGTTAACACTCGCGGTTCCCTTTGTCCTCTCTAGGAACTAATGACATAAGAAACATTTCCTTTTGTGTCGTCGCGTAGTTTCTTCTCTGTCCTCTCGTAGTTTCTTCTATCCAATCTCTTAGAGTTCTTCTTAAGGACTCCTCATAGGACTCTTCTCTAAGATCCTATGTTTATTTCATTGGTTTGCGGGCGTATAATTTCTCCCACTCTATCCTTTAAAATAACCGTTATTTAAGTAGGATAGCATTTTCGCCCGTCAACAATGTATTGGATAAAGAATTATATTAGTTGTAAGACATTAGTACTCTTATTCGTTTAAGGTGATCATCTTATAACGAAATGATGTTCTCATGATTGAGTTTGAAGTATTTCACGGGATGCAATTCTCGTTTTTAAGTAAGTCGAATTACTTTTATAATGATCCTATCATTGCTATTGTACAGTGACTCATTCAAGGTACCTTATTTACGATCTATGAAAATCGTATCAAATCATGTTATGTATCATAAAAGCATTTTAAAAAACCAATATGTTTGATTAAGAACAAAAGGATGACTTGGGTTGAAAACCAAGTCATCAATATTACAACCATTGTTTCAACAAGATTCTTGTCATACAAGAAATACAAAGTTCTTAAATTAAAATGCAAAATGAAAGAAGACATCAAAATGACAAATTAGAGCCAAGCTCTTTATGTCTTCAATCTTGGATGCTACCATAGCCATCCATGGAAGGAACTTCAAGCGTCCTTCTCCTTCTCCTTGCCTTTGTCTTTGGTAGGAGCCCCTTTAAAACAATTTATAAACGGGTAAGAATCAGTAACTTGTATCAATATACGAAAATTGATTAAATAACATGAATTAAACGAGAATTAATACCTACTGCAAGAACCTTTCCGGCTTTGAGGTCATGGAGATACATCGGGTAATTGCGCTTCTAATGCCCCATCTTAGTGCAATAATGGCACTTGTCTTCAACCTTTGACGACGACGAAGAAGCACCTTTCGTAAAAGTCTTCTCCTTAGGAGATGCGGGTTTGAAGGCTTTGACATTTTTACCCTTATTAGCCTTCCGCTTAAACTTCCCCTTGCTTTTCATCTCGATATTTAGCACATCCTTCGTGGAACTCTCATTAAGTCCCATATCCCTCTCCGCTTGGACTAACATCTTATGTAACTCGTCCAAGGAGGTTTCTTGATTACGCATGTTATAGTTTACCCGAAAATGAACATACGACTTCACTTTGTTGAGGGAGGGAAGAATTTTGTCAATAATAAGCGAGTCGGGAACATTCACCCCTTGCAACTTCAAGGTTTCGGCTAGCTCAACCATTTTGAGCACATGAGGACTAACCCTTTGACCTTCCTTTAAGGTCAAATCAAATAATGCGGAGGCCGCCTCATATTGGATCACCCTACACTAGTACAGAAATGTCATTTGGCAACGGTCAAAAAGCACATATGGCAACGGTTCCACGACCGTTGTAAATCGGGGCGTTGCCTTAAACAATCACCTACGGCAACGGTTGTTAACCGTTGCCAAATGTCATTTTTGGCAACGGTTGCTAGTAGGAACCGTTGCCAAAAGGTGTTTTTGGCAACGGTTATTAACAGCAACCGTTGCCAAAAATAGCATTTGGCAACGGTTATTAACAGCAACCGTTGCCTTATGTATATAAAAGGCAACGGTTCATTTTAACAACCGTTGCCATTGCTCTATCAAAATTTAAAAAAAAAAATATATTCCAATAATATATTTTTGGGTAAATATAAAGTTTTCTATTAAGATAATAATTAAATACAAACCAATATTTAACGTATAATCAACATTACAAAGCAATATCAATGCCTCTTCCATTCTAAAATAATTAGTGGAAGGAGTTGAAGCCTAACTTCCTTGCTGCATTTTGTCCGAGAATGATGTCCAGCACTCTGACTCCATCTTGAAGCTCGTTTCAAAAACCTTGACAGCAAAAATCATAATAAATCATATGCCATATTTATGAACAAGATGTATAGGGCCAACTTGAAAAGATGAACATACTTCAAAAACTGTACACATCTACTCGACTTGAAAGAAACAGTCTATCTACTACGACTCTCTGACATTAGGTAATTAGTCACAATACAAGCCTTAGAGAAATGAGTTGTATCTATATAATGTAAATGATCAATGGAGTTACCTTAGTCCAATCGAGACTGTAAGGATCACAAACATTATGGTTTACAATGAAGAATTCCACCAAAGGGCCAGGCTGAACAATCATGGTGGTTGATACATCTGTACAATATACATGTTGTAAGATAAGAAATTTACACTAGAAACAATAAGAATAAACTCAGGACGCATAAATTATGTATAGGTTGTCATTGGGCAACAAAAGAAAGCACTTGAACAGAGCAAAAACAAGTGTGTAAGCTGAGAAGTAAGGTGTATATGGAAACTAACAAAGTTTCAGATCTAACCTCTCTTATAGCAGTGACTTCTACATGAGCAGCCAGGTCGATGTGTCGGTTTGCCATGTTATGACATGTAGCAACGACTTCAGCATTAAGAACAATAACAGCACCAAAAACGCATCCAATAACAAACAGTTATACTCTTACAGTACCTGAAGACATAAAACTGCATTCAGTTGTGTCATTTTGTTTAACTTCATCGTACTTTTCAGTAACAGATAAAAGAGTGCTTTCATCCTGCAATACAGTTTTACCGTCATTAGTAGTTTAATGTTTTACTAGATTGTATATGGGATTTAAAAAAGCAAACAGCCTAAGTTAGAGTAATAATCTTCTCTTTGCATAACTTTGTACCATTTCATTTCTGTACTTCTCACGAATTGCGTTCAATGCTGATTGACTGGTGTTTAGTTGCAAGTCTTGCATAACAATGACAGTTGCTTTGAGTTCGGTGGCATTTTAACCGGTGTAGTGTTCTAGAGTGGCATTCTGCCCTAAAGTCTCAACCGTCAGTAAATACTTAAGAACAACAAAAGTTAATAATACTACTAAGGATGAAAAGATAAAAGAGAAACTGGCACAAATGTGAAAAACATAATGAAACAGCGTACGCAGATAATTTAATGAGGTTAGAAGAATTAAGTTTAAAAAATTTTAGACGGAAAGAAAAAGGTTTGAGCGCGAAAAAATTAAAAGAAGATGACTGGCCCAAGGATGAGATGATTGATCAATTGTCCATCTGACAAGAAATACTGCAGATGCCGCGATTAGTGAAGGAAGAAATTTGAGAAAGATGTACTCGATAAGAGTCAGTTCAGCTAGATAATTTGCCAAGAACTCCAAGTCAGCTGAAGGGGCCTGCAAATATGGAATAGGACATCAAAGTTCTGCTTCATTTTAATAACTAAAGTTTACGTCAAGAAAAATTAAAACTTAACAATCCCCTCCCATCTCTCAGACAGAACTCAGCCACTGAGAGGCACCCCACTGAACCCCGCACACTACTCTTTGGCCCTGGGTAAGGGTTTAAGTTGGGGGAGGGGTGAGGTAAAGAATTTTGGGAGTGGGGGAGGGGGGTTAGTATGGTCAATATAGTGGAAATGGTGTAAAGATTAGCAACACAAATCCCGCTTGTGTTTTCTAACATAAAAAATCAATGAAAAACTAAATAGAAAAAAATGTATGACTGGAGGGAATCATTTTTTCTCTCATGTAGCAGATGAAGTTGGCTTTTGAATATTCCCCAACAAAGTGAGTAGTCTTAATACTAATGCCGGATATCATGTTGTGCATTTGGCTTGTTGGTGACTGCTACAGCTAACAATAGGGATTGCATACGTACAACATACCTCTGTAAAACGATTGCTCAAATATATATCTGAAGCATAGAGGCTACACAATAGAGGGTCCTTTTGATTGAAATCAATGTCTATTATGCTTGGATTATTGGAACCTTTGGCTTTTTCATCAAGCTCGTCTCCTATATGTACCACATAATTAGAACGAAGCAAACTTCAGGTTAAGCTACTTAATACAAACATATCATGTTTTAGAGATCAGATTATGTTTAAACTAATATTTGAGCATAAACTGTTTGGAAACTTCGAAAGTTGCGCAAAGTACAAAACTCAGAACATTTGAGGACAGAAGTGTCACTAGTGAAAATTTTAAAATCTACAAACAATGTTCAGGGAACATGATATACTATAAACTAATATTTGAGCATTAAGTGTTTGGAAATTTGTGTGTTTTCGCAGCAAAACAACATTAGAACATTTAAGAGAGGCATCAGCATTAAAATAAAAACTAACAAAATATCATATGTGTAATAACTTTCATGGAAATTACTAGATAACAAACAAAGCTCAATAATGATGCATTTATCCTATTTGTATCATGCATCATCCCTGAAATAGAAAGCCTTGAAAAAATGGGTAAAAACACAAATACAGATAGAGATGGACAATATTTATAAACTTAAGTACACTGAAATCATAAGCATACATTCAAGCCTTAATATTAAAAACCTTGAAACCGAATATTCAACTGAACTGCACACAATTTGTCGTCATGTATCTTTGTTAGCATAAGGCATATGGAATTGATGGATTTATATGGAATTTGACTTGGGCTGATATTTCATTTGACGTCATAGCGATTTGTAGATTTGTGTTTTCTGGCGGTATATTCGTTGTCAATTTTATTCTCCATAAGTTATGTCTAACAAATGGTCTTTGCGAATTGTCAAATAGTAGCTTAGCTAGTGAATTTGCAGAGCCCTAGTTTTAGGTACGGACTACGCAAATCATAAATTTGTGTTTGTGATTAATTCTGTTATTGTGTTGTAGATTTTTTTGGTCTAAAAAAAGAAAATACTAGAAGTGGTAATACCATCGAGTTTATAAGTCCATTGAAATGTGGTTCGAACTTGAACTGTCCTAGCCTCTTCGCCATTCAGCAGGATCTAAACATTTAATTTGGTTTATAAATTATACAGTTATTTCTGCAATTCTGCTAACCCTAAATCCTAATGGCACTGTCAACCTAATAGAATATGGATGTTATTTATGCTTTGTTTTGAAATGCTTCTCTACCAATTAATGAATTCAATCAAACTACCCCAATCAAATCTACAATACACAACTAAACTACCAAACATTCAAGCAAATTCAATAATCAAATTTGGGGAAAAACGTATGAACAACAAACATACCGAAAAAAGGTCTTTAATGAGGGATGCCGGTGGATTCGCGAGATGCGGTTGAGGGCGGCGAGGCGGCGAGGCGGCGGAGGGGTGGTTATGGGTTGGATTTAGGATTTTAATTAGATGTAGGTTTGTTATTTGTGTTTGGGTTGTTTCACGCATTTCACGCGTTTCTCTTCTATTTTCCATCTAAAATGGGGAGTTGAGGGATTGAGACGTTGAGAAAAACTATTAGGTTATTTGAGGACTGTTAATTGATTGAGAGCTAACGTATATTATTTGCTGATAGATAATAGTATAAGCTTATAATAAGATACTATTAGATAGATGTTGATGATAATATAATTAGTAATTAATAATTAATAATTTTAGAATACAAGTCTCAAAATTGTAGGTCATTTGCGCCAAATTTTAGTTTAATAAATGGCAACGGTCGATACAAAACCGTTGCCTTAATTGTGTACACAATACATATGGCTACGGTTCCTGAGTGGACCGTTGCCGTATGTGTTTTTTCTCTATATTTGAAAACGGTTGTTAACAACAACCGTTGCCTTTTCTAATAGGCAACGGTTCTTTTTAATGACCGTTGCCATTTGTCCATGCCTAAAGTCATTTCTGTACTAGTGCTAGGAGCTTGCGAAAACATGGTCGCAACTCTAGTATAAATCTCATTAGCCGTGGCTAGCTTAATCATTCTTCTTTGGAGATCCGGCTCCATCGAAAATATAAGCACGTTCTTTAGAGCATGTGACTCCTTCATGTAGGTCTCATAGGCCTCACGAGTCGCTTCCGATGAACGAGGACCGGGAGTGGGAGGAGCGGCAATGGTAAGATAACGAGTCTTATCGTTGGCTTCCGCGGCCAATACTAATTGGGCGTCCCAATCCTTAAAATTGGCGCCATGCTTCTCAAGCTTGCAACGATCCATAAAGGACCGAATTGCCATAAAACGTGTGGGAGTGGTGGAGCGTTATTTGCCATTGATGATTGAAAGTCGAAAATGAACTACAATAAAAATAAAGGAATTAAAACACAATTATCGTTTTAATAATTAAATTAAACTTGTAAATTTTAAACAAGTTAAACATCTACTTAATGATCTCTTACCCAATTAAGTAAATGATCCCGAGACCCAAATACACACTAACTCGGGCACGGTTTAGCCGATACATCCCTCATTAATATGACTCGATAGATTAACCCCTTAATCGATTCTACTTTTAGAACTCTCGGTCGATAAAATTACACTAATTCTTATCTTAGCCCGAACTTATTACCACTACGGTGGCTCGAATACCTTCGTCGAGATCAACCAAATTTCGAGAACGTAATCATATTACCCCACTTCACTAACGTAATAAGGTTTGCACCCCGGTTTAGCCAAGCCTACTCCCTTATGAAGAAGATCCTTCGCGGGTTCTTTACTATTTGGTAAGGCTATGTCTCGATTATTAAATAACGTAAGAGATCTTGTCAATTTAAAATCAATCTCCTTTAAGTGAACTAAGTCGGTGAATTATCGATAAATTGATTGACACGGTCGATAAAATCGATGAAATGCATGATTTGAATGACGATTTGGCTATGCATGCAAACATGATAAGCATAAAAGCATAAAAATAAAAAGCATAAATAAACCCTAGTATGACCTTCCTAAAATAGAAAATTTAAATGTAAAATACAAATTCGGAAACCAACTCCTTGGTCCCTTGAACTTCACACGCGGCACGCATCCCAAGGCAAACTCCGTCTTGGTCGGATCTCCTTTCCGAAATGGCACCGTCTTCAAGGATCTCCGGAATTACAAATAATTACAAATTTTCTAACTATTTTATACATTATAAAATAAAACAATAAAATAAAGTGATACGAGATCACATTAAATTACAACCGAATCGATAAACCCTTACATTACGGGAAATACCGATTAAAATCTAAAGCCATACTAAGCAAATTACATAATTCAAAATTACGTAAATAAATTATGACATTCATAAACAATAATTAAATATGCAATGCTTATTTAAAATGCAAAACCTAAGCCAAATCGTCCTATTTTAACACATTTTAAATATCGGTATTCGCAATAACACGGTTTTATGGAATAACGTGATTTAAACAATTTTAAAATCACTAATCACTCTATGAATCACTATTCACGGTTTAGTTAAGTTTCCTAACACATTTTAGGATTCAAAATTTAGTCTTACTCAAATTTCGAAATAACTTAACCTTTTATTTTAATATTGTTCGGTTTTAATCGGTTTTACGGGAAATAGCATTAAAATAATAAAACGAGTCAGAAAAATTTCGAAAATTCAAAATTCAAAATTTTAAACATACTGTAAATTTTCTAAAATTTCAGATCCTTAAAATTTAAATATTTTCGAAATATACTATTTATTTCCTAAAATGGCCATGTAAAATGCACAATTAATCGAAAAATTCAAAACTTCTTCAAAAATCATGCAATAAAATACCAATATAATCTTTACATATTCCTAGACACTAAAAGTTACTGAAAATGCAGAAAAATTAGGTTGGAAACACTGTTTAAGGTCTGAAAATAAAATATGACTCTTACAATTCTCAATTTTTCAACTTTAACTTTTAAAATTAGAAATTAAAAATCCAGAAACTTTTGGCACTTAAAAAAAATATGTTGATAATATTATCTAATATGACTAATATGGGTGAATTGTTCGGACCATTTTAGCAACTTTTACTTTTTTTAATAAATCCTGTCATATATTACTCGATTTTATTGATTAAAATCATTTCTCATGCAAAATTCGAAATAATTAGCTCAAAAATTACATGCATGCTAGAAATAATAAATGTGACACTATATAAAATTTTTATGGTCAAATTCGAACTTAAACTATTTAAGCTAAAATATGTCACTAATATTACGATTTTTACAATAAAAATCAATATTCATGCAATATTAAAGAAATATTTCTGGAAAATTTATCATATATTTTATATATTGCATGTGACATCTACAATTTTTATTTTTTTTTTATTTTTTATAGTTAAATTCATAATATAACTGTTAAAACCCATATTTATCCCATTTTATGACTATTTAACCTTTAAAAATCATAAACCATGCATAAAACTTCAATAATTTCGAAAATTATATATTCATAATATGTTAAATGCATGTGAGAACATATTTAAAATTCTCGGCCAGAAACATTATTTTACTAATTTTCCCATATTAAAAACGTTTTTAACCGATTTTAAGCATAAATTAAACAATTTAATTACAATATTGAACAATATTATTCCATAAATCATCAAAATGACTTAAAACTATTTTAAGACCAGAAAGTATACATGCATAAAATTTTCGTGCATATCCTATATGTACTAATCATTTTCGTTTTTAATTAAAATCGTATTTTCTCGCAAAAACGTAACGAGTTGCATGCAAGAAACCTAATGCTCTAATACCACTTGAAGGAAAACGGTAGTCATACTAGTTCACCTAACAATTTAGTCTTACTAATTATTTACTTATAATTAATCTCATATTAATTTATATCTTATGCATGCAAAATAAAATGCGGAAATATTAAGAATCGGATTCTTACATACGGTCCGAAATAGTGCTAGGACGATCCTCCAAGGAGCAACCAAGTAAGCTTGCCTCCTTTACGTAAACACCAAGACCTTTCCTTAAACGGACCAAAAACCCGAACCCGAACTAGGAGACGGAATTAGGTTAAAAACCGAGTACTAATTCTATTATTAGTATACTAGAGAATACTATCTAATAATATTTAAGAGGTAATTTTATTTTCTTACTCTAGAAAATTGAACATGCATTAGCATTAATCTTGAATATTTGAAGGATCACATATATAACGAGGTAGGATGGTTGGGGTGGGTGTCCCATGTAAGAGGGGAGCATGGGGAAGGGATTTTGTTCCTTTTGTCATGCTCACATGCACAAGTAATGTCATATCACAACTTATCCTCATGATCACAATTATAAGATAAAATATCACATATAAATTAACTTATAATGTTAATATACACGGTTCACATACAAACGTAAAATGGACTCTCATTTTACGATTTATAATTTGTAAAATTTACTAATACATAACATCTTATGTGACATAATAATTGTATTAATTTAAAATATATATTTATCATATAAATAATATTTCTAAATTAATTAAATCATATTTAACAAATTATTTAGTAGTTCGAAATTACTGTCCCAACATATGGTTATCGTAATAATCGTCGATACGATATATTAACAACGTTTGTTATAACCATGAACCATTCATAATACTAATTTCGATATTTCTAAAATATCGATTAATATTTGACAATTGACACATTTCAATTTCAAATATAAATCTTACTTTAAGATTCAACCTCTGATTTCTCGATATACGGTTTTAAGAATATCGATCAATTCGTATCCTATACAACTGATCATTATATGTTTAAGGGGTTAGTCCTAAAGGTGTGACCTAAAGGAATCAACTGACCACCACCGTCATACGACAAGAATGTCAAACTCTAGTCAGCCAATCATTACTGATTAATGTTGGTCAGTTGACTATATCAAATATCGGATCGTCCCTTGCATATTCATTTCATAAGATTTATGACAATGACTTTTATCACTGTCATGATCGCACTATTGTTGAGGACACATTTCCCAACAGATACATCTCTAATAATAAACGTGTTATTAACATCACATCAGAACATTATTAGGTCACTTAACAGAACTCGAGATATGATAAAACTATTATACTAAACTTGACATAACTTACATTTCAAAAAGTCATACATCCTTCAACTTTCAAAAGATCGTAATGACCGCTTCACTATGTTGTGATTTTTTTTTTAAATACAGAGAATCAACTAAACTGAGTATAAAGATTAAGATTAAGCTCAAAAGATCACTTCATAAAGAATTTCACAACTTGATTGGTTTGGACAAAAATTTAACAGTGTTTGTATAATTGAAATTAACTTTTATATACAACTCACCATATTACAGAGATATCAAAATTAGCATACAACATCTTTTATAAAATACATTAACAAAATGAAATATTTATAGAATCTTCAAAGAAAACTCTTGACTTGAAATGGATACTATTTTTAACAGTAATTTGTCATAACTATAATATAACTTGCAAAAATATCATTAAATAACAGCACATCAAGATATCTCATCGTTTGTCATTTTGGAAACTTGTAGGACTCTTTTGAACTGTAGAATTGAAATCGTACATAAGAAACAAGTACGTTCAAGATGACAACGTTACAAAACAAGGATCAAAATATGATTGTGTAGGAACATTTGACCAGAGTCCAGTAAAACATTTATTATACAAAATTGGTTTAGTCATGAAACCAATGACGACATATGAAAACTAACTTATGAGACTATCATGCATAACATCTCTGTCCATAGACGGTGAGCGGAGAATAAATGACAGCCAGATCAAGTAGATGACAATCATGCAAAACAGGTTCCATCCCTACGTTACCCTTCCACTAAATTACAGACTCTGATAAGTATAATACTGTATTAACTTATCCCATCTTAGATCCTACACCACATACATACCTAGCTAAGCGTATATCATATAACATCTCTTATAACTCATTCCTCGCCTTCTAACTCACAACTATGGTAGAAAAAAAACATATAAGTCGATAAAGCTCATCATTATGATAACGACATTTACTATCATGGTTTCGGGAACATGTACCGCATATCACAAGACATGAGAGTATGACATATAATGATAAAGTTAACAGTATTACACCTCCATCACAAGTTAAGCAACAAAATCATATTTTAACTACGATATAGTCATTTCATAACCATGTAATCGTATAAACATATTCAGAATAAATCATTACTTCAAAAAAAACAACCATATGATCAAATAATTCAAGCTATTAATCAATCAATCTACACTCAATTTTACATACCTTGCTCCTGCCCTGTACAAAAGCGAGTACGATACTTTATTAGGTCACTATATAGACTACATACCCCACTCTTCAATTACTCTCATTGGGTTCCCGAGACAGAACCGAACGGGCCCATGGTTTGGTGTGAGGGGGCCCCTAACTCATCCCGTTCCTTTTTTAGGCTCCTATCAGTTTCAACTCGGGGTTCATTTTATTAGACTCATCCTACGTTCATTATTATTCATTTGGTTTAGGCATGAGGATTGTTCTCTCTGATACCACCTTGTAACACCCTCATTTATTTAAGAGCCTTTAGCAAAACATTCTCCAATAAATAGAGTTGCTACCATCTTGGAATGACCGAGGTAGTGAATAACTAAGGAAAACAAACTAAAGTACTTTACATAAAAGTGGTTAAATTTAAACTTTTGATATTATATTTACTAAGCGACAGAAAATAAATTAAAGTACAACTGATGACTTCTAATTATGTGGTCTAATTCTAAGTCGGTCCATCCGAGTGCTCACGCCATCCCATGCTCCTATATATTCTTCTTCCCTGTCAAATCTGCTCCCCATTACGTATCATCACAGGTGTTAAACGAATACACGGTCAACCTCGCGGTTGAGTAGGATAATAATCAAAACAAAGAATGTCTACATGAATGAGTATGCAAATGAATATCCACTGCCATGGCCTTTCTACCCAGATCATCCTCAAACTTCCACCAGCCTCCTCCTGGCCGGGTCTGCCTCGATCGTCATCGAGAAACCAGCTTAACAGCTGAACTACACCACCACGATGGTATAAAACGGTGTCTGCCGGTAAGTTATTTATACATCAACCGAAAGCTCTTACAATGATGTATGCCGAGGTTAAACCTGTATACCGATTCATATGCTATGCCAATTAATGCAACCGTGCATGCTATTTCGTAACTCAATTCTCAACCAGCCGATAACAATAAATGAATGCAACCATGCTGTTGGGAAATGTGTCCTCAACAATAGTGCGATCACGTCAGTGAATTTATAAATCATTGATAAATCTACAATAAGAATACTCATGGGATGATTCTTTTCATACAGTCGACTGATCAACATTAATCGGTAATGATTGGCTTGCTAGAGTTTGACATTACTGTCGTATGACGGTGGTGATCAGTCGATCCCTTTAGCTCACACCTTTAGGACAGCTCTATTAATAAAAATTATATAAATGTATATTGATACAAGTTATATCGACCCTAGTTTATATTTCGTGTATGGAGTACATTTATAATACGATTATAAATTATAACATTTTAGTGAATGAATTGTCATTACTAAAATTAATATGTTTATGAAACATTATTTAAGAATGAATATATTTATATTAGAAATGTTTTAATATAATTAAGATAATAATCGGATTATTATTTTATAAGAACTAAAGTTTAATTATTGTAAAATGTATGAATGTTCATCTTTTATAATTGATAAAAAATGGACCCTAGTATTTGTGTTTGGACCGTGTGATGTTTGGTCACACTACACATTATACTTTTGTGTTTTGTTAACATTTTATAAGATAAAATAAAATAAAACAAAATAAATTTTATGCATGAGATGCCAAGTGGTGGTTTGGTTCCCATGCATAGGGCACCCTAACCAAACCCGGCCACATTATAGAGAAGAGAAAAAGATAGTTTTTCTCTTACATTTTTTCATTCTTTGATGCATGCAAAATTTAAAGAGATTATTAGAGAAAATAAGTTCTCATTTTCTCTCTTTATTTTCGGCCGTGTACTCCTTCCATAAGAACAATCAATATTGTTTTATTTTAGATTATTATAAGATAATAATAAACTAGCTAGGTTGTTTGTGTGAGGATTCTAGCAAAATCAAACACAATATTATTAGAGTGTGTCTTGGTGTTAACTCATTGGAGGTCTTCTAATTTGAGGACTAAGGAAGATCATACCTTGATATTGAGCTCAAGAACAATCAAAGAAGGTGTCTTTGATTGTGCCCTATTTTAGCCGAAATCAACAATGTAAGGATTTTTTTTCTTCTTCTCTTGTATCTCGGCTATTTTGTTATGCATGCAATAAGATCTTAAGTTTATGAGATAAATATTATTATGACTAAATTAAGTTGAGTTTAAGAAATCCAACAATTGGTATCAGAGCAATGGTTGTTTGCATGCATAATCGGTGTTCTTTTTCCGAGTTATTGTAACTTAAATAAAACTATGAATTTCGATTTATATGATAAATTACTCGAAATATTTTGCATGTAATTAAATCTGGTTCTAAAAATGTTTTTAGGTTATTTAGATAATTTATGGAATTTTAATTATTCATTTTAATAATTTTTAGTTCTTTTAATCGGTTTAATTGTTAAAATCGGAAAATTAGACTAAAAATAGATAGAAAAATTTTCTGGCCGTAATTTTTATATATGATGTCACATGTATATTTTACAAATAGTATGTAAAATTTCGTACAAAATGGAGTTGTATAGCATGCATTACGAATTTTATACGATAAATAGCGTAATATTGACAATCCGGTTAAAATTAAATAAGTTATCGAAATAAGTTCGAAAATTTTAACCATAAAATTTGACATTATGATTATTAAAGTAATTTTTCAGAATGTTCAAGTTTCCGAAATTCAAATTTAGAATTATTGTAATTTAATTTGAATTTTTCATAATAGTTATGATATAGTTAAGGCCAAAATGAACAAATTAATTAATTTTGAATTAATTATTGTCGAGATTAGTATGGACTAATTTTAATCCTAAAATGTGTTAGGAAAGTTAATTTTGACGTAAATAAGATTTATGTTGTAAATTAAGGCATATTAAAAGTTAAATTGCAAATTCCATAAAACCGGATGAGTTATGACTAATAAATTGTATTAGGGAGATTTGGCATTAAAATGAACATATTATTATATTTGATGCTTTATATTTTTTTTTTATGAATGTCATATTTATTGTTATATAATTTTTGAATTATGTAATTTCTTAGTATGGCCTTAGTTATTTAATCGATATTTCCCGTAATGTAAGGGTTATCGATTTGGTTGTAATTAAATGTGATCTCGTATCACTTTATTTTGTTATTTTATTTTATAATGTATAAAATAGATAGAAAATTTGTAATTATTTGTAATTCCGGAGATTTCTTGAAGTTGGTGTCATTTCGGGAAGGAGTTCCGACCAAGACGGAGTTGGCCTTGGGATGCGTGCCGCGAGTGAAGTTCAAGGGATCAAGGAGTTGGTTTCCGAATTTGTAATTGATATTGTTTTCTTTTTAGGAAAGGCCATACTAGGAGTTTTATTATGTTTAGCATTTATTTTTGTATGTTGCATGCATTGCCAAATCGCCATCAACTTAAACATGCATATCGAGTTTCGAGTCCCACTCCATGTCAATCAATTTATCCATAATTCACCGACTTAGTTCACTTAAAGGGGATAGATAATAAATTGACAAGATCTCTTACGATAATCTAAAATTGAGACATAGCCTTGCCAAAAAGTATAGAACCCGCGAAGGATGTTCTTCATAAGGGAGTAGGCTCGGCTAAACCGGGGTGCAAACCTTATTACGTTGGTGAAGTGGGGTAATATGATTACATTCTAGAAATTTGGTTGATCTCGACGAAAGTATTCGAGCCACCGTAGTGGTAATAAGTTCGGGCTAAGATAAGAATTAATGTAATTTTATCGACCGAGAGTTCTAAAAGTAGAATCGATTAAGGAGTTAATCCAACGAGTCATATTAATGAGGGATGTATCGGCTAAACCGTGCTCAAGTTAGTATGTATTTGGGTCTCGGGATCATTTACTTAATTGGGTAAGAGATCATTAAGTAAGTGTTTTACTTGTTTATACAAGTGAATAAATTAAAATGATAAACGTTAATATTTTCCTTTATCTTCCGTTTCGTAGTTATTGAGACCGCAATGGATTCTTCGAACCCTATCACACCTATTACTATTGACTCTTGTCACAATGTCTTTGACGATATTTGCACTCGCAATAACCTTGATACTACTAGAGAAATTCATTTCGGAACGGGTCCGGATGGCAATGTGAACTTCGTTACTTCCCTCCCACATCCTAAGGGACCTTTACTTGATACGGCTTATATTGATGAGCTAAATCAAGAGTTGGATGCCTTGTATTTGAAAGAAAGAGCTTATGATAAAGCTAGTGGGAGCTCAAGCAAGAAAAGTCTTGCAAAGAAGAAAAGGAAGGGAAAGAAATCACAAAAGGGTCGATGTCACTATTGTTGTGATATGGGCCATTGGAGGAGGAATTGTCCGATTTATTTACGGCATATTCAAGAGGGTCTTGTTATCCCATTAGGTAATTCTCTATCCGAAATTTATGTTATTGACATTAATTATACTTCTAACTCAACTTGGGAATTGGATACCGGTTGTGGTTCTCACCTTTGTAATCGTGTACAGGGTATAAGAGGAGCCGAGAAGATTGACAAGGGAGAGATGGATCTCCGACTTGGAAATGGAGCTCGGGTAGCGGCCACTTCAAAGGGGACTTGCACTCTAGCCTTGCCAAGGGGTTTTGAGCTACATTTAATTAATTGTTATTATGTACCGACGCTTTCTAAGAACATTATTTCCGTTGCAATGTTAGACATTGAAGGTTATAGTTTTTCCATTAAGAACAATTGTTGTATTATTTCTAAGAATGACATGGTTGTTGGCCATGCTACTTCTACTAATGGAATTTACGTTTTAGAAACTTCGAACTCATCCCGTGATGTTTATAACATAGAAGCTAAAAGAGCAAAAAGAAGTGAACCAAATGAATCATTTTATTGGCATTGTCGACTTGGTCATATTAACGAAAATCGCATTAAAAGATTAGTAAAGACTAACATTATCAAACCATTTGATTATGAATCATATGGTGTATGCGAAGCTTGTCTCCTAGGTAAAATGACTCGAAATCCTTTTAGTGGTAAAGGAACAAGAGCAAATGATTTACTTGGACTCATACATACCGCTGTATGTGGTCCATTAACGATCACCGCTAGGGGAAACTATAACTACTTCATTACCTTCACGGATGATTTGAGTACATATGGGTATATCTACTTAATGAAATATAAAAGTGAAGCTTTTATGAAATTCAAGGAATTTCAAAATGAGGTAGAAAACCAACTTGACAAGAAAATTAAAGCACTACGAGCGGATCGTGGTGGCGAAAATCTTAGTGGTGAATTTAATTCACACTTAAAAGATTGTGGTATATTATTACAACTCTCACCTCCTGGAACACCACAGCCTAATGGTGTGGCTGAAAGGAGAAATCGAACCTTATTAGATATGGTTCGATCTATGATGAGTCAAACCGATTTACCGGATTCATTTTGGGGATTTCCGATTCTCACCGCCATCAAATCGTTGAACGTTAGTCCAACAAAAGCGACCGAAAAGACTTCATATGAGATGTGGAGAGGAAAGCTTCCTTCATTATCCTATAGGAAGATATGGGGTTGTGAGGCTTATGTCAAGGTAAAGACCGATGACAAATTAGCTCCGAGATACGAAAAATGCACTTTTATTGGTTTTCCTACCACCTCACGTGGATATTACTTCTATATACCTCGAGATAACAAAGTGTTTGTGTCTATAGAGGCTGTCTTTCTAGAAAAGGAATTTGTTTCTAGAAGACAGAGTGGGAGAAATTTAGAGCTTAATGAAATTCATGAAGTTCAAAAGCCACAAACTGAAGCAGAGACGAACGAAAATGTTCCTTCTTCGTCTACTTTGGTGCCTATTCAACCTAGGAGGTCGAGTAGAGTTCCACATCAACCTGATAGGTATGTTGGACTAATTGAGGGAGATGTTAGTCTCGATGTATTACTTTTGGAAAGTGATGAGCCTACCACTTATAAAGCTGTAATCTCTAGTCCCGACTCCGCAAAATGGCAAGAGGCCATGAAATCCGAGATGGATTCTATGTTTCAAAATCAAGTATGGGACTTGGTTGACTTGACTGAAGATATGAGACCTCTTCAGTGCAAGTGGATCTTCAAAGTGAAGAATGACATAGAAGGACATGATGATGTCTACAAAGCTAGGCTAGTGGCTAAAGGGTTTACCCAAGTTCAAGGTCTTCATTATGATGAAACCTTTGCTCCAGTTGCTATGCTTAGATCCATTAGGATTATGTTAGCGATCGCCGCATTTCATGATTATGAAGTGTGGCAAATCGATGTTAAAACCGCCTTTTTAAATGGGTATTTAAAGGAGGATGTGTATATGATACAACCTGAAGGTTTTGTGGATCCTAAAAATCCTAGCAAGGTATGCAAACTTAAGAGATCCATTTATGGTCTTAAGCAAGCATACAGGAGTTGGAATCATCGTTTCAATGAAGTTATAAAAGAAAATGGTTTCGCTCGAAGTGCCGAGGAACCATGTTTATATACTAAATTCAGTGGGAGCAAGGTTGTGTTCCTAATACTGTATGTGGATGACATACTACTTATTGGAAATGACGTTCCTATGCTATCCTCTGTGAAAGGATGGTTGGGAAGTCATTTTCAAATGAAGGATTTAGGAAATGCACAACGCATACTAGGTATCCGGATCTATAGAGATAGATCCAAAAGGATATTGGCACTAAGTCAAGAATCTTATATTGATAAGGTTCTTCGACGTTTCAGCATGGGGAATTCTAAGAGAGGATTTCTTCCAATGGGAAGTGGGATTATCTTGAAGAAATCTAAATCTCCCACGGAGCCCAAAGATGTTGAATGCATGAAAGAGATTCTTTATGCTTCCGCAGTTGGATCTATCATGTATGCCATGGTATGCACTCGTCCAGATGTCTCGCATGCTTTGAGCATGACTAGTAGATATCAAGCTAATCCAGGTGAGAGTCACTGGATTGTTGTAAAGAACATCCTTAGGTACTTAAGAAGAACTAAGGATTCATTTTTGGTGTTTGGAGGGGAAGATGAGCTACGTGTAAAGGGTTACACGGATGCAAGCTTCCAAACGGATAGAGAAGATATGAAATCCCAGGCTGGATACGTCTTTATCCTGAATGGTGGAGCCGTCAGTTGGAAGAGCTTTAAAGAGCCGGTAGTTGCGGATTCTACAACGAAAGCAGAGTACATAGCAGCATGTGAACCTGCAAAAGAGGCAGTATGGATTAGGCAGTTTCTTAAGGGACTAAGAGTAGTGCCCGATTTCCTAACCGCTGGACGACAACGGAATTCGAATACTATCCTCTCTGCAAATCTATGAAACTCCATCATCTTATGTTTGCAGATGACCTGTTATTATTTTGCAAGGGTGATTTGCCATCTATCATGATTATTCTTAGAACTTTTGCTACTTTTTCTCAAGCCTCTGGGTTACATATGAGCAAAAATAAGACTAATGTCTATTTTAATGGAGTATCACAGGGGATCAAACAGGATGTGATGCAAGTTTCAGGATGTGTAGAAGGCTCTTTACCATTCAAATATCTAGGTGTCCCTATCAAACCAGCTAAACTTTCTCTAAAAGACTGTCAACCCATCATTGATAAGCTTCTTAACAGGATAAGGGGGTTAGGGACTCGAAAATTGTCTTATGCTGGCAGATTGGTGCTGGTTAAGTCAGTTCTGAAGACCTTACATTCATACTGGGCATCTATATTCCTGCTGCCTAAAGCTATTATTCAAAAGATAGAGTCAATCTGTCGAAATTACTTGTGGGATGGAACTACTGAATACATCAGATCACCCCCTGTGGCATGGAGCAAGTTGTGTACTACCCAGAGGGAAGGGGGATTGGGGATGAGAAATGAAGGCATCTGGAACAAGGCTGCCATTGGTAAGCTTGTTTGGTGGGTATACTGCCATCCCACAAAGCTCTGGGTCCAATGGATCCAGACTAATTATCTCAAGGGAGACAACTGGATGGATTACCAACCACCAAAAGATTCAAGTTGGACTTGGTCCAAAATTTGTAAAGTAAAGGAGGTCTTCAGGAATGACTATCTGAGCCAAGAATGGCTGAGTATACCAGGCAAACAATACTCTATACAAAAAGGATATGCAAAACTGGCTCCATCTTACCAACAGGTGCTTTGGCACTCTTATGTTTGGAACAAATGGACTAAACCAAAACATGCTTTCATCTCATGGATGCATTATCATACAGGGTTACTCACCAGGGATAAGCTGCTACAATGGGGCATGGTTACAGAATCCTCTTGCTGCATTTGTGATCAAGCCACAGAAACTGTCCCCCATCTGTTCTTTCGATGTCCCTATACCAGGAAAATTATGGATCAGCTCTCTCAATGGACAGGCATCCAGTTCCCTATTGAAAATTACACTGATTGGAGGCAAACAAAGAGATTCTCGAGGCTCAAAGGGGGGATTATAGATAGCATTCTCAATGCTTCTATTTACTATGTATGGAATCAACGAAATCACAGCAGATTGGAAGGAGTACTAGATACTCCCCAGAGATGTGCTAAACGCATCAAACAAGACATCATTTTTAGCATAGATCAGAAATTAAAGGGAGACCTTACCAGGAAAGATAGAAGATGGATTGAGCAGCTCAGGCGAAAATGACGAAGTTGAATTTGGCAGATTGTTCTCTGATTTTGTTGATCTGAGTTTGTTGTTGCGTTATTTGTGTTTTATTGTGTTGTAAGTCCCTCGAGGACAATAACTATGATGTGGTGGTCCTTATTTGATTCTAATATATCTTTTTACATTTTCCCAAAAAAAAAAGAGTAGTGCCCGAGACCGAGGATCCTATCACCCTTTATTGTGATAACAGTGGTGCTGTCTTTCAAGCTAAGGAGCCGAAGTCTAGTAGTAGATCGAAACATGTACTCGGAAAATATCATGTGATAAGAGATTTTCTAGAAAGAAAGGAAATTGTGATATGCAAGGTTGGGACATAAGAAAATGTTGTTGATCCCTTAACCAAAGCATTATCACAAGCTAAGCATGATTCCCATGTTTTGTCTATGGGTCTAAGGCGTATGCCAAACATGTATTAGATTATTTGATGTGAAATAAAAGTTTTATTGTTCATATATGATAATCGCGTTTATTGTTTATAAGTTTTATGTTTTACATTAAAACTTAATATATATATATATACTTTGTCAAATCCAGATGGGTTGTAGAGACAATTTGAACCTCATTAAGTGAACCGGATAGACTTAGTATAGCCCCTAGTCGCTTGTATGAGGTGACGTCTCGAAGCGACTACAGTGTGAGGCGATTGATGGAAAGTTCAAATGCCATAGAGTCATAAGGGATGACTGGTCGATCACATAGGCAGACTGCAAGAGGCACTTTGTCGGGCAATTTGTGACCGCTTATAGAATTCTGGAAATTTTATATTAGCCAGGTCGTGGCGAGAGCTACTATATGTATTCTTGCTAGTCAATTTTTTAACTTGAGACTGTTCGCCCAAGGTGGCATAGTTTTCAGAATGACTTTGATTTTTGCTCTACGATCAACCGTTAAAGGGGGTCAAATGGGCTTCTTTTGGGTCATGATGGACTGTGTTAGTCGAAGGGAACAGTAGTCTAGGAATTGTCCAACCCCTTGTCAGTGTTATCTTAAATCTCAGGGCCACTCGAGGAGAAGTTAACTGCAAATGCGTGGCCACGCTCGGAAGGTATCTATAGTAGATAATTCCGGTTAAATCAGTTAATCTCCAGATCGAGAAAACCACTCAAAATATGATCAAATGCAAGTACGACCTGCAAGACACCTTGCATTGAGTGGGAGATGATGTAATAGGACAAGAGAATTGGTGACGCACACTTGTCGAGGACAAGTGGAGATTGTTGGGAAATGTGTCCTCAACAATATATAGTGCGATCACGTCAGTGAATTTATTAATCATTGATAAATCTACAATAAGAATACTCATGGTATGATTCTTTTCATACAGTCGACTGATCAACATTAATCGGTAATGATTGGCTTGTTAAAGTTTGACATTACTGTCGTATGACGGTGGTGATCAGTCGATCCCTTTAGGTCACACCTTTAGGACAGCTCTATTAATAAAAATGATATGAGTGTATATTGATACAGGTTATATCGACCCTAGTTTATATTTCGTGTATGGAGTACATTTATAATACGATTATAAATTATAACATTTTAGTGAATGAATTGTCATTACTAAAATTAATATGTTTATGAAACATTATTTAAGAATGAATATATTTATATTAGAAATGTTTTAATATAATTAAGATAATAATCGGATTATTATTTTATAAGAATTAAAGTTTAATCAGTTAAACTTGTAAAATGTATGAATGTTCATCTTTTATAATTGATAAAAAATGGACCCTAGTATTTGTGTTTGGACCGTGTGATGTTTGGTCACACTACACATTATACTTTTGTGTTTTGTTAACATTTTATAAGATAAAATAAAATAAAACAAAATACAATTTATGCATGAGATGCCAAGTGGTGGTTTGGTGCCCATGCATAGGGCACCCTAACCAAACCCGACCACATTATAGAGAAGAGAAAAAGATAGTTTTTCTCTTACATTTTTTCATTCTTTGATGCATGCAAAATTTAGAGAGATTATTAGAGAAAATAACTTCTCATTTTCTCTCTTTATTTTCGGCCGTGTACTCCTTCCATAAGAACAATCAATATTGTTTTATTTTAGATTATTATAAAATAATAATAAACTAGCTAGGTTGTTTGTGTGGGGTGATGCGTGTCTATTTTATGATGTTTTACATCTATTTTAACACGCATTTTGTCGTTCATTTACTATGTTTTAGCCTTTATTTCCCAACAATTGTCTACTTTCGTATTTTTATGCTCTTTTGCAGAATTATGCGGAAAAGAGGCGATTTTACACCAAATTTCTACCCTCGGGATTTTTGCATAACCAAGGATCGAGGACAAGTCAACTCAAAGCGCGAACCAAGACCAAAAGATCAAACTAAGACGAAATCAAGGCGGATACAGAGGAAAACCGGTCGACCGACCGACTACTCTGGTCGGTCGACCAGAAGACCTGCTATCTAAAGATCAGAAATCCACCAAAGCCCGACGTTCGGTCGACCGACCGCATCACCTGGTCGGTCGACCAGCGCGCAGATCCAGAATTCTCCGCAAGCCCATTTGCGTGATTAGGTCAAGGGAATACTATTGTTTTGGTCGCCTACTTAAGCAAATCGTGTTAAGGAGTTTATTATCAAGTAAATTACCTAGTTTTACAGCAACAGCTTAATCTTTTACTTCATCAAATTCTTAGTTTAGTTTTCAATTCTCACAACACTGTTTCTTTAGTTTTATTCATTAATCTTTCTACGGAATTCAATAAAGCTTTTTCTTTTCTGCCCTAATCCATATTACGGTAACCCTCTTGTTTTCAGATTATTCATTATCGTTTCATAGGATTGCTAGTTTTCGGTTTAGGTTAGAATCCCAAAGCCTTTGTTGTTTATCGCATGTTTAGATTATTATTCACCATGAATTCCATGTTTATTATTGTTTTCCTTGTTATTTCCGTATCCATGCGTAGCTAGTTGCATTTGTTAGGATGTAGGGAGTAAATATGCGTAGATGGTGTACTACTCGATTCTGCCTGTAGCAGACTTTGGTCGGTCAACCAGCTTAACTGGTCGGTCGACTGAAGTGGTTGGCCGGTCGACCATCCTGCGTACGTTTCCAGTTCTGTTTTATTTCGTCAACTATAATAACCTATAATGAGACTGAAAGGAGACTTATAGGATGTTAGTAATGACTTACCCAAGATTGAAAGATACGGGAAGGGCATTGGTTAACGTTTTAAGACGGCTAGGTTACTTAAGACTGAAAGGTATGTGACCTAGAAATTAGGAATCACCCTTATTGTTGACACCCAATAATTGTGAGACCTAGGAACTAATAGCATAGGCCGAAAGGAGCTATTAGGTACCATAGACCGAAAGGATATGTTACACCCCTTACGCGACTGCAATACATGTTGACTTAGGATTTACACCATCGTGGCTATTTACTACCCGAACATCCTAGCATCCTTTTTACTATAAGTTTTATCTCATTCTTATTTACTTGTTTTATTTTTACCTTTATTTCTAGACTTAGTGACAACCAATCTAAACCCCCAATTTATTACCCTAAAAACATTGACCTTAAACAATAAACATTCCCCACCTCCTTGTGGTTCGACCCTTGAATTACGCTATCTAGTCTTAAGCCGAGGTTTTATAAATCTTATCTTTGGCACCCCTCAACGACGGGTGTCAAATTTTGGCGCCGTTGCCGGGGAGGTGACGCCAGTGTTTATTGTTTTTTGTTTTTGTGTTTAAGGAACTTTGTTCCTTAAACCTTTCTCACTTTCTTCTTGTAGTTTCCATCTTATAGCGCAGGTCAGTTCAAGGAGAACTCCTACCACTAGACCTCGAGCGGAGGAGTCTTAGAGCAAGAAAGAAGCTTGCCTTGCAGAATAAAGAAGGAGGTTCCCCATCTTCCTTATTCCAAGAGGATATTTTCGATCAACCATCATCACAACAAAACCACTCACCTACACCAAATCAACCACAATCACAACCAAACTCACCTCATAATCCACCTACACCCAAAACACCCATAACCACATACTTCCAAAACCTAGAAGAAGAGGAAGAAAAGATGGCCGAAGAAGCAAGCATTGCAAGTCATTCCATGCCGCAGGCAAAAGACCTCTATAAGGGGTTCACTCTACCTGCGGGCATGGGGAGACCATTCGAGGCTAAGACATCCTACATCTCCATGGTATAAAAGAATCAATTTGGGGGCGCGGCCAATGAGAATGAAGCTAAGCATATAGAAATCTTCACAGATTATATATGCTTTATTGCACCTCCAGATGAAGTAACCTAAGACCAAATCAAGGAGACGATGTTCATATTTTCCCTCCGAGACTCGGCTACGGAGTGGTACCGTGACTTCGACCGCACTGCTGCGGGAGTGACAGATTGGAACACATTGGCCTTGGCTTTTTATCGGAAATACTATTCCGCAGCCAAGACCAATGCCTTGAGAGGGCAGATAACAAGTTTCAAAAAAGAAGCTACTGAAGACTTTAGTGAGGCTTGGGACAGGTTCAAGAGACTTGTTCGATCCATACCCCATCATGGATTTGAACAATGGTTTCTTTGCAACCAGTTTTATAATGGCCTTTATGATGACAACCGAGCTTACCTTGATGCTGCAGCTAATGGGAGGTTCCAAGATAATTCTGGGGAGACCAAGGGTCTCAAAATCATTGAGCATGTCGCGACACATAGAGCTGAACACGGGACCTCCGGTGGAAATCAAAGGAAGGCTGAGTCTAATGTCGCATCTATTGAGGCCTTAATTGCCAAGTTAGATAAGCTTGAGATGAGTGGTGCTAAGTTTGAGGTAGGGAGTGGAAGTAAGGGTGGCATGTACCAAGTCAATGCAGTTTCCGATGGTCCCTTTATTTGTGAGCGATGTGGGGGAGAGGGGTATGTTTCAAAATTCTGTACCTCATCAAATGAGACATGCGCGGCCTTTCAACACTACCGCGGAAACAACTTCTATGACCCAAATAGCAACAATATCCACCCCCACATGAGATGGACAAGCCAAAATGTCCTCAACCCACAACACCAACAACCACAACAAAACTCAACTTATATCCCTCCGCATAAGCAAAACTATCAAAAACCACCTTTCGTACCTCAACCACCTTCTAACCCACCACCCAATACGGATGCTCTAATCCAAAACCTAATCGGGTTAGTTCAGAAGGATTCACAGGCACGAGAGGCGGGCATGAAGATGTTAGAGTGCCAAATTGCTCTAATTGCGAGCAAGAACGATATTAGGGCTCTGGGTCAACTTCCGACCGAAACGGACCAAAAGAAGGAGACTGTTAATATCGTATCACTGCGGAGCGGGGTAAATATTGGAGGTGAGAAAGCTGGTGGAAAAGAAAGGGAGAAAAGGCAGAACCCGAGTACTAGTAGTCCTGGTCGACCGACCACTAATGCCAGTCGGTCGACCACAGAGCAGTTTCCAGTAGCATCTGGTGAACAAGAGGTTGGTCGACCGACCGAGGATGAGGGTCGACCGACCAAAGATGCTGAACAGACGGAATCCTTTAGGCCTGAAATGACTGACAACCTAAGGGACTTCCTATTCAGGGGTGACAAGACCCCCAAATTTTTAAGGAGAGCTGCACATGCTGAAAGTTCCGCTCCTCCTTATCCGGAGCGACTCCTACCAACTAAGAAACAGGTATCCTTTGATAAATTTAAAGACGTTATTCGTTCATTAAATGTACAAGTAACGTTTTTAGAATTAGTTCAACAAGTTCCTTCATAGTTAAAGTTCATGAGACAGCTTCTAACTCAAAAGCGGTCTCTAGATAAGGTAGAGTCAGTAGCACTTACCGAAGAGTCCTCCAGTTTTCTGTCCCATGTTATTGCCCCTCATAAGTTAGAGGACCCTGGGAGATTTTCTGTACCTTGCAACATAGGGACCTTTCCAGTAAAGAAGGCCTTATGTGACGTAGGGGCTAGCAGCAGTGTTATGCCTTTAAGTGTGGCCTTGAAACTAGGGATGACTACCTTTGCCATGACTAGCATGACAGTCCAAATGGTCGACCGTACATCTATGGAACCCATAGGGGTGTTGGAAAACATCCCTGTGCGCATTGACAGGTTCTTCTTCCCAGTTGACTTTGTTGTTTTGGACATCCCTGAGGATGCCCATATACCTATCATCTTAGGGAGACCATTCTTACACACTGCGGGAGCCATAATCGACGTAGGTAGTGGGAGCTTAACTTTTAAGGTAGGGAAACATTTTATCATCTTCGGTCTATCGTATAGGAAGAAAGATGCTATGACCTCTATCACATGTAATGCTATTACTTCCCGAAAAGAAGTATGAGGTTATCACCACTTCTCCTATTTTGATACCTACACCTATACCTGTTTTTACACCTCCGTCCCAGATTGGGAGCAATATGGAGGATGCTTCTATTTTACCTAATGTAGGAATTGGTTTGGGGAAGCCCATGGTGAAGGAAGTCATTGTGCAAAGAGGTGGACTTGGGATTCTAAGCTATAAAGAGGATGAAGACCCGGACGTGGTCGATGAGGAGGACAAGAGAAGAAGAGAAGAGGAGAAAGAGAGGAGTCCGTCGCATATGCTTTGCGACGGAAAGGAGACGTGTTTGGCCATTCATACAAACACGGTGAAGACTACATTATAGCCAAAAGCCGTGGTCCGAGATTCTCTGCATCTTTCGCGGATGAAATTTTCAAAATTTTATGTTTAAGACAATTTTTATTTTCTGTTTTGTTAAGACTATTTAGTTTTTGCTTGCTTTAAGTTTTAGAACAATTTTCGTTTTTGTTGCGTAGTTGAGACACTTAGACTTGGTTCTGGATTTTTTGCGCATGTTTTGGGCGCATATATAATGTCTTTCAGGTTTGGGGAAGATTAACTTGGTTGGTACAAGTTAATTTCGAAGAAAAGGAGGCCACTGTACAGGAAATCTATTCGACCGACCAGCACCATCAGTCGGTCGACCAGATTCCTGCAGATCAGAAGAAACTGTAAGTCTGTAGTTTGGTCGGTCGACCAGAGAGGACGGTCGGTCGACCATTTCACCTGTGCAGACTGTCCGTGACCTTCTTGGGAAGCGTGCAAACGTCATAAGGGAGTTCCTTTCCCTTTCCTTTCCTTTATGCTTCCACCTTTTCTTCTCCTATTCAAACCTTCAATACATTATACATCACCCAAAACGCATCTAATCCCCGAAAAAGGTCTTTCTTTGTTTGACTTTTTCAGGTACTTGGAGTGGCACTGTTGGCCACCGAAACCTCCTAGTTCATGCTGGTTTGGAGAGGTTTCTCATGCGCTTAAAAATCAAGTGAGTTCTTTCCATTTTCCCTTGGTTTTACTTTCTTGCATTTTCCCCTTAATTTTCTGAAACCTTTACTTAGGCTAATGCACAATGGGGACATTGTGCGGGTTGGTTTGGGGAATGATTTCGTGTCACATGCATTGTTCCATTGCATTTATGTCACACGTTTATCGCATTTCTGTATTGCATCGTTCTTTTCTTTATTTTCCTTGCATATACAAAATCCAAAAAAATAGAAAAATTTTAAAATTTCCAAAAAAATGCACATTTATTTTAGCATATAGGTCGAGTCAGAACGAGAGTATTTCAATGATGATCTTTGCTATCTTACATGTTTATGCCTTTGCCTTGCCTTGTCAACTTGTTTTAGTATGAAAGTCTTTTGCATTTCTACGAGTTTTTTTGTCAACTTGTTTCCTTGAGACTTGACTTGTACCTTGACAATCTACTATTTTTTTTTTTTGGTAAAATGTGAGTAGTATTAAAATTATAGGATAATTACAAGAGAGGTTTAGGGTTCGAGACCCCTTACAAGCACATTAAAAGACATCATCTCAAAAACAACTTAAGACTAGTTATGTAGCCAGTCAATATCTTCTTGGTGAATATCCACTCGAGCCTTGCATTTCACCCGCCTTTTAACCTCTTGAATAATCTTGTCCAACACTTTCTCAGGTCTCAGGAGACACCCATCCAGTCTGGCACAGTTTCTTTGAGTCCAGATATGATAATGATATGCATTCATCAGTGCCACTCTGATCTTCCAAACCCCATCTTTTCTCTGAATCTCACTCAAACTCTGTATAGAAGGAAAGGACCCTCCATACCAGTGCTGCAACAGTCTTTGGATCAAGACTGAATAAGGGCAGCTGATGAAAATATGGTCAATAGTTTCAGAATGGGATTGACACAGAAAACACAGGTCATCAGATACACATCCTATTCTGAACAGCTTGCTTTTCACATTCATACCCCCTTGCATTCGTAGCCAGGTCACAATAGCATGCTTTGGTATGTTCCAGTGATTCCAAATAACATTGCTCCATTTCTGGGTAGGTTTTGTAGGTTGTAGCCACTGATACCCTTCCTTGATTGTGTAACCCTTCCCATTGCTTATCCATTCATCATTAACATAGCCAGATTTGAGTTGCTCCTTAACCTTACATATACTTTTCCAGACCCATGTTGCATCAGATGGACAGGTATAGTCATGCCAGTTTTGCTGTTTGAGATAAATAGCATTTATCCATTTGATCCAGAGACGATCTGCCTTACAGTAAAGCCAGTTAACTAGCTTACCTACTGCTGCTATATTCCACAGAGCTGCATTTTTTATACCCAAGCCTCCTTCTGCCTTGACTGAGGTGACTGTGTCCCATGCTACTAGAGGGACTCTATGGTATTCTGATGAGCCATCCCAAAGAAAGTTCCTGCAAATGGCCATAATCCTGTTGATTACTCCTTTAGGTAAGACAAAGAGTTGAGCCCAGTAGTTGTATAGTGTGTTCAGCACTGCATTAATCAGAGTGATCCTCCCTGCATAAGAAAGTCTTTTGGCCCCCAGACTTCTAATTCTGCTAACCATCTTTTCAGTAATGGCTGCACACTCTACTTTGGTCAATTTGCTAGGCTTTATGGGCATCCCTAGATATTTGAAAGGGAAAGCACCTTCCTGAAACCCTGTGACCTGCTTGATTCCTGCCTTGGTGTCATCATCCACTCCATTGAAATAGATTTCAGATTTGGTATTGTTCATTGTCAGACCTGTAGCCTTAGAGAAAGAAGAGAAAGCCCTCATCAAAAGCCAAATTGAAGGAGGGTTTCCTTTGCAAAACATAAGGAGATCATCCGCAAACATAAGATGGGTAAGCTTCAGTTCTTTGCACAAAGGATGGAACTGAAAAGGCCATTTAGAAGTAGCATAATTGATCAATCTTGAGAGGTAATCCATACACAAGGTAAAGATTAGAGGTGAAATAGGGTCTCCTTGCCTTAAGCCTCTTTTACCCTTAAATTATCCAAAAGAAGTCCCATTCAGAGTGAGGGTAAAAGAAGGTGTGGATATACATTGCATAAGCCACTGGATAAACTTCAGAGGGAAATTCAAACCCTGTAGAAGTTGTTCTATAAAGGACCATTCAACAGTATCATAAGCTTTTTTCAGGTCAATCTTGAAGAGGCATCTGGGAGAAACTGATTTCCTCTCATATAAATGAATGATATCCTGGCAAATGAGTATATTCTCCATTATGGACCTGCCCTTTATAAATGCACCCTGATTCTCCTGGACTAAATCAGGAAGTATAAGAGATAACCTGTTGTATAGGAGTTTAGCTATAACCTTATAAATCAAGTTACAACAGGCAATAGGCCTATACTGGCTAACTGATATAGGTCTGTCACATTTGGGAATTAAAGCAATATTTGTGGCATTTATTTGAGTAAGTAATTGACCATATTGAAAGAAATCCATGACAGCATGACATAAATCATCTCCCACTACTTCCCAAGCATCTTTGAAGAAACCACTCGTAAAGCCATCAGGTCCAGGGGCCTTATCAATAGGAATACTGAAGACCACCTCTTTTATCTCAGCCTTGGTAACCATAGTGGTGAGAGTATTACAATGTTCAGGAGTACAAAACTTTCCTGTCAATAGAACCTCTCCCTTCACTTCTTCAGTACTTCCTTGTCTGCCCAGTAAATTCACATAAAAGTCCAAAAAAGCATCCTGAATGGTGTTAGTATCAGTGCAGACCAAACCTTCTATATTTTCAATTTGAGTGACTCTATTCCTGGTGCATCTGGCCTTAATAGTCTTATGGAAAAAGGCAGTATTACTGTCTCCATCTTCAGTCCATTTCTCCTTAGCTTTCTGTTGCAAAAAACTGGTCCTGGCTACAGACCAGTGTCTTACATCCTTCAATGCCTCAACTTCCTGACTGACTAATACTGGGTTTGAAGGGTCCTGTTGAAGCTGCAACTGTAATTGTTCCAGAGTGTAACTAGCCTTGTCAGCATTTACCTCCACATTATCAAATCTCTCCCTATTCAACTGTTTTAACAGAGGCTTCAAAGCCTTCAGTTTTTTCACAATCTTAAACATAGGGGTTCCTTCCACAGACATCTGCCACCCTGCCTTGACAGTAGAGATAAATTCAGTGGCATTACTCCACATGTTATAGTACTTGAAACCAATGTTCCTCCTCCCATCCAACTTAATATTCCTAACCACACAAGGACAATGGTCCAAGAGACCTTCAGGATGGAAATGCGCATTCATGTCTGATAAACATGCTGACCAATGAGCATTAGTCAAAAACCTGTCTAACCTACTATACTTCCTGCAAGTCTCATCTTGTTTATTGTTCCATGTATAAAAGGCCCCAGTTGCTTTAATATCACTTAGACCACAGTTCTGAAGACAGTCAATAAAAGTTTCCATGTCCTCCAATTTAGTGTTACCTCGAATTCTTTCCTCTGGAGTGATGACTGTGTTGAAATCCCCAGCCACAGCCCAGGGTAAAGTACAGGAGGCTGCAATTTGAATTAAGCTCTCCCATAAACTTACACATTTATCTCCTTCATTAAAAGCATACACCATCGTAACAAGAAACATGATCTTAGTAATCCTACAAGTCACTTGAGCATGAATGAATTGAGGGTCATAGCTAATGATAGCAACATCAAAGTGGCAAGGTTTCCAGAGAAGCCAAACTCTACCCCCTTTATGAGTGCTGCTATTAGTAGTCACACACCATCCATCAAACATTCTTTGAGAAATATTACTCACATTACCACCATTTATTTTAGTTTCCAACAAGCCAAAAAGACTGACTTCTTTATTCTGTATAAAACTCTTAACTAAATTTTGTTTATTTACATGGTTAAGGCCTCTAACATTCCAAAAACCGATATTATTCATGGGGATTAGGATTTAGAGGGTTACCATTATCATTACCATCATCTTCAATACTGATCACTTCATTCTGGTGTACCTTTTCTGGCATTCCTGCTGGAATAGAGGTCATAGCAGGTATCTGTCCTGGGGGAGGAACTTCACTTGCCCTAGGCCTATTCATATTAGAACCAACTAACTCTGGGAACTCCTTATCAGAGAGGATTTTTTGAGGTTTTGGAATTGGCTTCCAGACTTTCTTTCTCACCAGGTTGGAAGGAACTCTCCTACAATTAACAGCTTCATGACCCAGGCCCTTACACTTCTCACATTGAAGGGGTTTCCATTCATACTCCAGTTTTATCTCAATTTTCTGCCCATGTTCATCCTTAAATTTGACCATGTTAGGGAATTCCTGTCCTACCTTCAATTCTATCAGAGTTCTAGCAAAACCAAGTCTAGTTTTAGTTTCGGTAGCATGATCTGATTTGATATACTTACCCACCATATTAGCAATGATAGGCAAACACTTTCCCCAAAACTTGAGAGGGAGACCATGAAAACGTATCCAAGCAGGAACAGCTTTCACCTCATCCTTCAATAAATCAATATTCTCCTGCCAAGCCTTCACAATTAGTGGTTTGTTGTCAAACATATGGTATCCAGCATTCAACACTAACTCTTTTGCTTGTTTCTCCTTAAAACGTACCATAAAGATACCATTAGGGAGAAATGAAACCTTATTAATCCCATGCTTACCCCATACACGTTGGACATATCCTTGTAATATCTCCCAAGGAGGGTTTGCTCCAACTACAAAACAATACACAGCATTACTCCAGTAATCAATTTCCTCCTTTGTATCCTCTGCCGTGAACTGAAACAGATCTTCCTCTGGTTCACTCGCAATAGGGCCTTCATCATGGTGTATATCCAGACTTCTTTTCTTCCTTCTATTAGTGACTAGTGTAAAGTTTGCGTCTGGATTTTCCTCATCATCAAAGGATAACCCTGGAATCGGGTTAACCTCATGCATAGACTTTGTACGTAGGACATCCTCTTCCTCTGGCCCTCTTGGTTTAACAGTACCACTACTACTACTAGATTGTTGTTTGTTATGTGTGTGAATAGATTTAGGAGATGTTGATCGATGTCGAGCCATTAGAGAAGATCAAGTTTTTCCAAGGAGGAAGACGATCTTAGAGAATCGCCCTCATGCAGCCTTTTCCTTAGGGTTTGAGTTCCTAGGTCTCACAATTATTCTTGTTTATTCTGTAGTTCCTTGACAATCTACTATACATTCTAAGTTTTAGAGCTTATTTCCTGGTTTCATTCTTAAACCAGTTGTCTAGGATGTGAGTAGTACTCCCCTTGGAACATGTTACATCAATATGCATAAACATGAACATGAATTGCTATATCTTGTCTACTATCTCGTTTTGTGAAGTCTTGATACGTTCATTTGGGATCCTTTTTCTCTTATTTACCAGTAAGCCTTACATAGCCAAAATTGCCTTTCTATCCCCCAAAACTACATCCTATACTTAGCCTACCCGTCCAATCTAGTTTGTGGTCATTGTAATATTTGTTTGAGGCATCTTGGCTTATGTACCATCTTGAGCAAAAAGAGGAAAGAAAGAAAGAAAAGAAAAAGAAAAAGAACAGAAAAAGTAAGAAAAAGAAAGAAAGAAAAAACGAAAAGATCAAAACTGTAACCCCCCAAGAGTATGAGAGGAATGTTGTCCCACATCGGTAGAATGTGAGGCTTGTGATATGTTTATAATAACTTCCACCCACCACTTAGTAACAAGACCTTGTGCTTTTGGGCTTAAGTGAGGACAAATAATGGGCCCAAAGGCATACCTCTCATTCTATTGGGGGTGTGTTACGACCGTGGTGGGTCGGGTTGTTACAAATGGTATCAGAGCGACCCTGCGACCGTGTGGTGAGCCTGTGGTCGGGAGTACCCGGATCACACACCTAGCGGGGGAGGATTCTGGCCCTGGTTGTGGTCAAGGTTGAGGCACAACGAGGACGTTGTGTTCTTTAAGTGGGGGAGTTTGTAACCCCCCAAGAGTATGAGAGGAATGTTGTCCCACATCGGTAGAATGTGAGGCTTGTGATATGTTTATAATAACTTCCACCCACCACTTAGTAACAAGGCCTTGTGCTTTTGGGCTTAAGTGAGGACAAATAATGGGCCCAAAGGCATACCTCCCATTCTATTGGGGGTGTGTTACGACCGTGGTGGGTCGGGTTGTTACAAAAACGTACAGGAAAGTCAGTCGACCGACCGCACCCATTGGTCGGTCGACCAACTGACAGGATCAGAGTTCCAAATTATTAAAATTACTTTTATAAAAATACGAGATGTTACATATAATGAGACTGAAAGGAGACTTATAGGATGTTAGTAATGACTTACCCAAGATTGAAAGATACGGGAAGGGCATTGGTTAACGTTTTAAGACGGCTAGGTTACTTAAGACTGAAAGGTATGTGACCTCGAAATTAGGAATCACCCTTATTGTTGACACCCAATACTTGTGAGACCTAGGAACTAATAGCATAGGCCGAAAGGAGCTATTAGGTACCATAGACCGAAAGGATATGTTACACCCCTTACGCGACTGCAATACATGTTGACTTAGGATTTACACCATCGTAGCTATTTACTACCCGAACATCCTAGCATCCTTTTTACTATAAGTTTTGTCTCATTCTTATTTACTTGTTTTATTTTTACCTTTATTTCTAGACTTAGTGACAACCAATCTAAACCCCCAATTTGTTACCCTAAAAACATTGACCTTAAATAATAAACATTCCCCACCTCCTTGTGGTTCGACCCTTGACTTACGCTATCTAGTCTTAAGCCGAGGTTTTATAAATCTTATCTTTGGCACCCCTCAACGACGGGTGTCATGAGGATTCTAGGAAAATCAAACACAATATTATTAAAGTGGGTCTTGGTGTTAACTCATTGGAGGTCTTCTAATTTGGGGACTAAGGAGGATCATACCTTGATATTGAGCTCAAGAACAATCAAAGAAGGTGTCTTTGATTGTGCCCTATTTTAGCCGAAATCAATAATGGAAGGATTTTTTTTCTTCTTCTCTTGTATCTCGGCTATTTTGTTATGCATGCAATAAGATCTTAAGTTTATGAGATAAATATTAGTATGACTAAATTAATTTGAGTTTAAGAAACCCAACACATGCATGCTATTTCGTAACTCAATTCATAATCAACTGATAATAATGCATATGCCAGACTGATGAAAGTAATATTTCAATATGCCATAACTCACATCATAAATCATCCAATGGAACCCACACAGAATAACAACCAAGAAGACAGATTGAATTATCCTACCTCGTCAAGCAAGCAATCCAGTTACGCGGCTAATATCCTATTAGAATCATTCCTCCACGTAATAAAAACCTACCAGTTATAATATACATAATTACTAATTAATATAATTATGTAAACAAATATAATATATCAAGTAGTAAAATTAATTAATTAATTAGTATGTAACGCATAATGAGACTATATTAATCGTGACTAGTTCAATTACCTAATTAGTTGGTTAATCCAATATCATCACAAATTCATTAATGTCATTAATACTATTTTATTCGTACTATCACATGTTATAAAAAAAATATCCGTCTTCTAAAGGTACTACTAATTCTTTACTACTACCTCCCTTGAACATAAAACTACAGAGATATAATATACTTATTACCAAGTTTATTTATAAAACAAACCGTCTCCACACAAATTATTATATGTATGCAAATTCTAATTAAATAATAGTTGTAATTAATTAAATAACATAACATAATATTTGCATGTTATGTAAACACATACATATAAGAATGAATACGACAACCGTAGGCTTTTAAGCAACGCTAGTCACAACTTTTACACCTGACATCCGCTACTACACACCCCTACACCATCCTGCCCCGCCGTGGTCAGCCACCAGCATCACGGTGGATCCTCTTGCCTGACGCTACCCAGGTTGTCTACCACCTCATCAGCTACTTCAGCCACCACCACAACTGTAAAAACCCTCGCGAAAGCGGAAATATAAACACATAAAAGTACCAAAAATGCAGCGGAATTTAAAACTTTTTAGAAGATAAAACAACATGCGAGAAGTCTTACGCTAAAACGTAAACTGAAACTGAAACCAAGATAGATAAGTAACGGTACTAAGTATCAAACTGAAACATAAAATAAATACATCAGCCGGGGATGGAACATCCCTACTGGCACCAAAACAAATGTAACAAACTACGAGTCCAGCTAAACGACATAAGGTAAGTCATGATGAACGGATCATCGCTCACTAGCTCTCGTGAACCCCTGCTCCAACCAGCATGTACCTACATACATGAAAACATGTACGCCACAATCAGTGGGGAGTGACTAGAGTTCTCCTAGCCACCTTTTGTGACAACACGTAACATATAAAACAATACAGAATACTCCAGCATATAACAACATGTGAAGTATAAACAACTCATCATCTGATCTCTTACTATCATGTGAATACCATGCACGGCTCTCAACTAACTTCATAAACAAATAGGAGGGAGAGCCGGTTTCCCTACTGGTTACCCAGTCGGGGGGTCTTTCAATCCAATTATTTATGAAACTGAACTAAGAGTCATCCAATGCCTTGGATGATTTAACCACAACTCATATAACAACAATAACATACTATGCATATCTGACACTGTACCATCATCAAGGCAAGCAGATATAAAACAGCAAGTACAAAGGTTCAGAGGCGACATCTTAACGCATAACCTAGGTACTAAATAATTCAGCAAGTATAAAGGTTCAGAGGCGACATCTTAACGCATAACCTAAATACCAAGTTCACAATATCAAGCAAGGACTCAGAGGCGAAAACTCAACGCATGGACCGGCTATCACTGAACATTAGACTCAGAGGCGAAAACTCAACGCATGGACTAACATTCAATTCACTATCACAAGTAAGGAACTCAGAGGCGAAAACTCAACGCATGTTCCCCTACCACATTACAAGATACTAGACTCAGAGGCGAAAACTCAACGCATGTTCTAGCACCAAACACCTGCACTCCGGGTAAGGTATGACAACCTGACTGCCCCGTCGTGCAGTTGCTCTACTCGTCAGACTCAGAGGCCAGCTTAAGGCATGTCCTGACGCGATCACACATACATGTCTGGACTCAGAGGCGAAAAATCAAAGCATGTCCCAGACACGACAAACAGACATGTATGGAACTCAGAGGCGAAAACTCAACGCATGTTCCCATACACGACAAACAGTTCACGTATTAAGTTCAGAGGCCAGCTTCAGGCATAACTTAATACGCATCAAAACAATATCATTCAAGTCTATGAACGACTCTATAGTTCTACCTTTAACTTCTAATCAACACTTAATTGACCTTGAGAACTAAGATGAGGGAGAGCCGGTTTCCCTTTCGGTTGCCCGACCGGGGGGTCTCTATCCTTACCCTATTCCCGAACCCAATATAATGTTGCCCATCCTCCGGGGACCTCAAATACATGTCAAAGGTACACAAAACAAGTTTCAAGTAAAACCGATTAACCGTTTGAAAGTTACACACAATTTACAAAAACCTCAAAATAGCCTACAGGGGTCCCCAGCCGGTCGGCAGGCAGCCGGTCGGCCGGCTGGTGACCACCTCAGCCTTTTCTCTCTTTTCTGAAACAATACACGAACTCCCAGCCGGTCGGCAGGCAGCCGGTCGGCCGGCTGGGAACTCAGCCTCCTAAAATTCGAAATCTCGAATCAACAGTAACGCACTCCCAGCCGGCTGGCAGGCGGCCGGTCTGCCGGCTGGGAGACCTATTTCCTATGGTCTCAAAGTCACGCATAAATTACAAAAATCTCAAGAAGCGCTCTCAGCCGGTCGACCGGCGGCCGGTCGGTCGACCGGCGGCCGGTCGGTCGACCGGCGGCCGGTCGGTCGACCGGCTCAGAGAGCCTGACGCCTGAAATCGCATTTTCCAGCCACTTCTAACTTCCATAATTCGACATCAAAACCATAAAATTCCTACAATTGGAGTTTACCCAACATCATGAATCACCCACTACTACTAATTATCAGCAAACAACACCAACAACAATCCTCAAACGATAAATCTCATGTATCCGTCTGAACATGTGAAAAACTTGAAAATAACATATGAGTATGTTTCAACATCAAAGGGCATGAATTTCTCACATAAGAACAATCCTATACATGTTACTAAGTCCATAAATCATCAACTCAAACATAAATCAGAAACCATGACAAGATCAACAACAAAAGTGCTAATATTCACAAATAGGCCGAGTTTCTCATTATCGTCACCTTTAAGCTTATCCGGCTAAAGATCTTCCTCGAGTATGAAGCTATCAACGTCCGGGTTGTCAAGTCCTTCACCTACAACACGGAAAAACCAGTTTAGGAGCGTAAAAACGGAATTATGCAAAACAGGCCGGATTTTCGAAGTGAAGAAATTGAAAAACCGAAGTGACGGATGACTTGGAAATTGCGCGAGGATTCCGAAAATGTACTTACTTTTATGATTTGAAGGATGGATGATGAAGAATTTCACAAAAGAAAGGGAGGTTTTACGGAGGTTTATGGATGAGTTTGTTTTGCAGTAAAATGAAATGTTGAAGATGATTATGTCGACATACCTTATAAGTAGGGTACAATGAAGTGTCCTTTCCGTCTTGCTTAAACGGTTACAGATTTTAGAAACGGTTATTTGAGTCGGGTTTTTAAACAATGCCAAGTTGTATTCGTCTCAAGAACTGGAGGTTCTTAAGACGGATCTTACTTTTAAATTAAAATCTTTCGAAATAAATTATTAAAATATTATTTTATTACATAAAATAATTTAAAACGCTTAAATTAGATTTTACGAAAATACGGGATGTTACAATCACCCCAACTTCAAAAAGTTTCGTCCTCGAAACTCGAACGGATATAAATCTATATACTATACCTCAATCGAATAAGAAGGGATGCGCAGCACGCATCGAAGCCTCAGTCTCCCAAGTCTGCTCCTCAACATCACCGCAACGCCAAAGGATCTTCACTAGCGGCACCACCTTGCTCCTAAGCTTCCTATCCTGACGGTCAAGGATCTTCACTGGACGCTCCTCGAAAGCAAGACTCGGCTCCAAGTTCTCGATCTCTCTAGGCAAAACATGACTCGGGTCACTAATGTATCTGCGGAGCTGGGAAACATGGAAAACGCTATGAACCTTTCCCAAACTAGGAGGCAAGTCCAATCGGTAAGCAGCAGCACCAATCCTCTTCACGATCTCAAAAGGGCCAATATACTTAGGGCTCAACTTGCCCTTAACTCCGAACCTCTTAACACCTTTCATCGGAGAAACTCTCAAGAAGACTCGATCACCCACCTCAAACTCTAAGGGTCTACGGCGAACATCAGCATAGGATTTCTGCCGGTCTTGTGCGGCCTTCATCCTACCTCTGATAAGCTGAACCTGATCGATAGTAACAGCTAACTGGTCCGGTCCTAGGTCACGAACGTCACTAGCCTGGTCCCAACAAATCGGACTACGGCACTTCCTACCACAAAAGCCTCGTACGGAGCCATACCAATGGAAGCATGATAACTGTTGTTGTAAGAAAACTCTACCAACGGCAAACACTGCTCCCAAGAACTCTGAAAATCAAGGGCACAAGCACGGAGCAAATCCTCTAATGTCTGTATAGTCCTCTCGGACTGACCATCGGTCGCGGCATGAAAAGCAGTACTCATCAACAAACGGCTACCCATAGCCTCCTGCAAAGCCTTCCAGAACCTGGAACAAAACCTCGGATCACGATCTGAAACTATCTCCCTCGGGACACCATGATATCGGACTATCTCAGCAATATAAGCCCTGGCTAAACGATCCATATCCCATGTCTCTCTGATCGGCACGAATCTGGCGCACTTAGTTAGACGATCAACGATAACCCAAATCGCATCTTTGCCTCCCACGGTCTTAGGCAAAGCAGTAACAAAATCCATAGATATGCACTCCCACTTCCACTGAGGAACGGGAAGCGGCTGTAGCAAACCACCAGGTCTCCTATGCTCTATCTTGACTTGTTGACAAGTCAAGCACCTACTAACATAATCCAAGATCTCCTTCTTCATACCAGGCCACCAAAACATAAGCCTCAAATCCTTGTGCATCTTCTCTCCTCCTGGATGAACGGAGTACGGTGACAAATGAGCCTCATCAAGAACCTTCTTCCTCAAATCTGGCACATCCGGAACATACATCCTACCACGGAACCTAAGGAAACCATCAGCATCAATCACCAACTCAGGTGCAACACCACTCGAAATCTTAGCCTCGAACTTCTTGAAATCGGCATCTGAAGGCAAACTCTGGCGAATCTCCCAATATAAAGACAGCTCGGCAGTCATAGCAGCTAACCAATCAAAACCACTACCCACCATCTCTAACCTCAGCTTCCGGAACTCGGAACACAACTCATCGGGCAATACTCTCATGGCACTCAACGAGTGAGAAGTCTTGCGGCTAAGCGCATCTGCAACTACATTGGCCTTTCCCTCATGATATAACAACTCAATGTCGTAATCTTTCACCAACTCTAGCCAACGTCTCTGTCTCGTGTTAAGGTCTTTCTGAGTAAAAATGTACTTAAGACTCTTGTGATCTGTGAAAATACGGCAATGGGATCCAATCAGGTAATGACTCCACATCTTCAAAGCATGAACGACTGCGGCCAACTCCAAGTCATGTGTCGGATAGTTCACCTCATGAACTCTCAACTGTCTAGATGAATAGGCTATCACCTTACCACTCTGCATCAGTACGCATCCAAGCCCTAACATCGAAGCATCACAATACACATCAAAATCCACTCCGATCTCTGGCAAAGCTAATACGGGGGCGGAAGTCAATCTGGTCTTCAACTCCTGGAAAGAACTCTCGCACTTATCGGTCCACACAAATTTGGCTTCTTTCTTCAGCAACTGAGTCATCGGGCGAGCTAATCTAGAGAAATCCTCAACGAATCTACGATAATAACCAGCCAAACCCAAAAAGCTACGGATCTCTCCAACATCTTTGGGACTCTCCCAATCAACCACAGCCTCTATCTTCGCGGGATCTACCATCACACCCTCGCTGGATATCACATGTCCTAAAAAGGCAACCTTCGAGAGCCAAAATTCACACTTCGAAAACTTTGCGAACCATTTCTGTCTGCGCAGAATCCCTAGAATCAATCGAAGATGCTCAGCATGTTCCTCATCGGTCTTCGAATATATCAAGATGTCATCGATAAACACCACAACACAAGTGTCAAGATACTCACTGAAGGTACGGTTCATCTGATCCATAAAAATTGCCGGTGCATTAGTCAACCCAAATGGCATAACCACGAACTCAAAATGCCCATATCTGGTACGAAAAGCAGTCTTTGCAATATCAGCCTCTCTCACTGGAATCTGATGATAACCCGATCGAAGATCAATCTTAGAAAACCTCGAAGCACCTCTCAACTGATCAAACAAATCATCTATCCTAGGCAAAGGATATCGATTCTTCACGGTCACTCGGTTCAGCTCTCTATAGCCAATGCACAATCTCATGGAACCATCTTTCTTCTTAACGAACAAAACGGGAGCACCCCACGGAGAAGCACTAGGTCTAATGAAACCCTTCTCGATCATCTCTTCCAATTGCTGCTTCAACTCTTTCAACTCTGGCGGAGCCATACGGTAAGGAGCTTTAGAAATCGGTCCGGTACCTGGAACAAGCTCAATAGTAAACTCCACATCTCTCTCTGGCGGTATCCCTGGCAAGTCATCTGGGAACACATCTGGATACTCACGAACAATGGCTACATCTTCGAGCTTCGGTAGCGATGGTTTAGCAGCTGTAACAACACACAGGAAGGCTTGGCAACCCTTCCTAAGAAGATGAGAAGCTTTCATCGAAGAGATAACACGAACACCCCTTTGAGGGCGAGTTCCCCTATAGGAAACACGAACTCCTGAAGAACTCCTAAAGCAGATTTTCTGGTCGCGACACTCGAAGCGAGCATGGTATCGCGATAACCAATCCATACCGAGGATAATGTCAAACTCCTCGAGAGGAAATCTCAGTAAGTCCGCTGGAAATGTGGCTTGACCAATAATAATAGGAACATCCCTATGGGACGAAGAGCAGGAAAACACGTCTCCAGAAGGTAAGGAAATAGAAGTCTCCTCAACCAATGAAGACTCAAGAGCTAGACGGTCGGCGAACTGAGTCGATATAAATGACAAAGAAGCTCCAGTATCGAATAGAATAAGGCACTCAGCACCAAGAACAGAAAAGATACCGGCAACAATGTCTGGATGAGCCTCTGCCTCAGCCCTAGTCATCACGAAGATCTTCCCCTTCGGCTTTCCTCCTCTGGTCGCTGCAGCAGCAGTGGCAGCCTTGCCAAGAACAGTATCCTTCTCAGGACAATCAAAGGATATATGCCCATATCCATTACAAGTATAACACTTATAGGCATTCTTGAAGCAATCAAACCCTTGATGAAGCGGTTTACCACAACGGCGGCAAACAGTAGAAGCAGTGTCGGTGTGAAATGTGGTCTTAGCAACCGGAGCAGAGAACCTCTCAAAACGCTTCTTCTGAGAAGAAGGCGAAGAAGTAGAAGGAACAAATGGTCTCTTCCCCTGGTACACGGATCTCTGGTGAGGAGTCACACTAGAAGTAGCGGCACGGGTCTCAGCATCTATGGCACGAATAGAACTCTCGGCCCAAATAGCATCATCATACACCTCCACAAAAGAAGTAGAGTCACGACGAACCATACTCTCAATCCTCGGCCCTAGCTTCCCTCGGTAGAAATACACTCTCTCAGCCTCATCACGAACAAATCTCGATGCAAAGTGAGCTAACTGGTTGAACTTGTCAGTAAACTCCTGAACGGTCATCTTGCCTTGCTTCAAATCCATAAATTCTTTCAACCTCTGCGATCTCAACTCCTTGGGGTAGAACCTCGCCTCGAGCCTGTCTTTGAAAGCCTCCCAATCGAACATCGGGTCAAGAATAGCGGTAGGTCCAGTCAACGCCCACCAACGGTCAGCCTCCAATGTTAGGAAGTGAGCGGCTAAACGCACTCTATCCTCCCTAACGACTGAGTACAAGGTGAAGCTCTTTTCCATCTCTCTGAACCACTCTGTGAGGGCTACTGGGTCAGCCTCGCCTCCATAGGTCCTAACATGGCTTCTGGACATCTGAGAGGCAATCCAGGAAAAGCTACCCGGACGATTAGTCTCGCCACCCGGCGGTGGAGGAGGTGGAACATTCTCCGCTTGCTGTCGCTGAGTCTCAAGCAAATGTTGAATTGCTTGCAGCACAATGTTATCAGCAGCTCTGGGTCTCACCATCCTTCAAAAGAGAAAACAAGGATTAGCTTAGCAATTAGCAATCACAAATAGACTACAAAATAAGTCCTTAGATCTACCCATCTCTCATTCATTATTTGTTTATTTGGTCAAGTTAAGGTTGGGGGTCACATGAGTGCGTCGGGAGCAATAATGCTCTGATACCAACTGTAAAACCCCTCGCGAAAGCGGAAATATATACACATAAAAGTACCAAAAATGCAGCGGAATTTAAAACTTTTTAGAAGATAAAACAACATGCGAGAAGTCTTACGCTAAAACGTAAACTGAAACTGAAACCAAGATAGATAAGTAACGGTACTAAGTATCAAACTGAAACATAAAATAAATACATCAGCCGGGGATGGAACATCCCTACTGGCACCAAAACAAATGTAACAAACTACGAGTCCAGCTAAACCACATAAGGTAAGTCATGATGAACGGATCATCGCTCGCTAGCTCTCGTGAACCCCTGCTCCAACCAGCATGTACCTACATACATGAAAACATGTACGCCACAATCAGTGGGGAGTGACTAGAGTTCTCCTAGCCACCTTTTGTGACAACACGTAACATATAAAACAATACAGAATACTCCAGCATATAACAACATGTGAAGTATAAACAACTCATCATCTGATCTCTTACTATCATGCGAATACCATGCACGGCTCTCAACTAACTTCATAAACAAATAGGAGGGAGAGCCGGTTTCCCTACTGGTTACCCAGTCGGGGGGTCTTTCAATCCAATTATTTATGAAACCGAACTAAGAGTCATCCAATGCCTTGGATGATTTAACCACAACTCATATAACAACAATAACATACTATGCATATCTGACACTGTACCATCATCAAGGCAAGCAGATATAAAACAGCAAGTACAAAGGTTCAGAGGCGACATCTTAAAGCATAACCTAGGTACTAAATAATTCAGCAAGTATAAAGGTTCAGAGGCGACATCTTAACGCATAACCTAAATACCAAGTTCACAATATCAAGCAAGGACTCAGAGGCGAAAACTCAACGCATGGACTAACATTCAATTCACTATCACAAGTAAGGAACTCAGAGGCGAAAACTCAACACATGTTCCCCTACCACATTACAAGATACTAGACTCAGAGGCGAAAACTCAACGCATGTTCTAGCACCAAACACCTGCACTCCGGGTAAGGTATGACAACCTGACTGCCCCGTCGTGCAGTTGCTCTACTCGTCAGACTCAGAGGCCAGCTTAAGGCATGTCCTGACGCGATCACACATACATGTCTGGACTCAGAGGCGAAAACTCAACGCATGTCCCAGACACGACAAACAGACATGTATGGAACTCAGAGGCGAAAACTCAACGCATGTTCCCATACACGACAAACAGTTCACGTATTAAGTTCAGAGGCCAGCTTAAGGCATAACTTAATACGCATCAAAACAATATCATTCAAGTCTATGAACTACTCTATAGTTCTACCTTTAACTTCTAATCAACACTTAATTGACCTTGAGAACTAAGATGAGGGAGAGCCGGTTTCCCTTTCGGTTGCCCGACCGGGGGGTCTCTATCCTTACCCTATTCCCGAACCCAATATAATGTTGCCCATCCTCCGGGGACCTCAAATACATGTCAAAGGTACACAAAACAAGTTTCAAGTAAAACCGATTAACCGTTTGAAAGTTACACACAATTTACAAAAACCTCAAAATAGCCTACAGGGGTCCCCAGCCGGTCGGCAGGCAGCCGGTCGGCCGGCTGGTGACCACCTCAGCCTTTTCTCTCTTTTCTGAAACAATACACGAACTCCCAGCCGGTCGGCAGGCAGCCGGTCGGCCGGCTGGGAACTCAGCCTCCTAAAATTCGAAATCTCGAATCAACAGTAACGCACTCCCAGCCGGCTGGCAGGCGGCCGGTCTGCCGGCTGGGAGACCTATTTCCTATGGTCTCAAAGTCACGCATAAATTACAAAAATCTCAAGAAGCGCTCTCAGCCGGTCGACCGGCGGAGCCTGACGCCTGAAATCGCATTTTCCAGCCACTTCTAACTTCCATAATTCGACATCAAAACCATAAAATTCCTACAATTGGAGTTTACCCAACATCATGAATCACCCACTACTACTAATTATCAGCAAACAACACCAACAACAATCCTCAAACGATAAATCTCATGTATCCGTCTGAACATGTGAAAAACTTGAAAATAACATATGAGTATGTTTCAACATCAAAGGGCATGAATTTCTCACATAAGAACAATCCTATACATGTTACTAAGTCCATAAATCATCAACTCAAACATAAATCAGAAACCATGACAAGATCAACAACAAAAGTGCTAATATTCACAAATAGGCCGAGTTTCTCATTATCGTCACCTTTAAGCTTATCCGGCTAAAGATATTCCTCGAGTATGAAGCTATCAACGTCCGGGTTGTCAAGTCCTTCACCTACAACACGGAAAAACCAGTTTAGGAGCGTAAAAACGGAATTATGCAAAACAGGCCGGATTTTCGAAGTGAAGAAATTGAAAAACCGAAGTGACGGATGACTTGGAAATTGCGCGAGGATTCCGAAAATGTACTTACTTTTGTGATTTGAAGGATGGATGATGAATAATTTCACAAAAGAAAGGGAGGTTTTATGGAGGTTTATGGATGAGTTTGTTTTGCAGTAAAATGAAATGTTGAAGATGATTATGTCGACATACCTTATAAGTAGGGTACAATGAAGTGTCCTTTCCGTCTTGCTTAAACGGTTACAGATTTTAGAAACGGTTATTTGAGTCGGGTTTTTAAACAATGCCAAGTTGTATTCGTCTCAAGAACTGGAGGTTCTTAAGACGGATCTTACTTTTAAATTAAAATCTTTCGAAATAAATTATTAAAATATTATTTTATTACATAAAATAATTTAAAACGCTTAAATTAGATTTTACGAAAATACGGGATGTTACAACAACACCCACGCCATAACTCCCTCTCTATAAACTCTATCAACTTTCCATCTTCCTAACCTAATTTCGACCATGCCACTGCCAACCACCACCTCTGGCTACCACCTTCGTCGCCACTGACTCACGGTGGTTCCATGTGGGGTCCTCCCTTCTCGTTTACCACCTACAACAACCTATAAAACTACCACAAACCCGCTTGACTGACAACCTAGCATCCCCTGTTTCCCGCATAATCTGCCCGCGTCCCCTTGGTGGCTCGTTTTTCCACCACCGTTTACCTAGTTCCACCATGATGATCGACTTAGCCCTGTCGACCACACCCCCTTAATGACCAGACCCAACCACGCCGACAACACCAGCAAAACCCGTCCAAAGTTTCCTTAATAGACCCGCAACACCCATTTTTAACACCCAAAATAACCGCCACCACTACCGCCACGGTGGTCGACGTCTGATTTGGTGGAGTCTAATAGTCTGAGGTCGGGTTTGGCGAATTACAAGGTAGGTTGATGAGAAATGCTAAAACGAACGATAAGACGATAAAATAACGTACTTTAATGAATGACATATAGAATAAATGAAAGAAGCAATTGAAGGGCACGAAACAGAATATCACGAGCAGAAGAACATGAAGGAGCAGCGAGGAATAAGAATAGAACGAGGGAAGGGAGATTACGTTTTCGAAATATGGAAGGTTGTATATTATGTATGTATAATTAGTTTAGTTAGTAGGATATTCAACGTCGTTTATTGATACGTAATTAGTGTAGTTGGATATTCAATGTATGCGTTTTGATTTTTAAGTCTCGTAAATACCCATAGTCAACATCGTAAATGCTTGTAGTCCAACTTCGTAAAATACTTGGCCTCGACTCTCATTTTCAACACCGTCTTATTACTTTATTATATTTAACGTCCTATTTACGAAATCGTAAAATACGTCCACACAAATAATTATCGTAATACCAAACATGTTATGTAATATAAAATATCATTTCACGATAACAATAATCATTTCACGATAATTATAATAGTAAAATATCAAGATTGCGAATTTATACAAAAATGTCATAATAATAATAAGAATAGCCGTAACAACAATAATAATAATAAAATTAACAACAGTGATAACATGATAATAATAATAATAATAATAATAATAATATTAATAATAATAATTATTATTATTATTATTATTATTATTATTATTATTATTATTATTCCTTATTATTATTATTATTATTATTATTAATTTCTCTAGTCAAAATAGTTATATTACTTATTCTAGTATTACGAGATATGAAAATACGGGTTATTACGGTCTTCCTCCCTTAAAACGAACTTCGTCCCGAAGTTCTCCCACACCTACGTAAACCTATACACCTATCTATACTTAGCATAAGGTAACTCTCACTCCTATTACAAATCTATGATTCTACAACTCAGATGCAACTCATGCAAGTGCTGGAAGCAACACATTGCAGACAGAGCCCATGAGTCAACCAATTAAAACATATTATTACATAGTGTCCCATATCTATTCATGAACATTTGAGGAGTCAAACCCATACTCCCTTGAAGCGGCTATACTACATGTCCACATAGGTTGATTCTTTTCATCGTGTCCTTGCAAACAAATTTTTTTCAAAAGATCAATTAAGAAGATATACTTCAACCTTACAACATGCAAGTCTAAGCAAACGCCTTGGGATATAAATTATCGTGTGCTTCAATCTATTAACAATGGGCCTTCGACATTGAATTCAGCCTCTAACATTGAATTAGAGAGGAATTGGGTATCCCATTGCTAATGATTTATACAAGTTTTAGAATCGTCCCGTCAACCGACTTTATAACCAAGTCCTTAATTTATCCTTTATGCAAAAGTGATCAACTAAAATTGAGATTTCACAAAACAGCGTCTTGGTGCGGCCGTCACCATAATTCACTTGACTCTAAATTTAGCCAAAATAACAATCCCTATCAAAATACTCCGAGCTATGAGTGTCCTGCTCAAAATACTCTAAACTTTATTTTAACTACCAATATAACCAACTAATACCCTCATTTCCTGTGAATAGAATTTAGGGGGCGTTTGGTTAGAGAAAGAGAAAGAGAAATGAAACAAGAAAGGGTAAGAGGGGGAAAGGAAAGATATTACCTAAAACTTAATTGGTTGGTTGGTTACTCTAAGAAAGAAAACTAATGGTACACTCACACTTGCTCCTACCACTAACACACGCCATCACAAACAACCACTTATTTAATGGCGGCAGTGATTGTGGTGGAGGTGGAATGGTGGTGGTGGTGGAGGTGTCATGGCCGTGGTAGAGGTGGTAGGGCCGGTGTCATGGCGGCGGCGGCGGTGGTGGCGGCAGTGATGGTCATGAAGGTGATGGTGGTGGGGGGTGTCATGCCGGTGGTGGCGATGATGGTGGTAGAGATGTCGTGGCGGTGGCGGTGGTGGTGGTGACGGTAGTCACGACGGTGATGGTGGTGAGTGTCATGGCAGTGATGGTGGTAAGGGTGTCACGACGGTGGTGGCGGTGGCATCATGGTAGTGGTGGGGGGTGGTGGCGGCGGCATCATGGTGGTGGTTTGTTGGTGGCTATTGTGGTGGTGGCTATTGTGGTAGTAGTAGGTGAAGAAAGTGATTAGAGGGTAACGAGGCCGGGTAATGAAATTTCATTCGCTTGGGGGGTGGGGGTAAGAAGTTAGGTGAATTGAGGGGTAAGGGAGGGAGTTTCATTCCATTTGTTTGTGTCAAACAAACACCAATAAAGGGAATGAGTAACTTTGTTTCCTTTCCCTTTCTTATAGACCCCCAACCAAACGCCCCTTTATTGTTTTGTTAACTTGTTGTAGCATGTTTTAATGGTATGATTAGGTGAATATATTAACATAGAAGTAAAAAGAGAAAGACGGGTTAAAGAAGGGGTAAAAATTTCTTCTCTTACTTAGCATATAGCAGGTCATATATAATAATAAAAGCAAATGAGAGAATTAGTTGGTTATATTGGTAGTTAAAATAGAGTTTGGAGTATTTTGAGCACGACACCCATAGTTCAGAGTATTCTTATCAATTAATCCTTTCTTTTATCCACTTAGCTTTTTTACCGACTATAGCTAAGAGTCTAACACTACAAATTCTTACTCCAATCTCAACTTTGTAATGCAAAAATAGATTCTTGATATATACCAAGGTAATACTATTTTCATATAACCATTCTTCTAAAACCGAAGAATATCGACATAAGACAAACCATAATTCATGATTTAAATTATACAATTTCACATTTGTCTAACAACTTGTCAAAGATGAATACTAGCTAAATTAGCATACTTACTCAACTTGACAAAATTCAATACTCAAGCCTTATGCACTTGTGAAAACCCGAGTCATAACTCCACTTTCACTAATGAATAAAAGCATCATACTCAACATTTCGGGGTATTAACGGGAGAGTAATAATCATACTCTCACCTTTGATCTTAGTAGCAAAGCTCATATTACCTCCTCCATGCCATCCTTTATAAAGTAACATTATTTCAGAATCACCTTTACAATGTAAATCATAGAGTAAAACTCTAATTTTCATAAATAATCCTTGAAACATGTTCATCTCACATAATATCAAATGTAAAAGTTAAAACATTTCCAATATTTATAATACAACATGGGCGAGTTTTAAAATCCGCCTTAATTTAATCAAGCCACCTAATGTACCAAAAATCTGACTTTAGGTATCTCAATCCCAAAATTCACACACAATGCTATAAGGTATCAAGTCACGTATGTATACTCATATGTTATCACTCAATACACACATTTTTGTGTATTGCATTGAAGACAACCATACGTAATTCTCACTCTGATCTTATAATTAATACATATGACACCCATTTTACAAACAATTTTTAACATAGTCAATATGAGTGAACCAACATATAATATAAGTGCAAACAATTATGGTTACAGATTAACGAAAACAAATATCATCCCTACTAACCATTGTATATTCAACAAGTAGAGAATCAAAAGGGTCTTTTGATTCTAGTGAAGAATCGAGAGACATGATACATCATTATATATCATAATTGACATTATTGAATAAAAAATTCAAAGGCTTGCAAATAACTATCACCAAGCTTCTTGGCGACAAATTCTGAACATGAAACACAAGCACACATTTTTGTTTTTTTTTTTTTGGTAAAAGGTAAAAAATATATTAAAGTATCAAATTGGTAGAAGGTGTTAACCTTCCTTACAAAGTCTCTTACATCATCAATCTATCTATCCAGGCCTTATCCTTATGAGGGATATGACCTTTACATCTTTGCTCAATTCTCATACAAATCGCATCCTTAATAATTTTGAAAACCACATCTGGTCTCAGCAATCTATTGTCTACTCTGGCCTTGTTTCTCTGGATCCAAATATGATAAACTATAACATTCAAAATGCCATTAATTAAGCACCCCCTCTCTTCATTTTTGTTCTTCTCCTGCTCATGCACCATTCAGTAGTCTGATTGCAAGGTATTTGCATACCAGTCCAGTCCTGTATCATCTTCAGTATCAGCATATTATAAGGACAGTTGAAGAAAAGGTTGGATATTTGTTCAGTTGTTGTCCCACAGATGCAGCAAATATCATCCTGTGCAATGCCATACTGCAGTAGCTTGTCCTTTGTTTTCAAAGCTTTGTGGTGATACATCCAGTTGATCATTATGTACTTCCTTGTGCTCCAGTCATTCCATATCAGTGCAGGCCATTGATATTCTGTGCTAGCAGTTCTCAGCTTCTCATATACTGCTTTAATAAAGTATTGCTTATTAATTTCAGTAACATCAGTGGAGGTGTATAAGTCTGCCACATTGCTATTCAAGGTTTCGGCATTTATTATTCACAACTAGACCTCATTGACCCATTTCCAATTTTTGTCTACTGAATTATACAAATCCATTTGTATGATTTACACAAATATGGCAGAAGTCCACAGACATTCAAGATACTATTAAGGAACAGCAATGTAACAAGTTAACAACCATTGATCTGTGGGAAGGGGGAGTTGAGAGTTCAAGGGTGCCTCTAGTATCCTGGGATAAAATTTGTATACCTACCAGAGAAGGGGTTTAGGGATAAGCCAGAGTGGAGCTTGGAACAAAGCAGCAGTAGGCAAGATTGCTTGGTGGCTTTACACTCAACCAAATAAGCTATGGGTTCAATGGATACAACACACTTATTTAAAGGGACAAGACTGGGCCACTTATCAACCTAAGAGTGACACAAGCTGGAGTTGGAGGAAAATCTGCTAAGTTAAGGATATACTGCAAGCGGGGCTATTAGGGAATGCTTGGAATTTTGAACCCTAAAAGGAATACACTGTATCCAAAGGATACCAGTGGCTTAGGGACAAGGGACCAGTCGTTGAATTGGATAGATTGGTATGGAATAGGTGGACTCTGCCAAAACACAGGATGGTAGCCTGGCTCTATCATCATCAGGCCATGAACACAAAAGACAAGCTTCATAATCTTCACCTCTGTCCTGATGACCTTTGTTGCATCTGTGGACAGCAGAGTGAAACACTGACACACCTGTATTGCAACTGTGAATACAGTGCAAAACTTCTGCAGATCATGGAGGTCTGGGCTCATCACAAAATGGAAAAGAACTTGAACACCAACTGGAGAATGCGTATCAAGGGGACCAAGCTGAAACGAGCAATTCTGAATGGCGTAATGAATGCAGTCACTTACCACATATGGATGCAAAGGAACAAGGAAAGAATGGAAACAAGTTGCTGAGACCGGAGAGGGTCAGTAAAATAATTAGACAGGAATTGAAAATGTATTATGAAGGCCTTTGCAAAGGCAAGCTCACTGGTAAAGATAAATTGTATCTTACCAGCTTGATGCACACTTGTACATGAACTCTTCTTTTTGATATAATACGTACCTTATACAAAAAAACCCATTGAAATGCATCATTGGGAAAGTTACGTATGACTATTCCACCATTAACGTTACTGAAAACATAATTCTTAAGATATGAATGAAATACATGTGTATATCCTTTTAAGGTGTTTTTCTCAAAACAATCACAGGGAAACAAATTTATAGTTTCTAATGAAAACATGGATGACCAAATGTTTACACTCCAGAAGTTATTATAAATGCATTTTGATCAGTTATCCTATATTATGGCAGCAACTCATCAAAACCATGATTAAAAAATTATTGAACATCAATCTTAAAATAAAAGTTCACTTATCAATTTCACTTTGTCTTGACAACCGCTTCATCTGATCATCTTTATCTTCATACGAATATACCCAAGTTGTTCCATCGTATTATGTAAGCAATGTATCACTCACGATTTCAAAATCGCTGATCAATTATATATTTTGCATCCGGATCCATCATTATCATCCACTTTAGGATAGGAAGTGCATATGATATAAGCCACTTCCAAAATCGTCAAATAAAAGGGCATCTTCAACTAATCTTAGCCTTCATTGTCATTTTCTTAGACTTCGTCAACTTAATAGATTTCGAAAATTGTTCTATTAGATTGTTATTTTCGAAAATTGTTCTATTAGATTGTTATGAAATTGATTTGCACGAACAAGAATTGACAATAATAATCCATACCGAATTGACTTCGCTTTCCTAATAGAACAATTCGACCCTATATTATTACCATGGTTATACCAAATTTCCTATTGAGATAAGACGGTATCCTCTAGTCTGTTTTTTGGCACAAGAATCAGAGATGTAATTTAGAAGTATTTTATGTAGTCTGTTATATTGTTCAATGATGTAGAAGACAAAATCATTTTCTATATCTTTTTAACATTTCAATCCAGGTCTATTTATATAGATATGAAAAACTTGTCTATTTATATAGATATGAAAAACTTATAGGGGAATGTATTTGTGAAGAGTTGTAACTTTTCACAAATTCTGACAAATTCAATTTCTATTACGGAAATTAAATCTCAACAAAGTTTCCCCGGGCATTGCCTCGGAACCCCCGTCATAGTTGTTCAAATGAAAACTATACCATAAATTCGTAAATTATTATGCAAGCGTACACCCCGTACTAGCCAAACTTACATTATATTATTCTACGAACTTACCCATCTATGAACCAAATCCGAATACGCTAAATGAACCAGGTAATTACACTTAAATTACCAACAAATACGACCACGCTTCTCTTCTTCACTTTCCTTATCGTATTCACATTATTATTTGAGTTATTTGTTCAATGATTTGTGCAAAAGAGTAACCCGTAATATCACCATTCACAAACACATCATGTAATGTGGCTATTTGCCCATGCAAGCGGCTTAATAAGGCCCAGAAATAACTATTATTATACATTGTACAACATAATCATTGTTTAATTACAAAGCAAATTCTTAAGTTGCCTTAAATGGGAATAAAGGTGAAATTAGGGTGTAAAAATAAAGCATGCAGGTGTCATGTAAATTTGTTTGATTATTAGTATAATTAAATATCAAGTGATAAATGAGTTTGGGTGTTTAAAACTTATAGCAAGTATTTATTACTCCTACTACTTATTTGCTTTATGGTTAAAGTAGAAACCAATAAAAAAAACAAGAAAGATAACTAAAGAAGGGAAAAAAATGAGTTTTCAAAGTTTGGTCAATCTCAAAATTAAATGAGATTTCTTCTAATTGTCTTAAATTGCTAATAACCTAAAAGTAAGAAGTTTAAAAATTTGCAATTGAAGCGAGGAAAACAAGTTAGTTGTTGAGATGCATGAGGAAGAATAGGTGGATGATATTAAGGAGATTCCATCTGGCCATTGGATTCATCTGATGTAGTCTCTATCTTTGGTGCTTTCTCATCGCAACATATTGTTGTTGATAGCCTATAACATATCATTCATGTTTACCAAATTATTTATAAGAATTATTATAAAAATAATAACGCAACATCATCAAGTTAATGATTAATATACATTCATACCCTAATCGCAGAAAATTATCAGAATCAACCTCCTTATCAGTACATCCTTCGTCGATACGCCTTTTCTTTGTTGAGTTTGATTCACTACAACAACATCTTAAGCTTTGTCTAAGCTCCTCTACCTATCAGTTCACAATAATATATTATCAACTAATATTTCTAATAATATCAATTTACTTCAAATTCTTCTTGAAACAAGTGTTGTTAGTTCAGTAATAGCTGACTTAAATCTTAAAACTTGCAGAAATGCAGGAGTTGAGGTCGATGAGCATTTGGCCACTGCAGCCCCGAAAAGAGAGACTTACATGGTCATGTGGTGGTGAGGGAATGTATAATAATAATAATAATAATAATAATAATAATAATAATAATAATAATAATAATAGTAGTAATAAACTTTTGAGGAACAAGAAATATATTGAAGTGTTGGTAAAGTAATTTTAGCACTTGTTTTATTTTTGTTATAATAAAAAATATTTGAAAAAAATGTAATAATAACATTGCATTATTTTATGCTTTGTTAACGTACTTCTTTACGGAGTTTTTCATGCTCCATCAAGGCCTTTTGCTCCTGAAAATTAAACATGAAAACTTTTGTAGGGACTAGTAATTGTTTTGTTAATATACAAATTTTCATTGGAAACGGGTACTATCCGCCACAAGTAGAAGATGGATAGTGTCTCTCTCACAAAATGTAAGTGACACAACCATTAAAGTGCTCCATTTCGACCCACTTACCCTCCACTTGTCTTGTTGTAGGAGGATATTATCCGTCTCCAATTTATAACGGATAGTATTCATCACAAGTAAGAATCTTTGTTGTTAATAATGCGATGGAAGCTTTTCTAGTAAATGATCTTGATATTAGGAACAAATGGATTATTATCGCTACCTGTTGCTTTGATTTATCAATTTGATCCTTCAATGCTTGCTCCTAAAATAAGTAAGATTCAGATTACTACTCTCATTTCGAATAAATATAAATAATCTATATAAAAAAACAAATAGGCTAAATCTATTCAACTTATATTTTCTTCACTTTAGTCAACATATAATTATCTCAAGCAAGGGACGATGTGTAATACATACCTTCTTGGAGTTTACAAGTTTAAGGCCCTCGAAAAGCTGATTTTCCAATTGGGTCAATTCTTCAAAGCTTAGGTAGTCTAATCCTTGACCACGCATTCGCCTACACATATTCGTAATCCATGACAACTTAGCACTAGTGCTTCAACCACGAAAAACGAGAAAAACAAAAATATTGCCGTGTAAATATATAACTGAGACGGAGGAAGTACTTAAGTTTATGTATATAATATTTAAGGAAAATTTCAATTATTATTGTTATCAAAAGATCATAACTCTACAAATAAACCAAAGCTTACTTACGACCATTAATGTTATATTTGTTGTGCAGGGAGTACATTGTTTTCGAACATCATTTTGAAAAGTTTGAATAAAGATGAGTTATTATAATCTTTGAGATCTTATTTCATTTCCTTTTAAAAATCATCAACGTTATTATTAAGGAATGACTAAAATACGCCACTAAAATCAAATAATCGTAACATCTTACAAATAAGAGGTTTGTAGTTTTGTATATTCTTCCTTGAGCAAATGATTATCAGATTCAGCCGAATTTTGCTCCAACATAACCTAGAAGATAAAATGACATAAGACGTTCATAAATATCAATTTATCATTTTATGATAACTTATGAATAAAATCATAACTTAATTTAATATTACCTCAGCAACGTGCTCCACATGCTCAATAGTAGAAACTTCCTGTGTTTTTTTATCCCTTTTGTTATATCTATCCAAAATTTGCTCCATGCTGCAAGTTTTAATCATGCAATTAAACAAAATTATCTATGAAATCACTTATAATCTACTATGTAAGAAAACTATATGAGAACTCTCATCTACAATATATTTTACCAAGTAATTTTTTTACAATGAAATCTTTATGCACTTTAGTTATTTTTCGAAATAGGCATTTTTTAACAATTAATTAACGAAATAGGTTACTTTTCAAATTTATTACCGAAAATGGGTCCACGTAGGACTGGAATTCCTGAAACTGTGGCCAGAGTAGGGATGGCAATGGATCCTGGATCCGGTCCAGATCCGTAAGACCCGACCCTAATGGACCGGATCTGGACTCTATTTTTTCAGACTCGTCGGATCTGGATCCACTACTTTTAAGACGGATCTGGATCTGGATCCACCTACACAGACCCTGAAGGATCCAGATCCGTTTCTGTACCCGTTTTCAAAGTAAAAATATGAAGTTTTACGTTTTAATTATTTTATTTCTTGAGTTGTGTTTGGATTACTTTGTCATAATAATTATTACTTGTAATATTTGGTTGAAAATAATTGTCACGCTACTAGCTACTTCTCCTTTTTATTGTATTTCGAAAAATGGATATCAATAGTGTTAATGACGCATGAGTTTTTTTTTGTTTTTTATAATGTGCGGGTTAGAAACTTGGACCCGCAACGGACCCGGATCCGTTGGATCCGGATCTGGATCTCACATATTTGGACTCGTTGGATTTGGATCGGATCTGGATCCAGGGTATACAATGCGGATCTGGATCTGGATCCTACTGGACCCGGTCCAGATCCGGCCCCTTGTCATTCCTAGGCGAGAATCAGGTCGCCTACCCCCATAGCGACTTGATCTTTGACGACAGCAAACCAAACTGAACAAAAACCAAAAAAAAACAATAGTCAGCATCAAATCACCCAGCCGGGCAGCGATTTGCCTTCGACTACACTGTTACCCATTCGCAATTCGTTACTTTGCAACCATTACTTTGCAAGTGTAAATGTGTTGTTTGGGTGGAGATTGAGTGGTAGAGCAGTTACCGGGAGGAGTGACCACTATTGGTCGGCTTTGTGTGAGCAACTTTTGGGTATAAGGCCATCATTTACTGAGTTGAAGGGTTTGGGCTTGAAATTGACTTGGTTAAGTGGCAATTTCTCGGGTTTACCACCGGATGCGGATGAGGATAGACTACATATGCATATTCGTGCATATATTCTCTACTTGATCGGGGATCGTCATTTTTCAGATAAGAGTGGTAACGAGGTTTGTATCTTGTTTTTGCCTTTGTTAGAAAATTTAGATGAAATAGATGAATATAGTTGGGGATCCGCTGCATTAGCTTGTTTATATAGAAACTTATGTGGTGCATGTAAAAGGGGAAAAAGTGAAATATCTGGGTCAGTTGTTCTCCTTTAGTTATGGGCTTGGGCACGTATTGTTGTTGGACGTCCCCAAATTTTAAAGTTGATTTATGAAGAAGTTGAAGGAGAAATCTATCCGCTAGGCTCCCAAATGGTAGCGGGGCGTGATCCTTTAGGGTGTAAATGGTTGAGGGTGAATCGTAAGTATAAAGATCATAGGCTTGGTCTTATGACATATCGAGATATGTTTGATAAGCTAAGTGAAACACAATTTACATGGCAACCTTACACACTAGAGATCCTACAACATCTTCCCGATATTTGTCAGGAGAACGAGGAGGAGTGGATTGTAGAAACTCCATTGATATGTTTTGAGATTATAGAGATGCACCTCCTAAGTAGGTGTGTTAGACAATTTGGATGGCACCAAACCATACCGCCCCCATGCAACACCGACATTATGCTTCATAAGCTAGACAAACGGGGAAAAACAAGAGACTTTGAGAAGGAATTGGGTGCCTATGTCGATGCTTGGAATGCTAGGAAGGAAAATTTGATGGCTAGGGGAATGTCATATGGTGGTTTCATGTCACACCATGATCCTTACATGATATAGTATAGAGAGCGCACTCGATGGGTTGTAAGTCCTCAAAACCGTATTCTAACGGACGACTACTGCCATCAACATCACTACAACCCAAGTGCAGTAGATTTGGATTGTCTTGCGGGTGGTCATTCATACATCTACCATCGGGTGGTCATTCGTACATCTACGTATGACCAAAGCTACAAGAATCTCCTTCTTAAAATGCAAAACACTTCACTCACATGTTTGTAAAGTGCAAATTATGGGCATCTTATTCAACCACCGGACATTCCACACCCTAGCCCAATGCATGATCCCCATCAAATGACCACCGACTACATGGCAAGTCAACTCACTCTCATCCAAGAGGCAGAAGATGGGATCATCTACTCAACCAAGAAACTCCAAGAGAATTAGGCAAACAAGAAGACGGTAGTGTTAAATGAATTAGTGGTTTGTAAGAAAAACAATTTAGTTGAGTATCTTGTACAATATTTTAGTTTTCAAGACAATTTGCTTGTATCAATGAATTAGCGGTTTTTCAATTTAATGAATTGTGCTTTTCAATTTGGTTTATGTCAAAGGTTTTGTTAATTATTGGAAGTTGATTGAAGGGGAGGGAAATTAAGTAGAATTTACTCTGAAATAGTAACTAAATTTGAGCAAAAATTGGCAAGAAACTGCCTAAAAAATCGCTTGGGGGGAGGGCGACTATACTCTGAAACACAATCTAAATTTGAGCAAAATTTGGCAAGAAAATGCCTATAAAAACGCTTTCCCCCGTAACGACTTCAGCTGAAGTCGTCCTCCCCTCAGGCGACTTTACCCTGGGTCCATTCCAGCTTCGGTTTTTCAATATTTCACACTTTACATATGGTCATTTACCGGGTAAGTGACTTGAATACGACCCTAGCTTCGGTGATGACGTGGACCCATTTTCGATAATAAATTTGAAAAGTAACTTATTTCGTTAATTAGTTGTTGAGAATCACCTATTTTGGAAAATAACTCTTAAACAATAACTAATTTTACTACCCGTGCAACACATGAAACTTGCACATTTTTATATCTTATCTATATATATACAAGAACATTTGAAACATTTTCATACTTTTTTTATTTTTTCTTTTACAAAAAAAGTGGGACCCACGACAAATAATGCGGAATTAATTACTAAAAAATTTCTATGTTTATGTTTTATACATAAATGTTTACATCTATGTTTTGTACGTAAATATTAATGAATACCTAATAATGAATCATTTAAATCGAAAACAATTCAGTCCATATTTTAACTACAATAATAAATCGCGACAAATTACACCATGGATTAAAATTCTCTCTAAATTTTAAACTAAAATAATAAATTATGATAATAATTAAAATAAAGTACATAAAATTACACCAATTGATAAATATAAATGCTGTTACAAAAAGTCGCAGCTGATTGAAGTTATTAGATAATAAATTGTCAATTTACCAAAAAATTTAAATACTAAATACTAAAAGCAACTATAAATTAATTGTAAATATAACATATAAGAATTTAAAAATAAAAAAAATAAAAAAAATAAGTTAAAACATAAGAAAAAAAAAAGTTATTACGTACGTCATAAAAGTAAGTTTTTTTTTTTCAGTTTATTGGATTTAATATGCTATATATCATATTTTAATATGGCATTTGTGCATTTTTCATAAATTTAAAACATGTGTAAGTTTCAACCAATGTAATTTTCCACGTGTTTTAACTTATTATTATCGTTATAAAAGATACAGAGTATAAAATATTCATGTATTTTGGTTAATATATGTAAGTGTCAATCATTATATTGATGTTTTTGAAACATACTCGTGGAAAATTGCACGACCTGGTTTATATTTTAAATAGTGGTTTATAGTTTAAAAAGGTAGCCTAGTTTATATTTTAAAAAGTAGTTTATATTTTAAACAGCTAAGATTAACCATTATCTTCAACCATTCACCTTTTCAACCATTCACCTTTTAAGACTATTAGGAGGTGTCATATTATCCATAATACTGAAAAAATCATAACATTAAATACAAATTAAAGCACAATGTAAAAAAAAATTAAACTTAAAACTAAAATTAATATATTGAATAATGTTAAACACAAATTATAATTCTCACCATAATTTTTTCAAAACAGTGTTAATCATTCAATTAACTTTGAATTATAATTCAGAATTAAAATTTTTAAATTTTTTCATTTTGACAAATTTCTTTGAATTAATTACATAAAAAAAATGAAAACAACAATTATAATAACAATAATTGTGACAAAACACTAATAAACGCACCAATATACATAGCAAAATACTTATAATTTGTGGCAAAAATTTAGAAAATTGTGAAAAATATATTTTGACTATATATTATGGCAATTTAGACTATATAGTTATTTGAATAATATTTTTTTTCTTTTTGTTATCAGGACTTATTGTGACAGCAAATTCGAGCTTGTATAATACTATCAATGTGACAATGAATTGTTGTTTGGTGGAATTCTTTTTTATAGAATAGGTAATGAATATGAGGGATCGATGATCAAGAGTCGTTGCTTGGTGGTAAATTAGTATTAAAACTATTTGTTATGATTCATGACAATTGATAAGTAAATAAGTAGGTAATCATTTAATTGGAATGGTAAATAGGTTATCATGTAATTGGAATGGTAAATAATATGAGGGATGATCAAGAGTTGTTGCTTGGTGGTTAAGTAAATAAGTAGGTTATCTTGTAACTGAAAATCTCAGATGTACAACATAGAAAATAAGTAGGTTATCATGTAATAGGAATGATAAGATTTTTTTAATGACGAGAAGGACGTCCCGATCACGGGTTACTCCTCACCAGAAAGAAAAAATGTGGTCAAGTCTAGAGCGACATGTGGCCAAGTCTCATCGTAAGACATGTGACAGAGTCCTATCATAAGTCTCATCATCATCATCATAAATCCTCTCGTCATCAAGTCATGCCAAATCTCATCATCTAGAGATCATACGTCTATCCTCTAGAGAGATATGTGGTCTAGTCTAGATTATTCGAACTCAGAACCTCATTATGAGCAAAGTATTAAATGAGCAAACTTTTTACAAAAGTGGACTGTGGACCGTCTTACGGTGTGAGACTGTCTTATTCTAGAATTTGTTCATTAGATATTACTATTTTGATTCTAGAATTTGTGTATTAAATATTACCATTTTGATGGTAAACTATATTGACCTAATTAATGGCCCAAACACACACGTAAACATGTTTATAATTTCTAATCTCCAGAAAGTAATCTCATTTTATCGTTCAAGACAAGTAAACATTCCCCCTATCGTTATATGGAATATATTGTACTTCGTAATACATTTATTTCAAATGTTTTTGCTTGTTAGAAACATGTCGTTGAATTTGTATTATAAATTCCTAGATAAATAAAAGTAAAGAGAAGGGTTCGAGATTCACATAACATCAAAAGTAAGAGAAGGGTTCGAGATTCACAGAACATCAACAATAAATTTATTTATGCGAATTATTTATGTTGCTTCAAAATTACACAAGATCAGAAATCAAAAAAGAAAGAAAAGAAAGGAAAAATAGAGGGATAGAAAGAAGAGCACCTTAAATTGGAAAACTTGAAAAGCCTACCGGTGCTAGAATAAACAATGACAGCAATATCGCAGGCACATAACACAGAAAGCTCTTCTGCCTTTTTAAACAAACCATTTCTGCGTTTTGAAAATGTGACTTGTCTACTACTTTTATTCTCAATCTTCTTGATTTCAATCTTCCCTCTTCCCATGCTACCTTTATTCACAATTCTTTTTTAATCAATTTTACAAAATTGCAAATATATATATGTTTGTATATTTATATATTTATATATAGAGTTGTGTTGAGAGGAGGAAGGGGGTGAATCTCAAAATTGAAACATAAAATATAATATATGTAGTAAGAAATTTTGATACAAGGTAACCTCTAAGTTTAGTAAGAATATAATATAATGGGAAAATAAGGTAAGAGTCCCCCATATATAGCTGCTACTCTTCCGATTACAATGTGATCATCGGATAATATATAGGAAACTTATGATAGTCATCCTCTTTTCATCTTTACTTTATTTTTTTATATTCCTTTATATTTTTGGATTTCGATTTTCCTTTTAGGTAACATCTCATTTTTGCAAAACACAATCTCCTATTAATTTCTTCTTTATCTTGCCGTTAAATACTGCAACATTCTAATTTTGTAAACTACTGCTACTTCATTCATTATTGTTTTATTTTACTATAAACAATCCAATTTGGTTCATCTACCCTTTCGCATTTTCCTCCTTCATTTGGTTTACATAATACCTAGTTTTTAGATCTGTGAATGCACGGGTGGTAACAAAAATCTATCTATACTAGTCTTATGCCAGTGCAAATTGCAAGAGCTTGTACTTTAAAATATTTTAAAAAATAATATCGTTAATATAAGTTGTTTTTTTAAATAAGGTCATATTTTACATGGTTAGTGTGGTTCAATATATGAAGATGATTTTTAAAATAAGGTAACAAAAAAATAATTGCTTTTAGTCGATCATATATTATAGCATAACAAAAGTAGAAAAAATTAAAAAGAAGAAAAACAACACAATGAGCAGTAATGGTGTACAATCATAACTACAATTGTATTATAACTTCTCGAAATTGGACGCGCATTTTTCATCATCGCAAATAAGAATCTTTAATCCCTTTTTGCTTGTGACTCTCGAAATGGCCACATAGAGCTGACCGTGTGTAAACTGACTAAACACTGACTTAAGAAGATATATATTAAGAAAATTCAAATGGAATACACTCTTCTATGTGAATTACAAAAATGCCAACATAAGACAATATAAACCCGTGTAATTGTTTTACATGTATTGAATGTTAACTAGCGCTCGTGTATTAATAGTGTCCTATAAATTGCACATGATTGTTTGTTTTCACATGTTGGCAGGGGCGAACTCAGGATTTAGATTATGGGCTAGCGAAGATTTTATAATTTTTGCACTGATTAAAAAAAGCGCAAACATAAGAATAATATATATTAATATATATATAAAGCATCAAATTTTCGTAATAATTACATAAGATAATTAGTGTTATACTTTTGTTGTAAACAATTGTGCCTCATATAGTCATTTCTTAGAAGATTAACACTTCGAACAAGTATCTAATTTATGTGGAAATCTGGTTTACTTATAATCTATAACTAACAAAATATTACGAGATGTAGTAATTTAGAATAAAAACTTGCAAGATATATTATTTTTTAAGAAAAATGTACAAAAAATAGGTCGGTTCTGACAATCAATAATTTACATTTATATGATTTTCGCCTCACAAATAAAACAAATGTAACTTTTTATTGGGGCAGGGGGAGTAGTAAGTGTTCTTTACTAGTGTAAATTAAGGAATAAAAATCTAATATATATATATATAAGCAACAACCATTAGACTTAGTTGTCAAACAATCCTTAAAAGAGGGAATATGAGGGGACCACATAATTTTAAGAATGAATTAATTGTTTTCAATAAACACCCTACAACTTATGAGAATTACATTTAGAATTAGATTATAAAATAATACTTCCTCCATTTTTCTATGTTCTTCCCATTTGCTTTTTGGAGGTCAAAGTTTTCAAACTTTGACCGTAAGTAAGTTAGACAATAATGAATTTTAAGTTATAAAATTAGAACATTCACAATTATTATCAACAAATCTTCGTGGGGACAAAAAAATCAATAGAAAAAAATATCGTATAGGTGTCGGAAAAGACGGTCAAAGGTGCGTCTTGGAGACCGCAATAAAGCAAATGGGAAGAACATAGAAAAATGAGGAAGTACAACTTACTATTATACAATAATACAACTTATGAGAATTACATTTAGAATTAGATTATACAATAAAGCCAAATAAATTACATCTTATATGCGTCACTATTAAATGTATGTAATATTTTTAAATAAGGGATATTCTACAGTGTACCCTCGTGTTTTTCGATTTTCCATGTTGTACCCCTACATTTTTTAAATTCTATGATATGCCCTTAAACTCTACACATGAGTTTATACAATGACCTTATTTATTGGTTTTGCTAGCTTAATTTTTGAAATTATCTATTAAATCGTCTATTTAACATTTTAATTACTCGACAACCTTCACATTTACTTATTAGTTCGCCGAATTACCATTAATCAACTAAATAGTATACAAATCTAACTCAATTTTATCAAATTGCTATTATTATTTCATGCTTTATAACATATATTTTTTAATAGAATTTTATGTTTATTTAAATATATTTGTGATACTTTCTATATAGAATGGTGATACCACATTAATAAGTCACAATAAATGTCAAATTATGACTTTTTATAGTAATAGTGTTAATGGAGATTTGAAGGAGGTCATTATGGAGAATAAGTAAGAAGCTTAAGGGTATACCATAGAAATTATAAAATGTAGGGGTACAACATAGAAAATCGAAAAATACGAGGGTACACCGTAGAATATCCCTTTAAATAATTAACTTTTAAAAAATAAATACATTGACGATGTAACTGAAAATTAGGAACATTTAAAATAGTATTAGATATTTTAAGTTTATAACGGGTTAAATATTGTATTATATAATATGTATATATAAGACAAATATATTACTTTATCTATGTACTTTTATATAAATAAGTGATATACATTTGATCCGTTTTAAGCTCAAAACAAGTAGTGTCGTGTTAAAGGAGACTTACTTGATGATTGACCAGCCCAATGAACAAATTTATGATTAACTAACACATACTATTAGGCAAGTAGATTTATTAAACGGGATTAACATGTTTGATTATCTAAGTCGAGTTAGCATAGGGTCAGACAACTTACAAGTTAGTTAAGTAAAAATACAAGTCAAAAATATTCTAAAGGCGTTTATTATCATTTTTAAAGAAAATATATTTAATATTAGGATTTTAATCATATTCTTTGTTTACAATACCTATATTTACAGAAACTAAGCAATTAAGTTATACGAGTATATTCATCATAAATTTTTAAAGGAGACGATAATATCTCAATAATGTTAGTAAAATACATCTCTTATAAATATTATTTTTATTTTATTTTATCTTTCTCTTTTTAGTTAGTTTTTGGTGTATTTATTGTTGGAAAATGTGTCCTCAACAATAGTGCGATCACGAGAGTGATAAAAATCATTGTCATAAATCTTATGAAATGAATATGCAAGGGACGATCCAATATTGATTTAGTCAACTGACCAACATTAATCGGTAATGATTGGCTGACTAGAGTTTAACATTGCTGTCGTATGACGGTGGTGGTCAGTTGATCCCGTTAGGTCACACCTATAGGACTAACCCCTTAAACGTATATTGATTAATTGTATAGGATACAGATTGATCAATATTCTTAAAACCGTATATTAAGAATTCAGAGGTTGAATCTTAAAGTAAGATTTATATTTGAAATTGAATTGTGTCAATTGTCAAATATTAAACGATATTTTAGAAATATCAAGATTAGTATCATGAACGGTTCATGGTTATAACAAACGTTGTTAATATATCGTATCGACGATTATTACGATAACCATATGTTGGGATAGTAATTTCGAATTACGTAATAATTTGTTAAATGTGATTTAATTAATTTAGAAATATTATTTATGTGATAAATTTATATTTTAAATTAATACAATTATTTTATGTTACATGGGATGTCACATACAATTGTACAAATTACAAATTGTAAAATGGAAGTCCATTTTACACTTGAATGTGGCGTGTGATTGTAGGTGTAAGCAAGACTAATTTGTTTAAATTAGTGGAGCAAATAAAACACAATCATTGCATATGTATGATACCTAATATGTAGGTATGCATGCCTATGTGCATGGGTAAGAAAACAAGCAACCCCTAACCCTTCCCATGCACCCTTCACACGCCTAATATCACAACCCCAACCAAACCATTATCTTACTATATATATATGTGATCATATCACATACTAGAGGACTAATCTTCATACATTTTCTAGTGTAAGAAAATAAAATAACCTCTAAAAATATATTATTAGATAATATTGGTAGTATACTAATATATCATTATTAGTACACGGTTTTAGCCTAATTCCGCCTCCTAGCTCGGGTTCGGTTATTTGGTCCGTTTAGGGTAAGGTCTTGGTGCTCACTCATTGGAGGCAAGCTTACTTGGTTGCTTTTGGAGGATCGTCCTAAGCATATTTCGGACCGGTTGTAAGAATACGATTCTCCTTATTTCCGCTTTTATTTTAAGATTAGATCATTTAAACTAAATTAATATGAGATTAATTAGTAAATTATTAAGACTAATAATATGAACAAGTTAGTAGAGACTACCTTAGTTTCCAACAATTGGTATCAGAGCCATAAGGTTGCTTGCATGCAACTCGATTTTATACGTTTTTGCGAGAAAATACGATTTTAATTAAAAACGAAAATGAGTAGTACATATAGGATATGCACAAAAATCATATTGCATGTATACTTTCTGGTCTTAAAATAGTTTTAAGTCATTTTGATGATTTATGGAATAATATTGTTCATCATTGTAATTAAATTGGTTAATTCATGTTATAAATCGGTTAAAAATGTTTTTATTTGGGAAAAATAGCTAAATAATGTTTCTGGCCATGAATTTTAAATATGTTCTCACATGCATTCAACATATTATGAATATAAATAATTTTCGAAATTATTGAGTTTTATGCATGGTTTATGATTTTTAATAGTTAAATAGTCATAAAATGAGTTAAATATGGGATAAATAGTTATATTATGAATTTAACTATAAAACTTTTTGTAGATGTCACATGCAATATTTAAAATATATGATGAATTTTCCAGAAATTTTTCGTTAATATTGCATGAATATTGATTTTTATCGTAAAAATCGTAATATTAGTGACATATTTTAGCTTAAATAGTTTAAGTTCGAATTTGACCATAAAAATTTAATATAGTGTCACATATATTATTTCTAGCATGCATGTGAATTTTGAGCTTTTAATCTCGAATATTGCATGAGAAATGATTTTAATCGGTAAAATCACGTAATATATGACACGAATTATTAAAAATAGTAAATGTTGCTAAAATGGTCCGAAAAATTCACCCATATTAGTCATATTATGTATGATAATCAACATATTTTTATTTAATGCCAAGAGTTTCTGAAATTTTAAATTTTAATTTTTAAAAGTTAAAGTTAAGATTGAGTGTTGGAGGAGTCATAATTATTTTTTCAGATCTTAAACAGTGTGTACCTGATTTTTCTTTGCATTTTCAGATACTTTGAGTGTCTAGGAAGATGTAAAAATTATATTGGTATTTTATTTCATAATTTTTGAAGTAGTTTTGAAGTTTTTGAAATTTTATGCATGTACACGGCAATTTTACGAAATAAATAAGTATATTTCGAAAATTTTAAGTTTTAAGGATCTGAAATTTTAGAAAATTTTCAGTATGTTCAAAATTTTGAATTTTGAATTTTCGAAATTTTTATGACTCGTTTGATTATTTTAATGCTATTTCCCGTAAAACCGATTAAAACCGAACAATATTGAAATAAGTTAAGTTAATTTTCGAAATTTGAGTAAGAATAAATTTTGAATCCTAAAATGTGTTAGGAAACTTAACCAAATCATGAATAATGATTCATAGAGTGATTAGTGATTTTAAAATTGTTTAAATCACGTTATTCCATAAAACCGTGTTATTACGAATAACGATATTTAAAACGTGTTTAAATAGGACGATTTGGCTTAGGTTTTGCATTTTACATAAGCATTGCATATTTAATTATTATTTATGAATGTCATAATTTTATTTACGTAATTTTGGAATTATGTAATTTACTTAGTATGGCCTTAGATTTTAATCGATAATTCCCGTAATGTAAGGGTTTATCGATTTGGTTGTAATTTAATGTGATCTCGTATCATTTTATTTTATTGTTTTATTTTATTTTATAATGTATAAAATAGATAGAAAATTTGTAATTATTTGTAATTCCGGAGATCCTTGAAGACGGTGCCATTTCGGAAAGAAGTTCCGACCAAGACGGAGTTTGCCTTGGGATGCGTGCCACGTGTGAAGTTCAAGGGACCAAAGAAGTTGGTTTCCGAATTTGTAATTTACTTTATTTTCTATTTTAGGAAAGGCCATACTAGGATTTTATTTATGCTTTTAAAGTTTTATGCTTTTATTTATGCTTATCATGTTTGCATGCATAGCCAAATCGTCATTCACATCATGCATTTTATCGATTTTATCGACCGTGTCAATCAATTTATCGATAATTCACCGACTTAGTTCACTTAAAGGAGATAGATAATAAATTGACAAGATCTCTTACGTTATTTAAAAATCGAGACATAGCCTTACCAAAAAGTAAAGGACCCGCGAAGGATCTTCTTCATAAGGGAGCAGGCTCGGCTAAACCGGGGTGCAAACCTTATTACGTTGGTGAAGTGGGGTAATATGATTACTTATTCTTGAAATTTGGTTGATCTCGACGAAGGTATTCGAGCCACCGTAGTGGTAATAAGTTCGGGCTAAGATAAGAATTAGTGTAATTTTATCGACCGAGAGTTCTAAAAGTAGAATCGATTAAGGAGTTAATCTACCGAGTCATATTAATGAGGGATGTATCGGCTAAACCGTGCCCGAGTTAGTATGTATTTGGGTCTCGGGATCATTTACTTAATTGGGTAAGAGATCATTAAGTAGATGCTTAACTTGTTTATAAATTTACAAGTTTATTTATTAAAACGATAATTGTGTTTTAATTCCTTAATTTTATTTGTAGTTCATATTTCGACTTTCAACCATCAATGGCAAATAACGCTCCACCACTCCCACAACATGTTTCATGGATTCGTTCCTTTATGGATCGTTGCAAGCTTGGGAAGCTCAATTAATTATGGCTTCGGAAGGTGACAATAAGATTAGTTTCCTTACCAAAGCCGCTCCTCCCATTCCCACTACTCATTCCACGATTACGACTCGTGAGGCCTATGAAGCCTATATGAAGGAGTCGAACATTCTTAAGCACACGATTATTTTCTCCAAGGAGTCGGATCTCCCAAAAGAGAATGATTGTGCTAAGCACGACAAATGAGATTTTCACTAAGCTTAAGAATATGTTTTCTCAAACTCCTAAGATGTTGCTTCATGAAGTGACTTCCGCCTTATTTGAACAAAATTTCAAATAAGGGTCATATTATGAGTTCTTATGTGCTCAAAAGGGTTGAGCCATCCGAAATCTTGAAAGTACAAGGATCGGAAGTTCCAGACTATCTCATAATAGATCGAATTCTTCGCTCCTTTATTTAATATGCTTTCACAAGCGAAAAGGGAATTGGGACTTATTCGAAGTACCAAGAAGAACATGCTCGACATTGAGAAAATGAACAAAGGGAAGTGTAAAAGAGTGGTAGAAAAAGGAAAGGCAAGAAGGCATCCATGACCACACCATCCAAAGAGAGGACTTTTTCGAAAGGTGCTTCCACATTATTTTCAAAGGTTGAAGATAAGTGCCTCTATTGCACAAAGATTGGTCATTGGAAAAGAAATTACCGGATGTACTTGGCCGACCTAAAGCTTGAAAGGTTCACGCTGTTGGTAATAATTCTTATTTAAATTCATGTTATGATATTAACTTTTGTATATGATACAAGTTGTTAATTCTAATCCCTTTTTCAATTGTTTTAAAGGGACTCCTTCCAAGGACAAGGAGAAGGAAAAGGAAGCTTGAAGTTCCTTCCATGGATGGCTAAGGTAGCATCCAAGATTGAAGACATAAAGAGCATGGCTCTATTTTTCATTTTGATGTCTTCTTTCATTTTGCATTTTAAGAACATTGTATTTCTTGTGTGACAAGAATTCGTTTATTTCAAACAATGGTTGTAATTTGAATGTTGGTGACATGGTTTTCAACCCAAGTCATATATTTTGTTCTTAATCAATATGTTGGTTTTAAAATGCATTTGTGTAACATGAATAGATACGATTTTCATAAATCGTTATAAAGTACCTTGAATGAATCACCGTACCATAGATATGATAAGATCATTATAAAAGTAATACGACTTACTTAAAAACGAGAATTGCATCCCGTGAAATACTTCAAATTCAAACATAAGAACATCAGTTCGTTATAAGATGATTACCTTAAACGAATGAGAGTACTAAAGTCTCACAACTCACATAATTCTTTATCCAATACATTGTTGACGGGCGAAAATGCTATCCTTCTTAAATAACGGTTATTTTAAAGGATAGAGTGGGAGAAATTCTACGCCCGTAAACCAATGAAATAAACATAGGATCTTAGAGAAGAGTTCTATAAGGAGTCCTTGAGAAGAACTCTAAGAGATTGGATAGAAGAAACTACGAGAGGACACAGAAGAAACTACGCGAGGACACAATTAGTTCCTAGAGAGGACAAAGGGAACCGCGAGTGTTGACAGAAGGAAATCGTTTCCATGATGTTAATGTTTCTGTTTTATAAAGATAATAGAGGAGATATCATCTCCCGTTATCGTGAAAATAGAAGATTCTTTCCGTGGGAAGGAAAATGAAAAATGAAATGTTCATAGCGAGTTGAGAAAATGTTTGAAGTAAATCAAAATGAAATGTTCATTATGAGTTGAGAAGATGTTTGAAGATATTACCTAATCACTATGAAGATAGTGGGAGTTATTAAACTATATGATAGTGATATGAAATTCAGTGGGAGAAAAGTTATTAAGAAAACGAAACCTACCATTTAGAGAGGATGGTGATTCTTTAAGGGTTAAAGAATATGAGGTTTCAATTCTAGATGAATGTATGTTAAGAACATAAATCATAAGTGAGTTTATTATATGATAATGAAACGTCACCGATCAGTTAACAAGGTTTGGATTTGAATCCGAGATATGAAAATGTTAATTCATATAACCTTGATCAAAATGCCATAAGTTGAAATAAAACCTTATTTCGATATAAGTTTCTCGAGGAGACCCAGTAGATCGAATCTAGGTAAACTACAATATAAATTCTAGTACAGTATGACTATGTTCATAAGGATGACATGTCATAAGTTTTAAGAAAACAGTGGGAGCTTTCCTTAAAGTAAGGAGACTCGAGTCGAATATAAGAGACTTGAAGTGTACTTGAAGAAAGATCATATTATACGAGATAATATGAGTCAAAAGGAAACCGAAATTTGTAGGTTTAAAAGATGTGAAGATAGGGTATATTCACATAACAAACCATTAATACAAATTGATGTATGATCATCAAAGATTGTTTATGTGGAGCAACAATATCGTATTGATTGTTCGCACATAACAATCACTCTTATCGTTTGAGTTATTAATATTATTATTAACTCACAATTTATACTTTGTGAAATCCAAATGGGTTGTAAGAGACAATTTGAACCCCATAAGTGAACTGGATTAACTTAGTATAGCCCATAGTCGCTTGTATGAGGTGACGTCTCGAAGCGACTACAATGTGAGGCGACTGATGGCAAGTTCAAAAGTCATAGAGTCATATGGGATGACTAGTCGATCACATCGGCAGACTGTGTAACACTCTGTTGGGCATTTAGTGACCGCTTATAGAGTTCTGGAAATTTTATAATTAGCCTGGTCGTGGCGAGAGCTACTATATTATTCACATAAGTCGATTCTTTGACTTGAGACTGTTCGCCCAAGGTAACACAGCCTCAGATTGGCTTTGATTTTAGCTCTACGATCAACCGTTAAAGGGGGTCAAATGGGCTTCTTTTGGGTCATGATGTACTGTGTTAGCGAAGGGAACAGTAGGATAGGAATTGTCCAACCCCTTGTCAGGGTTGTCTTAAATCTCAGGGCCACTCGAGGAGAAGTTTAACTGGAAATGCGTGGCCACGCTCGGAAGGTATCTATGGTAGATAATTCCGGTCAAAGCAGTTAAATCTCCAGATCGAGAAAACCGCTCAAGATATGATCAAATGCAAGTACGACCTGGAAGACACCTTGCATTGAGTGGGAGATGACGTAATAGGACAAGAGAATTGGTGACGCACACTTGTCGAGGACAAGTGGGAGATTGTTGGGAAATGTGTCCTCAACAATAGTGCGATCACGACAGTGATAAAAATCATTGTCATAAATCTTATGAAATGAATATGCAAGGGACGATCCAATATTGATTTAGTCAACTGACCAACATTAATCGGTAATGATTGGCTGACTAGAGTTTAACATTGCTGTCGTATGACGGTGGTGGTCAGTTGATCCCTTTAAGTCACACCTATAGGACTAACCCCTTAAACGTATATTGATTAATTGTATAGGATACAGATTGATCAATATTCTTAAAACCGTATATTAAGAATTCAGAGGTTGAATCTTAAAGTAAGATTTATATTTGAAATTGAATTGTGTCAATTGTCAAATATTAAACGATATTTTAGAAATATCAAGATTAGTATCATGAACGGTTCATGGTTATAACAAACGTTGTTAATATATCGTATCGACGATTATTACGATAACCATATGTTGGGATAGTAATTTCGAATTACGTAATAATTTGTTAAATGTGATTTAATTAATTTAGAAATATTATTTATGTGATAAATTTATATTTTAAATTAATACAATTATTTTATGTTACATGGGATGTCACATACAATTGTACAAATTACAAATTGTAAAATGGAAGTCCATTTTACACTTGAATGTGGCGTGTGATTGTAGGTGTAAGCAAGACTAATTTGTTTAAATTAGTGGAGCAAATAAAACACAATCATTGCATATGTATGATACCTAATATGTAGGTATGCATGCCTATGTGCATGGGTAAGAAAACAAGCAACCCCTAACCCTTCCCATGCACCCTTCACACGCCTAATATCACAACCCCAACCAAACCATTATCTTACTATATATATATGTGATCATATCACATACTAGAGGACTAATCTTCATACATTTTCTAGTCTAAGAAAATAAAATAACCTCTAAAAATATATTATTAGATAATATTGGTAGTATACTAATATATCATTATTAGTACACGGTTTTAGCCTAATTCCGCCTCCTAGCTCGGGTTCGGTTATTTGGTCCGTTTAGGGTAAGGTCTTGGTGCTCACTCATTGGAGGCAAGCTTACTTGGTTGCTTTTGGAGGATCGTCCTAAGCATATTTCGGACCGGTTGTAAGAATACGATTCTCCTTATTTCCGCTTTTATTTTGCATGCATAAGATTAGATCATTTAAACTAAATTAATATGAGATTAATTAGTAAATTAGTAAGACTAATAATATGAACAAGTTAGTAGAGACTACCTTAGTTTCCAACATTTATTAGTTATCTGTCATTAATGTAGTGAAATATGGTTTCTCAAAAAAAAAAAAAAATTATTGAATGATTATCTGTTTGAAATTGATTTTTTAATTTTATTTGTAACATACAATACAAAAGCGAATAGATTTTAATTAGTATATTGAATATAATATATAAATACTCGGTATATTTTCGTATATTTGTATCTTAAAAGCTACGTATTCACATGTTAAGATGGATTCATTAAGGTAAGTAGGTAGGTTGATTTTCAGCCTAAATTAACGTGTATATCTAATTATGGACACATGGGTCAAGGTTTTCAAGTCTCAACACTTGAAAACACAAGTAGGGTCAGTTGAGTCAGATATATTTTGACAAATCTAAATATAGTCCTAAACGGTAGTATGATAATTGGTTAAATAAGTGTGTCTTATCATTTTTAATAAAGAAATGGTATGTATATAATATCACGAATACAATTATAAATAGTATAGCATATTTAAATGTTTACTAATAGACTTTCAATTATTATTTATAATAAATTTGTAGTCTTTTTTGTTGATGAATCATAAAATTATTATATTGTTTCTGAACGTGGAGAAAGAAGAAAAACTATTTACATTGATACAATGAAAGACATATTTCGTATAAACTAACTTATTTCAAATTTTAACTTTATATGTAACATTGTTCAATTGTCTGCATAATTTTTGAACATTGCAAATGAAATTTTTAATATAACTCTAAATACTTAAATATGACTTTATAATTCACCTTTCACATTTTTAATTTATAATTGTTTAAGAAATGGAGATATTTTATTGATTTATTCTAAATTTATCTATGATTATAACCGCCTTACAAATGAGAAAATTAATCAATATAATATTTTACCTTAAATATTCATATTTTATATCAGAACAATTTTAAAAAAAGCATACCCGTGCAATTTGCACGGGTTTAAAACTAGTAAGAGGATAAAAAACAGTAGAAGGATCATATTTTTAAGAGGATAATGTTTTTGAGTTTTGTTTTAAAAATTACGTATGAGTATTCTTATAAAGTTTCCGAATTCAATTATTAAAAACATTAAGCTTAAAACTTACAATAAAACTTAAAAATATTACATATAAACTTAGTTGAATTTTAGTTTTGACGGAAAAAAAATTTATATCTAACTTATAAACTTTAATAAGCTCAAAAAAAATACACATGCTCAAAAAAATTGAGGTAATAAGCTCAAAAAAAACTCAAATACTCAAAAATATACTCATATGCTCAAAAACAAAATAAAATTTGGAGGAAAGTGCAAAAAATATACCCATATGCTCAAAAACAAAATAAAGTTTGAAGGAAAGTGTGAGGTAATACATCAGAGTATTTTAAAACGATAATCAAATGTAAATAGGTTCTCAATTTAGAAAAAATAAGTTTTATATAAAAACTCCCTTTATGGAGAGTCAAACTCGGGCAAACTGAAAGTTGGACTATATCTTTACCACTGGTGCATTGATACACATCTGATGATTTTTTCAGTTAGTTTTACTTATTTCTTTCCTTAAGTCAGTTTTATTTGGGGTAGCAAAGAGTCGTCTTTTTCATTGATTTTTTTGGGCATGGGGTAGCGGCGGCTACTCCTTGCTACGAAGTAGTTTCGCCCCTGCATGTTGTTTGTTAATTAGGACCTATGTATTAAATTTATTGCAAAAAGTGCGTGATTGATCAAGAATTTGTATTCTGAACCCGTGTAAACACCCGCATTGTGAAATTTGAAATATGGAATTTACACAAACTATACGTGTATGAGTAAATTTGAAATACGGGCCCGTGTCTTAGAGCAGTAATATGTTTGCATGCGTAATACAAAATCTTGCAAATTGCATCAGAATGCTTAAATTACCATGTGTGGTTTTTTCAGCTGTTTCAATGGGAGACAATCCCGAGCAAATTTTTTTTATGATTGTTCCAATTTACATAGACCCGCAAATTTAAAATAACGTACTTTTAATTTTTGATAAATATAGACTTATTTGTCGCATATCTTTAAATTTTTTCTTAACATATTTAATTGAAGTAAATAAATGAATAAATAAGAAAATATATAAAACCATAACCCGTAAAACCATTTGAAATTAAAGTAATTTTTGTGAAACAAAGGGCCGAAACTTAGACTTACTTTGAGCGAGTTACCCATAACAGACCAAGCCAAAGACATGTTATTAACGGCTCATATACCAACCCATCATAGCTACACAAACAACTTTGTGCTCTCTCATCTCTCACCCTAAATCTAACTACCTTTCCATAATATACTACTCCATATGTTGTACCTTCCTTCTTGCCGCATTCTTATTTGTTTTCCGTCTCACCTAATCTGTTAGAATCGCCATTTCAAGATCATTTGAAATCGCAATGTCCCAATTCCCCTCTCTCGTTGCAATCCTTCATACAGAGTAATTTCTTTTGCCGTATTTTTCAAATTTCAATAAAGAAAAATTGTGTATATGAATATTTTTTGTCCATATTTTCTGGTTTAAATATTATTATGTTTGTTTACTTTTTATAAAAATATTTCTGATTTTTTCGATTTAATTAAATTTATCCATCAATCTTAGTTATTTCTATATTTCATACGGAATTCATCTTATGTGAATAATTTATGTGAACCATATCCATGAGCAATTGAACACCATAAATACAATGACTTATTTAATTTTAATGTCATATGTAAATATTTTTCATGTTAATGATCACCCTATCTATATTGTTTTTATAACAATTTCTGTTTTCTCTTCATTTAACTTATTTTTCTGTATTTTTTTCCTATAATAATAGTTGTTTTAAAAAAATTGTTGAATAATTTTCCTATTTATACCATAATTAATCTAATTATAAAAGTTATTAATGATTTTTTAATCTAGTTATTTAATATGCAATCCACATATATGAGTAATGTTAGATTTTATTGTTGTAGATGGAAATAAAAGTCGTTGCATATGAAATAAAAGAGTGTGGAGAACATGGTGGGTCACCTTTAAAAATAAAATAAAAAATGAAATTTCAACCACAGCGACACCTAAGCACTGTGGTTGTTGCTTTTATATATAGGATTAATAAAAAAAATTGCAAGTATTCATATAGTCTCCAACTTTTACGAAATTGTAAAAATTATTAAAATAATATTATGTTTAACCATACATTAAATTTATTTAGCTGAAAAATTGTTTATTGATCTCCACGTACCTTTCATATACTCTGCCAATTACTTAAAGTCAAACTCTATTATTACCATTATTTATCTCATAGTTCGTGTTTAGCAGCCCAAATTATGCTACCAATAACTTGGGGTCAACAGGAAGGGAAAAACAACGTGCAAAGGCCCAAGAAATATCCTAATGATAAATCCAGCCGTTAGGTAAAAGAAAACGCCAAACCTTCAGTCCTATTTTCCCTCTACTACTCACGAGATTTCAGGAGGAGTACCAGGCCAGAAGTCGACCCAACCCTGAAGTCTATATATGTTGGAGTAAATGTCCTTCACAGTGTGTGATTATTTGAGTAAATCTTTTACATGATCACGCAGGGATACTTAGTATATTAATTAGTTGATTAACGTTTATCGGTAACGATTGACTCACTAGAAGTTTGACGTTACCGTCATATGATGGCGATAATCCGCTGATCCCTAAAGGTCACACCTATAGGATAGTACTAAGAAATGTGATTATATATTGATATAATTACATAAATGCTAAACTTAGCTAAATGTAGTTAAGTAGATGATAAACATTTAATATGATTAAATAATAACTAGGAGAAATAAATTAAATGTTAATTCTAATAAATATATATAAAAGTTATATTTATTATTATATTTTAATATATGATAGAATAATATAATTGAGATTAATTAATTATAAGATAATTAATTAATATTTTCCGGGAATTAAATTTGTACACCGAAAAGTATTAAAATATACTCCCTCCTATTCCATATTTTCTTCCCTATTTCCTAAAACGGTTTATTCAGGTTTTCTTCCCCTTTCCTATTTTGGAAACTTTTATTCTTATTTTATTCATTTCTCTCTCCTATTATCAAACCTCACTCAACCTTTTTACTCCTATTTTATTCTTTTTTAATGTTTTTGGCCCCACAATTTCTTATTTAATTCCTAATTATTCATCCCTCTCTCCTATCACCAAACCCCACCCAATTTTTTACACTTATTTTATTCTCCACCTTAATATTTGTGCCAAATATAAAAGGGAAGAAAATATGGAATATGAGGGAGTATATGATATTTTAAGGAAGTTCGGAATAAGGAAACTGACTCAAAATATTATATTATAATGAAGTTTCCTAATTGAAGTACAATACCAATACCAACACAAACCAAAACCCTATATATTGAGGGTTTCGGCCGTGAGGTTGGAGACACAAGAAGAAAACGTTTTTCCTCTCTTATTCTCCTTGATTAGTTTATCATCTTAATCCCAAAATAAATCCTCCAAAATAATTAATAGTATTTTAGGAGGAGCTTTGAGGGAATCATTCTCAGTCGTCTTGGGTGCTATAACTAGTAGAAAAAGATGTATTTGCGGCTATCTATTTGAGGCGTTTTAGGCCAATAGCAGCAAATAGTTTATGAGTTATTTGAGGCGTTTTGTAAAAAGCGCAGCAAATATGTTATTTGAGGCGTTTTTGTGAAAAACGCCGCAAATAAGTATATATTAAAAATAAAAGGAAAAGGAATTGAAAGAGGGATATATTATTGATTAGGCGCATAAAACCGTACACAACATTACTGAATCTCCCTCCCAAACTCTCTCGACAACCACTGCAAATCTGCCGACCACCGACTCACCGCCACTGGAAATCGATGCCAATGGACGGAACTCGCACCTCACCATCTTCTCTATTTTTATTATTCTAAATTAGGTATGTGAATTGATTTTAGGGTTAACTATTTTCGATTAATTGGAGTTTGAATTAGCAAAATACAATAGATTAATTCAATTCATTTTTATCTGTTAATGTTTCTGATTAGTATTTATCATATTTCTCTTTTAATGTTTCTGATTTGTGTACGTTGTTCATTGGATTAATTGTTAGGGTTTATATTTGTTTTGGATTAATTATTTTTGTTAGGGTTTATGTTTAAGGTAAAATTTGTCTTCTCCTCCTTATGCCTTGATAGGAATTATTTATGATAGGAAACCGTATAATTGAAGCAAACTAAACATCTTATTCTGTGAATCAGAGGAAAGATTTTTTTAGGTGTGAATGACAAATTATGTTTTTAGTTAATTTTCTGCCTTTTCAGAATGAGAACTCATATTCTAAATAGAGTACATGCTAAGTCGCGGTGATTGAGTTCTATTATGACTGAAAGGTAAACATGTGATGGTTATGTAATCTTGAATAGCTTCAAATTTCTCATTTTGGTCTTGTAATACCTTGAAGTGTCTACCATTTGAACAATCTTCAGTGCAAAGTATTTGACTACAAAGGATTAAATGTCTTGCATTGCCTAGGTTCTGATAGAGTACAAAAACAAGGACCCCAATCATGCAGAGTGGGCCAAGGCTATGAAAGAGGTATATTTGCCTGGTTTGAGGGAATATGTTAAGACTTACTACCCACTGGGACCTGTTTGGGGTACATCTGGCAAAGCAACAGTCTGTGCTGCACCTGTGCCACCTCCTGCTCCCTCTGCTGCACTCTTCTCAACTGATTCTCCTAAACCATCATCATCTCAACCAAAGAAAGGGATGTCTGCTGTGTTCAGTGAGATCAGTTCTGGTGGGGAGCTTACATCAGGTAGTCACTTAATCTGCCTTTCGTAAGCGCTTTGAGTGTTATTTGCAATGTTGGTTGTCTCACTATCTTGTCTATAGGCTTGAGAAAGGTTACTGATGACATGAAGACTAAGAATCGTGCTGACCGTAGTGGTGTTGTTGTTGTGGCGGAGAAGGAGCCACAGGTCCGTTCTCTAGCAATTTCCAAAACAAGGCCTCCAAAGCTGGAGCTTTAGATGGGTCAAAAGTGAGTATTCCAAAATTTCGTTGATTTTTATGTCTTACTCCCTTATAAACTTTAGTGACTGAAGATACTTCACATTCCTGTCCTTTTGGATAGGTGGGCTATTGAAAATCAAATCGGAAAGAAGGATTTGGTCATAGATGACTGTGACGCAAAGCAATCTGTTTATGTTTTTGGATGTAAGGATTCCGTTTTGCAGATAAAAGGTTTGTTTAAATCTTGTTGTAGCTGTATATTCTTTCTTTTTTGTTTCTCCACTTGTTAGTTTCATTTGCAACCTGCACTCGATGTTCATGATTGTTTCTTTATTGCAGGAAAAGTTAACAATATCACGATTGATAAATGCACAAAAATGGGAATTTTATTCCAGGTATGTGGTGGAGCACTATTCTAATTCTTTCTAAACATATATGAAAAGGCGTTGTTGACTTACCCCACACCATGACTCCTGAAACAGCATGTTGTTGCAGCCTGTGAGATTGTGAACTGTAACAATGTTCAAGTGCAGTGTCAGGTACTGTGTCAAATTGCTAAGAATAGCCTCCTTAGACTCTTTGCTAGCATTCATATCCTAACTTGGTAGCTTTAATTTTAGGGTTCAGTTCCAACAATCTTTGTTGATAATACAGCTGGATCTCAGTTATACTTGAGCAAAGATTCTTTAGAGACATCTATAACTACAACCAAATCAAGTGAGGTCAACTTAATGGTACCTGCTTCTGATGCCGATGGGGATTGGGTATGTAGCATGGTCATAACTAATAACTTTGTAATGCATAGCAGTTCTTTTATGTGCATCATGTTTCTAAAAATTGTTGGTTCAAATTAAGGGGTTTTGGTGGTGGCGATGTAAAAGGAAGAGGGTTGCCAATCAAATATCTCTCTTAGTCATATTTAGTTAGAAGTATCCGCAGTACAGGTGCGGTTCCAAGTGTCTGATTTGATTTATTTTGAATGAAATGTCTGTCTAAACCCTTCAAGCATGCTTGATGTCCTGGGTCTTTTGTATTATTTTTCCTTGCTTCTCTCTGTGTTGGAATTCTCAGAAACATGCCTTTTGAAAATACGTAACCAATTCCCGTGTATCTACCTAATTAGCTACTCCGTATCTTATTCGATAATTCTTTTGTATGCTCTACAAGGAATGGGAACCTGCATCTTGATGCTGCTTCTCTTTTCCCCTACAGCATGTTGTGCTTTTTTATATGGGTTACTGAAACCTTTTAGTGTATTAAATATCTGGTCTTTTCCAGACCCGCAATAGAACAGTTTTAGCATTCCTACGATCTCTAAACCGAGAACTCTGTATTAGCGTGCTCAGGGCTACGAGTAACGGTTCTAACCCTGAAACATACTAATGTTCGATAATAAACCAGGAAAATTAACTTACATTTTGGTGTAGGAACATCTAGCATTGTGGATTTACGTTAATGTTCTGAGTATTAAAAAGTGATGGGTCGGGGTGTCGTGCTTAGAGTTGATGAATAGAAGAAGTCCATTAGTTTTCGGTTCCTGTGCATGTGTAGCCGAGTAATACTAGGAACAAGTAGGGTGACTTACTCGCTTAATCCTCATATATTTTACTTGATTGATTGTTATAATCCTCCTTGCATTTATTTAATTATATGTCCAAATCTTGATATAATATTGTATTGTGTTTCGATTATTTAAAGCATTTGAATACATTATCATCCTAAACTGTGTGACCTGCTTATTGGCTAAACCTTGTCACCTTCTCTTCATGTTGTTGAAGTTTTCTTCTCACCATCATTCCTTTCCTTATCAATATCCTTTTCAGTTCATGTTGTTGAAGTTTTCTTCTCACCATCATTGCAGAAAATGTTAATTTAATCTAATGCACTTGGAAGCTGCTTTCTCAGGCTCATAACAGTATCACCAACAGACTCAGTTTTATCAGCAGCAAAGAAGATGCTTGAATATCACTTGAGCTCTGCTATCGTGGCTGTAGAAAATAGACCAAAGGGGATCTTAACGTAAGTATCTATTATAATGGTAGCCATCGCTATTCAGTATACACTATGATGTTTCTTTGCTATTAAATGAACATGTGCTAGGTTGCATGTTTTCGGATTTCTTGTTACTTGTTAGACTCCGGTCTCTTGCACTTTTGCATAATACCCGGGCTATTTTAACAGGTCCAAGGATATATTAATGCGGATTTCTGTCGTACTATTTGTTAAGCGTTGCTGCTGCCTTATACTGTTGTTAGTCCTGTTGTGTGTTGCTAGGGCCGTGCCCATAAGTTGTTTGCTGCGTGCTACAATTAGTTGACCTGTCTTCATCAGTATTTGCAAATAACCAAGCCAATTTCAAGGTATTGTATGTTGACCCGTCTTCATCAGTATTTGTGTGACATTCTTAAACAATTAAAGTAACACTATTTGGCTACTTAATCTTGCAGGTACTGCCTAGATTGCTTCATACGGGATCTTTGAGCATCCTGGCTTCTCAATCATGATGCTTAGATGACTTGATACAAACACTATTTGGCTGTCAATATTCCATAATAAGGTAAGAATATCTATCCCACTGGAATGCGAAAGTCACTCTTTGTTTTGATCAAATTGCCAATATGCTTGTTCTCTTGTGGATCTTTAGTATGTCGTGCAGCCGTTAGAGATATCGTTAATCTATCAGCCCCGATTATGATTACATGAAAACTGAATTGGATCAATGATTTATAAGATCAGTAGTATCATATAGTCTGGTTTACTCAGACTATGTTGCTAGTGTCGCTCATAGCTAATTATGAAAAAATCATTGTGCAGAGTTTTGTGTCATATTGGAAAAGTATTGTGTCGACTACACAGAGTCAAGTGAAGTGTCGGGACTAACACGGATTATTAATCACGAGGCAAGGGGGATCAAATCTCTGCCTTTGTTAATGTTTGCTAAGATTTGCCTCGACTTGTGACATTACATCTCTACTTTCTTATCAAAGGCGCCAATCCACATGTCTGCTAGGAGTTACTAACCGAGATATGGTACTAATTATCTGGACAACATTAAATTGCTCTTGGGTCTCCCTTCACACAACAAACAAACAAACAAAAAACGATTCTGCTAATGTCAGAAATTAGCTGACAGTCGACTGCATCGTCATTTTGCAGGTAAACTGTAGATCGACTTGTATATGACAGTTATGTTGATTCTGTCAACATCCTCAAGCCAGAGCAATCTTGGATGAGAAGTTCAAATGATAGGTCTAACTGCTAAGTGCATTTGGATTCCCTGCAGGCATTCAGGTGCTTATAGATCACAGTCAGAAAGTGCACTTCCTACTCCAGCATCATTAGCAGAGTTACTGACTAACACATACAAGTTTCGGGTGCTTCTTCGACAATGACCAAGGCTCAAGTTGTTTGGGCAGACTTACGGATTCTCCTCGACTAATTTCATTGGCTATAGCAAGACTTCATTCCCAAGTCGATCTAATTTTAGTGTCGTGTAATTAGTTTCGGAGTATTGTATGTGGTTTGTTTCTTTTTGATGTATGAATATTTACAAAAATCTTGAAAGATTATCTTATGGAAAAATATATTTGAGAGTTATTCTATTCAAATGATGTTTTTTTTCGATTTTTTTAAAAACAATAAAAAAAAGAAAAAAAAAATATTTTTTTTTTATTTTTTTACTATTTGCTGCGTTTTTTTCAAAAAATGCCGCAAATAAACAATCTCCATTTGCTGCGTTTTTTTGAAAAAAACGCCTCAAATAACTCTTTATTTGCTGCGTTTTAAAAACGCCGCAAATAGCTTTTCTATTTGCGGCCCCCTTATTTGCTTCTACACTAAAAACGCCGCAAATGACCACTATTTTGACGCCGCAAAAAGCCTTTTTTCTACTAGTGTATCTAAGGAGAACTTCTACCTTGAAGTTTGGGTTTATACTAGGTTGTTCTTAGGCCGATCTCATATAGGACCAAAGGTTATTTCTATGATCCTTGTCCTATTATTTCAGTTCTATTGTTTTAATATCAATTCGTTTTTGATATAATCCTTGACGGTATTAATTAAGTTAATACTTTTATGAGTAATTTAAGAAATTATTTCATACAAGTGGTATCAGAGCCATTGTTCAAAATCGTTTTGATAATTAATTGAGAATTAAAATCCCACGGCACACATATTATTCACGGTTTATAAAAAAAAAAGGTTTTTTTTTCGGTCTTTTTCTTTCCTTGATATGTCACGACTAAAATTTTTTTTTGGTTTCGTTTTTTTTTTTTTTTTTTTTATTTTGTTATTTTAATTGTTAAAATAATTATCATGTGATGATGCTCATAACAATGATATAGATCAATGATTATTAAAAGTTCAATCAAGATATTGTTAGAATTAGATTAATTTGTTTTAAATTGTTAAGATGAATGAATATTGTTCAGATGAATTAAAAAGTTAATCTTGATGACGATATTTGGAAATTTTTAAAAACCTAATATGTGGGTCTGGATAATGTGGCATCAACCTTTATTGATTATTATAAAGGTCTGTTAGGCACAGCTCTTCCAGTTTCCCCTCTGGACTTGGACGTCATTACTGCTGGACCACTTATTCCTGCTTCTGATTGGGATACCTTGATCAGTCCCATATCAGTTACTGAAATTAAGGTTGCCTTGTTCAGTATAGATTCTAATAAAATTCCTGGCCCAGATGGTTACTCATCTGGGTTCTTCAAAGCTTCTTGGGATTTGATAGAGCATGATTTCTGTCAGAGTATTCAAGATTTTTTTAGAACTGGCAGGATGAATAAGCAAGCAAACACCACTCTCATTGCTCTTATTCCTAAAAAGAAGATTGTTACATCTGTTCAGGATTTCAGGCCCATTTCCTGCTGTAATACTATCTATGAAACAATAAGCAAAGTGTTAGCCAAAAGGATTCAAACCATTATTCCGTTATTGATTGGTAAGGAGAAAACAGCCTTTGTGCAAGGCAGGAGCATCTTTGAGAACATAATGCTTTCTCAGAGGCTAGTGAAAGGGTATGGCAGGAAATCTATATCCCCAAGATGCTTGATCAAGGTGGATATCAGAAAGGCTTTTGATACCTTACAATGGGAGTTTATTCAGAATATGCTGACAGCTTTTAATTTTCCTCCCTTATTTGTGACCTGGATCATGGGTTGCATTACAGGAACTTGGTTTTCCCTCAAACTTAATGGTGGCATCCATGGTTTCTTTCAAGGGAAAAGTGGCGTCAGGCAAGGAGATCCACTTTCTCCCTTCTTATTCATTCTTAGCATGGAAATTCTTTCCAGACATTTAAGGGGTATCTGCTCTTCCCCTCAGGTGTCCTATCATCCAAAGTGCTCCAAAACCAATATTACTCACTTGGTCTTTGCAGACGATCTTATGGTTTTTAGGAGAGGAGATCTTCCCTCTGTAAAGGCAGTCCAGATAACTCTTGACAAATTTGCAGACTGGTCTGGGCTGAAAGCTAATTCTGATAAAACAGAAATATACTTTGGTGGGGTTAGTGATACTGTGAAGCATCTAATCATCACTACTACTGGGTTTACTGAGGGCCAGTTCCCATTACGATATCTGGGACTGCCCCTTAACTCATCCAGGCTGACTAAAAATATGTATGGTCCTGTGCTAAGTAAGATTCAGCACCATATTTCTAATTGGACCACTCACACTCTCACTTATGCAGGCAGAATCCAACTGATAAATTCAGTCCTTTTTGGCATTGATACTTTTTGGTGTGCTAGCATTTTGCTTCCAAAAGAGATAATTAATGCCATTAAGAAGTTTTGTATGCATTATTTTTGGGGAATTAAAGAAGGGCAAAGGAAAATAGTTCATAAAAGTTGGGGGAGCATTTGTGTACCCTGGTTGGAAGGGGGCTTCAATATTAAGGAGCTTCTATCTTGGAATAGAGCACTCTTATCAAAATGGCTATGGAATTTAACTCTAACATCTGCTAGCCTATGGCATGATTGGGTCCACGCTTATCTCATACCTGGTGATATATGGACTGTTGTTAGTAAGGATTTCTTTCCTTCTAGTCTTAAAGGTATTCTGCAAGTTCGAGACTACTGGCTGCTGAAGTATGGTGTTAATGCTCGTACAGTTTTTCAGGATTGTATTAAAGGGGATAGCTTTTCAGTGTCTGTCGCCTATGATTTGCTGCGTGATAAAAAGCCAGTTCAATGTAAGCTCAAAGCTCTTGCAGGCAAAGAAACTCTTGCTGCACATAGACTAATTGCAACTCTGGCTGCGCAATATCATCTTGCTACCACTGACAACATTGTTCACAAGGGGCTGCTACTAGTGAATAGATGTAGCTTATGCAAGACAAATGCTGAAAACCATACTCATCTTTTCTTTGAATGCCCCTTTTCTACTGAAGTTTAGAGGGCAGTGCAAAACTGGATGGGGATTAATAATGTTAAGCTCAAGCTGTCTCAGAATCTAGACTGGATACAAAGGAGGAGCAATAAGAAATATTGGAAAGCTCTCTGGTTTAAAAGTTGTCTGTCTGCCACTGTTTATATGTATGGCAGGAGCGGAATCACAAGATTTTCTCTGGGAACGAAGTGCAGGCAAGCAAGGTGGTCCAGCAGATCAAGCAAACTGTTCGTACTAGACTTATGCAATTTATTCCTCTGCAATTCCAAAGATATTTTGTAGACCTATACTAAGTATAGGTTGTAGCTAAAAAGAAAGTTTGAGGTTTAGTGGCTATTACTTGTAAGATTCTCGCTTTCATTTTTCCCCCAAGAGGAAGAATAAAAGTTAACCTTCTTGCAAAAAAAATAAAAACCTAATATGATTAGAACTATAACACAAAATTAAGAGATGATTTTTGTGCTACTATGAGTGATTTTAAGAAAGTTCACGAATTAGTAAAGTTTCCAAAATCTATTTCTACCTTGATTATACCATTTAAGGAAATAATATAATATCTTATGAATATGTCAGTTTACATGATATTATTTGATAATATGAGTAATTGCTTTTTTTAAACAAAAAAAAAAAAGTGTAATATTGGACCGTAAGTTTTTTTTTTTCGGCCCTACCCTCAATTTTGTGATTTGTTGCTTTTGTTATTATTAATATTATATGATAATTTATATTAACTAAATTATAAATAAAGATTTATAATTAGAACAAATTTATAAGGATAACAAAAAAAGGGGGTATTAAAAAACCGTAAAATTGGATTTTAGGGTTATTTTATTTGTTTTCGTTTTTATTTATATTATGAGATAATATTCATATTAACTAAATTATAAAAGATGTTTTGTAATTGTAACATTTTTTTTTTCGAAAAAAAGGGGTATAACCGTGTGATTGCCGTGGGAAAGAAAGAAAATAAACGAAAATTATTTGATAATTTTTCGTTACTTAATCATTTATTTATTTTAAAAGGTTTATTATATCTAATTGATGATACTTACTAGATTCTAAAATTGTTTGGAATTTATTTGGATTATGGTTTACATGTGTGACATGTAATTTTAAAATTAATGGTGGTTTGGGTAATATTGCATTATGAATGTTTTATTATATTGTTAATGATATTGTTTTTCAGTGAATGTTGAATTTATTTTTACAATTGTTGTCAAGTATAATCATGTAATCTAGTGTGGCTTTAGTTTTTGTTTACTTTTCGGTAATGGTGGAAAGTAATCAAGTGATGTAATTTATGAGATCTCGCATCTCCGCTTTGTATTTTAATTTTTTTTTTTAGATTAAATGTAAATAGGATTTACATTGTAATAGCTTAGAACAAAGAAGAAAAAGAAGAAGAGGAGTTTGATGCATCCGGGTCTCTATTTCCACTTTACATCTCGAGATGAAGAACGGTGATCCATGAAGTTTTTATGGTCCATGTGATTGGATTCCAAGTTGTATTTACTGTTTTTCATAGGATAAGCCACACTCGGATTTTAATGTTTTACGTTCTTATCTTTATTGCTTGAATGTTGCATATCATTATGTTCCGCCTAAACCAAACCACCTATATGGATGTAAAATGACTCATGTAGATTATTTTGCATTTTGGCATATGATGTTTTTTTTTGCCATCACTCATTCCTACTCATATCAAATAGTTCACTTAAATGAGTTTAAAATAGTGATGGGATCTCACTCTTTATAAAATTGAGACTTTAGCCTTTCTAGATCAAACAACTATGAATGCCTTGTTCGTCGGTGGGCATATAGGACCTGTTGTTATCTCCATATGGACCCCTTCTACCTCGGGTAAGTAGTGTGTTGTGACCTAGTTGAACTCAAACACAATATTTCAATCAAGCTATTGAAATCATTGTGGACGTACTAATAGATAAATTTAAGAAATTTGTCGACAGAGTTCTAATGTAGAACCAGTTAAAGGGTTAACTCACCAAATCGGGATTTGGGTCTTGGGATACATTATATAATTCTTTGAGTGAGATCGATTATATTATGTTGTATATCTTTGTTTAACAAGATTTTAAATTCATTGATTTCTCATGTTTATTTATTTTCTCATTTGTAGATCATTTGATATCTGCCTTATAAAATGACTGATCCAAATGCAACTCGGGCCCTAGCGCCACCCTCACCAGGGAGTCGTGGTTACGCTCTTGTATGGACCACGTCTCCTAAAATCAGAACTCTCGCCTTAAGAATGATAGGAGTAACTTTACCGATTGGGAGGCAGCATTACGGAATGCTGCCATTGCTGACGGTAAATTAAAGTATTTGGTTGAGCCAGTACTAGCTGAACCAACTGTAAGGACTGGAGCCCAACGAACTGCATATGATGAGTTCGTTCGTGAAGCTGGTGCGATTAAGAATGTACTTATATATGCAATGGAAAACAATTTGCAGCGCCGCTTCATTTCACAAGGTGCGAATAAGATTTTCACCATCCTTACCAATGAATTCTCGCAAGCTCCGAGAATCATGAGATATGACGCAGCAGTCCGCTTCTTCGAAGCTAAACTGTCCAAGGGCTAAGCTGTTAGCCCACACATCCTCAAGATGATTGAGAATGTGGAAGTTCTGGAGTCTCTCGGTTGCAAAATTGAGGAGTCAATCATTGTAGACCGAATCTTACACTCTCTTCATGATGGGTTCACCCAATTTAGGGTGAATTATGACATGAATGACATGAAGAAAAGTCTTCATGAACTCCACTCTCAGCTCGTGCAAGCTGAGAAGGATCTCAATTTGAGTGGGAGTGCTAAGAAGGACGTCCTTATCATACAAGCTAATTGGAAGGGAAAGGGAAAGGCAAAGGCTCCCTTAAATGTCAAGAAGCCTCAGTTCAAAAGAAAGCAGCCGAAGCCCAAGAGTGGACCTGGTGAGACCAGTAACTCAAAGGCCAAAACTAAGAGCAAAGGGAAAGAAAGAGAGTGCCACCATTGCCACGAGTCTGGGCATTGGAAAAGGAACTGCCCTAAGTACCTCGAGGATATCAAGGCTGGACGAGTGATAGCCACAGGTATACCGTCATTTATTCATATGATTGAAATAAACCATGCAAGTTCAGCAACATGGGTATTTGATACTGGTTGTACGTGGTTCTCACTTGTGTAATCACTTGCAGGGTTTAAGGGACATCCGCAAACTTGAGAAAGGGGACGTTGACCTTCGTGTTGGAAATGGAGCAAAGGTTGCAGCTGTCTCCATAGGAACTTATGTACTCAAACTACCTAGTGGTTTCGAGTTATTTTTAAATAATTGTTATTTTGTTCCTAGTTTGTCAAAAAACATTATTTCTATTTCTGATTTGGATTCAGAAGGTTTTTGTTTTAATATTAAGCACAATTGTTGTACTTTTTCATTAAACGATATGATTTATAGAAAACCTGTTTCCGTAAACGGAATATATGTTTTAGACCAAACCACCGAGGTTTATCATGTGAATAATAAAAGGGCTAAAACAGGTGATAAAGAACAAACGTATCTATGGCATTGTTGAATGGGACACATCAATGAAAAACGCGTAGAGAAACTCATTAAGAATGGGTCAATACCACCATTTCATTACGAATCAATTGGTACGTGTGTAACACCCCCATTTACCTAGGAGCCTGAACTAGGACTTCCAGAGTAAATAGTGTTGGGAAATATGTCCTCAACAATAGTGCGATCACAACAATGATAAAATATCATTGTCATAAATCTTATGAAATGAATATGCAAGGGACGATCCAATATTGATATAGTCAACTGACCAACATTAATCGGTAATGATTGGCTGACTAGAGTTTAACATTACTGTCGTATGACGGTGGTGGTCAGTTGATCCCTTTAGGTCACACCTATAGGACTAAGCCCTTAAACGTATATTGATTAATTGTATAGGATACAGATTGATCGATATTCTTAAAACCGTATATTGAGAAATTAGAGGTTGAATCTTAAAGGTAAGATTTATAATTGAAATTGAAATGTGTCAATTGTCAAATATTAAATGATATTTTAGAAATATCAAAATTAGTTTAATGAATGGTTCATGGTTATAACAAACGTTGTTAATATATCGTATTGACGATTATTATGATAACCATACGTTGGGAAAGTAATTTCGAATTACTTATTAATTTGTTAAATGTGATTTAATTAATTTAGAAATATTATTTATGTGATAAATTTATATTTTAAATTAATACAATTATTATGTCACATAAGATGTTACATAATTAGTTAAATTGTACAAATTATAAATCGTAATATGAATGTCCATATTACGTCTTAGTGTGTCGTGTAAATTGACAATATATGATAAAATTATATGATATTTTATCTTATAATTGTAATGATTGTGTCATATTATGATATGACCTTACTTGTGCTTGAGTGCATGAGAAGGAATGAAAATCCCTTCTACATACTCCTTTTGCACGACACAATGCACAACCCCAACATACATACATTCTCTTTATATACATGTGAATATACACATGAGAAAGACTAATGCATACTTTAGTTTTTAGTGTGAGAAACTAAAAGTAATAAAACCTCACAAATATTATTTAGATAATATTTTCTCTAGTATACTAATATTATTATTAGTACACGGTTTTAGCCTAATTCCGTCCTCTAGTATCGGGTTCGGTTATTTGGTCCGTTTAAGGTAGGGTCTTGGTGCCTACCCATTGGAGGCAAGCTTACTTGGTTGCTCTTGGAGGATCGTCCTTAGCATATTTCGGACCGGTTGTAAGAATACGATTCTCATTATTTCCGCTTTTATTTTGCATGCATAAGATTAAGATTGGCTAAACTAAATTAATATGAGTTTAATTAGTTATATTAGTAAGACTAATAATATGAACTAGCTAGTATGACTACCTCTAGTTTCCAACAATTGGTATCAGAGCCATAAGGTTGTTTGCATGCAACTCGATTTTATACGTTTTTGCGAGAAAATACGATTTTAATTAAAAACGAAAATGAGTAGTACATATAGGATATGCACGAAAATGTTAATGCATGTATATATTTCTGGTCTTAAAATAGTTTTAAGTCATTTTGATGATTTATGGAATAATATTGTTCATTATGGTAATTAAAATGTTTAATTAGTGCCAAAAATCGGTTAAAAATGTTTTTAATTGGGAAAAATAGCTAAATAATATTTCTGGCCATGAATTTTAAATATGTTCTCACATGCATTTAACATATTGTGAATATATAATTTTCGAAATTATTGAAGGTTTTATGCATGGTTTATGATTTTTAATGGTTAAATAGTCATAAAATGAGTTAAATATGGGATAAATAGTTATATTATGAATTTAACTATAAAAATTTTGGTAGATGTCACATGCAATATTTAAAACATATGATGAATTTTCAGAAATTTTTTCGTTAATATTGCATGAATATTGATTTTTATCGTAAAAATCGTAATATTAGTGACATATTTTAGCTTAAATAGTTTAAGTTCGAATTTGACCATAAAAATTTAATATAGTGTCACATATATTATTTCTAGCATGCATGTGAATTTTGAGCTATTAATCTCGAATATTGCATGAGAAATGGTTTTAATCGGTAAAATCGCGTAATATATGACACGAATTATTAAAAATAGTAAATGTTGCTTAAATGGTCCGAAAAATTCACCCATATTAGTCATATTATGTATGATCATCAACATATTTTTATTTAGTGCCAAAAGTTTCTGAAACTTTAAGTTTTATTTTTTAAAAGTTAGAATTGATATTGAGTGTTTAAGGAGTCATAATCTTACTTTTCAGATTTAAAACAGTGTGCACCTGATTTTTCTGCATTTTTCAGATACTTTGAGTGTCTAGGAAGATGTAAAAATTATATTGGTATTTTATTTCATAATTATTGAAATAGTTTTGAATTTTTCGACCAATTTGTATGCACACGGCCCAATTTTACGAAATAAATAGTGTATTTCGAAAATATTTTAGTTTTGAGGATCTGAAATTTTAGAAAATATTCAGTATGTTCAAAATTTTGAATTTTGAATTTTCGAAATTTTTATGACTCGTTTGATTATTTTAATGCTATTTCCCGTAAAACCGATTAAAACCGAACAATATTAAAATAAAAGTTAAGTTATTTCGAAATTTGAGTAAGACTAAATTTTGAATCCTAAAATGTGTTAGGAAACTTAACTAAATCGTGAATGGTGATTCATAGAGCGATTAGTGATTTTAAAATTATTTAAATCACGTTATTCCATAAAACCGTGTTATTACGAATAACGATATTTAAAACGCGTTTAAATAGGACGATTTGGCTTAGGTTTTGCATCTTACATAAGCATTGCATATTTAATTATTATTTATGAATGTCATATTTTATTTACATAATTTTGGAATTATGTAATTTACTTAGTATGGCCTTAGATTTTAATCGATATTTCCCGTAATGTAAGGGTTTATCGATTCGGTTGTAATTTAATGTGATCTCGTATCACTTTATTTTATTGTTTTATTTTATTTTATAATGTATAAAATAGATAGAAAATTTGTAATTATTTGTAATTCCGGAGATCCTTGAAGACGGTGCCATTTCGGAAAGGAGTTCCGACCAAGACGGAGTTTGCCTTGGGATGCGTGCCGCGTGTGAAGTTCAAGGGACCAAAGGAGTTGGTTTCCGAATTTGTATTTTACATTTAAATTTTCTATTTTAAGAAAGGCCATACTAGGGTTTTATTTATGCTTTTATTTATGCTTATCATGTTGCATGCATAGCCAAATCGTCATTCAAACTCATGCATTTCATCGATTTTATCGACCGTGTCAATCAATTTATCGATAATTCACCGACTTAGTTCACTTAAAGGAGATAGATAATAAATTGACAAGATCTCTTACGTTATTTAAAAATCGAGACATAGCCTTACCAAAAAGTAAAGAACCCGCGAAGGATCTTCTTCATAAGGGAGTAGGCTCGGCTAAACCGGGGTGCAAACCTTATTACGTTGGTGAAGTGGGGTAATATGATTACGTTTTTCTTGAAATTTGGTCGATCTCGACGAAGGTATTCGAGCCACCGTAGTGGTAATAAGTTCGGGCTAAGATAAGAATTAGTATAATTTTATCGACCGAGAGTTCTAAAAGTAGAATCGATTAAGGGGTTAATCTACCGAGTCATATTAATGAGGGATGTATCGGCTAAACCGTGCCCGAGTTAGTGTGTATTTGGGTCTCGGGATCATTTACTTAATTGGGTAAGAGATCATTAAGTAGATGCTTAACTTGTTTAAAATTTACAAGTTTAATTATTAAAACGATAATTGTGTTTTAATTCCTTTATTTTATTGTAGTTCAATTTCGACTTTCAATCATCAAATGGCAAATAACGCTCCACAACTCCCACAACACGTTTCATGGCTTCGGTCTTTTATGGATCGTTGCAAGCTTGAGAAGCATGGCGCCAATTTTAAAGATTGGGACGCCCAATTCGTGTTGGCCGCGGAAGCCGACGATAAGACTCGTTATCTTACCATTGCCGCTCCTCCCATTCCCGGTGTTCGTTCATCGGAAGCGACTCGTGAGGCCTATGAGGCCTACATGAAGGAGTCGCATGCTTTGAAGAACGTGCTTATATCTTCGATGGAGCCGGATCTCCAAAGAAGAATGATTAAGCTAGCCACGGCTAATGAGATATACACTAGAGTTGCGAACATGTTTTCACAATCTCCTAGGGTAATCCAATATGAGGCGGCCTCCGCCTTCTTCGATTTGACCTTAAAGGAAGGTCAAAAGATTAGTCCTCATGTGCTCAAAATGGTTGAGCTAGCCGAAACCTTGAAGTTGCAAGGGGTGAATGTTCCCGACTCGCTTATTATTGACAAAATCCTTCACTCCCTCAAAAAGGTGAAATCGTATGTTCAATTTCGGGTAAATTATAACATGCGCAATCAAGTAACCTCCTTGGACGAGTTACATAAGATGTTGGTCCAAGCAGAGAGGGATATGGGACTTAATGAGAGTTCCACAAAGGATGTGCTTAATATCGATACGAAAAGCAAAGGGAAGTTTAAGCGCAAGGCTAAAAAGGGTAAAAATGTTAAAGCCTTCAAACCCGCATCTCCTAAGGAGAAGACTTTTACGAAAGGTGCTTCTTCTTCATCGTCGTCAAAGGTTGAAGACAAGTGCTATTATTGCACTAAGATGGGGCATTGGAAGCGGAATTGCCCAAAGTATCTCCATGACCTCAAAGCCGGAAAGGTTCTTGCAGTAGGTATAAATTCTCGTCTAATTCATGTTACTTAATCAATTTTGTATAATGATACAAGTTATTGATTCTCACCCGTTTATAAATTGTTTTAAAGGGGCTCCTACCAAAGACAAAGGCAAGGAGAAGGAGAAGGAAACTTAAAGTTCCTTCCATGGATGGCTAAGGTAGCATCCGAGATTGAAGACATGAAGAGCATGGCTCTAATTTTCATTTGATGTCTTCTTTCTTTTTGCATTTTAATTTTAAGAACTTTGTATATCTTGTAAGACAAGAATATTGATGAAACAATGGTTGTAATAGTGGTGACTTGGTTTTCAACCCAAGTCATCCTTTTGTTCTTAATCAAACAAGTTTGGTTGTTTTAAAATGCTTTTATGATACATAACATGAGTTGATACGATTTTCATAGATCGTGATAAAGTACTTTGAATGATTCAACGTACGGAAGAAATGATAGGATCATTATAAAAGTAATACGACTTACTTAAAAACGAGAATTGCATCCCGTGAAATACTTCAAATTCAAACATAAGAACATCAGTTCATTATAAGATTTTCACCTTAAATGAAAGAAAATGTTAATATCTCAAATACTCACATAATTCTTTATCCAATACATTGTTGACGGGCGAAAATGCTATCCTTCCTAAAATACAGGTTATTTTAGAGGATAGAGTGGGAGAAATTCTACGCCCGTAAACCAATGAAATAAACATAGGATCTTAGAGAAGAGTTCTATGAGGAGTCCTTGAGAAGAACTCTAAGAAATTGGATAGAAGAAACTACGAGAGGACACAGAAGAAACTACGCGAGGACACAAAAGGAAAATGTTCCATATGTTGTCAAAAGTTCCTAGAGAGGACAAAGGGAACCGCGAGTGTTAACGGAAGGAAATCGTTTCCATGATGTAAATGTTTCTGATTTATAAAGATAATAGAGGAGAAATCATCTCCCGTTCTCGTGAAAATAGAAGGTTCTTTCCGTGGGAAAGAAAATAAAAATGAAATGTTCATAACGAGTTGAGAAAATGTTTGAAGTTAATCAAAATGAAATGTTCATTATGAGTTGAGAAGATGTTTGAAGATGTTGCCTAATCACTATGAAATCAGTGGGAGTTATTAAACTATGAGATAGTAATATGGAATTCAGTGGTAGAAAAGTTATTAAGGAAACGAAACCTACCATTTAGAGAGGATGGTGATTCTTTAAAAGTTAAAGAATATGAGTTTTTTAATTCTAGATGAATATATGTTAGGAACATAAATCATAAGTGAGTTTATTATATGATAATGAAACGTCACCGATCAGATTACAAGGTTTGGATTTGAATCCGAGATATGAAAATGTTAATTCATATAACCTTGATCAAAATGCCATAAGTTGAAATAAAGTCCTATTTCGATATAAGTTTCTCGAGGAGAACTAAGAGATCGAATCTAGGATTAACTACGATATGAATTCTAGTACAATATGACTATGTTCATGAGGATAACATATCATGAGTTTTAAGAAAACAGTGGGAGCTTCCTTAAAGTAAGGAGACTCGAGTCGAGTATAAGAGACTTGAAATGTACTTGAATTAGATCATATTATACAAGATAATATGAGTCAAAAGGAAACCGAAATTTGTAGGTTTAAAAGATGTGAAGATAGGGTATATTCACATAGCAAACCTTTAATACAAATTGATGTATGATCATCAAAGATTGTTTATGTGGAGCAACAATATCGTATTGATTGTTCGCACATAACAATCACTCTTATCGTTAGAGTTATTATTATTAATATTAACTCACAATTTATACTTTGTGAAATCCAAATGGGTTGTAAGAGACAATTTGAACCCCATAAGTGAACTGGATTAACTTAGTATAGCCCATAGTCGCTTGTATGAGGTGACGTCTCGAAGCGACTACAATGTGAGGCGATTGATGGCAAGTTCAAAAGTCATAGAGTCATAAGGGATGACTAGTCGATCACATCGGCAGACTGTGTAACACTCTGTTGGGCATTTAGTGACCGCTTATAGAGTTCTGGAAATTTTATAATTAGCCCGGTCGTGGCGAGAGCTACTATATTATTCACATAAGTCGATTCTTAGACTTGAGACTGTTCGCCCAAGGTGGCACAGTTCAGATTGGCTTTGATTTTAGCTCTACGATCAACCGTTAAAGGGGGTCAAATGGGCTTCTTTTGGGTCATGATGGACTGTGTTAGTCGAAGGGAACGGTAGGATAGGAATTGTCCAACCCCTTGTCAGGGTTGTCTTAAATCTCAAGGCCACTCGAGGAGAAGTTTAACTGGAAATGCGTGGCCACGCTCGGAAGGTATCTATGGTAGATAATTCCGGTCAAAGCAGTTAAATCTCCAGATCGAGAAAACCGCTCAAGATATGATCAAATGCAAGTACGACCTGGAAGACACCTTGCATTGAGTGGGAGATGACGTAATAGGACAAGAGAATTGGTGACGCACACTTGTCGAGGACAAGTGGGAGATTGTTGGGAAATATGTCCTCAACAATAGTGCGATCACAACAATGATAAAATATCATTGTCATAAATCTTATGAAATGAATATGCAAGGGACGATCCAATATTGATATAGTCAACTGACCAACATTAATCGGTAATGATTGGCTGACTAGAGTTTAACATTACTGTCGTATGACGGTGGTGGTCAGTTGATCCCTTTAGGTCACACCTATAGGACTAAGCCCTTAAACGTATATTGATTAATTGTATAGGATACAGATTGATCGATATTCTTAAAACCGTATATTGAGAAATTAGAGGTTGAATCTTAAAGGTAAGATTTATAATTGAAATTGAAATGTGTCAATTGTCAAATATTAAATGATATTTTAGAAATATCAAAATTAGTTTAATGAATGGTTCATGGTTATAACAAACGTTGTTAATATATCGTATTGACGATTATTATGATAACCATACGTTGGGAAAGTAATTTCGAATTACTTATTAATTTGTTAAATGTGATTTAATTAATTTAGAAATATTATTTATGTGATAAATTTATATTTTAAATTAATACAATTATTATGTCACATAAGATGTTACATAATTAGTTAAATTGTACAAATTATAAATCGTAATATGAATGTCCATATTACGTCTTAGTGTGTCGTGTAAATTGACAATATATGATAAAATTATATGATATTTTATCTTATAATTGTAATGATTGTGTCATATTATGATATGACCTTACTTGTGCTTGAGTGCATGAGAAGGAATGAAAATCCCTTCTACATACTCCTTTTGCACGACACAATGCACAACCCCAACATACATACATTCTCTTTATATACATGTGAATATACACATGAGAAAGACTAATGCATACTTTAGTTTTTAGTGTGAGAAACTAAAAGTAATAAAACCTCACAAATATTATTTAGATAATATTTTCTCTAGTATACTAATATTATTATTAGTACACGGTTTTAGCCTAATTCCGTCCTCTAGTATCGGGTTCGGTTATTTGGTCCGTTTAAGGTAGGGTCTTGGTGCCTACCCATTGGAGGCAAGCTTACTTGGTTGCTCTTGGAGGATCGTCCTTAGCATATTTCGGACCGGTTGTAAGAATACGATTCTCATTATTTCCGCTTTTATTTTGCATGCATAAGATTAAGATTGGCTAAACTAAATTAATATGAGTTTAATTAGTTATATTAGTAAGACTAATAATATGAACTAGCTAGTATGACTACCTCTAGTTTCCAACAAATAGGACCGTTACCATCCTGGATAAACCAGGGTAGTAGATATACATAGTGAAAGAAACACAGTACTTTAGATATAAATGGTTAAACTGAAACTATTACAAGACATAGTCCTAAGGACTTCCAAAACAACTGAAATAAAATTAAATGTTCAACTATGAAAAAATACAACTCAGTGATCTAGTAGCTAGGTAGGTCTAGTCCATGTCTCTCTTCCATGCCCAGTCCTAGTCCACCTGTCTCTGACCTGAAAGATCTACTCCCCATTCCGGATCATTGTAGGTGAACACGAATACACTGTCAACCTCGCGGTTGAGTAGGATAACACAACAATAAGTAATGCAAACAAACAGTAATATGCAAATGATTATGTCATGCTCGAGCTCAATCTCATTCTCATTTTCAAACCCGTAACTCCCAGCCTTACCGAACCTCCCGTCAGACTATAATCGACCGTCGCCGAACACCGGCTCAAAAGCTAATAAGACACCAGGCCTGGTCTGCAGAACCACCCTGGGCTTTATATCAGAACACTATTTGATTCACAGTATCTCAGTAACCAATGCATATGCATGCTCATGAATATGATAATAAAATAATCAATTATTAAACCTCATGTTTTAAAAGAAAACCATACTTGCATCCATCACAATCAATTACCACATCCAATAATAGTACATCACAGTAAAAGTATAAGTGTATCCTACCTGGAATACCAAATCTGGACAAGAAAATCACCGTCTAGAAATATTCCACCTCAAACTCCGTTCCTATAAAATTACTTAATATCAACTTCTATCCAATCAAACAATTACTACTACTACATACTTGATCATGTCCCTAATAAGCTTACTTAAAACACATGGTGAAAATATCCACATCAAGGCATGCTCATACATAAGATTACCACTTACTAAATTTAACTTGTCATTTTTAGAATTATTATTATTAGACTTACTATAAATAGCATAACTCAACCAAACAATCATTATATCCCAACAAAAGATAATTATTATTAACCACAATACCCTTACTATAGTAGCCATTCCAACGAATACGAACACATGATAAATACCGTTTATAGTACTATTAACATATCATTTACCAAGTCTTTAACATTAATAATAGTAATACAAATAATAATAACAATAATACCCATAGTACCTAATATACCATATGAATACAATATAATCATGCCAAAGTTAACAATTATAATGTTAATGTTAAGAAACACAATATACATATACAATATTATGACCATTGAACTAAGATACTAACAATATGATAATTATCATCATTCTAATCAACCACAATTGTAGGTAAAGGAATTAGGATGCATTTTAATAATAATAATATTAACGTTATTAGCAAATCAGACCCAACAAACGCAATAACGAAGTGAATACTAAACACACAGAACAGTCCACCACCGTGCCCAAAACCCGCGTCAAAGACCCGCCTTAGACACCAACCATGACCACCACCTTCACCCATTGCACCACCAGACTCGCCACTGAGTCTTGGTGGTTCCAGTGGTGGGGGAAGCAGTCGCAACCAGCCTGAAAACACCCACGAATGCTGAAACAAAACGCAGACTCACAGCAACAGAGCCCATACCCTGACCTGTAACAACCACTTTGCTCCACCGTGTGCCACCACGACCCGCTGTGATAACCACCCGTCGACTCCCTAAACTACGACCAACCCACAGACACCAAAACCCAGATTAAATAACAATAAGGACGAGATCGAAACCCATATGTAAAAGCACCAGTCGCAGACTCTATTTTAATAAAATCAACGAAAAACGAACCCAGACTTGCCATACCCAGAAACGAATCGCCCTAAATAACGACCTTAATTAATAAAAGATGACATATTGATGAAGAACACATGAATATTACATAACATAATTTACGAATTTGCAGAGAGACATGACTATTAGCATCTAAGATGATCATACATTGTATTAAAACGCAAGGCAAAAACACGAAATCAGAAACAACGAGAAAGTATGGTGTTCATACCTCATTGCCTCTGCCAATCGACCACCCTATAAGCCCTAGAACCACCGTGTTAAACGCCCCTTGCAAACTCTGTAGTAGCGGCAGTCTATGAGGTGTGTGTGTGTGTGTGAAAATTAGGTCAGAAAGATCTTATCTTGTGGTATAAGTAGGACGGCCGAGAGGGAGTGTTTATAATTCTGTTTTCAAAATAAAATAACATGTGTGGAGTTAGGGTTTTGCACGCAGCCCTAGGCCCACTAACGTGGTTGTCCGAGTATGGGTCAAGCCCTTCAAGCACTCCAAGACCCAATTAACATATCCTATGTACGGTTTTCTTAAACGTTTGCATTCACGACTAAAAAAAACATGTAAGGCACCTTGTTCAAACTACTACTTCTCGCTTATAAACCCGTCGATATGCTAATTAATATAAAATATTACTTAAAACGACATAAAAATACGGAGTATTACAGTCTTCCCTCCTTAAAATGAAATTCGTCCCCGAAGTTCACCGCCCCACGATTAACCAGGCTAAACAAAAGCATGCATCGAACACAGAAAGCGATATCATGTGGCGTTAAAGCTAACTAACAAAGCAAGTTAAACGCGAATCGTCACTTTATTCTACCCTTCTAAAAAGAAAGTTACGTCCTCGTAACATACCTTAAGTGAACAATTCTGGATATTTTTCCCTTATTAAGACTTCAGTCTCCCAGGTAGCTTCCTCGACATTGTGGTTGGTCCATAATACTTTGACCAACGCGGTCTCTCCATTCCTGGTTTTTCTCACCTTCCTGTCAAGGATCTCCTTGGGTCTCTCCTCATAGGTCAACTGTTCATCGACCTCGATGACCTCATGATCAAGGATATGCGAAGGATCACTGATATATCTTCTCAACTGAGATACATGAACACACATTATGCACTCTGGCTAAAGCTGGAGGTAGAGCCAATCGATAAGATACCTCTCCAACTCTCTCCAGGATCTCGAATGGCTCAATAAACTTCTGGCTCAACTTTCCCTTCTTGCCAAACCTCATCACTCCTCTCATAGGTGACACCTTCAGTAACACTTTCTCTCCTGCCTCAAATGTGATGTCACTTCTCCTTAAGTCGGCATAACTCTTCTGTCTATCTTGGGCAGCTCTCATCTTTTGACGGATCACCTGGACCTGTTTTATCATCTCCTGAATCATCTCAGGTCCCAAAGTCACTGTATCAGCTCAATCATCCCAGCAGACTGGACTCCTGCACTTCCTCCCATACAATGCCTCGAAAGGAGCCATTCCGATGCTAGCATGATAGCTGTTGTTATAAGAAAACTCTATCAAATCAAGTATGTCCTCCCACGATCCTCCAAACTCTAGCACGCATATCCTCCAGTGTCTGGATAGTCCTCTCAGTATGACCATCAGTTGCTGGATGGAATGCAGTACTCATCTTCAAAGTAGTTCCCATCAATGTCTGTAACTCTTGCCAAAACTTAGAGATGAACCTGGAATCACGATCAGAAACAATGTCCTTAGGGACACCATGAAGTTTCACCACATGCTTAACGTAAGCCTTGGACAATTCGGCCTTACTCCAAGTCTCCTTCATTGGTATGACATGGGCCGACTTAGTCAACCTGTCAACTATCACCCAAATCATGTCATTCCCTCTCGAAGTCCTAGGTAAGCGCACGATGAAATCCATTGATATACTTTCCCACTTCCACTCAGGTACATCAAGTGGTTGTAACTTCCCTTGCGGCCTCTTATGTTCTCCTTTCACTCTCTGACATACCAAACATCGGGAGACAAACTTAACCACTTCATGCTTCATTTTTGGCCACCAGAATGCTTTCTTCAGGTCTTTGTACAGCTTATCGCCTCCAGGATGAACGGAATAAGGTGTGGAATGAGCTTCGAACAGAATCTTTCTTTTCAGTTCTTCATCATCAGGTACACACCATCTCCCATCAAATCTCAAACTATCATCACTGTAAATCTCGAACTTAGAATATGACTCTGCTTCACTAGCTTTGCTCACTGCCTCACGCCACTTCTGAATTCTAGGATCACTCTTCTGTCTTTCCCGAATCTCGGAATATAACTCAGGCTCGATCGTCAAATCTCCCAGGGTCTCACCCTTCCTAATCACTGCAATTCCCATCTGTCCCAACTTACGATACATACTCAACCTGGACAAAGCTGTGCATAGAGCGTGAACAGACTTCCTACTCAATGCATCAGCCACAACATTAGCCTTTCCTTCCTTGTACAAAATTTCCATGTCATAATCTCCAATAAGCTCGATCCATCTCCTCTGGCGCATGTTTAGTTCCCTCTGAGTATAGATATACTTCAGGCTCTTATGATCAGAATACACTTTGAATGTAGCTCCATAAAGATAATGTCGCCACAGCTTAAGTGCAAAAACTACCGCTCGAAGCTCCAGATCATGCGTCGGATAATTCCCCTCATAAGGCTTCAACTGCCTAGAAGCATAAGCAATCACTTTTCCGTTCTGCATCAGTACACATCCCAAACCCTTCTTAGAAGCATCTGTATAAACTTCGAAATTTTCGCTTCCTTCTGGCAAAGCAAGGATAGGAGCTGTAGTAAGACGCTTCTTCAAATCTAAGAACGCCTTTTCACAACTCTCACCCCAGACGAATCTATTCTCTTTCCGCATCAACGAAGTCATCGGTTTAGCTATCTTCGAAAAATCTTTCACGAACCTCCTGTAATAACCAGCCAATCCCAAGAAACTACGAATATCGGCTACATTCCTCGGTCGCTCCCATTTCTATACGGCCTCAATCTTGCAAGGGTCGACAGACACACCCTCCTTAGACACCACATGGCCTAGAAAAGCCACTTTCTCGAGCCAGAATTCGCACTTACTCAATTTGGCATACAATTGATGATCCCTCAAAGTCTGTAAGACCAAGCTCAAATGTTTAGCATGCTCTTCTCTGTTCTTCGAATACACCAAGATGTCATCAATAAACACCACCACAAACTGGTCCAGATAAGGACTAAACACTCTGTTCATCAAATCCATGAAAACAGCAGGTGCATTAGTCAAACCAAATAGCATCACTACGAATTCATAATGCCCATACCTCGATCTGAACGTAGTCTTGTGAATATATGCATCTTTGATTCTTAGCTGATGATACCTTGACCTCAAATCGATCTTGGAAAACACACCACCCCACTCAACTGGTCGAATAGGTCACCGATGCGAGGTAAAGGATATCGATTCTTGATTGTCACATTGTTAAGCTCTCTATAATCCACGCACAACCTCATGGTTCCGTCCTTCTTCTTTACAAACAATACTGGTGCTCCCCAAGGGGACACACTTGGTCTTACGTATCCCTTGCTTGCTAGCTCATCCAGCTGCTTCCTCAACTCCTCCAATTCCTTAGGTCCCATGTGATAAGGTGCTTTAGAAATTGGCTCAGCCCCAGGTTTCAGATCAATGCCAAAATCCAAGTCCCTCTTTGGCGGTAACCCAGGAATTTCTTCTGGAAACACTTCTTCAAAATCCCTTACAACATCGATCTCCCTGGCTTGGGGTTTCTCTGTAGTCAAATCTCTCACATGGCACAACAGCATCTCATCACCCCTCTTCAGACAGGTCTTCAGCGCATTGATGGTTATCAGCTTCAGTTTAGGCTGTACAGAATATCCCTTGTAGGATACCCTCACTCCTTTGGGTCCCCTCAAAGTGATCTTCTCTTGGTAGCATTCAATGTAGGCCTTATACTTTTTCAGCCAATCCATACCCAGTATCACCTCAAAGCCACCCAAAGGAAACTCTATCAAGTTCGACTCAAAACTTACATCTCTTACTTGGATCATTACATTGGTGTAAACTCTATTACAAGCTATGGACTCCCCAGATGGTATGGTTACAGAATCAGCTATACTACTATATACATCGAGTCCTATAGCCCTAGCATGCTCCGCAGATATGAAAGAATGCGATGCACCAGAATCAAATAAAACAAAAGTAGGAAAGGATTGTACTAGAAATGTACTAGTAACAACATGAGCATCCTCCTCTGCAGCCTCCTTGCCCATCATGAATAGAGCCCCACTTTTCTTAGTCCCACTCTGGTTCACAGATCCTGCTCCACTCTGAGTGCTAGCCTCTGCCAGGGTCTTCTTGAAATTACCATTACCACTATTCTGATTTCCTTGGTAGCGGTTCTGATTACTGTAGTTGCTGAAATTCCGCTGGTAGCTGTTACCTCCGGATCTGTTGTTGCCCTAGTAACTCGCATTCGGAGTCCTAAAGCCTCCACTCTGATTGCCCTTATTATAATTGTTTCCAGCACTCTGAGTACCCGACCAGCAATTGATTTGTTTATGCCCAGCCTTTCCACACTTGAAGCAGGTAAAGGCCACACTACTTGCCCCAGATGTAGATCGGTTCCCTCCTTGATTGCCATTTCCTCTTGGTGCACTGTTGGAGAAAAATGACCGGTACTGGTTATTTGGCTTCTTATTCCCTGAGCCTTCGGCCCCAGATTCCGCTTTCCTCTTGTCACCCTTGGCTTTCTCTTCCTCTTTAATCATGACAGCGAGTCTTTCTGCCTGGCTAGCCCTCTCGTATATGTCTTCCACAATCGTGGGCTGTAACAACCTGACCCACCACGGTCGTAACACACCCCCAATAAGATGAGAAGTATGACTTTGGGCCCATTATTTGTCCTAACTTAAGCCCAAAAGCACAAGGCCTTGTTACTAAGTGGTTGGTGGAAGCTATTATAAAAATATCACAAGCCTCTCAATCTACCGATGTGGGACAAATCTCCACACATCTCAATTTCAACCTCATAATCGGACGGAGTGTTACAATCTCCCCCACTTAAGAACACAACGTCCTCGTTGTGCCTCAAACTTGACCGCAGCCAAGCCCAGAATCCTCCCCCGCTAGGTGTGTGACCCGGGTACTCCCGACCATAGGCTCACCACACGGTCGCAGGGTCGCTCTGATACCATTTGTAACAACCCGACCCACCACGGTCGTAACACACCCCAATAAGATGGGAGGTATGCCTTTGAGCTCATTATTTGTCCTCACTTAAGCCCAAAAGCACAAGGCCTTGTTACTAAGTGGTGGGTGGAAGCTATTATAAACATATCACAAGCCTCTCAATCTACCGATGTGGGACAAATCTCCACACATCTCAATTTCAACCTCATAATCGGATCGAGTGTTACAATAAAAGCACAAGGCCTTGTTACTAAGTGGTGGGTGGAAGTTATTATAAACATATCACAAGCCTCACATTCTACCGATGTGGGACAACTTTCTTCTCATACTCTTGGGGTGTTACAAACTCCCCCACTTAAAGAACACAACGTCCTCGTTGTGCCTCAACCTTGACCACAACCTCGTTGTGCCTCAACCTTGACCACAACCAGGGCCAGAATCCTCCCCCGCTAGGTGTGTTACCCGGGTACTCCCGACCACAGGCTCACCACACGGTCGCAAGGTCGCTCTGATACCATTTGTAACAACCTGACCCACCACGGTCGTAACACACCCCCAATAAGATGAGAAGTATGCCTTTGGGCCCATTATTTGTCCTAACTTAAGCCCAAAAGCACAAGGCCTTGTTACTAAGTGGTGGGTGGAAGCTATTATAAACATATCACAAGCCTCTCAATCTACCGATGTGGGACAAATCTCCACACATCTCAATTTCAACCTCATAATCGGATGGAGTGTTACATGGGCTTAGTTGCCAGTAAACTTCTCTTGATTTCAATGGTTAGCCCTTTCTCAAACCTAGCAGCTAACATCTCCGATGTGTAGCCCAGGTCAGCTACATTCTCTGCCAGCTGCATAAACTTACTGTGATATGCTTCCACAGTCATTTCTTCGGTCATCTTGAAAGAATCGAACTCGGCTCTCAGCTTCTCCTTCACATGCTCTGGCACAAACTTAGAGGATAAAATCCCCTTGAACCCTTCCGAGCGTACATATTCCGACCCAATCTCTTCCGCAGCAGCCTTGATTTCCTCTTTGTTGTTATTCCACCATAACCTAGCCGTACCCTTCAGATCGAATACAGCTTGGTCCACCTTCATTGATTCTGGTACAGACAGTAGTTCGAAGATACTCTCGAACTCTCGGCACCACTCCGCAAGTAAACTCGGTGCTCCTTCCCCATCGTACTTGGTGGGGTTATGCCTAGAGATATTATTGCTCATTTTGATTGCATCCGATTGAGTGTTTGCCCCAATCCTAGCTAGGAGAGCAGCGTTCATAGCTAGTTGACGATCGAATTCCTCTTGCGATACATTAGCAGTTTTGGGTTCTCTCCTGGGAGGCATTTTGCTACACAAGTGACAAAATTTATGAGCATCCTAGGTCAACTCCTACTCTGACTTGGTCTTGCTAACATACATAACCTAGCATGTAACTTCTTCATACGGTTAAGTCCTATTTAACATTGTATTAGAGGTCTACCTAAAGGCTTAGGGATCACATAACCGCATGCATATATTCATACAAATCTCACTCATAGACAAAATTAAGATATAAACTCATGTTCTCAATGCTTGGAAATAACAACATATACATGGCACTCATCATGTAACATCACTTTCATGCTTCACAGTATACATATATACTCATCCATCTTTCACATCATAACTTACCTCATTCCCTTGGCGCTGAAATGTTAGTACAACATACATATATTATATATCTGCCTTGGGTCTTTCCAAACTACCCACACTCTTCATCTCTTAAGGTTACCAGGTTAGACTGAAAGGACAAGTGGCTCGGTTTGACGGGGCCCCTAACTCATCCCAACCCTATGGGGCTCCTAACCGTTACTAGCCCGGGGTTCTTTTATTTAGACACTCCTATGTTCATTATTTGTATGTTGGTTTCGGCCTGAGGATCCTTCGCTCTGATACCACTTTGTAACACCCCCATTTACCTAGGAGCCTGAACTAGGACTTCCAGAGTAAATAGGACCGTTACCATCCTGGATAAACCAGGGTAGTAGATATACATAGTGAAAGAAACACAGTACTTTAGATATAAATGGTTAAACTGAAACTATTACAAGACATAGTCCCAAGGACTTCCAAAACAACTGAAATAAAATTAAATGTTCAACTATGAAAAAATACAACTCAGTGATCTAGTAGCTAGGTAGGTCTAGTCCATGTCTCTCTTCCATGCCCAGTCCTAGTCCACCTGTCTCTGACCTGAAAGATCTACTCCCCATTTCGGATCATTGTATGTAGGTGAACACGAATACACTATCAACCTCGCGGTTGAGTAGGATAACACAACAATAAGTAATGCAAACAAACAGTAATATGCAAATGATTATGTCATGCTCGAGCACAATCTCATTCTCATTCTCAAACCCGTAACTCCCAGCCATACCGAACCTCTCGGCAGACTATAATCGGCTGTCGCCGAACACCAGCTCAAAAGCTGATAAGACACCAGGCCTGGTCTGCAGAACCACCCTGGGCTTTATATCAGAACACTATTTGATTCACAGTATCTCAGTAACCAATGCATATGCATGCTCATGAATATGATAATAAAATAATCAATTATTAAACCTCATGTTTGAAAAGAAAACCATACTTGCATCCATCACAATCAATTACCACATCCAATAATAGTACATCACTGTAAAAGTATAAGTGTATCCTACCTGGAATAGCAAATTTGGACAAGAAAATCACCGTCTAGAAATATTCCACCTCAAACTCCGTTCCTATAAAATTACTTAATATCAACTTCTATCCAATCAAACAATTACTACTACTACATACTTGATCATGTCCCTAATAAGCTTACTTAAAACACATGGTGAAAATATCCACATCAAGGCATGCTCATACATACGATTACCACTTACTAAATTTAACTTGTCATTTTTAGAATTACTATTATTAGACTTACTATAAATAGCATAACTCAACCAAACAATAATTATATCCCATCAAAAGATAATTATTATTAACCACAATATCCTTACTATAGTAGCCATTCCAACGAATACGAACACATGATAAATACCGTTTATAGTACTATTAACATATCATTTACCAAGTCTTTAACATTAATAATAGTAATACAAATAATAATAACAATAATACCCATAGTACCTAATATACCATATGAATACAATATAATCATGCCAAAGTTAACAATTATAATGTTAATGTTAAGAAACACAATATACATATACAATATTACGACCATTGAACTAAGATACTAACAATATGATAATTATCATCATTCTATTTTTTTGGGAAAATGTAAAAAATTGTATTAGAATCATAATAGAACCATCCACATCATAAATGTCTCATACATTACACAACACTACTGCCACCATCAGCTCAAAACAAAGATAAGTACTTAGTTACTATGTAAGAGTTCTATCCATCTAGCATCTCGAGTAGTGAGTCTGCCCATACTTTTGATTCTGATTCTGTGTTTAATCTCTTGTTTAATAGCCAGTGCACACCTCACAGGTGTTTCCAGTACCCCTTCTATTCTGCTCAGGTTTCGTTGCCTCCAAATAGAGTAAACAGTTGCATTCATGATACTGTCCATTACTCCTGCCTTGAGTCTAGTGAATCTTTTTGTTTTCCTCCATTGTAGAACATCTGTTTGGGGTATAGAGACCCCTGTCCAGTCAGAAATGATCCTGAGAACCTGTGTTGCATAGGGACATTGAAAGAACAGATGGGAGGCAGTCTCAGATGTCTGGCCACAAATGCAGCATTCATCCTCTTGAATCAGACCCCAGGTTTTCAATTTGGTCCTTGTTGCCAGCCCTCCATGATAGTTAAGCCAGCTAATGAAGGCATGTTTAGGAATTATCCATTTGTTCCAAAGATAGGAATGCCACTCCACCTTTGGTTGATCTGTCACAAGCCACTGGTAACCCTTTTGCATACTGTATTGCTTGCCAGGTATATTTTGCCATTCATTCTGAGTATATGCATTCTGTAATGCAGTTTTAACACTGCAAATTTTCTTCCATGTCCATCCAACATCCTTAGGTGCTTGGTAGGTTAGCCAGTCTTCTCCTTTCAGATAATTATGTTGAATCCATTGCACCCACAATTTGGTAGGGTGACAATGTACCCACCATACAAGTTTCCCAATGGCAGCCTTATTCCAATAAGTTTCATTCTTAAGCCCCAAACCTCCCTCTCTGTAACTGGTGCATATTTTACTCCAAGCCACAGGTGGAGTTCTCAGGTACTCAGTCCCTCCATCCCACAGATAGTTCCTGCAGAGTGCCTCTATTTTCAGTATCACTGCAGTGGGTATGATGAATATGGTAGCCCAATATGAGTGCAGAGTTTTGAGAACTGATCTTACTAACACCAGTCTTCCAGCATAAGACAATTTTCTCGTTCCCAGGCCCCTTATTCTATCCAGCACTTTGTTAATGATAGGCTGGCAGTCCTTCATAGAGAGATGAGTAGGCTTGATAGGTACTCCCAGATATTTGAAGGGCATCTGTCCCTCTACACAGCCTGAAATCTGCATAACATCTTCTTTCACTACATTGAGTACCCCATTGAAATATACATTAGATTTTCCATGACTCATCTGTAACCCAGAGGCTTTTGAGAAAGTGGCAAAAGTTCTTAGCAGAGTCATTATTGAGGGCATATCACCTTTAGAAAATAACAGGAGGTCATCTGCGAACATGAGGTGATTCAACTTCATGGCTTTGCATAAGGGGTGATATTTGAAGTCCATAGTTGATGTAGTAAAATGTAATAATCTTGAGAGGTACTCCATACAAAGACTGAATAAGAGGGGGGATAAGGGATCCCCTTGTCTTAATCCTCTTTTGCCTTTAAAGAATAATTATCATCATTCTAATCAACCACAATTGTAGGTAAAGGAATTAGGATGCATTTTAATAATAATAATATTAACGTTATTAGCAAATCAGACCCAGCAAACGCAATAACGAAGTGAATACTAAACACGCAGAACAGTCCACCACCGTGCCCAAAACCCGCGTCAAAGACCCGCCTTAGACACCAACCGTGACCACCACCTTCACCCATTGCACCACCAGACTCGCCACTGAGTCTTGGTGGTTCCAGTGGTGGGAGAAGCAGTCGCAACCAGCCTGAAAACACCCACGAATGATGAAACAAAACGCAGACTCACGGGAACAGAGCCCATACCCTGACCTGTAACAACCACCCTGCTCCACCGTGTGCCACCACGACCCGCTGTGATAACCACTCGTCGACTCCCTAAACTACGACCAACCCACAGACACCAAAACACAGATTACATAACAATAAGGACGAGATCGAAACCCATATGTAAAAGCACCAGTCGCGGACTCTGTTTTAATAAAATCAACGAAAAACGAACCCAGACTTGCCATACCCAGAAACGAATCGCCCTAAATAACGACCTTAATTAATAAAAGATGACATATTGATGAACAACACATGAATATTACATAACATAATTTACAAATTTGCAGAGAGACATGACTTTTAGCATCTAAGATGATCATACATTGTATTAAAACGCAAGGCAAAAAAACGAAATCAGAAAACAACGAGAAAGTATGGTGTTCATACCTCCTTGCCCCTGCCAATCGACCACCCTATAAGCCCTAGAACCACCGTGTTAAACGCCCCTTGCAAACTCTGTAGTGGCGGCAGTCTATGAGGTGTGTGTGTATGTGAAAATTAGGTCAGAAAGATCTTATCTTGTGGTATAAGTAGGACGGCTGAGAGGGAGTGTTTATAATTCTGTTTTCAAAATAATATAACGTGTGTGGAGTTAGGGTTTTGCACGCAGCCCTAGGCCCACTAACGTGGCTGTCCGAGTATGGGTCAAGCCCTTCACGCACTCCAAGACCCAATTAACATATCCTATGTACGGTTTTCTTAAACGTTTGCATTCACGACTCAAAAAACAACATGTAAGGCACCTTGTTCAAACTACTACTTCTCGCTTATAAACCCGTCGATATGCTGATTAATATAAAATATTACTTAAAACGACATAAAAATACGGAGTATTACAACGTGTGAATCATGTCTCATCGGAAAGATGACTCGTATTTCCTTTAAAGGTATTGGAATGCGAGCTAGTGATCTTCTAGGACTCATACATACAGATGTATGTGGTGTTAGTGATTTTGATCACAAGGTCATTTAAATGTATTCGGGTTTTCGTGTCAAAATTGGTTTGAACTCGTAATTGATGTAATGTGAGTCGGAGAGTACGGAGGGTACGCTCATATAATCGGAATTATCGAGTTCGTGGTTAAAGAGGATAAGGGACACTTTTAAAGTGTTGTCGTAGTATATTACTACCCTATCGGGTTATATATACTCGGGGTGAAAGTATATCCATACTTAGCGAAATTCGAATACGCAAAAATAAGAATTATTATGACCCGGAGAGTTATGCGTGACATTACAATTAATGTGCATGCATAGAAGTTATCGGGCAGTTATCATTATAAGTAATGATTGCAATGATTGGTTGTTGTGACAACCGACACACTCTTATCCTCCCTCACATATACTCACAAATGTGAAAAAAAAAGTCTCTGACATTTATTTTCCAAAAAGAAAAATTAAAAGGTCAGAGTGTTTCGTTGGTTATAAACATACAAACATTGTATGAGAATTCAGATTTTGACAAAAAAACAAAGTAAAACAAAACCTCTCTTATTGTTAATTAATCTTTGTTCTTGCCTTAGACAAAGTAATCGTCTTATCCTACAGAGATTTCGTGTAACCCGAAGGCTATAGGGTCGAAATACTCTAAGGAAAACGTGTTTAGCGTGATTCGATTGGGTGTAATATACCGTCTTATTGTTTTCATTTCTGTTTATAGTGCCTTGTTTGTATTAGTTACTATTGTGTAATCTTTTGTAATACAAAAAGTACAACATTCTTAGAGTATTTTCTACTTTTGGAAATGGATTCAATCAAAGAGATGACTAGCAAGTTTGGAAAGTTGGAGAAATTTGAGGGTGTTGATTTCCGTCGTTGGCAAAAGAAGATGCACTTCCTTCTCACCGCTTTGAAGGTTGTGTATGTGTTGAGTACTCCTATGCCGGAAATTGTTGGTGATGAAACTCTTGCGGAAATTCAACGAAAGAAAAACAAGTGGAAAAATGATGACTACATATGTCGCGGTCACATCTTGAACGGTATGTCTGACTCTCTTTTTGACATTTATCAAAATGTAGAGTCCGCTAAAGATTTATGGAATCAACTTGAGTCGAAATATACGGATGAGGATGCTTCTAGTAAGAAGTTTCTTGTTGGAAATTTTATGAATTATAAAATGGTTGATGCTAGACCGGTTATGGAACAATACAATGAATTGCTCCGAGTTTTGGGACAATTTGCACAACATAAAATGGAGATGAATGAATCTATCTCGGTGTCTAGTATTATAGACAAGTTGCCTCCTTCTTGGAAGGATTTTAAGCATATGTTGAAACATAAAAAGGAAGAGTTGTCTCTTGTTCAACTTGGTAGCCATTTGCGTATAGAGGAATCTCTAAGGGCGCAAGATAATGGCAAGGGTAAAGGTAAGGATGTTATGATGGGATCTTCTTCTGTCAATATGATGGAAAAGGGAGATGGTTCCAATAACAAGTTTAAGGGTTAAAAATGCTCTTTCAACAAAACCAATGATGAGTCTAACAAGGCACCAAAAGGTGCTTGTTGGATTTGTGGAAAGACCGGGCATTTGAAAGCAAATTGCAAGGTTAGGAAGCACAAAAAGAACAAGGGTGCAAGTACTAGCCAAAGAGGACAAGGGTCTAATGACCAAGGTCCACCCACTAATCAAGGTCAGATTTTAGACTATGGTTTTAGTTCGGTTGTGAATTATGTACCACTAATTTCTGAAGCATTTTATGTGCAGGATGATGTAGTGGCATGGTGGATAGACTCGGGTGCAACTAGACCTGTCAAAACCTGACCCGACCCGAAAACCGACCGTAACCCGACCCGTAAATAACCCGTAAATGACCCGGTTTTTTCAACCCGAACCCGAAAGATACCCGAACCCGTTTTGACCCGTAAACAACGGGTCAAAACCCGACCCGCAGCGGGTTGGCCGTTGGGTCAAGACAATATATCGTTTTTAAAATATACAATGTCAAATAAGTATTGATGACTTATAAATTTTTGAGGAGAAATATGTATATATATGCGGTATGTCACGTCATCACCTCAAACAACATGACACGTCATCACTGTGGGGAATAAAACGTGTATTCGCCCTTTAATTTCAGGATTATAATGAAAATTACAGTCGTGAAAATCGTCATAAGATTAAAAAAACATAAGAAAAGAAGTACAACCTTTGGTCCTTGTGCGAAAGGCCTAAGAACAGGAATTAACACAAATTCCCTCCTATAACTTGCACCCAAGACTTAGAATGAGACGTGGCCGCGTGTGCTAGAAATCCTCTCCAACTGCCTTGCAATATTGGGAGAGCTATTAAGGTTTTAGATGTGAGATCTGAGGTTTTGGGAGAAGAATGCTCTCAAAACCCTAATTTTACCTTGAGATTATATTAATCAGTGCAACAAGAGTAGTCTGACAAAAGGAGAAGTCTCCTCCTTTTGTAATACTAGCCGGCCGAAATAGGGTTTGGGTAGGAGTGGGCTTTCCACTCTTACCTTATCCCAATGCGTGATTCGACCCAATTAGCTATAAGTTGTCCGCGGGTTTTATTTATAAATCGTAACATGTTATCAGATATTAATACAGTTGATATATTAATAATGGTCTGACAAAATACGATATTGTATAATTACCCAAATTAATATAACTGTTTATATTAATACGCGAATACAATATTTAATTAAATATAACCGTTCATATTTAATTTACGAATTAATCATGTAATCCGTATTAGCTAAATTTATTTAATCCGTATTAAATAATAATCTCAACATCTTATTGACTAATTTAATAGTCAATACCTCTGACTAACTGTTTAGTCATATCCGGCATAAATGTGACTGTATTTTCATACCTTCACATCTCTCAAACGTGTCCTATAGGTGTGACGTATAGGGACCAGTTGACCACCGCCATCCGTATGACAATAACGTCAAACTTATCTAGCAAGCCAACCGTTATTGATAAACGTGGATCAACTGGTAATAATACTGAAGTATGCCCTTGTGATCCTTAAAGAGATTTAATAAGTCATTGTACTTAATTGTCAAGGACACCAGCCCCAACAATCTCCCACTTGTCCGTACAAGGGTATGTGCAATGACGTTATCACACTACATGTGGAGGACACAAGCTCCAACAAACTCCCACTTGTCCGTACAAGTGTAGGTGCGATAACCGATTCTCATATCCTTTTAAAATTTCTCCCACTCAATGTAAGACAATTTGCAAATCCGCATTCGCAAAGGTCGTATCTCACAAGCGATCAGTATCAAGAGTGGTTTCCCCGACTAGAGAGTAACTTAACTGATAAAACGAATCTGTATTCGAGCATGGCCATGCATTTCAGTTACTACTCCTCGAGTGGCCCTGAGAAATGATAAAATCCTGATAAGGGTTTGGATATTTCCCTCAACTCGAATCCTGCCGATATCGCGCAGCATGAAATAACCCAGAAAAAATCCTCTTGGCCCCTGTTACGGTGACCGTGGGAAAGAAACCAAAGTTACCCAAAATCTGCCTTAATCTCAAGAAACAGTTGAAAGTCAAAAGACTCGACTCTAAGGAACACTATGGAGGTCCTATCCACGACCTGGCACCCAATGTTATAAAACATTTAGGACTCCATAACGCTGTCACGGGGTGTCCTACGAGATATCCGTATAACTCGCCTTTGTGATTGGTCAGTCAGCCGCGTGACTTATGGCTCGTTGAACCCACCATCAACCAACGTCACAAAATGATTACCTGAGTTATCAGCTCAAGTGGGTAATCAAGGACCAAAACGATGTAATGTTAATCAGTTCACTTTGTGGTGTTCAAAATTGGCGTACAATTCCACATGAGAAACAAAACATTATATATCATAACAATAAGGTTGAATAGAGTACACGAGAAAATGAATTATTACATGAATTCATAAAAGAGTACTACAACTTAGGAACACATCCAATTCCCATGGAATGAATGTGCCCTTCATGCTTATCACGTGGTAATGCTTTTGTGAGAGGATCAGCTATGTTGTCATCCGTAGCGATCTTATCAATGAAAATCTCCTTTTGCTCCACGTAATCTCTGATTAGATGAGCTTTCCGTTGTACATGTCTAGCCTTGCTGCTAGACTTATGCTCCTTAGCTTGGAAGATGGCACCGTTATTGTCACAATAAACGGTGATTGGGTCATTCGAACTAGGCACTACTGATAGTCCTTGTAAGAATTGACACATCCATATTGCTTCCTTAGCTGCTTCCGAGGCGGCATAGTACTCGGACTCAGTCGTAGAATCTGCTGTAACACTCTGTTTAGAACTTTTCCAGCTGACAGCAGCGCCATTAAGAGTAAAAACGAATCCAGACTGAGATTTCGAGTCATCTCGATCCGTTTGGAAGCTAGCATCTGCGTAACCCGTGGCGCAGAGCGTCGAGTCGCCTCCGTAAGTCAATCCCCAATCTTTAGTCCTCCGTAGGTACTTAAGAATGTTTTTCACAGCCATCCAGTGTTGTTCACCTGGATGAGCTTGGAATCGACTTGTCATACTCAATGCATATGCAACGTCAGGACGTGTGCATATCATGGCATACATGATTGATCCTATTGCCGAAGCATAAGGAATCCGACTCATGCGCTCTTTCTCTTCCAGTGACTTAGCTTCTTGAGTCTTGCTCAAGTGAAGCCCAGGAGTCATAGGAAGGAACCCTTTCTTGGAGTTCGTCATACTGAATCTCTCTAGAATCTTATCTATATAAGACTCCTGACTGAGAGACAACATCCGTCGTGATCTATCCCTGTAGATACGGATGCCCAAAATTCTTTGTGCCTCTCCCAGATCTTTCATCTGGAAGTGGTTTTTCAACCATGCTTTAACCGAAGATAGGAGAGGTATGTCATTCCCAATCAAGAGTATGTCGTCGACATATAGTACTAGGAATACAATCTTGCTCCCACTCGACTTGATATAGAGACATGGTTCCTCGACTGATCGAATGAATCCATTCTCTTTTATCACTTGGTCGAAGCGATGATTCCAACTCCGCGATGCTTGCTTAAGTCCATAGATGGAACGCTTAAGCTTGCAAACTTTCTTAGGATGTGCTGGATCGATAAAACCCTCGGGTTGTACCATGTACAACTCTTCCTCCAAATAACCGTTTAAGAAGGCGGTTTTAACGTCCATTTGCCATATTTCATAATCATGAAATGCGGCGATCGCTAAGATAATCCGAATGGAACGTAGCATGACTACGGGTGCAAAGATCTCATCATAGTGCAAGCCTGGTACTTGAGTGAAACCTTTAGCAACTAGTCTAGCCTTGTGGATATCTTGTTGTCCTTCCACGGCATGCTTTATCTTGTAAAGCCATTTGCATTGAAGGGGACGTACCTTTGCAGGTAGGTCCACAAGATCCCACACGTTGTTCTCATACATGGAGTCCATCTCGGATTGCATGGCTTCTAACCATAGCTTTGAGTCAGAACTAGTCATGGCACCTTTATAGGTTGTGGGTTCATTACCCTCTAGGAGTAAGACGTCATCTGTATCATGTTCCTCGACCATACCAATGTATCTGTCCGGAGGAATAGAGACTCTTCCCGACCTCCTAGGTTCCTCAGGAATATCTACCGCAGCCTCGGTTGAAGGAACTGTTTCCTCCAATGGTTGCTCGGTAGTTGGTTCTTGAACCTCCGATAACTCGAAGGTTCTATTACTCGACTTGTTCTCGAGAAATTCTTTCTCTAAGAACGTCGCACTAGCCGCAACAAAAACACGTTGTTCGGTTGGCGAGTAGAAGTAATGACCAAAAGTTCCCTTTGGATAGCCTATAAAGTATGGCTTGACCGATCGCGGGCCGAGCTTATCCTCGTGTCTCCACTTGACATAAGCCTCGCAGCCCCAAACCCGAATAAAGGACAAGTTAGGGACCGTTCCCTTCCATAATTCGTATGGAGTCTTGTCAACAGCTTTAGACGGACTTCGGTTAAGAATTAGAGCGGCCGACAAAAGAGCATAGCCCCACAATTAATCAGGCACAACGGTGTGACTCATCATGGATCGAACCATATCAAGTAAAGTTCGATTTCTCCGTTCGGACACACCATTTAATTGTGGTGTTCTAGGTGGAGTCAACTGTAGCACGATGCCACAGTCTTTAAGGTGTTGATCAAACTCGTGTGAAAGATACTCACCACCACGATCCGAACGTAGTGCTTTAATCTTTCTACCCAGCTGGTTCTGTACCCGATTCTGGTATTCTTTGAACTTGTCAAAGGATTCACTTTTATGTTTCATCAAGTAGACATAGCCATATCTACTCATATCATCCGTGAAAGTGATGAAATACCTATAGCCTTCTCGTGCGTTGATCGACATAGGGCCACATACGTCTGTATGTATGAGTCCTAATAGGTCGGCAGCGCGCATTCCAACACCTTTGAAGGAAATACGAGTCATTTTGCCAATGAGACATGATTCACACGTGCCATATGATTCGAAATCAAAGGGCGATATAGCTCCATTCTGTATGAGCTGTTTTACGCGTTTCTCATTTATGTGTCCCATACGACAATGCCATAAGTAAGTTTGATCTTTGTCACCTACTTTTAATCTTTTATTATTCACATGTAATATCTCGGTAGTTTGATCTAAAACATAAATTCCATTCATGGAAACTGCCTTGCCATAAATCATATTGTGTAAGGAGAAAATACAGCTATTATTCTCTATTACAAATGAAAAGCCGAGTTTGTCAAGCGCAGAAACTGAAATAATGTTTTTGGACAAACTAGGAACATAATAACAGTTATATAAAAATAACTCGAATCCACTTGGAAGCTGGATCACGTATGTTCCCTTCGAGACTGCAGCAACACGTGCTCCATTCCCGACACGCAGGTCCACCTCACCCTTGGTTAGGGGTTCTTGGTTTCGGAGGCCCTGCACATGATTACATAGATGAGAACCACAACCAGTATCAAGTACCCAAGTTCCGCAACTTGCGTGGTTAATCTCAATCATGTGAATAAAAGAAGAAGAAGACATACCAACAGGAGTAACACGGCCTGCCTTAATGTCCTCGCGATACACGGGGCATGAGCGCCTCCAATGCCCAGTCTTGTGGCAATGGTGACATTCCATGCTTGTATCCCTGCTCTTTGTCTTGCCCTGTGAGTTGCTCGACTCACCTGGCCCACTCTTAGCAAATCCTGGTTTCTTGAACCTGGGCTTACCTACTGCTAGGTCGCCCTGAGCTTTAGCCTTCCCTTTACCATTTCCCTTACTGGTGATTATGAGAACATCCTGCTTCATGCTCCCACTTAACTTTAGATCCTTCTCAGTCTGTACGAGAAGGGAGTGGAGCTCATGAGGAGTCTTCTTCGTGTCGTTCATGTAATAGTTGGCCCTAAAGAGGGCGAACCCATCATGAAGCGAATGAAGCATACGATCAACGATTATGTTCTCACTGATCTTGCAGTTCAGGGTCTCCAGTTTCTCGATATTCTCAATCATGTTGAGAATATGTGGGCTAACAGCTTGGCCCTTCTGGAGTTTCGCCTCAAAGAAGCGACAGGTATGCTCATAAGAAACGATTCTCGGAGCCTTGGAGAATTCGTTAGAGAGCGTGGTGAAAATCTTGTTTGCACCATGGGATATAAAGCGTCTTTGCAAATTTGATTCCATTGCATAGATGAGTACGTTCTTTATCGCACCCGCTTCCATAACGAAATCGCTATGAGTGCGAATTTCGTTGGCTCTAGCTCCAGTTCCTGGGTGTGCCGGAATGGGCTCAGTTAAATACTTAAGCTTTCCGTCAGCAATGGCAGCATTCCGTAGTGCTGCCTCCCAGTCAGAGAAGTTTGACCCATCATTCCTCAGTCTAGTTGACTGATTCATGGAGTCCATGAAGGCCTTTAGCCAGGATTCACGTGCTAGCTTGGCACTTGGCATTGGGTCTTCACCAGCCATTTTAGTTATACAGCAGTTTTAATGAACGTGTTCTACACTGAAAAAGAAGATAAAACAAAACCATATAAGCAACTTATTGTGGTGATTTAAGTCTATATTAAATTAAATTTAAACTCATAGACTCATGCATTTATATAATTGATCTCCCTCAAGAATTATATAAATGATCCCAAGACTCAATTTCCGTATATTGATAAGCCCACAGTTTGGCTAGTTCCAATCGTTGGAACTCTTGGTCGATAGATTTCCGTATATCCTATCTATTAGTCCATCTCAGTCACTAGATATTATCGAGTGACCATGATGTTGAGATAAAATAAATCATCTGTTCCCACTTACCCGACGTAGAAGGGGTCATATTATGCCTACCGACGAAGAAGGGATTCATGGGAGGCTGATTTATAAAGACTAGTCTCAATTTTTGGTTATACGAGGAAGACCCCATCAACTTTTATTTATCCATATTAAGTGAACTAATATCTAGCATATGCGTGAATGAATTAAATAAAGTGATGGCTTTGCAAATGACATGTGACATCTATATTGTCACAGAAAACTAACGCGTAACCTCTACATGAGTCAGTTTTCAGGCATGATATAGGTGGTTTGGTTTTTAGGCGGAATATGATGCAAGCTATTATCGATGAAAGCATAAAGATAAATGCAATAAACGTAAATAAAAGTCCTAGTGTGGCCTATCCTACCAAAATAAACATAAAACAACTTGGAATCCACCGTTGGACCCTATAAGCTTGTCTTGATGTTCCATCTTGGTCCTTGCAGCGAGAGTGAGCATCCGGTCTCCGTCTTGTCTTTGGTCTTCACAAAATTACTAATTTAAATTACAAAAGTAATCCTAGATACATTCTAATTTAAATACAAAAGTAATTACATGGCAAAAACCCAAAACGGAGATTCAAGATCTCAAAATTACAAGCAAGATCGTGTCCCATCATTACGGTGACACAATCTTCTAAGGCCACACTAAGTTACAACTGTTTGCAAAAATTAAATACGTTATGGAAAGCATTCAAGGCATTCACAAGACGATAAATAAAATGCATCAACTAAATAAAATTTATACATGACATAATACTGTTATTATGATTAATAAATTTATACCAAACCACCTTTTAAGATTAAAATTATGTGACTATACCGCTTTAATCACCAATTTTAATAAACATATAATCCTATTATTTTAAACCGTTTTAAAATAATATGTATCAAACGAGGGTGAAACGTGTCACTAAACAATATACTATTTCCGTATACAGTATATTATTTTAAGCCATGTGAAAATAAGAAAGCAAGTTATTTTCGAAAACAAACTGCCCGAAACGAGAGCACTCGATCGAGCAACAGGGGCACTCGATCGAGTGTCAGTGTCACTCGATCGAGTGCAGCAGGGCTCGATCGAGTGGCTCGTAAAACTGCAAATCGCTGCACTTTTAAATCAAACCGAGTTTTTATCTTGATATAAAACTTGTAAATCAAAAATAAAAACAACAAAAAGATCCACATATTGCTAAAAATATCGATTAATTAACAATATGCAAATAAGAATCGAAAACAAGATCGATTGCAACCCTAAAATCACACGCACGAGGCCTGGTACAAGGGCACTCGATCGAGTGCTACAGAGACTCGATCGAGTGCCAAGGCAGAATGCACGGTTTTTCCAAAATTATAAATCTTATGAAAGACACAATTGTAAAATTTCATGGCCTAAGGCTCTGATACCACTTGTGGGGAATAAAACGTGTATTCGCCCTTTAATTGCAGGATTATAATGAAAATTACAGTCGTGAAAATCGTCATAAGATTAAAAAAACATAAGAAAAGAAGTACAACCTTTGGTCCTTGTGCGAAAGGCCTAAGAACAGGAATTAACACAAATTCCCTCCTATAACTTGCACCCAAGACTTAGAATGAGACGTGGCCGCGTGTGCTAGAAATCCTCTCCAACTGCCTTGCAATATTGGGAGAGCTATTAAGGTTTTAGATGTGAGATCTGAGGTTTTGGGAGAAGAATGCTCTCAAAACCCTAATTTTACCTTGAGATTATATTAATCAGTGCAACAAGAGTAGTCTGACAAAAGGAGAAGTCTCCTCCTTTTGTAATACTAGCCGGCCGAAATAGGGTTTGGGTAGGAGTGGGCTTTCCACTCTTACCTTATCCCAATGCGTGATTCGACCCAATTAGCTATAAGTTGTCCGCGGGTTTTATTTATAAATCGTAACATGTTATCAGATATTAATACAGTTGATATATTAATAATGGTCTGACAAAATACGATATTGTATAATTACCCAAATTAATATAACTGTTTATATTAATACGCGAATACAATATTTAATTAAATATAACCGTTCATATTTAATTTACGAATTAATCATGTAATCCGTATTAGCTAAATTTATTTAATCCGTATTAAATAATAATCTCAACATCTTATTGACTAATTTAATAGTCAATACCTCTGACTAACTGTTTAGTCATATCCGGCATAAATGTGACTGTATTTTCATACCTTCACATCTCTCAAACGTGTCCTATAGGTGTGACGTATAGGGACCAGTTGACCACCGCCATCCGTATGACAATAACGTCAAACTTATCTAGCAAGCCAACCGTTATTGATAAACGTGGATCAACTGGTAATAATACTGAAGTATGCCCTTGTGATCCTTAAAGAGATTTAATAAGTCATTGTACTTAATTGTCAAGGACACCAGCCCCAACAATCTCCCACTTGTCCGTACAAGGGTATGTGCAATGACGTTATCACACTACATGTGGAGGACACAAGCTCCAACAATCACCTCAAACAACATGCCACATCATCACCTCAAAGTGTGTGTCACACCGTCACTTTCACCGTAGTATGTCGAATTACATTCCACGTCAGCAGCGCCAACTCATCACCTCGAACCACATGCCACGTCATCACATCGAAGTGTGTGTCACGTTGTCACTTTTAGTGTAGTACGTCAAGTTACATTCCACGTTAGCACTGTCACCTCATTATTTCGACGGACCACATTTCACGTCATTACGTCGAAATGTGTGTCACACTATCACTTACACCTCATTCCACATAATTGTCTAGGACCACATGCCATATCATCACCTCTAAATATGTGTCATACCGTCACTTTTACCGTATTACGTCGAACTAAACCGCACTTCGCGTCAACACTTCTACCTCATCACCTCAGATCACATGTCACGTCATCATTGTTATCTTATTTGAGTCTCATTATCGTACTTAGCGAGTTAGTAAGGATGATGATGATGATAACGATGGTGATGTTGGTGGTGAGGGCAAAAATGGTGACAATTAAGTTAACTAAGACGAGCAAGAGGATAAAAAACGTATAAAGGGTAGGAATTACGATATAAAGTAAGTTTTAAAAAATGCGAGGAAAAGATGTTGATTGACCCGTATTTTTACCCGAACCCGACCCGGAACCCGTATAGACTTGACCCGTATTTTACCCGACCCGAAATACACCCGACCCGTATTTTACCCGAACCCGTATCTACCCGACCCGCAACCCGCCCGTTCGACCTGTTTGACACGTCTAGGTGCAACCAATCATGTTTGCAAGGATCGACATTGGTTCAAGGATTATGAACTAGTGAAGGATGGATCCGTTCTTTATATGGGCAACGAGTCTACCGCTCCTATTATTGGTCGTGGCACGGTGTTGTTGGAATTTAGTTCCGGAAATGTTGTAAATTTAAATAAAGTATTGCATGTACCCGGAATTAGAAAAAACCTTGTATCTGGTAGTTGTTTATGTAAACTTGGCTATAAGCAAGTGTATGAATCTAATAAATATGTTTTATCAAAGCATGGTGTGTTTATTGGATTTGGTTATTATTGCAATGGCATGTTTATGTTGAATATTGTTCCAAATGAAAGTTCCATATTTATTGCTTCCTCTATGGATGATACTTCATATCTTTGGCATGTGAGATTAGGACATGTACATTATAAAAATTGAAAACTATGTCTAAAGATGGTCTAATTCCATATTTTTAACATGAACATAAATAAGTGTAATACTTGTATGCTGACAAAAATCACAAGGCAATCATTTGGTAATGTGTCTAGGATCTCACATGTGCTTGAACTTATTCATAGTGATTTATGTGATTTTCGCAATTATCCGTCTTTAGGTGGTAAAAAATATGTATTGACTTTTATTGATGATTATAGTCGGTTTTGTTACATATATTTACTCCATGCTAAAGATGAGACAATTGATAAGTTTAAGGTTTTTAAAAATGAAGTGGAATTGCAACAATCGGTTTTGATTAAAAGGTTGTGTTCTGATAGAGGTGGTGAATATTATGACCCATTGTATTTTGAGTCAAGTGGTATCATTCATGAAGTCTCTCCTCCTTATACACCACAATTAAATGGTGTAGCGGAAAGAAAAAATAGAGTCTTAAAAGAAATGGTTAATTCCATGTTGTCTTACTCGGGTTTGAGTGACGGATTTTGGGGTGAAGCCATGTTGACGGCTTGCTATTTGTTAAATAGGATTCCTAACAAAAGGAATAAAGACACTCCATATGAACTTTGGTACAAAAAGAAACCAAGCTTGAATTATCTTCGAGTTTGGGGTTGTCGGGCTGTTGTAAGACTACCCGATCCCAAGATTAAAACCTTAGGGGAAAGGGGCATCGATTGCATATTCATTGGATATGCTGCGCATTCAAAGGCTTATAGGTTCTATGTAATTGAACCTAATGATTCTGTTTCGGTTCACACCGTAATTGAGTCAAGGGATGCAATATTTGATGAGAGCCGTTTCTCATCAATGCCGAAGCCAAAGGATCTAGTACCTAGTTCTAGTGGAGCTATTGAGGGAAGTGACAATGTCACAACTCAAGAGGTAACACCTGAAATTCGTAGGAGTAAGAGGAAAAGGATTGCTAAATCCTTTGGTCCCGATTTTCATACCTATTTGGTTGAAGGTTCAAGGGGATGTGAAAACTATTATCCATATTTTTTTCACATTGATGAGGACCCTAAGACATTTGATGAGGCAATGAGGTCTCATGACTCTTCCTTTTGGAAAGAGGCTGTGAATGATGAAATGGATTCCATAATGGGCAATAACACTTGGGTGCTTGCGGATTTACCTCGTGGTTGTAAACCATTGGGTTGCAAGTGGATCTTCAAAAAGAAGATGAAAGTTGATGGTTCTATCGACAAGTTTAAAGCTAGATTGGTTATCCAAGGCTTTAGACAAAAGGAAGGGATTGATTATTTCGATACCTATGCTCCCGTAGCTCGCATTACCACTATTAGATTATTGATTGCTCTTGCTGCAATTAATAATCAAGTGATCCATCAAATGGATGTCAAGACAGCGTTCTTGAATGGTGAGCTTAAAGAGGAGGTGTATATGAAACAACCGGAAGGATTTATTATGCCAGGTAATGAGCATACGGTTTGTAAGTTAATTAAATCATTGTATGGACTTAAACAAGCTCCTAAACAATGGCATCACAAGTTTGATGAGGTTGTTCTATCTAATGGGTATAGATTAAATCAGTCGGATAAATGTGTGTATAGAAAATTTGATGACAACGGTAATGGAGTCATTATTTGTCTATATGTGGATGACATGTTGATCTTTGGTACAAACCAAAGTCAAGTAGACCTTACTAAGGCTTTTTTGTCATCAAGTTTTGCCATGAAAGACATGGGTGAGGCGGATGTGATACTTGGTATAAAGATCAAGCGTGAGAACATGGGATTCTAGTTGACACAATCTCACTACATTGAGAAAGTGTTAAAGAAATTTAATCATGGAAATTGTTCTCCGGTTAACACTCCAATGGATCCTAGTGTTAAGCTTATGCCTAATAAAGGTGAAGCTGTTTCACAACTTGAGTACTCTCAAGTGATCGGGTGTTTGATGTATGCTATGACAAGCACAAGACCGGATATCGCCTTTACCGTTGGCAAGTTGAGTAGATACACAAGTAATCCTAGTCTTGAGCATTGGATTGCGGTAAAACGTGTATTGAGGTATTTGAAACAAACCATGGATTATGGTTTGAACTATGTCGGATTTCCTTCGGTTTTAGAAGGATATTCCGATGCTAGTTGGATTACCAACATGGAGGATCATTCATCTACTAGTGGATGGGTGTTCTTACTTGGTGGAGGAGCTATCTCATGGGCTTCTAAGAAGCAAACTTGTATAACAAGTTCGACTATGGAGTCGGAATTCATTGCTTTAGCTGCGGCCGGCAAAGAGGCGGAATGGTTAAGGAATTTAGTTTATGAAATTCCGGTTTGGACAAGACCTATTCCTCCTATCTCTATCCATTGTGATAGTTCAGCTACTTTAGCTAAGGCTTATAGTGAAGTTTACAACCGAAAGTCTAGACACCTTGGTGTTAGACATAGCGCGGTACGTGAGCTGATTACTCATGGGGTTATTTCCGTTGATTTCGTGAGAACACATCATAATTTAGCTGATCACTTGACGAAGGGATTAGCTAAAGACTTGGTTTTAAAGTCGGTAATCGGGATGGGTTTAAAGTCCATCTAGATCTTTATGATAAGATACCCAACTTCCCTCTAACATATTTTAGAGACTAAGTTCAATGTGGAAGGCTTATTGTGGAAGATTGAGACACATGTTATAATCCCGAAAGGTGCACGATGAAAGATTTACCTATGTGAGCGTGAAGTGTAGCCGCTTCAAGATGCTTGGACTTGGCTTCCTATAATCTCATGAAAGGATATGGACACAAGGCGGTCAATAGTGTCAAGTTTGTGACTTTAAGAGTTTATTGAGTCTATGTGTATGTTATCTTCATGTATTCAATAAGGGTTGAAAGGTTCAATCCGTGGGACACCTTGATTCTCGAATATTTGGAATGTGTAATATACTAATGTGGAAGTTCAATCCTCGGGACACTTTCATTTATGCATAGATTTGCTTACTTTGTTGTTTTATTTGAAAACAAGGGATACATTTAAATGGGGGAGGAATGTTAGTGATTTTGATCACAAGGTCATTTAAATGTATTCGGGTTTTCGTGTCAAAATTGGTTTGAACTCGTAATTGATGTAATGTGAGTCGGAGAGTACGGAGGGTACGCTCATATAATCGGAATTATCGAGTTCGTGGTTAAAGAGGATAAGGGACACTTTTAAAGTGTTGTCGTAGTATATTACTACCCTATCGGGTTATATATACTCGGGGTGAAAGTATATCCATACTTAGCGAAATTCGAATACGCAAAAATAAGAATTATTATGACCCGGAGAGTTATGCGTGACATTACAATTAATGTGCATGCATAGAAGTTATCGGGCAGTTATCATTATAAGTAATGATTGCAATGATTGGTTGTTGTGACAACCGACACACTCTTATCCTCCCTCACATATACTCACAAATGTGAAAAAAAAATTCTCTGACATTTATTTTCCAAAAAGAAAAATTAAAAGGTCAGAGTGTTTCGTTGGTTATAAACATACAAACATTGTATGAGAATTCAGATTTTGACAAAAAAACAAAGTAAAACAAAACCTCTCTTATTGTTAATTGTTCTTTGTTCTTGCCTTAGACAAAGTAATCGTCTTATCCTACAGAGATTTCGTGTAACCCGGAGGCTATAGGGTCGAAATACTCTAAGGAAAACGTGTTTAGCGTGATTCGATTGGGTGTAATATACCGTCTTATTGTTTTCATTTCTGTTTATAGTGCCTTTGTTTGTATTAGTTACTTCTGTGTAATCTTTTGTAATACAAAAAGTACAACATGTGGTCCTATGACAATCACAGCAAGAGACGGCTATAGATATTTCATCACTTTTAAGGATGATTTAAGTAGATACGGGTATGTCTATTTAATGAAACATAAAAGTGAATCCGTTGACAAGTTCAAGGAATTCCAAAATAAGGTTGAGAACCAATTGGATAGGAAGATAAAGGCACTTCGATCTGATTGTGGTGGCGAGTATCTTTCAACTGAGTTTGATCAACACCTGAAAGACTGTGGTATTGTATCGCAATTGACTCCACCTGGAACACCACAATTAAATGGTGTATCCGAACGGAGAAATCGAACTTTATTAGATATGGTTCGATCCATGATTAGTCACACGGTTGTGCCTGATTCATTATGGGGATTTGCTCTTCAATCAGCTGCTCTAATACTTAACCGAAGTCCGACTAAAGCAGTAGACAATACTCCATATGAGATGTGGAAAGGAAAAGTTCCTGACTTGTCCTTTATTCGGGTTTGGGGCTGTGAAGTTTATGTCAAGTGGAGACACGAAGACAAGCTAGGCCCACAATCGGTCAAGACTTACTTTGTAGGTTATCCCAAAGGAATTTTTGGTCACTACTTTTACTCACCTACCGAACAAAGAGTGTTTGTTGCAGCTAGTGCGAAGTTTTTAGAGAAAGAGTTTCTCTCGAACAAACAGAGAAGTAGAACTTTTGATCTGTCAGAGGTTCGAGAATCAGAAACCAACAGTGTGATGGAAGAAAGTTTTCCTTCCACATATTCTATGGTATCCATTCCAGAGGAACCTAGGAGGACGGTTCGAGTTTCTCACCCCCAGACCGATACATTGGTATGGTTGAGGAAGGTGGTGTAGAAAACCTATTACTCCTTGAGAGTAACGAACCAACTACCTACAAAGGAGCCATGACATGTTCCGACTCTAAGCTATGGCTCGAAGCTATGCAGTCCGAAATAGATTCCATGCAAGAGAATCAAGTATGGGATTTGGTTGATTTGCCTGAAAAGGTAAAACCCCTACAGTGCAAATGGCTTTATAAGATAAAGCGTGCACTAGATGGACAACCAGATGTTTATAAAGCACGATTGGTGGCAAAAGGTTTCACTCAAGTACACGGGTTGCACTATGATGAGATATTTACTCCAGTCGTAATGCTTAGATCTATTCGGATTATCTTAGCGATAGCCGCATTTCATGATTATGAGATCTGGAAAATGGATTTGAAAACTGCCTTCCTAAACGGGTTTTTGGAAGAAGAACTGTATATAATACAGCCTGAGGGTTTCATCGATCCTAAACATCCTAAGAAAGTGTGCAAGCTCAAGCGTTCCATCTATGGACTTAAGCAAGCATCATGGAGTTGGAATCATCGTTTAGATGACGTGATAAAACAGAACGGATTCATTCGAAGTGTCGAAGAACCATGTCTGTATATCAAGTCAAGTGGGAGTAAAATCGTATTCCTAATATTGTATGTAGATGATATACTACTAATTGGAAACAACATTCCCATGCTTTCGTCAGTTAAGACATGGTTAAAGAACCATTTTAAAATGAAAGATTTGGGTGAGGCACAGAGGATTCTAGGCATCCGCATCTATAGAGATAGATCGAAAAGGATGTTAGCATTGAGTTAAGAAGATTATATAGATAAGATTCTTGATAGATTCAGTATGACAAACTCCAAGAGAGGTTACCTTCTTGTTGTTCATGGGGTGCATCGGAGTAAGAAACAATCACCTACAACACCGGAAGAAACTGAACGCATGAGTCGGATACCTTATGCTTCGGCAGTAGGCTCGATCATGTATGCCATGATCTGCACACGTCCTGACGTGGCATATGCATTGAGTATGGTCAGTCGTTACCAAAATAATCCAGGTGAAAGTCACTGGATAGCCGTCAAGAACATCCTTAAGTACTTACGAAGGACTAAGGATTGGGCACTGGTATATGGTGGAGACATTGAGCTAAGTGCTAAGGGTTACACAGATGCTAGTTTCCAAACCGATCGTGATGATTCTAAATCTCAGTCGGGTTTTGTCTTTACTCTTAATGGTGGAGCAGCCAGTTGGAAGAGTTCCAAACAGAGCGTTACAGCAGATTCTACAACAGAGTCTGAGTACTTGGCAGCTTCCGAAGCTGCAAAGGAAGCTATTTGGATGCGTTATTTCTTACAAGGACTAAAAGTAGTACCTAGTGTGAAAGATCCAATCACCCTTTATTGTGATAACAGTGGTGCAATCTTCCAGGCTAAGGAGCCTAAGTCTAGCAACAAATCTAGACATGTACTCAGAAAAGCTCATATGATAAGAGATTACATGGAGCAAAAGGAGATAGCATTGTGCAAGATTGGAACGGATAACAACATTGCTGATCCGCTAACTAAGGCACTATCGCATAATAAACATGAAGGGCACATCTCATCCATGGGGGATAAAGCGTGTTCCAGAATTGTAATAAACATTGTTAGATTAATGTTTGATCATTTCAAATTATTACTTAATAAAATCATTGAATTTCTTTATATTGTATTACATGTGGATTGTACGACAATTTTTGAACACCACACAGTGAACTGTTTTACTTTATATGTCTGTTTTTGTCCGTAAACACCAATATGAGCTGATAACTCAGGTGATTATTTTGTTAGTGGAAGGATGGAAGGTTCAATATTCCATACGTCAAGCGTCTGACTGATCAATAACAAATATGGGTATATGATATCGCATAGGACATAGTGACCACAACATAGAGTCCTAAATGTTCAGATACATTAGGTGCATGGTCGTGGATGGGACGTCTATCGTGATTCCTAAAGTCGGTTCTTTTTACCGTTGTTTATTTCATGCGATATAGACAGTTTTTGGGTGGCTTTGGTTTCTGTCCTAGGTTGCACCGTAAAAGGAGACCAATCGGCCTTTTACTGGGTCATTTCATGATGTGCTTCCATCGCCAGGTCATAAGTGAAAGAAAATATCCAGCCTTTATCAGGTTTTATATATATTTCTCAAGGCCACTTGAGGAGTAGTAACTTAAACGCATGGCCATGCTCGAATATGATTCGTATCAGTTATGTTGCTCTCTAGTCGAGGAAACCACTCCTGATATGATTACTTGGGAGATACACTACTACAATAAGACTCTATTGCAACATTTTCAATGCAACACTTTATTATTGTGTTGCAATTTTTAATAATGATACTAGTTATGCAACACTTATCTTAAAAGTGTTGCATTTAATCTAAAAATGCAACATTTTCACAAAAATGTTGCAATTATAACATGATTTAGTAACACTTTTTAGTAAATGTTGCATTAGTGATACATCTTGCAACACTTTTAATTTGTTGCAGTATGGTTAGGATAATTAATAACCCATAATTAAATAAAAATTAAAATTAAAAAATGATAATTTTTAATTCACCTGTCCTCCCAACCGTCCCATTATTTCTTTTCACCCTATAATCAATCTCAACCAAAATCACACCTTTGTTATCAAGACTTCAACGATGCTCATAGGTACAATCGCCGATCACCGCAAATCCACACGCCTGAGATCGTCATCGGGAACCAACCTGTGACCCACAACCACTTATCGCAGTTCGCCGACTTCCGATTCGCAATATGGTATGAGTGTTATTGCAAATTTTTAATAAAATCAGCAAAATTCATCTGAGTTTCGAAGATTTGATTCCATTTGTCACTTAATTTCAATTTTTTATGAGTTTGGGGGTAAGAAATAAATCAATTATCATCAATGATTTGCTATTGATTTTTGCCAGGATAGTTAGGGTTTCCATAGGTTTTGAGATTGATTGAACCACGAGTTGTCTAAATTTGTCCTTGATTAGTTATTCAGGTGATTAGCTACCGATATATTGTTGCGCTGATGCAGCTTAAATTCATAATGTGAGGTTTAGAGTATGTTGTGGAGTTAATCTTCATCTTCAACAATAAGCATTGATTATGTTGTTGTGAACGGATGGCAATATAGGTACTTGACTCGTTTGAGGTCTGATGTTGAGATCTTAAAGCGTGTTTTTACACTACAATAGTTATTAGTTAGAAAACACGCATAAATTAGCAATACATTCGATATTAAATTTCAGAGGTACATTATTGCGAGGATTTTATCATTTATACTTCACAATATTTGTATAATTCTTGGGATTTAGTGTTCAGATATGATAATGTTGGATATAGTATTATACGGAGTATGTGTAACAGATTCTCTAGGGTGAACAATTGTCATTAATGAAATGCATATCTGATTAATTTCTGCGTTACCAAATTATTAGTTTAGTTTTTACCTGATCTATTTGCATTATATAATTCTCAAAGTTTGCAGAAGTGTGGACTGTGTGTGAGTTCGCTAAACAGTTACTAGTTGTATATTGAGTCAGACTTTTGAAGCACGCCTTCATAATATCATGATTTAACGACGTTTACTCATCTATTGCTTCCACCTTCCTCTTTCAAGCTCGTAAAGATTTGTATCATGTCTATAGGCTTGATCCATCAAAGAGGTGCCAGGTTCGTGGTTATTCCAAGTCGGCTTAATACTAAAACAAGGGAACAAAGCGTCAAGAACTAATCCCAGAGATAATCTCAACTTCTAGCTCTAGTTCTAGTTCGAATCGGATGTTAATTTTTGGCGTTGTATGTTTCTCTGACTCTCTGACTCTCTGACTTGATGCAACACTATTCTTCTGATTAACGCTATGTTATTTGTGATTCTGTTTCTGCTCTTTTAAAATATCAGCCTGTTGTTATACTAGGTTTTGTTGGAGTGGCGTCATTTGCACGCTACAACGACGAGAGAAGAGCTATTAAGAAAGGTTATCTGATCCATTACTCAACAACTAATACTGGAGCATACCTTTTAGCTAACAAAGGTTTTGGATAATCTTCATAATGTTGCGCCTGACAATAGTTTATTTGAAAAACTCCATTCTTACTTCCAGGATTTCTCTCTGAGGACCCGACTTATCCATGGGCATGGAAACTTTGGTTCAATTAATGATGACCCTCCTGCAGCTATGTGATACATTGAATGTATATTGGAGGTAAACTCTTTTTTCATTTGCCTATATATTATTTCATTAGAAAGTAACTTGATACAACACTTCTATTTTTATCTATCCAATCCATGGGTAAGTTTGACCTAAATACAGGCGGTGGTATGTGTGTAAGAAATTGAAATACTCATCGGTACTGTTGTAACTTATAACCAGTTGATACGTATGAACTAGAACTCAAATGACAAAGTTTGTCTGTTTTATCAATAATGAAATGCAGTTGCTTGTTCCTTCCGAGCAGACTTCTCCATTAATAATGGTATTGTGAAGCATGAATTGATGTTTTAGGTATAACTGACGTTTTCCCTCTAATATTATGCAATCACTAACTGACGAAATTGTTGGCTGATCTGGAACTAGATACTGTCAGTTCATTTTCCAGAATACTGAAGGTCTTCTTCTATTTTATAAGATTGTGTGTAAAACGATTTTTTGTTATCTGCTTCCTCAATCTGATCCTCAAAATCTTAATCATGTTTGCTTGCCACAAATTAACTTGTATTAATAGTGATTTTAGTTTCATTCTGCAGAGCATTGGAGATCAGAGATGCTGCGACTAAATGCTCCAACTCTAAGGAGTCGTGAATAACAGTGCTCTGGATTAGAAGCTTATGTTGGGTGACATCGTGATATCTGTCCCGCGAGACAACTGCTAGACAACTGGTGATCACCCTTTATGATTGAGTATTCCCTGCCATGAATGATGCTCCATTCCTACTAAGGTGATATTTTTTGGTTAGTCGTTGCTCTCTTTGTGAATGCAAGTCTGAAGATGGTCACCATGTATTTTTCAATTGCTGGTACTCTGCTCAGGTCTGGAATATCCTCTGTCACTGGATGAGTATTCCCTTCGTTACGGATTATCAGAATGCTCTAGTATGGCTGCAGAATCCGAAGTTTGGGAAAAATTAAAGCTAATTTGTGTAGATGCGCTCTCAGTGCTGTTATTTATCACCTCTACCGTATTTTTTTTGATATTAAAAGAACTCCTGAGATTTTTAGTATCCATGTAAAGTTTGTGGTTTATGCTCGTCAATAACAGTTTCTGGTAGCTTTTCCCCTGGCATAACTGCTGGTTGTGCAGTCTGGCTTCAGAGGACTGTAGGAATGGCAATGAGTGTGCAGTTGAGTAAGCTTTTAACTACAGGGGTGCTCTTATCTACAGTTTGGCTTTTGGCTGTTCGGGGCCTGTGCAGATGAGGAAGTTTTCTGCAATTGCTTGGCTATGCTGTCAGAACGTTTGAATTTTCTGATCTCAGGTTAAGTTTTAGGCAGGCAGGAAGTCTTGGCTGTTGCTTGTCTGATTGCTCTGGATGCTTTTCTGATCTGTTTTGCTGTTTACAGCCTTGCTTAAAGTGCTGCCAGTTGGTGTCGCTATTGTGTAGTAGTGGTAGTGTTGCTGTTGGGGTATGGATTTTGTGTGCAGTAATTTTAGCTCTGGTTTTCTGATCAGTAAGCATCAGGTTGCTGCTATCTGCAGATGTGCTGTAATGCTGTAGTTTTCAGTCTGTGGTCAGAGGAATGGACAAAATGTTGCTGATCAGCTTTGGTGTAATTTGTAAATGAGTTGAAGTTTGCGGATGAGCTGCAGTGAGTTTGCAGATTGCATTTCTGTAGATGGAGTTCAACTGTTGCTGTTTTGAAGCTCCTGGCTATTTTGAAGCTGCCTCATCTTATCTTATTTCTCTTTTGGTTTCTTTACAGTTTTTTTCACATTGCATGTCCTGCAATGTTTTTCCGGTCTGTAAGGCAGTTCCAAATATGGTCTGGGTTTTTTCCTACTAGGTTTTTTTCGCAAGGGAGCTACTTTGACTTCCTTTGTAGTTTTGATCTAGGGTCCTGTATTTCGCTCATAATTTCTTACATATATTTTTGAGATTGAATAATGTATGTCTTGCAATTTTGGAATAATGTATTCTTGATCAATTGAATGGAATGACGAAGCAGTTTATTAATAAGTGTTTTTTTTGGATAAACTAGTTGTGCATTTATCACCGTTGTTTTAATAAATAACTAGTGTTACATTATCAAAATAAAAATGTTGCATTTGTTCGATAGAACTGTTGCTTATAACATGAAAAGTATTGCATTAGTTCAGGAAGTGTTGCATTTGTTTGATAGAAGTGTTGCATTAACATATAAATAATGTTGCCTTTGATATTGAGAAAAAGTGTTGCATAAAAATAGTCAATGCAACACTTTAAAAAAGTGTTGCTTTAGATTATAAAATGTTGCATCAAGTGTTGCAATAGGCTAATGCAACAAGACTTTATGCAACACTTTGATAAGTGTTGCATAAACCCTATAGCAACATTTTTAGGACATAATGCAACAATACCAAAGTGTTGCGATAGGCTTATTTTGTAGTAGTGATACGACCTTGTAAGGTAAGACTTTGCAATTTGTCTTCCATTGAGTGGGAGAATAATGCATGGATATGAGAATCGTAATCGCACACACACTTGTAGGACAGGTGGGAGATTGTTGGAGTAAATGTCCTCCACAGTGTGTGATTATTTGAGTAAATCTTTTACAGGATCACGCAGGTATACTTAGTAAATTAATTAATTGATTAACGTTTATCGGTAACGATTGGCTCTCTAGAAGTTTGACGTTACTGTCATATGATGGCGATAATCAGCTGATCCCTAAAGGTCACACCTATAGGATAGTACTGAGAAATGTGATTATATATTGATATAATTACATAAATGCTAAACTTAGCTAAATGTAGTTAAGTAGATGATAAACATTTAATATGATTAAATAATAACTAGGAGAAATGAATTAAATGTTAATTCTAATAAATATATATAAAAGTTATATTTATTAATTATATTTTAATATATGATAGAATAATATAATTGGGATTAATTAATTATAAGATAATTAATTAATATTCTCCAGGAATTAAATTTGTACACCGAAAAGTATTAAAATATATATGATATTTTAAGGAAGTTCGGAATAAGGAAACTGACTCAAAATATTATATTATAATGAGGTTTCCTAATTGAAGTACAATACCAACACAAACCAAAACCCTATATATAGAGCGTTTCGGCCGTGAGGTTGGAGACACGAGAAGAAAACGTTTTTCCTCTCTTATTCTCCTTGATTAGTTTATCATCTTAATCCCAAAATAAATCCTCTAAAATAATTAATAGGATTTTAGGAGGAGCTTTGAGGGAATCTTTCTCAGTCGTCTTCGGTGCAATCTAAGGAGAACTTCGACCTTGAAGTTTGGGTTTATACTAGGTTGTTCTTAGGCCGATCTCATATAGGACCAAAGGTTATTTCTATGATCCTTGTCCTATTATTTCAGTTCTATTGTTTTAATATCAATTTGTTTTTGATATAATCCTTGACGGTATTAATTAAGTTAATACTTTTATGAGTAATTTAAGAAATTATTTCCTACAATATAAGCAGCAACTAGGGCAAAGATAAAGGAGACATAAAAATATATAAAGTACGCAAATTCTTATCTTAAGCATCACAGTTGTACTCTTCCTCTCTCTCGATTTTAGTGCAAAGTTGGATCCGTCTCCCCCCGCGGTTGTTTCCCACATTGGGTTTTTTCGCGTCCCCAAAAACTCTTCGTGTCATTTTCTCTCTTACGTTTTTACTCATTTTCTATTAACGCACGTTTAAATTGGTTGTCACTTTAATCCGCACACCACATACGTAATTAGGTACGTTTTTTACCAAAACAATTTGGCGCCCACCGTGAGGCAAAGTGATTATTCCAATCTCGCCGTCTTCTTAGTATCACAAAATCATGTCTTGAACCAAACCTAATCCATCCAATTCACAGAGCATGCATGCGCTGACCATTGGAGCCAGGCCGTCCATACCCGCAAGTCCAGTCAACGCGCCAGGCAACCGTCTCCAGTGCCCCTCCTAGAGCCATGCCTCAACTCGACAAACCCACCCACATGCCAAAGCCAGTCCTAGCCTCGGGTCCAAAAAAGCAGAGCAGGGAAAACAACCCCAGTAGAAGCCTAGCCTTGGAGCCGCTGTTAGAAGGAGCTAGTAAGCCATCAGGAGCTAGAGCCCTAGGTTCGATGTAGATAGTAGCCCAAGGAATGAGCGTCTTGTAGAATGCCATTGAGAGCCTGAAGAAGGACAACCTGGACATGCGAGCCAGATTGCAACAGTAGTCCACTCTACACCAACACCCAGTCTAGGACCAGAGCAGGCTCTCAATATTCTAGGGAGTAGAGGACCACCCAGACCACAGAAATAGTTAGCAGATTGTATCTGGAGGGAGTGCCCCCTAGAAGCACCCATGTGACGCCAGGACCCATAATCCCTCCGCTCGGAATCTTACCCTTCGATAATCAACAAGGCCTGTAGCCACCGACAGGTAATTCAGCGTCTTGCTTTCCACCAGGAACTAATCCTCAACCTTTTGTAAGAACTCCACCCCAGCAACCTATGGGATGAACGTCAGGACCTGCTTCCAGCGCAGCGCCAGTACCAGGGAGTCATTTCTATGTAGGGGGATGTGCAAACAGAGCATCCACGCAGCCACTGGCTGAATGACAACCCAGATACATAATCAGCGCAACTCCGATCACCAGTCTGTCCGATAGCCAGCCACCACCAAAAGCATCGATGGGAGGTACCCCTTTTGTTTTTCTCCCTCCTCACACTAACCCTTTTTCAAGAGTATGCAGTGATGCCCGTCGTTGTGGGTATCAAAGATAAAATTTATAATTCCTAAACTTAAACTATAGATAGTGAAAGTCAGGGTCGAACCACAAGGAGGTGGGGAATGTTTATTGTTTGGTGTTAATGTTTAAAGGTAACAAATTTGGGGGTTTGATTGGTTGATTACTATATCTAAGGCAAAGATTAAAATAAACAAATAATAAAAGATGAGAATAAAATATAATAAAAAGGGATGCTAGGATGTTTGGGTAATAAATAGCTAAGGTAATATTAATCCTAAGGTCAACATGTATTGCAGTCGCGTAAGGGGTGTAACATATCCTTTCGGTCTATGGTACCTAATAGCTCCTTTCGGCCTATGCTATTAGTTCCTAGGTCTCACAATTATTGGGTGTCAACAATAAGGGTGATTCCTAAATCCTAGGTGTAATACCCCGTATTTTAGCCTCGGTCAACGACAATCAAACCATGTTTTATACAAGTATTTCAAATGGAATGTTTATAAGTATTTTACGTAAACTGTTATTATTTTTATAAATCGTATTACTACGATTGTTTCGTATTTCATAATCATTTTATATTTGACGATTATTTCTTAAAATGACATTGCATTCGTATTTCTTTAATTTTGATAATATATTTATAATTAAATATATTTCGTATTTCGTATTTATTTTTCATTCATACTTGTTTTATTATTTAAATCGTAATTATATTTAAATTTAAATTTTTATATATTCTTTTGTAATTACTAATAATTTTATATTCTTAATTCAATTAATATTTATATAATTATTTATATAATTATTTATATAATTATTTATATAATTATTTATTTAATAAAATAATAACCGTAGTCGTTTATGACCTCGAGTTGCGGTATGGGCTGGGCTTATGACTTATGCTATTAGAACCGTGTATGGAAGAGATACGAAACCAAAACCCTAGCTAGTAACCCATCGACATAGGCTTCACCACCAACACGTAAACCTACTCAAACACAAAACAAACCCTATCAAACCCTAACTTTCGTCTGCCTCCATAACCTCGTCTGCATCCCTACATCTAAACTACACCTAAAATTATGTACTTGTGTCTGCCGTGGGTTTAGAGGAGAATAGAAGGGAAAGAAGATTTGGGTTAGAACAACCATAACACTCATCGTTTCATCCTACACGCTGGTAAGTTCATAATCGCTTTCGTTCTTTTAATACTCGTTGTTCGTTTTCTGTTCACGTTTTCCTTGTTGAATTCGGCTGTTTTGGGTTGTTTATGGGTACGAGCTTTATGGGTTATAGTAGTAGGGTGTTTGTGAGTCGTATGGTGGTGGTTAGGGTGGTGAGTGGTGGTTGAAACCACCGTGAGTCGTGTCAGAAAGTGGCCAGGGACGTAACATAATAGAAACAGGGGCAGGTTGCGGGTTAGTTTATAGTGGTGTTGCAGGTGGTTAGGGAGGAGACGAGGGCTGATGACTACCACCAGGGAGGACGTGAGAGGTGAGTGATGTTGAGAGTGGCGTTAGGTGGTGGTTATGGCGGTGGCATTGGTGGCTGGAATGGGGTTTGCAGGAGGTGTTCACGCGGGGGCAAGGGTATTGGCAGAATGAACGGAAATAAAAAAAACAGAGTATGAGCGTGTTGGAGTAGGGGGTTTTGTGACGGTTTTTGTAGTAGTATGAGGTGAAATTAGAGGGAGGTGGTACCACCCCTGGAACCACCGTGGGTCAGTGGTGACAACGGTGGTGGCCAGAGGTGGTGTGGGTGACGGTGGTGAGAGAAACAAGTAATGAAAGGAGGGGTGTGCGAAATAGTTGCTGGAACAAAACTGAGTATTTCGATTTTCGTGTGTGTACAGGCATTTTGGCGTGAGTTTTGTGGTGGGTTTGAGAGAGGAAAATGGTGGTCAGAAGGGTAATGTCGTGGATGACAGTGTGAGTGAGAGTTTGGGACCCATCGTGGTGGTTGTGGGTGGTCATAACGGTGGTGGTGATGCCCTGAAGAAGGGTACTCGAGTGTGAAGGTGTTTGTGTATGTTCTTTCGGTTTTGGTCGTGGTTAAATGCTGCGGTTGTGATATTAATATTATTATTATTAATATTGTTAGTATGAATTGTTGTTGTCTTTGTTTGTGTGATATATTATTATTATTATTGTTATTACATTATTATTACTATTATATGTTACTGTTATTATTAGTATTATTAATATTATTATTATCATTATAATAGTTAATATGTTATTGTTAGTATAATTGATATTACTAGTGTTGTTCATGCTTTAATTATTATTTGTTAAGTGAATTTTCTTTATACAAGAATGTGACGGTTTTTAATAGTTCGTTTTCAATGTTCGTTTCTTTAATGGAAGTTAGCTATAAAAGTAATATTGACGGGTCGGTTAAGTTAATTGAGGTAGTCATGTTTAATACGGTCTTGTTATGCGTATTATATTATTTAAATTGTTAATTTAAATAATTGATATATTATAATTGTTTACGTAGTTATATTAGTTAGTGATTACGTATATCATATTGTTAGGTGACGATTTTGAAGTGGCATTATTATGTTTACTCGCTGGCTTGCTTTTGGACTATATTGCTATTTCAGGTAGGATACACTGACACCATACTCTATGATGTGTTATGAATGGATGTTGGGTTGTGTGTATTGGATGCTAAGCATGCTTTATATGAGAATGATGTTGGTTGGTGTGAGTGTTGATTATTATCATTATTGACATGAGCATTTCATTATTTAATAGCATGATTGATTAAGAGTATTGTTGCATTCATGAGCATGGCATATGCATTGGTTACTGAGAAAGTTACGGAATGGATATTGATTTGATATAAAGCCCAGAGTGGTTCTGCAGACCAGGCCTGGTGTCTTATCAGCTATTGAGCTGGTGTTCGGTGACGACCGATTATAGTCTGCCGGGAGTTTCGGTATGCCTTGGTGTTTCGGGTTTGAGATTGGTGTTTCGGGTTGAGATTGAGATTGTGATTGAGCTCGATCATATCATGACATTTGCATATCATTTAACTGTTGCATTATAATTTTTGTGTTACCCTACTCAACCGCGAGGTTGACAGTGTATTCGTGTACACCTACGATGATCCGGAATGGGGAGTAGATTCCACAGGTCAGAGACAGATGAGCTAGGAGCTGGGTCAGGAATGTGAGATGCATACTTGGGACCGACTTAGAATTATATCACATCTAGAGAAGTCATCAGTTGTATTTTCTTTTCCGTTATGTAGTAACTGTAATAACCAAGTTTAAATTTTATCAGTTTTTATATAAAGTACTTTGGTTTGTTTACTTTGTTATTCACTACCTCGGACATTCCGAGATGGTAACAGCTCTATTTATTTGAGAATGTCTTGCTAAAGGCTCTTAAATAAATGGGGGTGTTACAAAGTGGTATCAGAGCGAACGATCCTCAGACCTAAACCAAATGAATAATAATGAACGTAGGAAGAGTCTAATAAAATGAACCCCAGGTTAATAACTGTTAGGAGCCCCAGGATTGGGATGAGTTAGGGGCCCCCTCAAACCAAGCCACTGGCCCTTACAGTCTAACCTGGTCACTCTTGAGAGATTTAGAGCGTGGGTAGTATAGAATAAAGGACAGGACCCAATATATATATATATATATATATTTTACTAACGTTTCCGCAGAAAAGGAATGAGGTAAGTATGATGTGAAATATGGTTAGAGATATGAGACTTATATTGAATGTTGATTGGGATATATGATTCCAAGTATTGAGAACATGAGTATGTGTATGTGAGTATGGATCTATATTTATCGAGCCATAGGTAGAGTGATGTGATCATAAGATTTAGTCTTCTGACATGACCATATGATATCTGGTTATTAAATGACTATCGTAATTATGTAATATATTGGCTGGTATGTGGATATGAATGATCAGATTTATGCGTTATAGTAATCCATGTCTAGTGATATGCGGAATGTGATGCCCCAAGCCATGATTGTCATATAGTTATGTGTTACATTTGTATATACATATATAAATATTCAGTCGTTTAGTTGATCTACTTTTCTGTTTCGCAATCTTTACCGTGTTTTAGATGACAATTACAGCTTGAAATGATGAATGAATGCTAACATGGTGCAACATGATTTCTATGCTTCGATGATATGTCAACATTTTTGGGAGAATAATGGTTGTATGTAAATGTGATAATATGTAGTGATTTTAAGGAACAAAAGTTTGATAAATTTCCAGAATGTTACCTTGTTGGCACGGGCTGCCATTTAAAATGTGTTATCTATATGAATGTTAACATTTTATGTGTGATAACCTTATGATTTAGCTTCTCGATGCTTTTGGTTTCATGTGTATACGAGTTATATGTTGCGAGAAATAAATATTTTAGTCGATAGTGGTCATATTGTTACTGCACGGTTCTATTTTGACCCATGTTTTTGCAAATGACACCATTTAAAACGTATCTATTGTTTATACATATTTCCAACTCCACTGTTTAGAATATTCATTCATGTTTTCAAAATGATAAGCCATGTAAAATCTTAATGAATCGTTAATTAATAGTGATTTTTGCAAGTTGCCCAATTTTCTGTCTAAGTGCTGTAAAGTTTCTGTTCAGACCAACTGAGTTGTAAAATTTGTTATAAATAATTCCCTTAAGTTTTGCATTCGATTCTCTTTCCTATGTTTAGTTAATTCATTATATTTTCTAAAAATGATAATAGCTCGCAAAATAGCTAAGCAGGTCTTTAAATTTATAAATTTTGAGAGTTGCTGCATGATGTATGATTGTTGAAATTATAAGTTATGTGAGTTTCATATAAAAGATAAATCAAATATGAATTATGTGGTGTAACCATGTAATACTTTGATATGAATTTTGTAGCATGAACGGTAGGCATATGATATGAGTATGAACCTTGTTATATGATAATATAATCTTATTTGTTTCGGTGAGTTTTATGTAAAGTAGTCTCAATTATACAAACGCTATTACACTGCTTGAATTTTGCCTAGTGTCTTTCTCTAAACTTGATTTGCAGAAATATGAATTCTACTTCTATGATATGATTACTGATATGAAATATTTTAATTCCTCAAGTATGAACTATGAGTGAGTTGATTGTCTACATTGATGTAAATGTGTTAATTTGGTGTCAAAGCTTCCAAGTATTTGTTACCTTGATTTTGTTTAATGCGTAACATGAAATTGATAACTGTGTGTTTTGTTGCTCGAAAAGTCGGATGCTAGTTGCCAGTATAGAGTAATTAGCTTATCAGATGATTTGTGTCTATTGTTTCGGTAATCTTCTTGAACGTTGGATGTGGAATTCTATAATGGGGTTACGGGGACGTAACCATGTTTTAAGGAGGATAGGATTGTAAAATCTTGATGGCTTACGATAGGACAAAGAATTGACCATGCATGCAGTCTGCTGTTTTAATTTGTTATTATTCGGTCAATGTTGTGGTTCTTTAAGTGTCACATACTTCTGTCGTATGTTCAACTTTGGGGACAAAGTTTCTTAAGGGAGATAGAATATAACACTTCGCGTTTTCGAACTTTTATGTATATGTACTACTTGTGTTTGTCTTATGCTTGTGGATGTTTGGTAATCGTTACGGGGTGGCGAACTTCGGGACGAAGTTCATTTTAAGGAGGGAATACTGTAATACCCCGTATTTTAGCCTCGGTCAACGACAATCAAACCATGTTTTATACAAGTATTTCAAATGGAATGTTTATAAGTATTTTACGTAAACTGTTATTATTTTTATAAATCGTATTACTATGATTGTTTCGTATTTCATAATCATTTTATATTTGACGATTATTTCTTAAAATGACATTGCATTCGTATTTCTTTAATTTTGATAATATATTTATAATTAAATATATTTCGTATTTCGTATTTATTTTTCATTCATACTTGTTTATAAAATCTTATTAAAAGGGTAACTAAAAAATGTGACATGGCAAATTTTAATGTGACGTGGCAAAATTTTAATGTGACTTGGCATATTTTAAATGTGACATGGCGTATTTATGTGATGAATTATCAATTTATTATTACATGAGATTAATTAATTTCACTTATCTATAAATTAATTTAATTCACTTATCTATAAAATTAAAGGATATTATCAATATTCTTAAATTAATTTTGTATATTAAATATATTGTTTTCCAAAATTTATGTAACCTTTCAAAATTTAAATCAAGTTTTCGTCGTAAATTAATTTTGTATACTCCGTATTAAATATATTGTTTTCCAAAATTTATGTAACCCTTCAAAATTTAAATCAAGATTTCGTAATTTATAATTAATATTGACATTTTAATTGAAATTTATATAATAAAATATGTTAATAATTATAATTATAGTTACAATTTTTTTTAATAAAACATGTTAATAATTAATAAAAACTACTCATATTACTTAACACCCACCATTTTTATTACAAGTAACATCTTTTCCTATTTATTTCATTTTTATATTTAAACATGGTAATAAATTCATTAAAACTCCTCATAATACTTAATACCCACCAAATTAATTAAAAGTTTTTCTTATTTAATTAATTTTTGTAATATAATATGTTAATGGATTGATCAAAACTCTTTATAATAATTAACACCCGTAATTTGCACTAATATTTTTTTCCTATTTAATTCAGTTCTTGAATTTTTCAGCAATCAATTATCTAATCTAATAATATCACAAAATAAATTAAGATTAAAATTAAAATATGGAAATATATGGTTGTCTGATGTCTATAAAAACCATAATAGCTATAATAGTTTCTATTCACTCTATTTATTTAAAATATATTGCCCATGAGTTTCTATTTGTGGATTATATTTCATGGTTTAATTTATTTATTTGACGATAATGAGTATATTGAGAATTATTGTTGAGTGGTGTTGTCGTCGTCGTTGTTGTTGTTGCTGCAGTGGTGATGTTCAATAAAATATATTTTAATTTGCGATATATTTTAAATCACTCTGCAGCTTTCTCTTAAGTCGTATTATTATATACTTGCTCAATTTCATTTAATTGGATATAATTTCATTAAATTAAATACATATATACTATAAATATAATATATAAATAAAAGGCAAGGCACAGAATGAGTCAACAATTTTCAATGCAAGCTAGATTTTGTAAAAAAAATATATATAAAAAAGGGAAAAATAATTAAAGCAAACCTTTTACATTTAATTTCTCTCTACTGCATATTTATGTCTATTAAATTTGCCAATAATGAAAAAGGATGATTAAAAGTCACAAAATATTGCTTCATATTTATGTATATATTAAATTTGATAATAATAATAATAATTATTAATAATAATAATAAATATAAGCCGTCCAAAAGTCATAAAATGCATTATCAATTGGCTATAAATATTTGATGGAAGACAACATTTGTGAGCCAAAATTTAAGCCAATATTTTGTTTACCTCATCACCGAGAGAATTATATGTGTAAATAATCATTCTTATCATTGTTTTTTTTAAGTTCTATTGGTTATGAAGTACTATGACATTTTTGAACTTCACATATATGTTGTTTTGTTGTAATTTAGGGGCTATCAAGATTTGTGGAGTTGTGCTCTTTAAAGGTAAATATACTTACATTTTTATTATTCAATGTCATATTTATATAATTATTTAAGGAAAAATTTTAATTAATATAATTATAATGTAATATTAAATAAATCAATTTCAACCGTTTTGGTTGTTATTAATTGCTGTGGATTTTTTTTGTAGGATGCTTCATTGTAGAAAGAGAGAACTATATGAAGAAGTGAATACTATAATTGCATAAACAAATACTCCCATATATTTCCCTCAATTTTATATTATAAATTAACTACATGATTGACAACATGAATGTTAATGATTAATTATTTTAAGTTTCATGAAAAAAAATTAGTATTTCATTAACTTTAAAATGTATGTTTTATTTTTGTACGTGTTATCTTTTTATTCATCATTTTCCATTTGAAAAATAGCTTTCATAGAATGAAATTGGAGTTACAAATAAAGATCTCAATCGTATAAACAAGTTGGACAAAATAATTCTTATTGATATGAATAATGGCTAAATGTACATTATTATTAATATTTATGCTTACAATATAGTTAAAATGTTACTTAAAGCATTTAATTTAAATTCACATGTCATTTTTATATTGGTTAATACATAATTCATCTATATTGATTACTAGATTCTTCATTTATTTATACAATATTGTAAAATATCAACTAAAATATCTGTTGATTATTATAAAATGACAAGATTAAATGATGAAGGTTGAAAATATGATGAATATTTCATAACGCAACAATGGAACTTACATAAAAAAATAAAAAAAAATTATATAGTTAATTTAAAACCTTAACCCACTTAACTTGATGTGAATAGATAAATAAGACATATTAGTGGCACATACAATTCTATTGACGATATTGATAAGAAAAATTATTCCTTACAAATTTTGCCTCTATAAAAAACTATAAACAATTGAGGATACGTTTTATGACTTTTGAGCATTTTTTTCTATTATTATTATTATCAAATTTAAGATAGACATAAATACCAATCAAGGTTCATCATTTTTGAGCATCGATGTTAAAAAGACAATACTAAGTATCTTACGATGTCATGTGTTATTAAAATTAAAGTCATATCTAAAATCATGTGTCACATGCTTATAAATAAAAATTAAAAATTAAAAAATGTTAGTTGCGAACACAAAAATAAATTAATACAAATTATTTATTTTCCTCCCCTAAATTTGGTTATTAACTACATATTTATTTAACTTTTATTTCTTTTATTTAATAGGATGACTTTTTGGTTTCCCTCACCATTGGTAGTAGGTTACTATTTAACTTAATTTATCATTTTTGCAACAATTAAAATTTAAGATTTTTGACAAATTGATATTGATAATATATTAAGATTAGCATTTATTAAACTTCATAACTATGTTATTACTAAAAAAATATGATTTATAAGAAATAAAATATTGAGATAAAAGCCCTCTAATTTAATTAAAAAGTTCAGTATGTTTTAAGCTTTTTATACTAGATAATTTATAATTCTATAAAAAAGAATAATAATCAAACATTATGCCTTAATTAAATAACTTTTAAGTATTTCAAAAATAAAAACCGTATATTTTTAAATGGATAAACTAATTGCTCGGACAAATCTTAACAATACGATAAAATAACAATACTAAAAAATATAAACCCGTGAATATCACGGGTCACAAAACTAGTTTTATTATTTAAATCGTAATTATATTTAAATTTAAATTTTTATATATTCTTATGTAATTACTAATAATTTTATATTCTTAATTCAATTAATATTTATATAATTATTTATATAATTATTTATTTAATAAAATAATAACCGTAGTCGTTTATGACCTCGAGTTGCGGTATGGGCTGGGCTTATGACTTATGCTATTAGGACCGTGTATGGAAGAGATATCGAAACCAAAACCCTAGCTAGTAACCCATCGACATAGGCTTCACCACCAACACGTAAACCTACTCAAACACAAAACAAACCCTATCAACCCCTAACTTTCGACTGCCTCCATAACCTCGTCTGCATCCCTACATCTAAACTACGCCTAAAATTCTATACCTGTGTCTGCCATGGGTTTAGAGGAGAATAGAAGGGAAAGAAGATTTGGGTTAGAACAACCATAACACTCATCGTTTCATCCTACACGCTGGTAAGTTCATAATCGCTTTCGTTCTTTTAATACTCGCTGTTCGTTTTCTGTTCACGTTTTCCTTGTTGAATTCGGCTGTTTTGGGTTGTTTATGGGTACGAGCTTTATGGGTTATAGTAGTAGGGTATTTGTGAGTCGTATGGTGGTGGTTAGGGTGGTGAGTGGTGGTTGAAACCACCGTGAGTCGTGTCAGAAAGTGGCCAGGGACGTAACATAATAGAAACAGGGGCAGGTTGCGGGTTAGTTTATAGTGGTGTTGCAGGTGGTTAGGGAGGAGACGAGGGCTGATGACTACCACCAGGGAGGACATGAGAGGTGAGTGATGTTGAGAGTGGCGTTAGGTGGTGGTTATGGCGGTGGCATTGGTGGCTGGAATGGGGTTTGCAGGAGGTGTTCACGCGGGGGCAAGGGTATTGGCAGAATGAACGGAAAAAAAAAACAGAGTATGAGCGTGTTGGAGTAGGGGGTTTGGTGACGGTTTTTGTAGTAGTAAGAGGTGAAATTAGAGGGAGGTGGTACCACCGCTGGAACCACCGTGGGTCAGTGGTGACAACGGTGGTGGCCAGAGGTGGTGTGGGTGACGGTGGTGAGAGAAACAAGTAATGAAAGGAGGGGTGTGCGAAATAGTTGCTGGAACAAAACTGAGTATTTCGATTTTCGTGTGTGTACAGGCATTTTGGCGTGAGTTTTGTGGTGGGTTTGAGAGCGGAAAATGGTGGCCAGAAGGGTAATGTCGTGGATGACAGTGTGAGTGAGAGTTTGGGACCCATCGTGGTGGTTGTGGGTGGTCATAACGGTGGTGGTGATGCCGTGAAGAAGGGTACTCGAGTGTGAAGGTGTTTGTGTATGTTCTTTCGGTTTTGGTCGTGGTTAAATGCTGCGGTTGTGATATTAATATTATTATTATTAATATTGTTAGTATGAATTGTTGTTGTCTTTGTTTGTGTGATATATTATTATTATTATTGTTATTACATTATTATTACTATTATATGTTACTGTTATTATTAGTATTATTAATATTATTATTATCATTATAATAGTTAATATGTTATTGTTAGTATAATTAATATTACTAGTGTTGTTCATGCTTTAATTATTATTTGTTAAGTGAATTTTCTTTATACAAGAATGTGACGGTTTTTAATAGTTCGTTTTCAATGTTCGTTTCTTTAATGGAAGTTAGCTATAAAAGTAATATTGACGGGTCAGTTAAGTTAATTGAGGTAGTCATGTTTAATACGGTCTTGTTATGCGTATTATATTATTTAAATTGTTAATTTAAATAATTGATATATTATAATTGTTTACGTAGTTATATTAGTTAGTGATTACGTATATTATATTGTTAGGTGACGATTTTGAAGTGGCATTATTATGTTTACTTGCTGGCTTGCTTTTGGACTATATTGCTATTTCAGGTAGGATACACTGACACCATACTCTATGATGTGTTATGAATGGATGTTGGGTTGTGTGTATTGGATGCTAAGCATGCTTTATATGAGAATGATGTTGGTTGGTGTGAGTGTTGATTATTATCATTATTGACATGAGCATTTCATTATTTAATAGCATGATTGATTAAGAGTATTGTTGCATTCATGAGCATGGCATATGCATTGGTTACTGAGAAAGTTACGGAATGGATATTGATTTGATATAAAGCCCAGGGTGGTTCTGCAGACCAGGCCTGGTGTCTTATCAGCTATTGAGCTGGTGTTCGGTGACGACCGATTATAGTCTGCCGGGAGTTTCGGTATGGCTTGGTGTTTCGTGTTTAAGATTGGTGTTTCGGGTTGAGATTGATATTGTGATTGAGCTCGAGCATATCATGACATTTGCATATCATTTAACTGTTGCATTATAATTTTTGTGTTACCCTACTCAACCGCGAGGTTGACAGTGTATTCGTGTACACCTACGATGATCCGGAATGGGGAGTAGATTCCACAGGTCAGAGACAGATGAGCTAGGAGCTGGGTCAGGAATGTGAGATGCATACTTGGGACCGACTTAAAATTATATCACATCTAGAGAAGTCGTCAGTTGTATTTTCTTTTCCGTTATGTAGTAACTGTAATAACCAAGTTTAAATTTTATTAGTTTTTATATAAAGTACTTTGGTTTGTTTACTTTGTTATTCACTACCTCGGACATTCCGAGATGGTAACAGCTCTATTTATTTGAGAATGTCTTGCTAAAGGCTCTTAAATAAATGGGGGTGTTACACTAGGTCACATACCTTTCAGTCTTAAGTAACCTAGCCGTCTTAAGGTGTAAACCAATGCCCTTCCCGTATCTCTCAATCTTGGGTAGGTCATTACTAACGTCCTACAAGTCTCCTTTCAGTCTCATTGTCGGATATTATAGTCAACAAGAAAAAGACGAAACAGGATTCATGCGCGGGTGGTCGACCGACCAGCTATTCCAGTCGGCCGACCACAGCCTCGGTCGACCGACCCACTATTTGAGTCGGCCGACCGCGGCTCTGCTACAAGTCGGTCTCGGAATTTCTACTACCTACGCATATTCATCCCCTACATCCTAACATATGAAATTTAGCTACTCATGGTTATTAAGACGATTTTAAAAACGGGAATAAACATGGTAAACATAGTAATTAATAATCTAAGCATGCAAGAATTAACAAAGCTTGAGATTCTGATTTAAACGAATGTAATAAAAATAAGAACAATAAAGCTAGATTAAAAGAGTAATTACCAGAATTGGGATTAAGGCAGAAAGGAACAAACTTTATTGATGAATGCTTGAGAATTATTGAAAGATTACAAATAAACAATAGAACTGAATATAAACTGAATGATTGAATCTATCAAAACTGAATGGATATGAATTCTTGAATGCAAAACCCTAATCACAAGATTAGTTTATATAGGGCAAAGATTAGAGTTTCCTAAAAGACTCCTACTTCTAATAACTTCCCGAAAAAGCGTTCCTGGGCTTCGCTGAGGTCGGTCGACCACTTTGGTGGGTCGGTCGACCTCTTTTACGGACTTAATTGAATTCTTGGGCTTTTCTTCAAGATCTGGACTTTATAGAAATTAGGCCTGGTCGGCCGACCCGTTTGGTTGGTCGGTCGACCGCTTCCGTATAGAAAGTCTTCGGTTTTCTTCTAGCTTTGACTTTTGGTACTTAAATAAAGATTCCAGTTGACTTTCTATGGTTCCTTAATTATGCAAAAGACTCGAGAACATGAATTTGGTGCTAAATCGCCCCTTTTCCGCATAAATCTGCAAAAGTGCATAAAAATACGAAAGTACACGATTGTTGGGAAATAAAGGCTAAAACATAGTAAATGAGCGACCAAATGCGTGTAAAAATAGATGAAAAACATCATAAAATAGACACGCATCAAATTCCCCAAACCAAACCCTTGCTTGCCCTCAAGCAAGAAATAGACTCGATCTTAACTAATGGAACTATTTCAATCTCAGAGCGAAATTTACATGTAAGCCTATACCAATGCCAAGTACAAAATGAGAAAGTATTCAAATCATGCAAACGAGTTATGGTGTTGTCAAACTTGCAAAACTAGAGACTATAGAGACTTTATACCATGGACTCTCGCGGTACGCTCGAGACACTCATGAAGCAAAGGGTGAGTATATGTAAAAGATAGAAAGAATTATATTGTCATGACACTCACCTAACCGGCGACCCATGAAAACATGCCTGCAATCTAACATGAACAAGAATTCTACAACTTTGTATAACAATCCCATTAAGTGACTTGAATACATGCAATCGAGGTAAGAAAGATATGTGAGGTAAAAGGTAAAAAGTGGTTAAGATGTTTTTTGGATTTGTGGGGTTAGTAGCCAAGCTAGTAAAACCGTTTCCCAACACAGCTTTTGATATTAAGGAAGTGCTCTTTTGTGGCACAACTCTCACATTGAATATAAGAAAGGACTCCCCAATATTTTTGAATGAAGTACGGGAGTGATAACGAATAAAAGAAAGGGACTTTGGAACGATTTTTTTCTTTGATGATGACAGTTGGTCGGCCGACCCATGAAGGAGGTCGGTCGACTGACTTTTGTACGTTTTTGATTTTTTTCGTTTTTCTTTTTCTTTCTTTCTTTTCTGAATTTTTCTGTTCTTTTTCTTTTCTTTCTTTCTTCCTTTTCTTTTCTCTTTGTGCTTAAGATAGCTTACAAACCAAGATACCTCAAGATAGACCAAGGACTACAAATACTAGCTTAGAAGGGTAGGCTAAGTATGGGATGTAGATTTGGGGGAATAAAAAGGCAATTTTGGCTATGTGAAGCTTATGGGTAAATAAGAGAAAAGGGATCCCAAATGCACGTATCAAGATTCACAAAACGAGATAGTAAAACAAGTATATAGCAATTCAAGTTCATGTTTATGCATATTGATGTAACATGTTCCAAGGGGAGTCCTACTCACATTCTAGACAACTGGTTTAAGAATGAAACCAGGAAGTAAGCTCTAAAACTTAGAATGTATAGTAGGTTGCCAAGGTATAAGTCAAGTCTCGAGATATACAAATTGACAAAAACTCGTAGATATGCAAAAGACTCTTATACTAAAACAAGTTGACAAGGCAAGGCAAAGGTATAAACATGTAAGAAAGCTAAATCATCCTTGAAATACTTTCGTTCCGACTCGACCTATATGCTAAAATAAACGTGCATTTTTTTGAATTTTTGAATTTTTTAATTTTTTTGGATTTTTGTATATATAAAGAAAATAAAGAAAAGAACAATGCAAGACAGAAATGCAATAAACGTGTGACAGAATGCAATACATGTGACACGAAACCATTCCCCAAACCAACCCGCACAATGTCCCCATTGTGCATTAGCCTAAGTAAAGGTTTCAGAAATTTAAAGGAAAGATGCAAAGAAAATAAAAACTAAGGAAAAACTGGAAAGAACTCACTGGGTTAATAGACGTATGAGAAAGACCTCCCCAAACCAGCGTAAGCTGGGAGGTTTTGGTGGCTAGCAATGCCACTCAAGTACCAAAGAACGGTTGCACGGTTCCCGAGGAAGAAACGAACTGACTGCGACAGATAGGCAGGTCGACCGACCTAGAGAACAGGTCGACCGACCTTCCTGCAGGATACAGGAGTTGGGTGATACGGCGACTAGGTCGACCGACTGGTGTATCTGGTCGGTCGACCCTCTGCGTCCCAGCGGTCTTCGTTTCTTCGTAAAAGCCTGAAAAAGCAAGAAAAATATATGCGCCCGCAAATGCGCGAGATTCCAGAAACAAGTCTTAAAGTCTTAACTACGCAAGCAAAAAGTTCTAAAACTACGAGCAAACCAAATTAAAAAGTCTCACACAACAAAAATAAATTGTCTTAAAACTGAAACTAGAAACAACTATCCGCTAAAGATGCGGAAGATGTCCGACCACGGCTTTTGACGATACGCCGTAGTCTCCACGGTGTTTGCTTGAGTAGCAAAACACATCTTCTTTCCGCCGTCGCAAAGCATATGCGACGTTCTCTCCTCTTGAGCTTGCCTCCTTTTCTTCTTCTCTTCCCGATCCACGACATCCGGGTCTTCATCTTCTTTATAGCTTAGACATCCCATTCCGCCTCTCTGGACTATTACTTCCTTTACTTTGGGTTTCCCCAAACCAATTCCTGCATTAGCCATAATAGAAGTGTCCTCCATATTGCTCCCAATCTGGGGCGGAGGTGTAAAAACAGATGCAGGAATAGGTAATAAAGTAGGAGAAGTAGTGATGACCTCATACTTCTTTTCAGAAGTGATAGCATTACAAGTGATGGGGGTCATAGCATCCTTCTTCCTATAAGATAGGCCATATATAATAGAATGCTTCCCTACTTTGAAGGTCAAAGTCCCAGTGCCTACATTTATAATGGCACCTGCAGTGTGGAGAAAAGGTCTTCCTAGTATAATAGGTATATGGGCATCCTCTGGGATGTCCAAAACTACAAAGTCAACTGGGAAGAAAAACCTGTCAATACGCACAGGGATGTTTTCCAACACCCCTATAGGTTCCATAGATGTACGATCTGCCATCTGGACTGTCATACTGGTCACTGCAAATTCGGTCATTCCTAATTTTAAGGCAACGCTTCGGGGCATGACACTTATACTGGCACCTAAGTCGCATAAAGCCTTCTTAACTGGGAAGGTTCCTATATTGCAGGGGACAGAAAAACTACCAGGGTCCTCTAATTTGTGAGGGGAAATGACATGTGATAAAAAGCTAGATGACTCTTCAGTGAGGGCCACCGACTCAACCTTTTCTAGAGACCTCTTTCTTGACAAAAGCTGTCTCATAAATTTAAGATAAGAAGGAACTTGTTGAACTAATTCTAGAAAAGGGACTTGAACATTTAATGAACGAATCACATCCTTAAATTTGTCAAAAGATACCTGATCCTTCGAAGCTATAAGTCTTTCTAGGAAAGGAGCGGCTGAGGACTCAGTATTTGCGGCCCTTTTCAGAAACCTAGGGGTCTTGTCACCCCGGAAAAGAAAATCCCTTAAGTTATTTAGCAATTCTGGACGAAAAGGGGCTTCTGGTTCTGCCTCGGTGGTCGGTCGACCATCTTCTTCGGTCGGTCGACCACTCTCCTGTTCAGCGGAATTTTTCGAATTCTGCTCTGTGGTCGGTCGACCTGGATCTTCGGCCGGTCGACCGTCTTCAATGCTACTCGGCTGTTTTTCTTTCTCGCTCCCCACTTTAGCTCCACTTCGTAGGGATATGACGTTCAGAGTCTCTTTTTTCTGGTCCGGCTTGGTCGGAAGTTGACCCGGAGCCCTAGTATCATTCTTGCCCGCGATTTGAGCAATCTGAGATTCTAACATCTTCATCCCTGCCTCTCTAGCCTGAGACTCCTTCTGAACCAACCCAATAAGATTTTGGATAAGAGTGTCTGTGTTGGGTGGTGGATTTGAAGGTGGTTGAGGGTTGAAGGGTGGGTTTTGGAAACCTTGCTTATGTGGGGGGATATATGTGGAATTTTGCTGAGGTTGCATATGTTGTGGGTTTAGAACATTCTGGCTTGTCCACCTCAGGTTGGGATGGACGTTATTATTATTTGGGTCATAGAAATTGTTCCCACGATAGTGTTGAAAAGCGGCACATGTTTCATTGGATGAAGTACAGAATTTTGACACGTGCCCTTCTCCACCGCACCTCTCACAAGCGAAGGGTCCGTCCTGAACAGCATTTACTTTATAAATTCCTCCCTTGCTTCCACTTCCTAGATCGAATTTCCCTCCAGCCTCTAATTTTTCCAACTTGGCCGTCAAGGCCTCAATAGCTGCTAGGTTGTATTCGGACTTCCTTTGATTTCCTCTGGAAGTACCATGCTCAGCACGGTGCACAGCAACATCATCTATCAATTTGAGACCCTTAGTCTCTCCTGAATTATCTTGGAATCTCCCATTAGCTGCAGCATCTAGATAAGCCCTGTTGTCATCATAGAGGCCATTGTAGAACTGGTTGCAAAGAAACCATTGTTCGAATCCGTGATGTGGTATGGATCGAACAAGTCTCTTGAACCTGTCCCACGCCTCGCTAAAGTCCTCATTGGGGCCTTGCTTGAAATTTGTAATCTGCGCTCTTAAAGCATTAGTCTTTGATGCAGAATAGTATTTCCTGTAGAATGCTAAGGCTAAGGTATTCCAATCTGTGACTCCCGCAGCAGTGCGGTCTAAATCTCTGTACCACTCTCTCGCAGCGTCCCTAAGAGAGAAGATAAACATGGTCTACTTAATCTGGTCCTGCGTCACTCCTTCTGGGGGTGCAATAGAGCATATGTAATCTGTGAAGATTTCAATATGCTTTGCAGCATCCTCATTGGTCGAGCCTCCAAATTGGTTTCTTTCAACCATAGTAATATAGGCAGGCTTGGCCTCGAATGGCTTCCCAGTACCTGCAGGTAAAGTGAACCCTTTGTATAGGTCCTTTGCCTGAGGCATGGAGTGACTGGCAATAGTAGCTTCCTCTGTCCTGTTTTCTTCTTCTTTAGGAAAAACTGGAAAGTAGGTAAAAGGTGGTGTTCTTGGTGAAAGTGGATTGTTGGGTGAATTTGGTTGTGAAGGTGGTGTTTTTGGTGAAGATAGAATTGATAGTTGTTCGAAAGGGTCTTCTTGAAATAAGGAAGATGGTGAACCTCCTTCCTGATTTGCTAGAAGTTGCTTTCTCCTTTCTCTAAGAGTCCTCTCAAGCTCGTGGTCAAGTGGTAGGAGTTCTCCTTGAACTGACCTGCGCATAAGATGGAAACTACAAGAAAATGGTGAGAAGGTTTAAGGAACAAAAAGTTCCATAAACAAAGAGAAACAAAAACAAAAACAATAAACACTGGCGTCACCTCCCCGGCAACGGCGCCAAAATTTGATGCCCGTCGTTGAGGGTATCAAAGATAAAATTTATAATTCCTAAACTTAAACTATAGATAGTGAAAGTCAGGGTCGAACCACAAGGAGGTGGGGAATGTTTATTGTTTGGTGTTAATGTTTAAACGTAACAAATTTGGAGGTTTGATTGGTTGAATACTATATCTAAGGCAAACATTAAAATAAACAAATAATAAAAGATGAAAATAAAATATAATAAAAAGGGATGCTAGGATGTTTGGGTAATAAATAGCTAAGGTAATATTAATCCTAAGGTCAACATGTATTGCAGTCGCGTAAGGGGTGTAACATATCCTTTCGGTCTATGGTACCTAATAGCTCCTTTCGGCCTATGCTATTAGTTCCTAGGTCTCACAATTATTGGGTGTCAACAATAAGGGTGATTCCTAAATCCTAGGTCACATACCTTTCAGTCTTAAGTAACCTAGCCGTCTTAAGGTGTAAACTAATGCCCTTCCCGTATCTCTCAATCTTGGGTAGGTCATTACTAACGTCCTACAAGTCTCCTTTCAGTCTCATTGTAGGATATTATAGTCAACAAGAAAAAGACAAAACAGGATTCATGCGCGGGTGGTCGACCGACCAGCTATTCCAGTCGGCCGACCACAGCCTCGGTCGACCGACCCACTATTTGAGTCGGCCGACCGCGGCTCTGCTACAAGTCGGTCTCGGAATTTCTACTACCTACGCATATTCATCCCCTACATCCTAACATATGAAATTTAGCTACTCATGGTTATTAAGACGATTATAAAAACGGGAATAAACATGGTAAACATAGTAATTAATAATCTAAGCATGCAAGAATTAACAAAGCTTGAGATTCTGATTTAAACGAATGTAATAATAATAAGAACAATAATAAAGCTAGATTAAAAGAGTAATTACCAGAATTGGGATTAAGGCAGAAAGGAACAAACTTTATTGATGAATGCTTGAGAATTATTGAAAGATTACAAATAAACTAAAGAACTGAATATAAACTGAATGATTGAATCTATCAAAACTGAATGGATATGAATTCTTGAATGCAAAACCCTAATCACAATATTAGTTTATATAGGGCAAAGATTAGAGTTTCCTAAAAGACTCCTACTTCTAATTACTTCCCGAAAAAGCGTTCCTGGGCTTCGCTGAGGTCGGTCGACCACTTTGGTGGGTCGGTCGACCTCTTTTACGGACTTAATTGAATTCTTGGGCTTTTCTTCAAGATTTGGACTTTATAGAAATTAGGCCTGGTCGGCCGACCCGTTAGGTTGGTCGGTCGACCGCTTCCGTATAGAAAGTCTTCGGTTTTCTTCTAGCTTTGACTTTTGGTACTTAAATAAAGATTCCAGTTGACTTTCCATTGTTCCTTAATTATGCAAAAGACTCGAGAACATGAATTTGGTGCTAAATCGCCCCTTTTCCGCATAAATCTGCAAAAGTGCATAAAAATACGAAAGTACACGATTGTTGGGAAATAAAGGCTAAAACATAGTAAATGAGCGACCAAATGCGTGTAAAAATAGATGAAAAACATCATAAAATAGACACGCATCATGCAGCATCTCGGATTAACGATATCAAGATTTGAGGGACATGATCAACAAGATACCTGGTGTGTCGCGGCCTCTAGAGAAAGCTTCTCACGAAAGCTACGCAGATTCACTCTTCGTGGATGACATTGCCCTCATCAACGTAGCAAAGGGATTTGTGCCGCCAACCATGACGCTTTATGATGGAACTGCAGATCCCATCACTAGAAAAAACACGCGTTTTACTGACGGAAAAAATCCGTCACAAATAGCTAAAATCCGTCAGGAAACAGCATTCCTGACGGAATATCCGTCAATAAATTCCGTCACTAAATTTCGTCACTAAAAACCAATTACTGACGGAATTTCCGTCAGTATCTTATATTACTGACGGAATTTCCGTCAAATAGAATATTGACCATAGTGACGGAATTTCCGTCAATAATATAAATACTGACGGAATTTCCGTCAGTAAAGTCAACAAGAAGTTTGACCTTACTGACGGAAATTCCGTCAGAAGAAAATATTAGTGACGGAATTTCCGTCAGTATGGTCAAACTCTTTGTTGACTTTACTGACGGAATTTCCGTCAGTATTTATATTATTGACGGAATTTCCGTCAGTAAGGTCAATAATCTTGTTGACTTTCCTGACGGAAATTCCGTCAGTAATTTGTGCGAGTATGGCCGGGAACAGCAGCCTGCTGTCCAGCCACAATGTTATTGAAACATTGTTTTACATATTCACGCGTTCATTATCAAACCTGCAACAAACAAACACACTCGTCGACCGCAAAGCGGGAATCCAATTTCCACATCAGCCGCGTATCAGGATCCAAAGGTACTTAATAAATAAAGTCAAATAACATACAATGGTCCATAATTTGTTTAGACTACCACACAAAAGCTCAACATTGTAGGGAATTCTTTAGCTACATATTAATTAACTTAAGTCATAAACTAACACCAACTAGCTAACACCAACTAGCATGAAACCTAAACATAATCTAACCTATGGGGGCTACACTACCGTCACCTCCAAAACCAAATCCATCGTCTGGAGGGGGATCTCTACGGTTAGGAGGGGGAAAACCTGAACAGGTGTTCGGGGGCAAATGTGCTTGCATTTGTGCCCACATCTCAGCCATGCGATCTTCCATATCCTTCTTGTTGTTGATGACTTGTTGCTGAAGATCCTCTCTCGCGGCGCGCTCCTTACCCAACTCCTGTTGAATGCGAGTGTACTCAGTGGGTGCGTAGGAGCAGGATCGACGGCCTTTGTTTCCTGGAGGCTCGTACCAAACTGTTGGCCCTATCGAACCGGTGCCGAACATTCTGGACTTCTTGTCAAACCCGTCAACAGCCTTGTAGAAGTCCCCATATTCGTCTCGAGGCTCTCCATTTGGAGTGGGCTGAGAAATGATTTCCTTATAAGCAGCCTGGAAAACAAAAAAATTAAGAAAAAAATGTTATACTTATCATCAAAATTCAAACGAAAAAATTAACTAGTTTATTTGTAAATTAATTAGTAGATAGATTGACTTACATCGATCTTCGCAGCTCGAGGGTTGACCCACTGTTGAAACTTATTCTTCTTAGTATACTCAAACAGCTTATACGGCGTTGCCTCGTCACCCTGAAATAAGTTTGAATACAAATTAAAGTTGATGAAAATATAATCGGATTGGTTAACCAAATTGTGAAAAATATATAAATATAAATATTACTTACCAATTCTTTGAAAGCATCTGAGCAACTCTTCCGGCCAAGAGTATGGGTGCCCAACGCTTTCCCGTCTACACCACCGGATCTTCTATTTGCCTTATTAATTGCAGATTTTTTGGCATAGTCAGGATCATCTTCAGCCCTCTTTTGAAGCTTCACCCACCACCTCTCGGGGCACCAATTTGGCCTTTTCCGGTTATAATTGGTGCCATTGACGAGACTTGTAATCCTCCGCGAAACACGAGTCTTCCACTCGGTCTTGGGATCATAGCCAACTTCCACAACTTTGACACGATTCTGTTAAAAAAAAATAGAATATTATAAAAACTGTGTTATGATTTTAATCAAAAATTAGCATAATTAGCATAATTAGCATAATTAATCAAAACTTAGCATAATTAATCAAATATTCACATAACTCATCAAACATTATGGCATCTATCCTAAATCAAGCAAGGCTTCTATCCTAAGTCAATTAACATATATAATAACACTAGAACACTAACTAATTGATTCAAAAATTAACAAAATAGCATAAAATCAGAAATTAAAGAAAGAGAAGGATGAATGTTTACCTTAAGATGACGGTGACGGTGGCGGAAGTGAAATAGGGTGGCAAGAGTGGTGGTGTCGGGTGTGGTGAAGGGTGTGGTGGTGTCGGGTGCGATTTAGGGTTAGGGAAAATAATTGGGGATTTTATGATTTGGGGGAAAAATATCGGGACAGGAACTGGGTAATTAAAAAACCCACTGACGGATTTCTGACGGAATTTCCGTCAGTACTGCATTTCACTGACGGATTTTCCGTCAGATAGGTACTTATCTGTTTTCCAAAAGTTCAAAATTCGAAATTTGAAAACCTGAATACATGTATATCTGACGGATTTTCCGTCACAACTTACTGACGGAATTTCCGTCACTAATGTGAATTTCTGACGGAATGTCCGTCAGGAATCCAGTTTTCTGACGGAATTTCCGTCAGATGCCTTTACCGCCATTGACTTAGTCAACGCGCCAATATAATCTGACGGATTCTGACGGAATTTCCGTCAGTAATTTTTACCGCCATTGACTTTGGTCAACGCGCCGGATTTAGCTGACGGCTTGTGACGGAATTTCCGTCAGGAATTGCTTCCGTCAGTATTCCGTCAGTAATCCGTCAGTCCTTTGGAAAAAACTGACGGAATTAAAATTCCGTCAGAAATTCCGTCAGTATGTCGCGCTTTTTTTGTAGTGCATGGACCATATTAATCAATACAAACAAAAGATGATGGTGGTTACAGTCACTGCAGCACTAAAGGAGACCTGCATGTGCAAAGGATTCGAATCTACACTATCAGGAGCATCCTTGCACCAGCTTATAGGGCTACCAAATAGAAGCATCACCTCCTTCGCAGACATAGTCAATGCCTTTAACCAGTAGTTCGCCAGTAGCATGAAACCAGAAAAGCAGACCAGTGAACTATACCGGATAGTGAAGAAGTTTGAGGAATCTACCTGAGATTACTTGAACAGGTTCAACAGGGAAATGGTGGCAACCCCAAGATGTGATATACCAAAAACTATCAAGGCATTCTGTCAGGGTCCGTGATAAGGCTAAAGTCGTATTACCAATACACCAACAACAACATCAGAGGCTTAGTCCCAAAATGATTTGGGATCGGCTGACATGAATCATCCTTTGGAACCGTCATGGGTGAACTCCCATCTCAACGACAAGAAAATAAAGAAAGAAAAGAAAAAATGGAAATGGAAATGGAGTGAAATAGAATATGAAAGGCAAAGGGGTTTTATAGAATTTAAATCGAACTCATCACATATATTAAAACCTAAAAACTAAAATCAAGAATAAAGCTTAAAATGATTTTGAAAAACGAAGTAAAACTTACTATAAAAAGTTTTTGGAAAAAAGGGTGTAATAAGTCGAAAAAGAACCAATTTTTAGAAAACTTAAATAAAACATCAAATGATAAAAGTCCACATGGATCATATCCCTCCATAGTGCCCTCTCCATCACCATCCCCTCCTGAAGCCCGAGAAATCTCATATTGTGCTCAATCACTCTTCTCTATGTTTGTTTAGGTCTCCCTCTACCCCTAGCAACCTTTTTCTGCGCCTCGGGTCTCCAACCTCCTAACCCGGTGCGTTCATAGGTCTCCTTCTCACATGGCCAAACCATCTTAATTAGTCGGTTTTCCATCATCTTGTCCTCTATTGGGACCACTTTTACCTTCTCCCTAATCGCCTCATTTCTTAACCAATCTTTCCTTGTATGGCCGCACATCCATCTCAACATACACAGCTCTGCCACACTCATCTTTTGAATGTGACACTATTTCACGGCCCAACACTCCGAGCCGTAAAGTAAGGCAGACCTAATCGTCCTACGATAAAATTTCCCCTTTAATCACTGGGGCAAAAACCCCATAGCACTTTTCCATTTCATCCATCCCGCTTTAATTTTGTGATTTACAACTCCGTCTAACTCCCCTTCTTTTCCATTCGTACCCGTCATGGGTAGTAGGGCGGGGATGGTTTTTGCGTGTTACCCACTTTATACCCGCATACCCGCCAATTATTACAAAAATTAATACCATTATTACGTTAATTTTACAAATATTATTATTTTATAATTAAGACGTAATGTTAAAATTATCTATTTTATAAAGTCTTTTACCAACTTCTTTGGTAAATGATACGAGTTGGGCTACGGGACAATGAAGGAACGAGTTCATTGAAAGTCGAAAATCAGTTAATTATTCTCGAGAATGATTAAATGTATTTCGAGCATTCATTAAACGAGCGAGATTCATTGGATGTTAGGATGGTTTGTTAGTTTGGTTTTCTGCGTTGGATTGGCCTAAGATTGCAAAGCTTCTACAAGACTTTTACATTGCATTTTAGCTATTCAATAAGGGTGATTATTACCCCATTTAGTGAGTCGTTAATTACCATTTATGTTTGGAATTTATTACTACATTTAGTAGGTTGTTAATTGCTAGGATTCATAAGCCATAATTTTCATATTTAATTTTTTCATAGGAGTCTTTTAATTGCTTTGAACGGTTGTAATCTTGGGGCTATTTAAAGTCTTAATGTTTTTATTTCATTCACTCAGAATTCAGAAAGTTAATTAAATCGAAATTGCTTGTTAAGCACAAACTCTGTTTTGATTCGAATGCGTTTGAATATCAACTAGTTTGGTCCAGTGGGTCTTCAGTTCGTTCCCGATTGAGAAATTATAGGTCTAATTTATCAAATATCCAGTTGCGACGATCTTTTCGTCTGTAATAAATTGTTCACATAATCATAAAATCGCTTCCGCATCTTAAATTCAACGGTCTATGTTCGATCTCGTTGGATCAAATTGTCCCCTTCGTTTGTGGTGGTGAAGGAGAGGAATCAACGATGGAGTGGTCATCTTCAACTACGAGGTCTTTGTTTATTTTTTCTTATGGTCTTCCAAGCGGTGAACAACAATTCATTGGCTCACCTCACAATAGGATACCTGCATGATTTCGCTTATGAAAAGATTGAAATCAGAGGGACAAAAAGTAATGATACCAGTGGTTCTGAGCAAATGGGTAAAGGATTCCGCACAAAGATACCTTCAACTAGACTTCGAGGTTTTGAGCACTAGGCCATTCCGTCATACTCCATGCATAACATTAGCACAGTAAAGTCCTCCTCACAGTCACCCCCTCAGCATCATGTCTCAGGTACTCCGTATCCTATTAGTAATTTTATTTCCTCTGACCAGTTTACTACTGGACATAAGAAATTTGCTGCAAAAATAACTTCAACTCGTGAGCCCAAACATTTTAAAGAAGCAATCAAACATCCAGAATGGTGTGCGGCTGTAAAACCCCTCGCGAAAGCGGAAATTTAAAACATACAAAGTACAAAAAATGCAGCGGAATTTAAACTTTTTAAACATAAAAACATGCGAGAAGAATTCAACTGAAACGGAAACTGAAAACTGATATGAACAAAAATAGATAAGTATAACAGTTCTAAGTACTGAAACCAAAATAAATACAAAGCCTGGGATGGAACATCCCTACAGGCACCAAAAGATAACTGTATCAAAAACTAAGAGTCTAGCTAATCGATAAACGTGTAAGTCATATGATGAAAGGATCATCACTCGCTAGCTCTCAAGTGAACCCCGATCCAACCTGCATGTACCTACATACATGAAAACATGTACGCCACAATCAGTGGGGAGTGACTAGAGTTCTCCTAGCCACCTTTTGTAACGACACGTAACAAGTAAAGCAATACAGAATACTCCAACATATATAAACATGTGAAGCATAAACATCTCATCAACTGTTCTCATACTATCATGCAATACTAATGCACGGCTCTCAACCAACTTTATAAACCGTTAGGAAGGAGAGTCGGTTTCCCTACTGGTTACCCAGTCGGGGGGTCTTTCAATCCAACTATTTATGAAACCGATCATAGAGTCATCCAATGCCTTGGATGAACAAACTATAACTCAAGCAATATAATCATCAACTTCATCAAGCATATCTGACACTGTACCAAACTCTAGGCAAGCAGATATAACAAAACACTAGCAATGGGTCCAGAGGTGAACTTAACACATATCCCACTACCAAACAATGTCGGGTCCAGAGGTGAACTTAACACATATCCAAAATCATCCATAAGCAAAGGGTCCAAAGGTGAGCTTAACACATATCCCAATGCTACAAACAAGTATTGGGTCCAGAGGTGAACTTAACACATATGCCAATACACAGCTATCGCACAACGGGTCCAGAGGTGAGCTTAACACATATCCCGTGTACGACAACCGATCACGTGTCAGGTCCAGAGGTGAGCTTAACACATATCCTGACACGCCACAAGCAAAACACGTAATGGGTCCAGAGGTGAGCTTAACATGTGGGGAATAATACGCGTATTCACCCCAAAATTACAGGATTATAATGAAATATGCAATTGTGAATATTGTCATAAGATTAAAAACATGAGAAAAGAAGTACAACCTTTGGTCTCGCGCAAAAGGCCTAAGAACAGGAATTAATGCAAATTCCCTCCTATAACTTGCACCCAAGACTTAGTCTGAGACGTGGCCGCGTGTGCTAGAAATCCTCTCCAATTGCCTTGCAATATAGGGAGAGCCCTTGAGGTTTTAGATGTGAGATCTGAGGTTTTGGGAGAAGAGTGCTCTCAAAACCCTAATTTTCTTTTGAGAATAATTTAACAGTGCACCAAGAGTAGTCTACATAAGGAGAGTCCTCCTCCTTATATAGACTACATGGCCGGCCGAAATAGGGTTTGGGTAGGAGTGGGCTTTCCACTCTTACCTTATCCCAATGCGTGATTCGACCCAATTAGCTATTATTTATTCGCGGGTTTAATTTATAAATCGTAACATGTTATCAGTTATTAATACAGTCGATATATTAATAATGGTCTGATAAAATACGATATTGTATAATTACCTAAATTAATATAACTGTTTATATTAATTTGCGAATATAATATTTAATTAAATATAACTGTTTATATTTAATATACGAATTAATCTTGTAATCCGTATTAGCTAAAATTATTTAATCCGTATTAAATAATAATTCTCAACATCTTATTGACTAATTTAATAGTCAATACCTCTGACTAACCGTTTAGTCAGATCCGGCAAAATGTGACTGTATTTTCATACCTTCACATCTCTCAAACGTGTCCTATAGGTGTGACGTATAGGGACCAGTTGACCACCGCCATCCGTATGACAATAACGTCAAACTTATCTAGCAAGCCAACCGTTATTGATAAACGTGGATCAACTGGTAATAATACAGAAGTATGCCCTTGTGATCCTTAAAGAGATTTAATAAGTCATTGTACTTAATTGTCAAGGACACCAGCCCCAACAATCTCCCACTTGTCCGTACAAGGGTATGTTCAATGACGTTATCACACTACATGTGGAGGACACAATCTCCAACAAACTCCCACTTGTCCGTACAAGTGTAGGTGCGATAACCGAATCTCATATCCTTTTAAAATTTCTCCCACTCAATGTAAGACAATTTGCAAATCCGCATTCGCAAAGGTCGTATCTCACAAGCGATCTGTATCAAGAGTGGTTTCCCCGACTAGAGAGTAACTTAACTGATAAAACGAATCTGTATTCGAGCATGGCCATGCATTTCAGTTACTACTCCTCGAGTGGCCCTGAGAAATGATAAAATCCTGATAAGGGTTTGGATATTTCCCTCAACTCGAATCCTGCCGATATCGCCCAGCATGAAATAACCCAGAAAAAATCCTCTTGGCCCCTGTTACGGTGACCGTGGGAAAGAAACCAAAGTTACCCAAAATCTGTCTTAATCTCAAGAAACAGTTGAAAGTCAAAAGACTCGACTCTAAGGAACACTATGGAGGTCCTATCCACGACCTGGCACCCAATGTTATAAAACATTTAGGACTCCATAACGTTGTCACGGGGTGTCCTACGAGATATCCGTATAACTCGCCTTTGTGATTGGTCAGTCATCCACGTGACTTATGGCTCGTTGAACCCACCATCAACCAACGTCACAAAATGATTACCTGAGTTATCAGCTCAAGTGGGTAATCAAGGACCAAAACGATGTAATGTTAATCAGTTCACTTTGTGGTGTTCAAGATTGGCGTACAATTCCACATGAAAAACAAAACATTTTATATCATAACAATAAGGTTGAATAGAGTACACGAGAAAATGAATTATTACATGAATTCATAAAAGAGTACTACAACTTAGGAACACATCCAATTCCCATGGAATGAATGTGCCCTTCATGCTTATCACGTGGTAATGCTTTAGTGAGAGGATCAGCTATGTTGTCATCCGTAGCGATCTTTTCAATAAAAATCTCCTTTTGCTCCACGTAATCCCGGATTAGATGAGCTTTCCGTTGTACATGCCTAGCCTTGCTGCTAGATTTATGCTCCTTAGCTTGGAAGATGGCACCGCTATTGTCACAATAGACGGTGATTGGGTCATTCGAACTAGGCACTACTGATAGTCCTTGTAAGAATTGACGCATCCATATTGCTTCCTTAGCTGCTTCTGAGGCGGCATAGTACTCGGACTCAGTCGTAGAATCTGCTGTAACACTCTGTTTAGAACTTTTCCAGCTGACAGCAGCGCCATTAAGAGTAAAGACAAATCCAGACTGAGATTTCGAGTCATCTCGATCTGTTTGGAAGCTAGCATCTGCGTAACCCGTGGCGCAGAGCGTCGAGTCGCCTCCAAAAGTCAATCCCCAATCTTTAGTCCTCCGTAGGTACTTAAGAATGTTTTTCACGGCCATCCAGTGTTGTTCACCTGGATGAGCTTGGAATCGACTTGTCATACTCAATGCATATGCTACGTCTGGACGTGTGCATATCATGGCATACATGATCGATCCTATTGCCGAAGCATAAGGAATCCGACTCATGCGCTCTTTCTCTTCCGCTGACTTAGCTTCTTGAGTCTTGCTCAAGTGAAGCCCAGGAGTCATAGGAAGGAACCCCTTTTTGGAGTTCGTCATGCTGAATCTCTCCAGAATCTTCTCTATATAAGACTCCTGACTGAGAGACAACATCCGTCGTGATCTATCCCTGTAGATACGGATGCCCAAAATTCTTTGTGCCTCTCCCAGATCTTTCATCTGGAAGTGGTTTTTCAACCATGCTTTAACCGAAGATAAGAGAGGTATGTCATTCCCAATCAAGAGTATGTCATCGACATACAGTACTAGGAATACAATCTTGCTCCCACTCGACTTGATATAGAGACATGGTTCCTCGACTGATCGAATGAACCCATTCTCTTTTATCACTTGGTCGAAGCGATGATTCCAACTCCGCGATGCTTGCTTAAGTCCATAGATGGAACGCTTAAGCTTGCAAACTTTCTTAGGATGTGCTGAATCGATAAAACCCTCGGGTTGTACCATGTACAACTCTTCCTCCAAATAACCGTTTAAGAAGGCGGTTTTAACGTCCATTTGCCATATTTCATAGTCATGAAATGCGGCAATCGCTAAGATAATCCGAATGGAACGTAGCATGACTACGGGTGCAAAGATCTCATCGTAGTGCAAGCCTGGCACTTGGGTGAAACCTTTAGCAACTAGTCTAGCCTTATGGATATCTTGTTGTCCTTCCACGGCATGCTTTATCTTGTAAAGCCATTTGCATTGAAGGGGACGTACCTTTGCAGGTAGGTCCACAAGATCCCACACGTTGTTCTCATACATGGAGTCCATCTCGGATTGCATGGCTTCTAGCCATAGCTTTGAGTCAGAACTGGTCATGGCACCTTTATAGGTTGTGGGTTCATTACCCTCTAGGAGTAAGACGTCATCTGCATCGTGTTCCTCGACCATACCAATGTATCTGTCCGGTGGAATAGAGACTCTTCCTGACCTCCTAGGTTCCTCAGGGATATCTACCGCAGCCTCGGTTGGAGGTACTGTTTCCTCCAATGGTTGCTCGGTAGTTGGTTCTTGAACCTCCGATAACTCGAAGGTTCTATTATTCGACTTGTTCTCGAGAAATTCTTTCTCTAAGAACGTCGCACTAGCCGCAACAAAAACACGTTGTTCGGTAGGCGAGTAGAAGTAATGACCAAACGTTCCCTTTGGGTAGCCTATAAAGTATGTCTTGACCGATCGCGGGCCGAGCTTATCCTTGTGTCTCCACTTGACATAAGCCTCGCAGCCCCAAACCCGAATAAAGGACAAGTTAGGGACCGTTCCCTTCCATAGCTCGAATGGAGTCTTGTCAACAGCTTTAGACGGACTTCGGTTAAGTATTAGAGCGGCTGACAAAAGAGCATAGCCCCACAATGAATCAGGCACAACGGTGTGACTCATCATGGATCGAACCATATCAAGTAAAGTTCGATTTCTCCGTTCGGACACACCATTTAATTGTGGTGTTCCAGGTGGAGTCAACTGTAGTACGATCCCACAGTCTTTTAGGTGTTGATCAAACTCGCGTGAAAGATACTCACCACCACGATCCGAGCGTAGTGCTTTAATCTTTCTACCCAGCTGGTTCTGTACCCGATTCTGGTATTCTTTGAACTTGTCAAAGGATTCACTTTTGTGCTTCATTAAGTAGACATAGCCATATCTACTTAAATCATCCGTGAAAGTGATGAAATACCTATAGCCATCTCGTGCGTTGATCGACATAGGGCCACATACGTCCGTATGTATGAGTCCTAATAGGTCGGCAGCGCGCATTCCAACACCTTTGAAGGAAATACGAGTCATTTTGCCGATGAGACATGATTCACACGTGCCATATGATTCGAAATCAAAGGGCGAAATAGCTCCATTCTGTATGAGCTGTTTAACGCGTTTCTCATTTATGTGTCCCATACGACAATGCCATAGGTAAGTTTGATCTTTGTCACCTACCTTTATTCTTTTATTATTCACATGTAATATCTCGGTAGTTTGATCTAAAACATAAATTCCATTCATGGAAACTGCCTTGCCATAAATCATATTGTGCAAAGAGAAAATACAGCTATTATTCTCTATTACAAATGAAAATCCGAGTTTGTCAAGTGCAGAAACTGAAATAATGTTTTTGGATAAACTAGGAACATAATAACAGTTATACAAAAATAACTCGAATCCACTTGGAAGCTGGATTACGTATGTTCCCTTCGAGACTGCAGCCACACGTGCTCCATTCCCGACACGCAGGTCCACCTCACCCTTGATTAGGGGTTCTTGGTTTCGGAGGCCCTGCACATGATTACATAGATGAGAACCACAACCAGTATCAAGTACCCAAGTTCCGCAACTTGCGTGGTTAATCTCAATCATGTGAATAAAAGAAGAAGAAGACATACCAACAGGGGTAACGCGGCCTGCCTTAATGTCCTCGCGATACACGGGGCATGAGCGCCTCCAATGCCCAGTCTTGTGGCAATGGTGACATTCCATGCTTGTATCCTTGCTCTTTGTCTTGCCTTGTGAGTTACTCGACTCACCAGGCCCACTCTTAGTAAATCCTGGTTTCTTGAACCTGGGCTTACCTACTGCTAGGTCGCCCTGAGCTTTAGCCTTCCCTTTACCTTTCCCCTTACTGGAGATCATGAGAACATCCTGCTTAAGACTCCCACTCAACTTAAGATCCTTCTCAGTCTGTACGAGAAGGGAGTGGAGCTCATGGGGAGTCTTCTTCATGTCGTTCATGTAGTAGTTGGCCCTAAAGAGGGCGAACCCGTCATGAAGCGAATGAAGCATGCGATCAACGATGATGTTCTCACTGATCTTGCAGTTTAGGGACTCCAGTTTCTCGATATTCTCAATCATGTTGAGAATATGTGGGCTAACAGCTTGGCCCTTCTGGAGTTTCGCCTCAAAGAAGCGACAGGTATGCTCATAAGAAACGATTCTCGGAGCCTTGGAGAATTCGTTAGTGAGCGTGGTGAAAATCTTGTTTGCACCATGGGTTATGAAGCGTCTTTGCAAATTGGATTCCATTGCATAGATGAGTACGTTCTTTATCGCACCCGCTTCCATAACGAAATCGCTATGAGCGCGAATTTCGTTGGCTCTAGCTCCAGTTCCTGGGTTTGGCGGAATGGGCTCAGTTAAGAACTTGAGCTTTCCGTCAGCAATGGCAGCATTCCGTAGTGCTGCCTCCCAGTCAGAGAAGTTTGACCCATCATTCCTCAGTCTAGTGGACTGATTCATGGAGTCCATGAAGGCTTTTAGCCAGGATTCACGTGCTAGCTTGGCACTTGGCATTGGGTCTTCACCAGCCATTTTAGTTTTACAGCAGTTTTATTGAACGTGTTCTACACTGAAAAGGAAGATAAAACAAAACCATATAAGCAACTTATTGTTGTGATTTAAGTCTATATTAAATTGAATTTAAACTCGTAGACTCAAGCATATATATAATTGATCTCCCTCAAGAATTATATAAATGATCCCAAGACTCAATTTCCGTATATTGATAAGCCCACAGTTTGGCTAATTCCAATCGTTGGAACTCTTGGTCGATAGATTTCCGTAAATCCTATCTATTAGTCCATCTCAGTCACTGGAATATTATCGAGTGACCATGATGTTGAGATAAAATAAATCATCTGTTCCCACTTACCCGACGTAGAAGGGGTCATATTATGCCTACCGACGAAGAAGGGATTCATGGGAGGCTGATTTATAAAGACTAATCTCAATTTTTGGTTATACGAGGAAGACCCCATCAACTTTTATTTATCCATATATAAGTGAACTAAAAACTAGCAATTGCGTGAATGAATTAAATAAAGTGATGGCTTTTAAATGACATGTGACATCTGTATTGTCACAGAAAACTAACGCGAGACCTATACATGAGTCAGTTTTCAGGCATGATATAGGTGGTTTGGTTTTTAGGCGGAATATGATGCAAGCTATTATCGATGAAAGCGTAAAGATAAATGCAATAAACGTAAATAAAAGTCCTAGTGTGGCCTATCCTACCAAAATAAACATAAAACAACTTGGAATCCACCGTTGGACCCTAGAAGCTTGTCTTGATGTTTCATCTTGGTCCTTGCAGCGGGAGTGAGCATCCGGTCTCCGTCTTCTCTTTGGTCTTCGCAAAATTACTAATTTAAATTACAAAAGTAATCCTAGATACATTCTAATTTAAATACAAAAGTAATTACATGGCAAAAACCCAAAACGGAGATTCAAGATCTCAAAATTACAAGCAAGATCGTGTCCCATCATTACGGTAACACAATCTTCTAAGGCCACACTAAGTTACAACCGTTTGCAAAAATTAAATACGTTATTGAAAGCATTCAAGGCATTCACAAGACGATAAATAAAATGCATCAACTAAAAACAATTTATACATGACATAATACTGTTATTATGATTAATAAATTTATACCAAACCACCTTTTAAGATTAAAATTAAGTGACTATACCGTTTTAATCACCAATTTTAATAAACATATAATCCATTGTTTTAAACTGCTTTAAAAACAATATGTATCAAACAAGGGTGAACCGTTTCACTAAATAATATACTATTTCCGTATACAGTATATTATTTTAAGCCATGTGAAAATAAGAAAACAAGTTATTTTCGAAAATAAACACCCCGAAACGAGAGCACTCGATCGAGTAACAGGGGCACTCGATCGAGTGTCAGGGTCACTCGATCGAGTGCAGCATGGCTCGATCGAGTGGCTCGTAAAATAGCAAATCGCTGCACTTTTAAATTAAAACGAGTTTATAACTTGGATTTAAAACTTGTAAATCATATATAAACAACAACAAAAGATTTACATATTGCTAAAAATATCGATTAATTAACAATATGCAAATTATAATCGAAAACAAGATCGATTTCTCACTAAAAACCCACGCACGGCAGCCTGGTACGATGGCACTCGATCGAGTGTCACAGGGACTCGATCGAGTGCCTTCGACAGAAGGTACGGTTTTCAAAATTTTAAAGCTTATGAAAGACACAATTGTAAAATTTTCATGGCCTAAGGCTCTGATACCACTTGTGGGGAATAATACGCGTATTCACCCCAAAATTACAGGATTATAATGAAATATGCAATTGTGAATATTGTCATAAGATTAAAAACATGAGAAAAGAAGTACAACCTTTGGTCTCGCGCAAAAGGCCTAAGAACAGGAATTAATGCAAATTCCCTCCTATAACTTGCACCCAAGACTTAGTCTGAGACGTGGCCGCGTGTGCTAGAAATCCTCTCCAATTGCCTTGCAATATAGGGAGAGCCCTTGAGGTTTTAGATGTGAGATCTGAGGTTTTGGGAGAAGAGTGCTCTCAAAACCCTAATTTTCTTTTGAGAATAATTTAACAGTGCACCAAGAGTAGTCTACATAAGGAGAGTCCTCCTCCTTATATAGACTACATGGCCGGCCGAAATAGGGTTTGGGTAGGAGTGGGCTTTCCACTCTTACCTTATCCCAATGCGTGATTCGACCCAATTAGCTATTATTTATTCGCGGGTTTAATTTATAAATCGTAACATGTTATCAGTTATTATTACAGTCGATATATTAATAATGGTCTGATAAAATACGATATTGTATAATTACCTAAATTAATATAACTGTTTATATTAATTTGCGAATATAATATTTAATTAAATATAACTGTTTATATTTAATTTACGAATTAATCTTGTAATCCGTATTAGCTAAAATTATTTAATCCGTATTAAATAATAATTCTCAACATCTTATTGACTAATTTAATAGTCAATACCTCTGACTAACCGTTTAGTCAGATCCGGCAAAATGTGACTGTATTTTCATACCTTCACATCTCTCAAACGTGTCCTATAGGTGTGACGTATAGGGACCAGTTGACCACCGCCATCCGTATGACAATAACTTCAAACTTATCTAGCAAGCCAACCGTTATTGATAAACGTGGATCAACTGGTAATAATACAGAAGTATGCCCTTGTGATCCTTAAAGAGATTTAATAAGTCATTGTACTTAATTGTCAAGGACACCAGCCCCAACATAACACATATCCCATCACGCAACATACAAAACACGTAATGGGTCCAGAGGTGAACTTAACACATATCCCATCACGCAACATCCAACTCAACCATTAGCATCCAAAGATAGAAACTAACCTATAGCTCTAACTTCTTAAACCACTAAACAACACTTAATTGATCCCGGGAACTAAGACGAGGGAGAGCCGGTTTCCCTTTCGGTTACCCGACCGGGGGGTCTCTATCCTCACTCCATTCCCGAACCCAATATAGTGTCGCCTATCCTCCGGGGACCTCAAATACATATCAAAGATACAAGGAACGAGTTTCAATCAAAACCGATCAACCGCTTAAAAGTTATCAACGAATTACAAATCAAAAACAAGCTACAGGGGTCCCCAGCCGGTCGGCGGGCAGCCGGCCTACCGGCTGGCAACCCATCTCAGCCTCCTTCTTTCTTTCAAACAAAACAGCCTCAAAGGACTCCCAGCCGGTCGGCAGGCAGCCGGCCTACCGGCTGGGAACCCATTCCCAACTTACGCAATTTCATACATGAGGCTACCAGCCGGTTGGCAGGCAGCCGGCCTACCGGCTGGCATCTCGAATTCTATTTTCTTAAAAACACGCAAGGCTCTACAATGCACTCCCAGCCGGCTAGCAGGCGGCCGGTCTGTCGGCTGGGCTTCCTATTCCTACGCTCTTAAAATTTCGCAAAAATAACACAAGGCCTTCCCAGCCGGTCGACCGGCGGCCGGTCGGTTGACCAGCTCAGAGAGCCTGTCGCAAAAATCGCATTTTCCAGCTATTTCAAAACATCATCAAATCGAAATCAAACCTAAAGAATTACAACATATGATGCTTACCCACTATTACAAATCACCCAATATCATTATCTACCAGCAATTAAGCCATAACACAATCCTCAAACGATTATTACAAGTATCCGTCGCAAAACATGGAATTTCTGAAAATAACTTAAGAACATGTGAAACATCAACAAGGCATGAATTCAACAAGTAAGAACATTCCTAAACATGTTTCTAAGTCCATTAATCATCCAACTTAAACAAAAATCAGAAACCATAACAAGAACACAACAAAACTTGCTATTTTAACAAAAAGGCCGAGTTACTCGTAATCGTCACCTCAAAAGCAATCCGGCTCAAAGATCCTCCTTTAAGATGAAGCTATCCACTTCCGGGTCGTCTAATCCCACACCTACATCACGAAAAACAAGTTTAACGAACCGAAATACGGTTTTAGGAAAAACAGCCTATTTTTCGAAGTGAAGGATTTGAAAAACGAAAGTGATAGATGGCTTGCAAATTCGATGAGGATTCCGAAAATGTTATTATTACCTTGATTTGATGAACGGATGATGAAGAAATAAGCAAAAGAAGATGAATAAGAATGGAGGTTTTGTGAAAATGGAATATCAGTATGTTTGTTTTGACGAGATGATGATATGTCGACTAAATGGGTTTTAAGGGGTTTAAGGGGTTGTCCTTTCCGTTTTAAATGAAACGGGTTTGGATACCTTGAACGGGTTTTTAAGATGTGAACTTAAATTTACCAAGTTTGTATTCGTCTTAAGGACTTAAGGTTCTTAAGACGGATCTTACTATTTATTAAAAATACTTAAACGATAATTTATTAAAATATTATTTTATTACTTAAAATAATTAAAAACGCTTAAAATATATTTTACGAAAATACGGGATGTTACAGCGGAAATGGCAACAAAAATACGGGCTCTCGAAGACTATGGAACTTGGGAACTCACATCCCTTCCACCGGGCAAGAAAGCACTTGGTAGTAAGTGGGTTTTCAAAATTAAGTATAACTTTGATGGCAGTATTGAGCGACTCAAAGCAAGGCTCGTTACTTTTCTCATCACCAATAGTAGAAGGCATGCATTGACTATGACGAAACTTTCGCACCTGTTGCAAAAATGGTCACCATCCGCATTTTCCTTGCCGTTGCCGCTATAAAAAAAAAATTGGGAAGCACATCAAATGGATGTACACAACGCTTTCCTCCATGGCAACTTAGATGAAGAAGTATACATGAAAGTACCTCCTGGTATCAATAACAATAACCCAAATTTGGTATGTCGGTTGAAGAAATCGTTATATGGGTTAAAACAAGCCCCGCGATGTTTGTTTGCAAAACTTTGAGCGACATTAAAGTGTTATGGTTTCACACAACCATACTCAGATTACAGCTTGTATGTAGTGAGGAAAGGCGACATTCGCCTCAATGTATTAGTTTATGTGGATGACTTGATCATTGCAGGAAATAACAAGGTTGCCCTTTAAATTTTTAAAGCTTATTTGGGAGACTGCTTTTAAGATGAAAGATTTGGGACGTCTAAAATATCCTTTGGGTCTCGAAATTGCAAGGAGTAAAGAAGGCATATATTTGTGTCAAAGAAAATAAGCACAAAAAATTATTCAGGAAACGGGCCTATCTGGTGCAAAACCAAGCAACTTTCCAATGGAACAAAATCACAACTTAGGCCTTGCTAAAGGGGAACTTCTTCAAAATGTCAAATCATACAGACGGCTTATCGGGCGTTTCCTTTACTTATCTGTCACAAGGCCGGATCTTGCTTATAGTGTACATATCTTATCTCAATTTATTCATGAACCCCGAATTGAACATTGGGAAGCAGCATTGCGCGTCGTAAAATACTTGAAACGCAATCCGGGACAAGGAATTCTTCTTCGTTCCATTGGCCCCTTGAAATTGGAAGGTTGGTGTGACTCTGATTGGGCAAGTTGCCCACGTACAAGGCGTTCTCTAACCGGTTGGATAATTTTCCTTGGCAACTCACCAGTGTCTTGGCGCACCCGTAAACAACCAACGGTCTCTCTTTCGTCAACAGAAGCAGAATACCGCTCTATGGCACCGGTTACATGTGAACTAAAATGGATAAAACAACTCCTTGGTGACTTGGGAATTCAACATCCTCCTGGCATTCTACTTCATTGTGATAATCAATCGGCCCTCCACATCGCTCAAAATCCGGTATTTCATGAGCGGATGAAACATATTGAAGCTAACTGTCATTTCGTTCGTGATGCAGTCATTGTCGGTCTACTGAAACTTTCTTATGTACCCACCAAGACACAATTAGCCGATATTTTTACCAAAGCTCTTGGAAGAATACAGTTTGAGTTCCTTCTCCACAAGTTGGGCATTTGTGATCTACATGCTCCAACTTGAAGGGGTATTGAAGCCAAAATCATGAAGGAAAGCGATAATCGGGCCAAAAACGTGAAACGACATAATTGAAACAAATGCAACCCTCCGCACTGAAGGGATACAACTGTTCAGTTTTGAAGTCATACTTGTATTCTATAAATATGTGTAAATATCAACACTTTGTAACGAAGATATAACATTGTTCATCTGTTTATCTAATAATATTATTGAATTTTAGCACTTGGCCAATACCGCCCTTAAAGGGTGACTTCCATGGTCCACGTGGTGGCGCGAAAATGCATGGGTCCAAGGGATTCAATATACCCCTCGTAACAAAATCAAATAAAAATACCGAAGATGATGTATTTGGCTGTACTACTCGTGGATACACAAACAAATTGATCTTTAATATCAGCACCGTGAATATTTGAGACTTCATCACCTCGTTTGACCATATTTTCGAAGATGGTAGAGGTATTTTGTGGGTTCGTGAAGATGATGATTTGGAAACTAAAATGTGCAAAAGAAAGAAATTTGTTTATACAAATTTGAAAATTGCAAATGGTAAAATACGAACGCATGAAAATAATATAATTTTATTAAATTTATACTTTTGGACTACAATCGCTAGTATAGTCCGGTGATTCGATCACCAAACAATATTACTAAGTAAAGTATAAATTATTTAAAGGAGGTCTTGTAAAACCCCTCGCGAAAGCGGAAATATAAACATACAAAAGTACTAAAAATGCAGCGGAATTTAAAACTTTTAAAAGATAAAACAACATGCGAGAAGTCTTAAACTGAAACGGAAACTGAAACTGAAACCAAAATAGATAAGTAACAGTTATAAGCACTGGAATAAAACATATACACAGCCTGGGATGGAACATCCCTACAGGCACCAAAACATAAAGTATAAAAAGTCTAACAGTCTAGCTAACGATAGGGTATAAGTCATATGATGAAGGATCATCACTCGCTAGCCCTCATGTGATCCCATCTCCAACCTGCATGTACCTACATACATGAAAACATGTACGCCACAATCAGTGGGGAGTGACTAGAGTTCTCCTAGCCACCTTTTGTGACAACACGTAACACATAAAACAATACAGAATACTCCAACATATAACAACATGTGAAGCATAAACATCTCATCATCTGATCTCTTACTATCATGCGATTACAATGCACGGCTCTCAACCAACTTCATAAACAATTAGGAAGGAGAGCCGGTTTCCCTACTGGCTACCCAGTCGGGGGGTCTTTCAATCCAACTATTTATGAAACCGAACTAAGAGTCATCCAATGCCTTGGATGATTTAACCACAAATCAAATAAACATCAATAATTCATCATGCATATCTGACCCTGTACAATCATCAAGGCAAGCAGATAAAACATCCATAACACTAGCAACGGGTCCAGAGGTGAACTTAACACATATCCCATTACTACACTATGTCGGGTCCAGAGGTGAACTTAACACATATCCCAACATACAATTCAAGTAAAGGGTCCAGAGGTGAACTTAACACATATCCCAACATACAATTCAAGTAAAGGGTCCAGAGGTGAACTTAACACATATCCCTAAACTTACAATCATGAAAAGGGTTCAGAGGTGAACTTAACACATATCCCTAATCATCCAAAGCAAAGGGTCCAGAGGTGAGCTTAACACATATCCCAATGCTACAAACATGTATTGGGTCCAGAGGTGAACTTAACACATATCCCAATACGCAGTCACCGCACAACGGGTCCAGAGGTGAGCTTAACACATATCCCGTGTACGACAACCGATCACGTGTCAGGTCCAGAGGTGAGCTTAACACATATCCTGACACGCCCAAGCAAAACACGTAACGGGTCCAGAGGTGAGCTTAACACATATCCCGTCACGCGACATATAAACACGTAGTGGGTCCAGAGGTGAACTTAACACATATCCCACCACGCAACAACCATTGTATCGACTAACATCCAAAGGTAGAAACTAACCTATAGTTCTAACTTCTTAAACATCTAATCAACACTTAATTGATCCCGGGAACTAAGACGAGGGAGAGCCGGTTTCCCTTTCGGTTACCCGACCGGGGGGGTCTCTATCCTCACTCCATTCCCGAACCCAATACAGTGTCGCCCGTCCTCCGGGGACCTCAAATACATATCACGGGTGTACAAAACGAGTTTCAAATAAAACTGATTAACCGTTTGAAAGTTACACGCGAAAAAAACACAAAACAGCCTTCAGGGACTCCCAGCCGGTCGGCAGGCAGCCGGTCGGCCGGCTGGGACTACATTCCGTAGCCTTCTCTATTTCGCAAACCACCCCATATGCACTCCCAGCCGGCTGGCAGGCGGCCGGTCTGCCGGCTGGGCTCCCATCCTACTTATGTTCTCGCAAAACATACCTAACACAAAATGACTACCAGCCGGTCGGCAGGCAGCCGGTCGGCCGGCTGGCAGTCCAAGGCCATTTTTCTCAAAAGCTATGAAAACCACACAAATGCTCTCCCATCCGGTCGACCGGCGGCCGGTCGGTCGACCGGCTCAGAGAGCCTGTAACGGGATTTCGCAAAATCGCAACATATCGAAAACTTCATAAACCGACCTACAAACTTCAAAATTGCTACACATGATGTTTACCCAACATTACTAATCCTCAATTACATCCTATCAAGCAGCAAACAAGTCCCATACCAATCCTCAAACGAATTTAGCAAGTATCCGTCGCAATTTATGAAAAACTGAAAATGAACTTAAGAACACAAAACAACATCTTAGAACATGAATTCTTCACATATTAAACATCCTAAACATGTTACTATGTCCTTTGAACAATGAGCATCAATAAAATCAGAAGCTGAACAAGATAACACAACAAACATGCTAATATACACATAAAAGCCGAGTTATCTCATTATCGTCACCTTTCAAGCTTTTCCGGCTAAAGATCCTCCTCAACCAAGTAGCTATCGACCTCCGGATCGTCTAAGCCCACTCCTACAAACAAAGAAACGGATTTTAGGACTCAAAGACGGAATTAAGGGAAAACAGCCCAATTTTCGAGTGAAAGGATTTACAAAAAGAAAGTGATAGATGGCTTGGAAATCGAATGAGGATTCCGAAAATGTCGTGGTTACCTCGATTCGAGTATCGGATGAAGGAGAAAAGCTCAAAAGAAATCCTTAGAAATGGAGGTTTTAGGAGGTTTTTGTTTTACAGTGAAATGAAGTCTTGAGGAAGGAGTTATGTCGACATTGAGGTTTTTAAGGGTACAAGTGAGCTGTCCTTTCCGTATTAAAAGAACGGGTTGGATATTAAAACGGATATTTGAGTCGGGAATTTAACCTTGCCAAGTTCGTATTCGTCTTAAGGACTTGAGGTTCTTAAGACGGATCTAACTTATTAAATTAAAATCTTTGAAATAAATCATTAAAATATTATTTTATTACATAAAATAATTTAAAACGCTTAAATTAGATTTTACGAAAATACGGGATGTTACAGGTCTTGTTGATTTGAATCTCCTTTATTAAATTGTTTCTTCAATTGAACTTGATAGCACGAATTTGATGTTTGATGACGAGGTTTTATAGAATGATTTGTGTTTTTTTTTGTGATTTGATGTTTGATGACGAGTTTTTATACAATGATTTGTTTTTTTTTTTTTGTGAAGTTTAAGGAGAACAAAATAGAATTCTTATTCTCTATTATTTTTTTGAAAGATAAGTGATGGGGAATAAGCTGTATTTATATAGGAAGAGAAGTATGAATGTAACTCTAAATTAGGCTTAGATAAGATTATTGCAAGTCTTGAGACAAGACTTTAGTAAGTTTTAAGACAAGACTCGCTCAAAAGTCTAAACTACCAATAATCTACCAAAGTTTTAACAAAATCCTAAGTTGAGTCTTGGAAATTCAAGATTAAACTTAAGACTTTGAGTGAGTCTTGACCCCACTTTTCATGAAAAATATCTAATGAGTTGTTGTCATAAGTCATTTCGTTCTGTAAAAAAAAGGAGGTATTGTAAAACAGTAGAGTATGAGGTGACTCTGACGTTGGATAATGTATAAAGTTTGAGGTGAATCTAAACAATAAAAAATAATAAAAGTTAGTGATAAACTGACGTGGTATAGTTTTAAGACTTTGGAGAGTCTTAAGAGTAATCTTACCCTTAACTCTTATTTTAGCAACTTCTCTAGACTTGGTAGACATGTGACCCATTTGAGTATGTTTGACTCACTTAAGTAAGCTTACTTTTCTCTCTCTATTTTCTAGAGAGTTTTTTCTCTCCATGTGAGAGCTAGGAAATCCAAAAAATTAACCAAAAAACAACTGGAACTTCAATCATTCTTCTTCTGACAACATTCACTTCTTTCAAAATTTACTTTTCTTCTTTTTACATTCCCCTATTTCACGCTCGTCGTTGATTGGTGTTTTAGTTTTCCTATGCTACTTTTTCTGCTTGCTCAGAACATTTCGTGTTCCTATGCATGCAATCATTGTAAAATAAGGGGGTTGATTGGATGAGGCCTGGATAACTAGGGTTTGCGTTTTTCCTTACCAATCAATTTAGTTTGTGTGTCTGACTTATCTGTTTAATTTGTTTCTTTGCTGAAACGTTAGGGCTCTTGAGTTTCTCTCTTGGACTGTGAGTATATAAGGTGGTGTTTGCCATTCTACTTGGCAGTCCATCATCTTCTAATCTTCTACTTTTCTTTTCTTTTCGTTTGTTTTTGCTCTTGTTCTATTTTGTTATTATGGCATCTACTATTCCTTCGAGTAGTAGGAGAAATGCGCATGCAGGGGGCAGGGATTCTATGGACGAAATTTAAACAAGGAATATGTTAACAATGCTCAGCCGTTCACTAATCGTGGAGTTTATCATCAGTCACATCCTAATGCGGAGGTTTCGCCTAACAACCCGGAACATGTGAGTGCATGGAGGTTCCCGAGAACTAGGTCAGTCTTCACCCTTGACCCAACAACTTTAAGGCAATCAAGGGAGTTTTGGAGCCATTGTGTGTTAGGGTTCCTTGTTGATTACCGTGTGTTTAAAGTGAGGAAGTTGCAGGATGTTATTAACACGAAATGGGATACTAGAGGCCGTATTGAAGTTTTAAAACTGGGTGATCTGTATGCTTTGCACTGTGAGAATGAAGAGGATCATGAAGGGCAACTTAAGAAGACCTATGCAACATTCTTTGGTGCCATTATGGTTTTTACGAAATGGTTTCCAGATTGTATTCCGCGTACTATTCGCTTTCCTTATGCTGATGTTTGGGTTCGTATTTGCGGTTTGCCCTTCGAGTATTTATCTATGGAGGTGGCCAATATTGCAGGACATCTTTTGAGTAATAACTATGAAGTTGAGCCGTTTGTCCTTAAACCTGAAAAGGATTATCTTAGGGTAAAGGCTCGGATTCAGTTAAACGAACCTTTGGCTCCTAGATTATTCCTATCTATGGAAGGCGGGTACCTTCTTTGGATACAATTTTGTTACGAAGATGTTTTCAAATATTGCATTCGTTGCGGGAAAATGGGCCATGTGGGTTCATGTTGTAAAGAGAGTATTACAACTATCGTCTCAAGTGTGAATGGACTGCTTGACAAGGCACAAGGTAAGGGGTTCATTGTTTTTCAAGCTACTAGCAATCACACCATGTTTAATTTAGACCTTATGGTAACTCCTTCGACCACAAAATTTGTTTCTGCTAAAGTTAGACTTGGAGTTGAGAGTGATTATGAGTATGTTGGTTCTGGACCGGATTTAGAGGAGGAGTTGATGGTTGATTTTGGAGTTGGAGCTACTCCGGGGGGCGTGTCTACCCAGGAATGAAGTTCAGTGTTACGGTGGAGCCTTTTGCTGGCCCTGTGCTTTTTAATATCAATCATTAGAATCAAGATGGGGGGAAGAGCTGAATGGAGGGAGGACTGCTGCGGAGACAGGTTTACAGAGTAATGGAGTGGGTAATGATGGCACGGGTAATTGTGATGCTATTATTAATCAGGTGAATGCTACACAAGACGATGGAATTGATATGGTGGCTGCTGAAGACCCCATTTTTAGAGATGAACATGCGGTGCCACTGGATAACACAAACTTTTTTAATAATCTCAACACAGGTGGAGGGGGGAGGGTATATCTTTGATGGTTCATCAGGAAATGCTGCGGGGGTACACCACATGCAATTTTCAGCTTCTGGACACTTACCTACTCAAGCTTCTAATGACCCTTATGCACTCTTTACAAATTTTGATGGGATTGTAAGCCCTACCCCTGTAGACAGAGAAACCTATATTCAGGAAGCTATTCTTAATCGTGTGGAAGGAGACTTCAACTGGGCACGGCTTGATGATGAGAATAGGGGCTATTCCTAGGTTTTTGATCCACCATCAACAGGTTTACCGGTAACATATTACTATGATTACTATGGGAATTCTTCTAATGGGAATGTGCAGGGTATGGACTGACATCCGTCGTTGAGGGGTGCCAAAGATAAGATTTATAAAAACCTCAGCTTAAACTAGATAGGATAAGTGAAGGGTCGAACCACAAGGAGACAAGATTAATAATGTTTGTGAATTTAAAGTCTATTGAAAGTAACAAAAGGGGGGGTTTTGATTGATGATTGAGACTAATAACTAAGATAGCAAAACAAACAAGAATACTAAAACAAGGTAAAAGGGAGATTAGGAACTTCGGTTCCCCATGGCTAGGTCAAGTCAACAAAGGGTAAAATAATCTAATAACACAATCCCAAGGAACAAAGAATAAACCTTTAGGTCAATATTCTACCCAATCCTTACGGTCTTAGGGTTCCTAGTAAAGCACTAAACTTTCGTTCATAGGGCAATCCCAAAGTTGTTGCTAAACTAATCCTAACAATCTTTCAATCTTAAAGAATTAGTTCACCAACAACAATGGGGATTGGTAAATTAATCATAAAACCATTAAAATCTAATCTTAGCCATGGTTCCCCTAATTCCTAATCACAAGAATTAGCTATGCATATTCATAATCATAAAACTAGAACTAAAAATATTGAAGAACAACAAGAAAGATAGCATAATTGAAGATGAAGATTCAAGAGGGCAAAGCATGAATTGAATAACAATAATGAGAAGAACAATGGAATTGAATAACAAGGAAAGATTAAATTGCATCAAACTTACAAAACCAATTGGAAATTAAGAACAAAAACTTGGAAATTCTTCTCTCTAAACTCAGGAGTTTTGCTAATTGTGACTGCTTAATCTAATTACAAAGCTTTGGCGTTCTTAAATAGGTTTCTAATTACACGATTAAAAGAATTAAAACCAAAATAAAAAAAGCGAAACACGTCGCCAGGTCGGTCGACCGCTTAGGTAGGTCGGTCGACCTCGAGTGCTGTAATCAGGCCTTCTGTAATCTGTGTTGTGGTCGGTCGACTTGTTAGGTAGGTCGGTCGACCGATTCCTGTGTATTCCAGCCTTGAATTTGCTTGCACGCACCTCTTGGCTTAAGAGTTCGGATCCTTGCTTCGTGTATTCACTCAAGAAAGCTTCCGGAGGACGGTTAGAGTTCGGTTTTGCTCACTTCCGCTTATTCCTACATTTAAGACATAGAAATACCAAAGTAAACCGTTTCGGGAGCAATAGTATCTAAAAGTTATGAAAATGCATAGAAATACGTGCCGAAAGTATAAATAAAATGCATAGTAAAGGCACGTATCATGGACAATAACAGGACTGAAGATATGGAGGTGGAGAATGGATCCAGCAATGAGAATAATAATTTGATAATCAATATCGAAGACTCTTCTTCGTCTAATTACACTACTCCTGATGATCCTATTACTAGTTCTGATTCTCTTACTAGTAGGAGGATGTCAACTTCTAACTCTGAGGACTTTAGCAATCAACTTCTAAGCTCAGTTACAGAAGTTAATACTACCCTCTCTTTACATGCGGATTATGGGAAGAAGACTATGTTGAGTGATGATGATTTGACCACTAAACAGTCTGTTAAGTGTTTTGTTGAGTTTGAGACCTTTGAAGATGTTGTTACTGCTAACCCAAGTATTTTTGAACCTACTGTGAAAATTGGTGCTTCGTGTGGGGAGGGTCTGGCTGAAGGTAAAGTTAATGGTTCTGGTTTTTGGGCGACTTCTGGTGCTTTTGTGGAGAAGGCTGATTCTGCACCTCACATTTTACAGTGTCCTAGGAATAATAATGAATTGCAGGCGATTGATTTGTTGACCAATGCAGGTGGTAAGAATTGGGATGAAGCTGATGCTCTTCTACCGATTAAAAAGCGTAAATGTTTGTCAGATACTATGGAATGTAACGTGCCTGCTGTGACCTTAGTGAATATTGGCTATGATAAGCCATATCTGGTACAACTCTCAAAGAAATTGAAGAAGTCTATTACGTCTGGTAATGTCGATCATTTGGCTCAAGGAAGTAAGGTTTTTTGCATGAATGTAGCTGATATGGAATGTAGCAGGTCAAGTGACTCGTCTGTGGTTGGTGGTATGGGATTTGTGGAGGTTGGCCCTATGCAACCTCCTCGTCAAGAATGAGAGTGCTCGGATGGAATTGTAGGGGCCTCAATGAGACGCTCTCCCCTATAATTCCGAAAGTTAGGGCGTTGGTTTTAGAGTTTAACTTATCTTGTATTTTCCTTTCGGAAACTAAATATAGCGTGGCAAAAGTTTCAAGTTTGTTTAGAGGGATGGGTTTTGTTAATATTGTCGGCTATGATGCCGTGGGTAATTCTGGGGGTCTTTGGTGTGGTTGGCGAGTTGGGATTAGGTTCACAATGCACTACTCTTATAAAAATATTGTGATCCTCTTGAATAATGAGAATTTGGAATTACCTTGGTACTTGGTGTGTTTGTATGGTGAACCGGGTCTTTCTCATCGAACCGAAGTATGGGATGAATTAGGCTCTTGGATTAGTGGGTTGTCTTTCCCTTTCGTTATTTTTGGAGACTTCAATCAAGTCGAGTATGCATAGGATAAATACAGTACTAAAAAGAATACCGTCGCGGGTTCTCTTAATTTTCATAATTGGAGAATACGTCATGAATTAATCGATATTCCGTTTAAAGGACCAAGGTTTACGTGGAGTAATAATAGAAAGGGGTACAAAAGAGTTTTTGAGAGGCTTGATAGGGGATATGGATCTAAAAATTGGCTCTCTTTATTTCCCGACTCAGGTATTATTCATTGCCCTATCCAAATTTCGGATCACGCACCAATTGTTCTTGATTTAGCACTTATTGCGAATTCGGGTGTCAAACCCTATAAAATTAATGCTTGGTGTTTGAATAATCCGGAGTGTCTGATGATTATTACCAATACGTGGAGTAGGGAGGTTAATGGAACTTTTTCGGTTGTTCTTAGGAGAAAACTGTCAAAAACTCGGGGGGTTATTAAGAAATGGGCATTAGATAAAAGGGATGAATGGAAGGCTAAATGGCATAACTTTGATGAAAATCTTATTAATAATTTGGACGAAGGTATGGATTCGATCGGGAGAGTTCGAAGGTTTTAATTTGGTGAATAAGGAAGTTACTCAGTTTGCCAAAGCGGCCAGTGTGTATTGGAAACAACGTGCTAAGGATAACTGGGCCGTTGATGGTGATACGTGTACGAAATATTTTTTTCAATTGGGTTAAAGGAAGGGCTGGCCGAAATTATATTCATGGTGTTAAGAGTGGTTCTGGTGTGTGGACGTTTGAGAAATCTATGGTGGCTGATTCCTTTAGAAAACATTTTATGTCCATTTTTTGTCCGAATGACGAGGGTTTCGGTGGTTGTGAGGGTGATCCTGCTAGTAATTTTGAGGATACTTCACTTTTCTCAATGATTACGAATAAGGTTTATCCGGATGATGTGGATTTGTTAAACAAACAGTTTACTCGGCAGGAAGTTAGATGTGCTGTCTTCCAGTTAGGAGCACTTAAGTCACCTGGTCCAGACGGGTTTCTGGCTATTTTCTTTCACAAATTTTGGCATACGATGAAGCATGATGTTACTAATGTTGCTCTTGATATTCTGAACTCTGGGGTTTTTCCGGGTGAGTTTAACCGTACTTTTATTACTTTGATCCCTAAGAATGATTGTCCGGAGAAAGTGGAGGATTACCGTCCTATTAGCCTTTGCAATGTCATTATGAAGGTTATTACTAAGTGTATCACTAACACGATAAGTCATGTTATGAGTTATCTGATTAGCCCTTTTCCAAAATGCATTCATTAAAGGGAGACAGATTACGGATAATGTCATCTTAGCTCCTGAGCTGTTTCATAATATTAATAATCACAGATGAGGGAGTTATGGGAAGTTTGCTTTTAAAGCCGATATGAGTAAAGCTTATGATAGAATTAAGTGGCCTTTTTTGGAGAAAACTCTGTTAGCTTTTGGATTCCCGGAAAGGTTGGTACAGTTAATCATAAATTGTGTGTCTTCTGTCTCATATGAAGTCCTGTTTAATGGAGCCCCTCTTGAAAGATTCAGCCCACAACAAGGTATTCGACAAGGTGATCCATTGTCACCGTTTCTGTTTATTCTATGTATGGAAGTTCTATCCCAAAACCTTTCAAGAGTTGCTGATGACGGTATTATTTGTGGTATTAAGTTGTCTTCAAACTCTCCTCCTATTTCGCACCTCTTCTTTGCAGATGATTCCATCTTCTTCCTAAATGATAGGGGGAACTCTTTTGGTTGTTTGAAAAGGATTTTGCATCGTTTTTGTCGAGTGTCCGGTCAATCCTTGAATGAGAGGAAGTCGGGCATTATTTTTAGCCCAAATTTTACTCTGCCAAGAATGAGGATAGGCTTAAAAACGTTAAGGATTAAAGACAATAAGGATATTGGGAAGTATCTTGGCATTGAAACAGATTTTGCAAGATCGAAGAAGGAATTCTTCAGTGATCTGTTGGATAAGGTTAAGAAACGTCTAGCCTCTTGGAATGGTGTATTTCTGTCGGCTGTTGGTAGGTTAACGTTGATCTCCTCTAGTCTGCCCTCCTTATCTAATTACATTCCATCGGTATTTAAAATACCGGTAAGTGTGACAAAGAAAGTGGATGCTTTGTTGTAACAGTTTTGGTGGGCTGGGGTGAGGTCAAGGAAAGCTATCCATTGGACGAGTAGAATGTTTACGAGTCTTCCTAAATCGGAGGGTGGCCTTGGTATTAGGAATATTTCATGTATGAATAAGGCGTTACTTGGGAAAGTCGCTTGGAAAATCATTAATGAGCGGGATTCCATCCTTAGTCGTGTGTTTTTTCACAAGTTTTTTAAACTTAATTCGTTGCCTATGGTGGAAAATTTGAAGAATGGATATAATTGTTCTTGGGGGTGGAGGAGTATTCGTGTGGGGATTGATCTTGTTCTTCCTAATATTGGCCGGATGTTTGGACCTGGTTCAACTCTTAATGTTTGGTCGGTTGACTGGGTTAATGGTGAGGTTCCGAGTCAACTTATGTGTGAAGGTTTTCCTACACCTCCTTATATCAGTTGCTTAGTAATTGCAGATTTAATTCTTAATGATATGAGGTGGAATGCGGATCTGGTTGATGCCATCTTCGAGGATGAATGGGCTTTGAAAATTCTTGCCATGCCTATATGTGCTAGCAATAAGAAAGATTATATTTTCTGGAAACATTGCAATGATGGACTTTACTAGGTTAAATCTGGATATGGGATTTGTTTTCATGAGTTTTTTGGAGAAGAATTCGACTAAGAAGGATAATTCGCGTATGGCTCTGGCCTCTAAACTGTTCTGTAAGAAGATGTTGTGGCATCTTCCGGAGCCTAATAAGTGGAAGACGTTCTTATGGCGCATTCTGGCTGGCACTCTGCCTGTGGGTTGTGAATTTGCTAAACGTAATATTAATGTTGACAATGCTTGTTCTTTGTGTTCGAACCCATCGGAGTTGGAAACGTTGGAGCATTTATTTAGAGATTGTGATGTTTCCAAGAGAATTTGGGCATCTTCGCCATTGGGAATTAGAACGGAGCATTCTAGTCATATTCATATTTCTGGTTGGATCTTGAATTGGTTTTCTTTTTTCAATAAGGAGCCTGATTCCGATGAGAAAATTCTTCTTTTCCTTGCTACTCTTTGGTCTATATGGCGCTATAGGAACGATATCCTCTTCAAAGGTAAGTCTTTTGTGGGAAAGGGGATTTTTTTGTTTATCAATGATTTGGCAGGGAATGCTCCGGCAGCTGAAGATGCTAAGAAGGAATCTAGGGATTTTAGTCCGCAGGAAAACTTTAATTCTTTTTTGGATGATCTGAAGAACTATAGACCTTGTTCCCTTATTGGCAGTAATGTTTCGTGTAGAGCTTTCAGGATTAAAGTGGATGCTGCATGGAATGAGAATCTTTATGCTTCTGCTGGTTGGGTGGTGTATGATCCAGGAGGGGGGGTGGCTATTTTTAGGGAACCTTTCTTGCTGAGTCTGCTATTCAAGCTGAAACTTGGGCCATCAGACGTGTGTTGAAGTGGGCTATTTCTTGTGGTATTAAACATGTTGATGTCCTTTCTGACTGTCTTCAGAGTCTTGTTCAGATTTTTGGAGCTGCTAGACACTTCTATTCGATCAAGGGACTTATTGAAGATATTGAAGCTTTGTCTCTTAGTTTTCATTGTTTAAGGTTTAGTTTTATTCCTAGGCATTTGAACCAGGTGGCTCATTACCTAGCTAAAGATGCCTTGTCTGTAGGTTGAGCGTTATTTCACTGCTGTCAAAAAAAAAAGTAAGCTTACCTATTTATCTAGTATTGTCATTTTAGAGAAATCACCCAGATTAAAATAACCAAGATGGACTACTTTAATTAATTTTCATTCAAATTAATTATACTATTTTGTTTTTCTTTTCACTGTCAACATTTTGACTTTTGACTTCTGATGTAGTATTTACAAAAAATTTGTGTGCTAAGAAAGTGTGTACCGGGTCCTACTTGGGTGGTGGGTTATATCGGGTCGGGTTAGGTTGGGTCCTACTTCTCTTGGTGAACCAAAAAATTGAGGTGAATTCGACCCATGTATAACCCTAATCCCACATTTAATTACCCATATGATCCGTATTAAGGGTAGAAGTAGATTAGTAGAAGACTTGGGTGTTGTTTGGTAAACAACATACTGCAGAAATTTAGCATATTTGAGACAATTAACATATTTGACCAATCAATATGTTATTCGGACTGTTTGAAAAACAGCATATGGAAAAAGTAGATTGGAGTTCAATCTGCTATTTTAGAATATGTTGCTCCTACCAGCATATCCAAATAGTAGATTTGGAAAAAATAAAAAAAATCACCTTTTTACCCATCACAAAAAATATTAATCCTCCTTTCCTTCCATAGTTTTCTCATTCTCTTATATCTCTGCAAAAGTTTGGTTTTTTCTCAAACTTATTTTTTTTCAATTGTTTTTCAACTTTTTTAAAAAAGTACTCACCCATATTTTATACCTCCATATCTATTACAAGATGTGGATAATCATTACTCGGAAACTATAGCAGAGTCTTTAGGAACTGAAGAAATGCTAATTGTTCGTGATAACATTACTTCTAATTTGATGGCTAGTAGAAGAAATCGACATTAGTCATAAAAGTTGGTTGTGTGATGCATTTTGATAAATATTAGTCAATAATTTATTCATGTCCTTTTTTGTCATTTAACAAAGGATTGAGATAATTTGCTAATTTAATTTTGTTAATTACCAAACACTTTTGACGAATTCTACTAATTGAATATGCTAGTCAGATCTACCAACAAATTATGCATTTATAATCCGCTCCTAAAATCTGCTTCACTGAATATTAATGTGTTGTTTATCAACCATAGCTGAAGAGTGTGGAAAACGTAGAAGTTAATTAATAATATGAACAGTAAGTCTCTCTTGCGATGGATATATCCGTCGCAAGCTTTTAATGGGTCACATTCTCCAACTTGGTTAGATAAGACAAAGTATAGGGTGTAACCAATGGCGAATCTAGGATTTAAGAAATAGGGGTGATTAGTAAAATTTATAACTTAAAAAACGCTAAAATATAATCACTCGATTAATCTCGTCCCTAACATTTTTTTGCTCCTATGTGATATTTAAAAGATAAGGCCCTTATTGACAAAAAAACTTATATTAATATACAAACGTTTAATAAATACTAAAATAATTTGATAATAGATAGTTTTGTTAAGGGTCGTCAAAATATAAAATATTTATTTTTAAATATGATTATGCTTCTGTAAAATATTATCATATTTACATAGTCATGGTGGTAAAATTAATTTAAATTACAAATAAGATGATGTAAGTTCGATCCTTTCTCATAACATTTTCAATTACTTTTAACATGCAAATAAAATACATTTTCGATTACTTTTAACATGCAAAATAAAAAGCTAAAAAAAATAAATAGAAGGAAAAAAATGTTATTATTGGGGCTTGATCCCAGACTGTTATGATGGTGAGAGATTGTTTCTACCACCGAGCCACTAAAATTTGATGATATATTAGCACATAAAAATATATGTATCAGTTTTTTTCCTGATTAATGGGGGTGATGGTTCACCCCATCACCCCCTATAAAATCGTGTAACATCCCGTATTTTCGTAAATAATATTTTAATAATTTTAAAGTATTTTTCGGAATATAATATTATTTTAATAATAAATCGTAAGTTTTATTTTAAGTTTTCGGTTAAGTTCCGTCTTAAGATTATTTTAAATCTTAAGATGCTCTTTCGCTTGGCATTTCCCGACTTGAGTTTCCGCTTCACTTAAATAAAACAAACCCGACTCAAGTATATATAAAGGACAACACCTCTATTTCATTCAACGACATTCATTTCCTTCATAAACCCTTTCACAGTAACATCAAAAACCCATTTTTCTCTCTTTTTAAGAAAGTTTCAAGAGATCATCTCGAACCCTTCCTCAACTCGAATCAAGGTAAAATTTATATTTTCGGAATCCTCTCGAAATTTGTGATCTTTCTATCACTTCCGATTTTCATTTCGTTCACTTTCATTTTTGGGCTGTTTTGCCCCAATTCGTTCTTAAGCTTATAATTTCCGTTTTTATGCTTGTAGGAGTTGGTTTAGAAGACCCCGAGATCGATACATACGTGGTGGAGGAAGACTTTGGAGCTTAAACCGCTTTAAGGTGACAATTCTGAGTAACTCGGCTTATTTGTTAAATTAGCAAGCTTTTTGTTAAGATTGATGTGTTTATGTGTTTTAAGGCATTGGATAGGTTGTAATCATGTTTAGTATGCATAATATTCAGATTGTTGTTGATAAATTATGTGGAACTCGTCTTTTGAATTGAATTTGGGAGTATACATGGAGACCGGTTGAATTTGGGAATTTCGTTGTGAATACTTGAACTTGTGTATGATTTTGTGTAAGATTGTATAAGAGATTCATTTGGGATTGTTTGGGACATTTGTATGATGTAGTTTAAGTGAAATTCATGCTTGAGAAATTTTTAGAATCGAAATGGTGAATTTGGGGATGAACTCGTGCTGTGCAGGAAGACAGTCGCGGACTGCAGTGAATATCGCATGTTGCGGCGTTCACCGCAGGCCTGTGGACTGTTTTACGCAAGCTGCGGCCAAGCAGCGCAGGCTGCGGTTTCCTCGGGCCTGTGATGTTTGCTCGTGGCTTGTGATGGATTGTTTGCATTGTTTCTATACTAGCTTCCTAGTGTAATTAGGTGTTATATGTTGATATATATATACTTATTTTGTAATAGGTAATGTAGTGAGCAATAGTTTAGCAAGTTTAATTATTATCTTAAGCTAAGCAAATTCTTAGGTCGCTTATGAGACTTGTTGAACTTAGTTAGTTGTAGGGTGACCTTTAGGCTTGTAGGAGAAGAGTCTTAAGTTGCTAGTGCTTTTAATTGGACTTGGTCTTTCTCTTATACTTGTATGTGTGTTTGAGGTCCCCGGTGTTCGGGCGGCACTATATTGGGTTCGGGAATGGAGTGAGGATAGAGACCTCCCGGTCGGGCAACCGAAAGGGAAACCGGTTCTCCCTCGACTTAGTTCCTAGGGCCAATTGAGTGTTGTTTAGAGGTCAGTAAAGTTAGGACTAAGGACTTGGTTGTAGTACATATCGGAATCTGTCTGAGTTGGGACCGCTAGAGTACGATATGTACTGATGTTTGTTGCATGTCAAGGTATGTCTGAGTTGGGACCTCTAGTTTGACATGTGAGTGTTTGTGGCGTGACGGCCATGTCTGAGTTGGGACCTCTGGACCGTCACGTGTATGGATGATGCGGTAGGAGATGTCTGATTTGGGACCTTTGTCCTTCCGTGAGTTTGTATGACCGTGGTGAATTGAATCTGAGTTGGGATTTGATTCAGTACGAAGGGTAATGGTTCTGGCTGAGTTGCGTCAAGACCCATTATTAGCTGATTGGTATCAATTCGTGCCTGAGTTGGGGTTCACGGATGTATGCTTACTGATTTGTGTACCAAGTTTACCTGAGTTGGGGTGTGACTTGGACACTGCTGATTGTTTTTAGTTCTTTCCTGAAGTTGGGGTTAGTTCTAGATACTATTGTTTGCATCTACTTGCCTGAGTTGGGGTAGAGTGCCAGATGTTGCTGAATGAGTGTTCTTATAGAGTATTGGTTATTAGTTATTGTTCGTCCAAGGCATTGGACGACTCTTATCCTGAGTTCGTAAATGGTTTGAGGTGAAAGACTCCCCGGCCGGGCAACCGGAAGGGAGACCGGCTCTCATTTCAAATAGTTTCCGAAGTTAGTTGAGAGCCTTTGCATAAGTGATGCATGTTGATATGAGAGTTGATATATATATATATATATATATATATATATATATATATATATATATATATATATATATATATATATATATATATATATATATATATATATATATATATATATATTACTTCGCATGTTATAAATGTTGGAGTATGTTGGATGCCTTATGTGTTACATGTTGCTAACAATAGATGGCTAGGAGAACTCTAGTCACTCCCCACTGATTGTGGCGTACATGTTTTCATGTATGTAGGTACATGACAAGTTGCTGGAGGGTTACAAGAGGCTAGCGAGCGATGATCCTATCATCGATGATACACCCGTTTATCGTTCTAGCTAGACCTAGTTTTGATATACATTTGAGTGCCTGTAGGGATGTGTCATCCCAGGCTGTTTTTGTACTTATACTTTTCGTACATAGACTGATATACTTATCTATGTTTGGTTCATTTCAGTTTGTATAGTTTGTTTTAATTCACCTCGTTTTATCATGCATGTCAAAGTTAAAATTCCGCGTAAATTTTGGCATGTTTGTATGTTTTATTTTTCCGCTGCGACGAGGGGTTTTACAGTTGGTATCTCAAAAGGCTTGTCTTTTACTATTTAAATGAGTAATATTTGACACGTCGCAAGTTTGCAACCGATATGGCCGTCGCAGATGAGATCTTATCTATATAATTACAGAAACATTTCTGAAGCTCTGGTTGAGCCACGTCATCAATGCAGGTTTTGATTTTTTTTTTATTCTCTCAGGTGAGTCCCGCAATGTGCTTGATGAATTTCCTAAGACATAACCGCCCGATATTCTAAATAAATGTCTGATATCGTAGTTTTTGAAATATTACGTAACATTTTTATATAAATTCGTAAATATGAAATAAAAATATTGATAATGTGATAACTACGATTAACATTGGGGTACGGACAAGTGGAGATTGATTGTATCATTACTTTTACTACTAATTTTAGACAATATAGTAACATAATAACAAAATTGTTGAACACCTCCATAGACCTTGTAAAAGGGACAATTAAGTCGGGTTATTTGATCGAGCCGGATTTTTTCGAGTTTGAGTTATTTTGAGTCAATTATTATCAAGTTATTTTATGTCATTGAAATCCATTTTTTAAAAAATCTCAAATGCTAAAATCATTTTCAACAATTTTTTCTCAAATAAAGATACTCCCTCCTATTCATAATAACCTTCCCTATTTCCTTTTTCGTCTATTCACAATATCTTCCCTATTTCCTTATTTAGTAAGGTTTTTATACATATTTTATTCACCTCACCCCACCAAATACCCCACCATACTCATACTTTATACTTATTTTAATCACCTTACTCACAACAATTACCCCACAATACATACCCTCTCTCCAATTACCCAACCTCACACCAATACTTTCCAATATAATAATCCCCTCCTTATTCTCCGTGCCTTCCCCGAATAGGGAAGGTTATTACGAATAGGAGGGAGTATTATTTAAAAGCAACAATATTACTGAAAAATTCATCAACAATATTTTTATAGAAAGATAACCGTAAACGCCAATATATTTTATACGGATTTAAAAGTAACGCGTGCATTATTTGCACGAGATTAAAACTAGTTTTGCGTAATATGAATACATAAGATGGCCCCACAAATTTGAATTGGTAGAAAGAGGAAGTGACCGTTAAACGTTACAATTTGATGAGAGAGAATGAAAGAAGGGTGATGAATGAACAACATAAACAAATATTAACCCTCGGCTGGGATCAACATACATATATTTAAACAATTTAAGGTGCGGCTAATTTCAACATTAGATTAAACTTGACTTAATATTAATTGAGTGTGAGTAAGAGTAGTGGAGCAAATTTGAGTGAGTTTTTGATCCTACTACCTAATTCGTTTTGATTTATTTAATTAGTTTGATTAAATTCTTGTTTAATTGTTATTTGAAGGAAGTAGGAAGGATGTTAATGGCGGATGGTTCAAGAAGAGGAGCGACACATGACTATAGTAGGGTCTCAAGAAAAGCAGAAGAAGCAGGTAATTCAATGATTTCATGATTTCATTCATTTGATTTCCAAATCTTTTTGGTATTCTTTAATTATAGGAAGCCAATTGTTTTGTGCGTGAATTCAATCAAATCAATTTTAAATGGATATTATATTATTATTACTATTAGTATTATTTGGGGGAAAATAATCTCCCTTTTTTGCTATATTTACACTTGATAATATAAATGGAACAAAACGACTATAATCTTATTTCATATTCATACATATTAATAATAATTAATTAATAATTAATCTGACAAGAAAATGAAAATGAATGGTGTTGGTGGTGCAGTTTTGAGGAGATATGAGGCAGTGCATTGGCTACAATCTGTATTGGGTAGTCCTCTTCCTATATCCACTCAACCTACAGAAACAGACTTCATTTCTTGCTTGAGAAATGGAATCATTCTTTGTAATGCCATTAACATTATTCAACCCGGAACCATTCCTAAGGTACTACACCCTTCATTTCCTACCCTTAATCTCTCTCTCTCTCTCTCTCTCTCTCTCTCTCTGTATTGGGACTTGGAGGTCTGCTTCTTTTAACCTTTATTGCTTTTCACTTTTACATTATTTTCATCTTCTTCTTTTAAGGTTGTTGACAACCATCTATCTTTCGAATCTGAATCCAATGTCTGGGATTCAAGACCCTTGCCTGCTTATCAATACTTTGAGAATGTTCGCAACTTCCTTCTTGCTGTCGCACGCTTCAACTTGCCTGCATTTGAAGCTTCTGATCTTGAAAGGGTACTAACTAACTAACCTCCCAACTCTATATTCTACTTTCTACTCCGATTTTGTAAAATGCAATTTCTAACATTGGAACTGTAATCAGGAAAATATTGAGGCTGGGTCGGCAGCTAGAATAACTGACTGTATTTTAGCACTGAAGTCATATCATGAATGGAAACAGTGGAGTGGAGGAAATGGAGTCTACAAGCATGTAACTACTGTTAAGTCACCACTTGTTATGCATTTTGCTTCCGATAACTTTTCCCGCTCATTACAAGCAGAACCTGTACAACCCTGTAGGCAGCTAGACATTCCTCCTGGTCGCGACAACGACTCTCTAACAGGTTTCAACTCTCCTTTGGAGTAGATCTTCCATTTTTGTCTTCTGATGTTTGCATAAATAAGATTATTAAGGGCTGTTTCCATTGCCACAAACACAGTACAACTCTACTTTCACTCTGTCATACATTTTCCTTTGATTTTGTAGAATTAATTGTCAATGCGCTTTCACAAAATATGGCTGACTCAAAGGAGAACTTGAATGCCAACTTGCTAACTTCTTTGAAAAAGGGAAACCAGGTAAGTTGCCCATTCCCACAAAAGGGAATTTAGAAAGGATGTTTTCAAGTCCATTAACCTAGAACTCACTTTCTGGTATTCTGCAGCAGGATCCTGTCCAAATATTTAGTGAGATTTTGTCAGGGTGTTTGGAGGAGAAACTGAGAAATCGGTCTTCCAAGGTTAGTTAGCAATTTTGTACTTTGCTCTACTTTGAAATGCATACTGTACCACAGAGTACCAATGCAAGCTAATTTTTTTCTTCAGTTAAACATGCAAGAAACTTCAGGAAATGCGAGTGCATCACATACTCAGCCGATATCTATACTTCAGGAGAATTTATCTTTCAAAACCAATCCAGAGGTTTTTTCATTTCCTCTTTCTCGGGATGTTAGCGATAGCACAGAGTTATTATTACGAAGTCTCCATTCTAATTGCAAGTTACATTTTGTAAAACACTTTCCAGAGCTCTCAGTCAAGAAAAAGTAGCAGTGATCACTGGCGAATATTGAATAATCAAAAGAAGGACCTCGCAGTAAGAATACTTCTCGCAATATACTCCCTAGTAATGAAAAATGTCTTTGATACTCACATCACTTTTAGAGCATGTATCATATGAGTACTATGTTTATGATAGGACATCAAGGCCTTGTGGACAGAGACCAAGAGCGAATTTGAATATTTGCGTAATCAGTTGATGAAAGATCTGAATGATTTAGGTGGGTGCCTTAAATGAGCAACTCCCACTATCCTTGACTCCTTGGATTAATTTCATTATCTTGTCACTTACCCCTAATGACAAATCATATATCCCTGCAGGAATCCTGGTCGAAGAGATGTCAAATCATGCGCGTGGTTACCAAAAGGTTATCCAGGAGAACAGGAAACTGTACAACACGGTCCAGGATTTGAAAGGTAATTTTGGCACGGAAAAGTTATGGATTTTGTCAAGAGGGTGAACTTGATCTGTATTAGAAGTTTGGCACATTTGACTACTTGATGTTGATTCTTGAAAAGCCAACTTAATGTTTATGTATGTGTTCTCAGGAAACATCAGAGTTTGCTGCAGAATTAGGCCCATGCTCAATTCAGAAGATGGTACAATAGTGGTTATAGATCCAACAAAACTTCGATCTGAAGATGGAAAAGAATATCAGTTCACCCACGTGTATGGCCCATTGGCTACACAAGGTAAAAAAACTACTGGAAAGATGGTAGGAGTAGATATTAGAAGTTACTCTATTAGTTGAACCATTTTTACTAGTTTCTGATGTTTTTTCATATCTAACAGATGAACTTTACAAGGACTCTCAGCCATTGATCCGGTCTGTCATGGATGGTTACAACGTGTGCATTTTGGCTTATGGTCAAAGTAGATCAGGCAAAAGTTATACTATGGTGAGTACTGCTCGCTTCTGAATTTCAGATACTTAGATCTGGAAATTTTATGATGAAGTACTGTATCAACACTAATGCCATTTTGTTGAGGCTTATCATCCAATTCTTTGGACGTTAATCTGTTAACTAGTAACTTCTTCTTTGTTACAGTATGGTCCATCTGGCGTTTCAGAGAAGGAGATGGGATTAACTTTCTTTGCTCTGAATGATATCTTCCAAACAGCTAACATGAGGAAATACACTATAACTTATGAGTTGCACATCCAAATGGTTGAGATATGTGAGGAGCAAGTACGGGATCTTCTTTCTGAGGCTTCTACCCAACATGATGAAGCAAGTCTTTCAAATGTTGCTGCTTTACATGCTGTAACGAAAAATACTGAGGCTATCAACTTGGTGAAACAAGGGCAAATAAGATGTACTGGTTCCGATGCCAGTGAGAAGACCAACTTAAGCAATTGCTCACACAGGTTTTGTCTCATCGAAACTTATTGTATTGTATTTTTCTGAATGCACTACTTTTAAGCTTCAACTTTATAGAACTCCTAATTTTGAAGGTATTGATCATTTGAATTTCACTGATATATTTTCTGTACATTTTGTGCAGTGTTGTGACTATACATGTCCAAGGCAAGGATTTATCAGGGAAGATCTTCCGCAGTCGCCTCCACCTGGTAGATCTTGCTCAAAGTGGAGAGGATGACAAGTCACTTTCTTGCTTGGAGGACGTCATTGCATCCTTAACTCAGAAAAAATCCTACATTCATTATAAAGACAGCAAACTAACAGCCCTTTTGCAAGACGCCTTAGGTACTAAATTTCTTGCTGTTTTAGGTCTAAAGATCTTGTATTATTACTTGTAATGTTGAAAATCAAACCAGCATGATCTCGGCAGCTAAGTCATTTTCTGTGTGTATGAAAACCTACCCAACAAATTATAGGAGGAAAGGCAAAGATTTTGGTGTTTGCCCATTTGGTCCCAGAAGGAGACAGTTTCACAAAGACAGTCAGTACCCTTAAGTTTGCTCAAAGGATTTCAACTATAGAGCTCGGAACTGCTCAATCTAACAAAGTGAATAGCGAAGTTATGGAGCTTAAGAATGAGGTAAAAGCTCCCATATTTGTATCCTCTTTCTTTTTTATTGTCTTCCACTGGTGCTTAAATTTATGTTTTAGATAAAATACTTCTCGTGCGGCATAAATGAATCCTTTTCTGAGGTGGGAAAATCTCGACAAAAAATGCAGATTGAAAATCTCAAGAGTGCTCTGGGAGACAAGGTAGCATGCAGCCCACAGCCTACCAAACAACCGAAATCACCTCGTGACAAAGCAAGAGCCCCAAAAAGTCCTGTAAAATCCCGAAGGCTGAGCTTGGAAAATCAAAGCAAGAACACGCTTGGAGACAAGCGAGCATGCAGCCCAGATCCTGCTAAACAACCGAAATCACCTCGTGACAAAGCAAGAGCACCAAAAAGTCCTGTAAAATCCCGAAGGCTGAGCTTGGAAAATCAAAGCAAGAGCACGCTTGCAGACAAGAGAGCATGCAGCCCAGAGCCTGGTACACAACCAAAATCACCTCGTGACAAAGAAAGAGTAATACCCCAAAAAAGTCCTGTAAAATACCGAAGGCTGAGCTTGGAAAATCAAAACAAGAGCGCGCTTGGAGACAAGAGAGCATGCAGCCCACAGCCTACTAAACAACCAAAATCACCTCGTGACAAAGCAAGAGCAATACCTCAAAGAAATCCTATAAAATCACGAAGGCTGAGCTTGGAAAATGAAGGAAAAGGCACCATGCCACCTCCCCAAACTCCACTTCGAGTCAGAAGATTGAGCTTGGAAAGTCCAAAGGATAATCTTTTGACAGACTCTCAAACATCAGTAATTGCAAAGAGCACCATTGGTAAGGGATCTCAGATCAAAAAATCCCTTCGAGCGATAGGGAAGCTGATCAATGGCACTGAGAAAAGGTATGTATTATTTTTACTGTTTACTCCTTCGACAGCCTTGATTAATTTTATGTATTTATACATTTTCCATGTATTGATTATAGGAACCCCCAAAAGGTAGAATCAACATCAACGAAATCCAAAGAGAGTAGAAACGGAGCAAAATCGCCCCCATCAAAATTAACGAAATCCAAAGATGGTAGAAATGGAGCAAAATCACCCCCGCCATCTAAATCAAGTGTATCAAGAAGACACTCGCTAACTAGCCTTCCTCCACCAGGGAGGATTCGAAGAACATCTCTAGGAGGGATGTCGACTGATTCAGCAAAACGTTGGATGTAACTTGATTGCTTATGTAATGGTGCTTTACCTTGAAGCCATTAGCTGATTCCTGAAGTAAATAGAAAACTCGTATTCAACCTATGAGAAACTAGGTATTTTGACCTCAGATTTAGTTAGCAAACTTTGATTTATGTGATGAATGAATTTCTTGATTTTTACTCACTGCGAAAGTTGACTTCTTTGCTTGTGTAATGGTGCTTTACCTTGAAGCCATCATGCAGGTGAATTATAAGCCAACATGTACACATTGTTTGAAGAGAATTAATCGAATATTTTGTTAGCCAAAGATGGTGGATTTCAAGTCTATCATAGGCTCAAAGCTAAATTGATTCCAATCTGAAGGAACCTTAATCAAGGCGAGTCTGAACATAGTAACATTGGTTCCACGTCGAATTGAGTTGGAGCCTTAATCAAGCTCACTTTAAACTTTATTTTTAGTGAAAGACGTAGCTCAAATATTTTATAGAGTTGTGTGCTACGAATAAACTCAATGGCTCCAAGTCAATTTGAGGTTGGCTTAGATTCAGTTGGGACCATTTTTAGGACATTAGTAATAGATGAACCTCTAAGAGGTTTGTTCTCGTAACACATAAGCTAATGTACAAACTCATTTAATACAAACCTTCTTATCAACGATTATTATATCATGGTCCACTATACTTTTTCCCCTCTCACGTTCTCTTTCAACAAGTGTGAACCTCAACAGTCATCACCAAGAATAGACGATCTGTTCTACGCATTTACTAATAATTTAAAGAGGAGAAGATTAAGTTTACAAGTGAAGTGATGATTAAATATGAAACTTTGAAATAATAGTGGCCAACATTTCATAGATCCACTGATTGGACAAAGCATCTTACTAATCATTTTAGCTGGAAATGCGATTCATTCATTCATTCCAAGGCATCTTATCCTCCTAGGACAACCTCTTTTAAGAATGCCTACCAGTCCACCATGTTCTGTAAACCTAAGATTCATTCCCTCCTAATAAATAAATAATTTAAAATAAATGCACCCGATAACACCTCTAAATGCAATCATAATAAACTTCGAATATTTTACAATGCAATGTCATTGATTCTATATGCAAAATGGATACCAGTACAGAGTGTAAGAACTAAAGATTATCCGTAAGACTCCCTAAAGTCTTAAGACTCTGTCACGACCGCTTTTTACTAACTATTATTATTTTTTTATTGTTCAAACTTACCTCAGACTCACCCAAAACTTTATACATTATCCGTCGGATTCATCTCAGACTCTATTTTTCCATTTACTTTTTCTTTTTACGTACTTATTATATTACTTATGTCAAGACCACCAAAGTATAGTGGTAAAATTGAGAGAGTCTTATCTTAAGATTTAAAAAAATCTTATATCCAGACCGCCAATAATCTTACCCTAAGAAACATCGATTACTCGATTCTATATACAATGGTACATCACGAAGGTAAGAACTCAAAAGAATGGATTTATTTACCAACCGAATCTTATTACTTTTCTTGCTCGTTCATTTTAGAATAACAACAAATTGTGGTACAAGAATTTCTACAAAAAAAACTTACCTAAATATCCTACTGACGTTGATATACATTTCATTCAAAGCTTATGGATGTTTAACACATGGAGGTAGCCAACCCAACACCCGTTTGAGACCAAGGAAAACCTCATGAATCCGAGTAACGGCTTGACTGCCTCCAATGGTAAAACCAGCCATAATAATTTGCCCAAGCTCCTAATGAAGACTATGGTAAAACTACTAAAGACTGAAAAAAAAATGAAAGATACAACAGTAAAACCTTAAGTCATGTCATTGCATCTGAGACAGCGAACCATGTGTCCGAGTAGAGACCAAATATGCATAAGAACGAACAAGCCGCTTCTTGAATCTTCGGAGATCTAACGTTACATTCTGGTTGTCCAAGTATATTCTCTTAGTGTACTCCCATCCCTTCTGATTAACAGCATTAGGGTCTGTTAACACAGGGTCTTCTCTGTGATAGTCCTTATATAATGAGCTCTCCCTTGGAAGTATTTTGTAACCAATGTACTTGAGACCAAGCTTCACAGCCGGTTCCCCATAGTAAGTCTCAGCTGCCCAATCGGTGCCAAGAGGTACCACTTGAATGAACACGCGCCCAGGTTTGACAAAAAGAAAGTGTGTCATGGCTGCACCATGTACACCAATCATCACATCACTTGTATTAAGTGCTCTATAAATCTTCGCCAACTCAGTTGTTCGCCCAGGTTTCACAACTTCGACCCTAAACCCAATATTTTCGGCCAATTTTACCAATAAGTCCTCATTAGTTATTGCGCGTGATCCATTTCTCGACATTATAACTAATTTGGGCTTTCTCGACTGATGTTCTAATGTTGTTGATAAAGGAGACGCAGAAGGTTGTTGGACCGCTGTTTCCTTCTCTCTTTCCTCTTCTTTAATCAAATCTGTAATTCGAGGCCAATATGCACGGTCTAAGATGTCCCTGAAGTCTCGAATAGACTTACTATCCTTCATGAGAGACTGATCAATACTGAGCTCATCATGGATATTCAAACCAACTATAGCTTCAGGGAAGCAATGTGTTCTAGCATCCCCCTTAAAGTCAATTAATGGATAATCGGTGAGGTGTGAAAGAATGTCACCATACTTGGTATACCACCAATTATGGTATTCAAGAATGACAAAGACAACCTTCTTGTTCAAGTGTTGAGAGGTGATGTACAATGGGATGATACCGTCGTTGAATTCATGGTAGACGTTGCCCGTATATCCTCCAGTTGAGAAGAAGACAGCTGGAACATGATGCGAAACATCACAGTTGTGGTTTGAAATGGCAGTTTTATGCTTTGAAATGAGGGATAGCTCATCAATAGTGTTCATTACAGTAGTCTCCCATTTTCGAGTATAAGGCCTGATGTTTTCATGTTGAAACTCCTGTCCTTGTTCAATGTCATTCTCATTCGAAAAGAGTGTTGGATCATTTTGGGTGTAAAGGAAGACAGAAGACGAAAGTGTTTGTGTTCTAATGTCACCCTTCATGTAACAGACATCAGTTCTTATACCACTTCTATCGCAACATATACTTCCTGCAGGCAGTTACACATACAGCATGTTCAATAAGAATCGTTACTATTTCATTTCAACATTAACATCATAACTTAATCATAAGCTTAAGCTGTAGGAGTATTTATTTTAATCCTAATTTTCTTTTTTAACTTTATTTCATTTGAGACCTGTCATTATGCAACTAAATTACTTGGTAAACCAACAATAATATTAGCACCTATTGCAAACCTTTACAGGTAGTAGCATTTCATAATGACAACTTTTTTTTGTCCAGCCAGAAAAAGTATTTAAGTATATAAATATCACAAATTCTCGTTTATAACGGGCATATCCGTCTCAAACTTGAGACGAGTCAAGTAATATTCATACGTGGTGTATAAAACAAAATCAAAATGTCTAGGGAGAATACTCTCCCACGTGGATAGCTAGGTAGCACGGACACTTCTCGTAATGAGCCGTACCGTGTCCGACATCGACACTCCACGGAGACACGCCGAAACGTGTCGGACTCCTAAGCAGCCGTGTCTAACTTTCTACATTTATTTGGGCACGTGTCCGACGCGTGTCCATGGTATTTGAGCCGTGTTCGTCGAGTGTCCACGGTATTTGGTTATCATTTGCGGTGAATGATGTTCTTCAGACGAGAAATGCGCTATCGAAAAAGATTAATTAGAATATTGGTTCGGATGCGAAATGAAAATGATTTATTATCGAGGGCATCTTTTACATTCACTTTTTAAAAATTAATACTCCGTATTAAATATTTTTACAAAAATAAAATCAAACATTTATAACTATAAAATGTATATTTTATTAAATTTAAATAACGTGTCCCGTGTCCTAAATGTAATGGCATGCCGTGTCCGTGTCCGTTTTGGTGTTACCTAGATAGATAGTACTTGTTTTGTCGCAAAGCTTGTGACGGATAGGAGAGTTATTGTATAAATATAGGTTTATGTTTGTATTCAGTAAGCTACGACATCTTGGGTACAGAGTATTTCATAATGACCATTGAATGCATCTAAAGCAACTTTATTTGACAAAATACAATATAAGAGCATTAGTCAAAATAATGAAGCATGTTCTTTTGTGGATGAAAATTTAAACATTATTTTAACTTTTATGAAGGAAAAAAGTAGAGAGAGATGGAACAAACCGTTAGACATTGAAGAACAAACGGGAAGATGTGAAGAAATGTCAGAACCCATGTGCTCATCCTCTTCCGCTTGTGAATCTTACCACATTAATAAAAAAAAACAAATATATTAAAAACAACACAAAAACTCATATCAAATCAAAGTAGAAAAGCGATTAATGAGAGAGTCATTAAACAATACTGAGTGCACCCTTGAAGCTTAAACCCTTATTGTTAAGTAGAATATATAGGTCTCACTATCGGCACAAGCAGCGTGGCGTGACGTGACGGTGACGGGTCAGGTATCACCCAAATAAGTAAATAAGAAAAACAAAAGTAGGATACATGGTGAATGACAAGTGATTTGTTTTTATCTTTGTGTGTTTTATTTGACCCATCGTCAAGCTGCTGCTTGTGATGGATATGGACCGTGATTGGAGTAGAATATATAGTAAAGAAGACACAATAAAAAAGGAGTGGAATAGATAGATGACATAAAAAGCGGAATATGTTTAATATTTAAGGCGAAGTTGAGCGTCTTAATATAATAAATAATCAGAAGTGGAAATTAATATATACATACTGTAATAATGTACTCCGTAGTAGTGAAGAGCGAAGAAAAGAGAAGAGAAGAGAAGAAAAGAAGTAATTAGACTTACAAAGAAGAGTTAAAGTGGATGAAAAGACAAGGAAATGAGGAGCAGCAATAAGGCACAATGATAGAAGAGAAAGGAATAGGAATATCATTAGCTTTGGCCTTAATTTCTTCTTGTAATAATAATAACTTGCTATTTGCATTTCTGACTCTTCATCTCCTTTTACTTTCCTTTTTTGTTGCTCTTCTTGCTGCTTCTGCTTCTGCTGATAGTATCTCTGATGGTGAACCATTTCTCTCTTTTTATTATTTTATTATTTATTATTTATAATTTTAATTAACTAATCTTCTTTTTATGTTGAAATATCTCACCTTTTATATACTCTATATTTTTGATGGTCAAAAATGGAGGACAAATTTATGGCAACTACTTGCTTTAATCAGGGAAGTAAGGAAGGAAGAAGAAAAAAGAGAAGTGTAGAAAAGAAGATGGGCGAAAGTTGTTTGTTTTGTAAGAAAAGCTTTGGAGTTTGACAGAGTATTATATTAAGACCAAAATAGAAGAGAAAGAAATGTTGAGCAAGCAAGCAAGCAAGCGAAAGGGAGTGCAATTTTTGAGAGGTTATATCATATGAGGTGGTATTCTACAAACTAAACCAACATTTATATAACGCGGTCACACTTCACAAACCGTATCATTTCTAAATTCCACGCCATTAGCTGGATTTTATACGCTGCCTTTCAAATTCTATTGCCTTCAACTTGTCAACATACAACGACACACAACCTACAAACAAAATCCATTTAAATATCTACTACTCTTCCTTAAATGGGCGTGTTTATCTCTTAATATTTAAACTAAAAATCTTGCTTCTGTCGAATAAACTTCTCTTACAATAAAGTTAGCGGAAGGGCAAATGCGAAAAATGGACCACCTTATGGATAGTGGCAGTTTCATGATGTGAGAGGTGCACTATTCGTTCCCAGTTTATGACGGATGGTAAACATCTTCAATGAGAATTTGTAATATATAAAAGAGTTAGATATCATCCCACTTTATCATTTCAACATATCTTTTGTTTTTTCTAATTCTAGTGCATTTAACTTCTCTTTAAAGGTGACCACTAACAGGTAGACCTGTCAAAACCTGACCCGACCCGAAAACCGACCGTAACCCGACCCGTAAATGACCCGGTTTTTCCAACCCGAACCCGAAAGATACCCGAACCCGTTTTGACCCGTAAATAGCGGGTCAAAACCCGACCCGCAGCGGGTTGATCGTGGGTCAAGACAATATATCATTTTTAGAATATACAATATCATACTCCCTCTTATTCTCAATAACTGTCCCATTGTCCATTTCCGTTTATTCACCTAAATGTCCCATTGTCTATTTTTGGTAAATGTCTATACTTATTTTAATCACTTTAATTCACAACAATACCCCACCTTACCCCACAACATTACTTATTTTAATCACCTTTACTCACAATAATAATCAACAATACTTTCCCTCTCTCCAATCTTCCTACCACACCCATTACTTTACAATAAACAACTCTTTTCCTTAATATTTGTGCAAAACTAACAATGGGACACTTATTGAGAATAGGAGAGAGTAAGTATTGATGACTTATAAATTTTTGAGAAGAAATATGTATATATATATATATATATATAGAGAGAGAGAGAGAGAGAGAGAGAGAGAGAGGGGCAAGATCCGGTGAGAACGGTTATTCGGTGCATCCGGTGAGAACGAAAACTAACCGTGTGATCAATTACGATGGACGGTCTGATATTACTTTTTGTTTTGAACATAAAACACGCGAAAAAACAACTGAAACAAAACAACCCATATACTCTGCAACCCCCCGCGAAAAAATCCCAACAAAATCAAACTAAATCCTTCAATTTTCACAATAATTAACGCTTAAATCGATACAAAAGTTGATCAAATCACTGATGTAAGTATCCTAAAACCCCCAATTTGTGTATGTACCTGAAAATTTAGTCTGATTTTGATTGTTTGATTATTTTTAATTTTTAATTTTTTGATTTGATTCGTAGGGATTTACTGAATATCGAAGCATCTAGCGTTTTGGTTGAACCTATTAATGCAATTCCAGCTGATAGTGATCATATCGCACAAACATCAACTGATTTAGGTATGTTACCTTTTAAAAATTATTGATTCATGATGATGATCATTGATGATAATCCATCACTGATTTAGGAATTTGCATCCTTTAATTTGTTTTGATGTATGATCGTGCATGGACTGTTCATTAACGTAACTAGAAACATCGTTGATGAATCATACATTGATTGTGTTTTGCTACAACATAATTACTGACAAAACAGTGTATCTAGAAGCATATTTGATGATCATCACTGATTTATAACTGTGATCGTAGATTAATTTTTGCAATTATTGTGTGCTGTTATTTTTTTCTTCTAATTAATGTATCTAGCAAATAGCAATTGATGCATATGGAACTGGTTGAATTCATATTCTTACACATAGTGCTACCTGACGTTCATAATGGTTGATTTATGGTGATGCTGATAATTAGACCTTCTGTTTGATTTCTGAACATGGGCATAACACCACCAAATGCGTAACTGGGATTCAATAAGAATGTACCTAGAACACAAAACAACACATCTATCATCCTGCAAATAGTGTATCAGACCGAGGATCAATACACCTTCTGTTTTTATTTTTGAACATGCTTCTCTGCTTGATTATCGTACCTATCAGTTTAAATTGCATGTCTGTTCACAAAAGGCCTACTGTATGCTTGCTAACAGTTACGGACTCACTATTGATTGAGCCGGCCCCAAAGGAAAGGATACCGGTTTGTGCACCTGAATTAAAACCAGTAGTGGGAATGTGTTTCTGTAGTCTAGAAAAGGGTATGCAGTTTTACAAGACTTATGCTGCCAATTCTGGATTTAAAATGAGGAAGTCGACCCAAAGAATTACGCGCGGGGTAGTTGTCATTAAATATTGTGTATGTAGTAAAGCGGGTGAAAGTAAACCCAAGGGACTGGTAAAAAAAAGACAGAAAACTAAAATTTTATGTAAAGCAAAAGTTGTTTTCCGGAAAAATGCTGAAGGACATTATGTGATTGCCGACTTCCATGAAGGTCATGCACACCTTCTATCTACCCCCAATACAGTTGTCCATCTGACAGAATCGAGGGAGCTAACTCTATTACACAAAACTATGATTTTCGAGAATTCTAAAGTGAATAAAGGGCCTGTGCAGAGTTTTCGAATGTTCAAGGAGTATGTTAAAGGATATCGGAATGTAGGAGCATCACTAGAGGATTTCAAGAACTACTGGAGAGATGTGAAACAATTCATAAAGGGGTATGATGCTCAAATGATGATTGAGAATTTCATGCATAAAAAAGCTATGTGTAACTCTTTTTTCTTTGATTTTGATGTCGATGAACGTGGACGACTCTCTAAAGTTTTTTGGGCTGACCCTATTTCAATAAAAAATTACCGTCTTTTTGGTGATATGACATCCTTCGACACAACTGATACGTGTCTATTTTATGATGTTTTACATCTATTTTTACACGTATTTGGTCGCTCATTTACTATGTTTTAGCCTTTATTTCCCACAAATTGTGTACTTTCGTATTTTTATGCACTTTTGCAGATTTATGCGGAAAAGAGACAATTTAGCACCAAATTCGTATCCTCAAGTCTTTAGCTTAAATTAAGGAATAAATGGAAAGTCAACTGGAGTCAAAATCAAGTACCAAGAGTCAAAACAGAAGAAATCCGAAGATTTCCGTACAGAAGCGGTCGACCGACCAGGTAAACGGGTCGGCCGACCAGGCCCGATTTTCAATAAAGCCCAATTCTCGAAGAAGGCCGAAAATAAAAGAAGCCCAGCAGGAAGTGGTCGACCGACCAGCTATACGGGTCGGCCGACCAGCACGAAGCCCATACGATTTCTTTTTCGGAAATAAAGTAGAGTTTTAGCTTTTAGGAAACTCTTAGTTTTTACCCTATATAAACTAATCTTGTGATTAGGGTTTTATATCTTTTATCTATCGAATACACCATCTTTCTACTATCTTAAATCTCATCATATATTTTTAGTTTTGCAATCTTTCAATAGTTCCCAAGTATTCAATAAAGTTGATTTCGTTCTGCCTTAATTCCAATTGTGGTAATTCTTCTTTGATCTAGTTTCATTATTGTTCTTATTGCTTTTATTACAATTGTTAAGTTAGAATCCCAAGCTTTATTTGAATCTTGCATGCTTAGATTATTTACTATGTTCTCCATGTCTATTCCCAATTTTATATTCGTCTTAACAGTTATGAGTAGCTAATTTTCATATGTTAGGATGTAGGGAATAATATGCATAGGTAAATAAAATCCGAAAACCCGACCTGTAGCAGGACCACGGTCGGCCGACTGGAATAGTCGGTCGGTCGACCGAGGCCGTGGTCGGCCGACTGGAGTAGCCGGTCGGTCGACCACTCGCGTTTGTATTCTTATTTCGTCTTTTCTTGTCAATTATAATATCCTGCAATGAGACCAATAGGAGACTTGTAGGATGTTAGTAATGACCTACCCAAGATTGAAAGATACGGGAAGGGCATTGGTTTACACCTTAAGACGGATAGGTTACTAAAGGCTGAAAGGTATGTAACCTGGGATTTAGGAATCACCCTTATTGTTGACACCCAATAATTGTGAGACCTAGGAACTAATAGCATAGGCCGAAATGAGCTATTAGGTAGCATAGACCTAAAAAGATATGTTACACCCCCTTACGCGACTGCAATACATGTTGATCTTAGGATTTATTTTACCTTAGCTATTTATTACCCGAACATCCTAGCATCCCTTTTATTATACTTTTTATTCCCATCTTTTTATTCTTGTTTTATTTTAATCTTTGCCTTAGATATAGTAACCAATCAATCAACCCCCAAATTTGTTACCTTTAAACATTAACATTAAGACAATAAACATTCCCCACCTCTTTGTGGTTCGACCCTGACTTTCACTATCTATTGTTAAGGTTAGGAATTATAAATTTATCTTTGGTACCCCTCAACGACGGGCATCAAATTTTGGCGCCGTTGCCGGGGAGGTGACGCCAGTGTTTATTGTTTTTTTGTTTTTGTTTCTCTTTGTTTAAGGAACTTTTTGTTCCTTAAACCTTCTCACCTTTTTCTTGTAGTTTCCTCTTATGCGCAGGTCAGTTCAAGGAGAACTCCTACCACTTGATCTCGAAATTGAGAGGACTCTTAGGGAAAGAAGAAAGCAGCTTCTAGCAAATCAAGAGGGAGGGTCACCATCCTCTTTATTTCAGGAAGACCTTTTCGAGTTACCACCATCTTCACCAAAAACACCACCTTCACAACCAAATTCACCCATCAATCCACTTTCACCAAAAACACCACCTTCCACCTACTTTCCAGTTTTTCCTAAAGAAGAAGATAATATGACAGAAGAAGCTACTATTGCCAGTCACTCTATGCCTCAGGCAAAAGACCTATACAAAGGGTTCACTTTACCTGCAGGTACTGGGAAGCCATTCGAGGCCAAGCCTGCCTATATTACTATGGTTGAAAGAAACCAATTTGGAGGCTCGGCCAATGAGGATGCTGCTAAGCATATTGAAATCTTCACAGATTACATATGCTCTATAGCACCCCTAGAAGGAGTGACGCAGGACCAGATTAAACAGACCATGTTTATCTTCTCCCTTAGGGACTCTGCGAGAGAGTGGTACAGAGACCTTGACCGCACTGCTGCGGGAGTGACAGATTGGAACACCTTAGCCCTAGCTTTCTACAGGAAATACTATTCTGCATCAAAGACTAATGCCTTAAGAGCGCAGATTACTAATTTCAAGCAAGGTCCCAATGAAGACTTTAGCGAGGCGTGGGACAGGTTCAAGAGACTTGTTCGATCCATACCACATCACGGATTCGAACAATGGTTTCTTTGCAACCAGTTCTACAATGGCCTCTATGATGACAACAGGGCCTACTTAGATGCTGCAGCTAATGGGAGATTCCAAGATAATTCAGGAGAGACTAAAGGTCTCAAGTTAATAGAAGACGTTGCTGTGCACCGCGCTGAGCATGGTACTTCCAGAGGAAATCAGAGAAAATCTGAGTACAACCTGTCAGCAATTGAGGCCTTAACGGCCAAGTTGGAAAAGTTTGAAGCTGCAGGAAAGCTCGATCTAGGGAGTGGAAGCAAGGGAGGAATTTATCAGGTGAACGCCGTTCAGGACGGACCCTTTGCTTGTGAGAGGTGCGGTGGAGAAGGGCATGTGTCAAAATTCTGTACTTCATCTAATGAGACATGTGCCGCTTTTCAGCATTACCGTGGGAACAATTTCTATGATCCAAATAATAACAATGTCCATCCCAACTTAAGGTGGACAAGCCAGAATGTTCAAAACCCACAGCATATGCAACCTCAGCAAAATTCCACCTATGTACCCCCACATAAACAAAATTTCCAAAGACCACCTTTCAACCCTCAACCACCTTCCAATCCACCACCCAACACAGATGCTCTTATCCAAAATCTTATTGGGTTGGTTCAGAAGGAGTCGCAGGCTAGAGAGGCAGGGATGAAGATGTTGGAGTCCCAGATTGCTCAGATCGCGAGCAAGAGTGACACCAGGGCTCCAGGTCAACTTCCGACCAAACCAGACCAGAAGAAGGAGACCCTAAACATCGTAACCCTGCGAAGTGGAGCTAAAGTGGGGGCTGAGAAAGAAAAAACAGCGAGTAATAGCAAAGTCGGTCGACCGACCGAAGAATCTGGTCGACCGACCGCGGAGCAGGATCCGAAAATATCAACTGAACAGGAGACTGGTCGACCGACCGAGGATACTGGTCGACCGACCACTGAAGCAGAATCTGAAGTTCCCTTTCGTCCAGAATTGCCGAATAACTTACGGGATTTTTTTTTCCGGGGTGATAAGACCCCCAGGTTTTTAAAAAGGGCTGCAAATACGGAATCCTCAGCTGCTCCCTTTCCAGAGAGACTCGTGCCTTCGAAGGATCAGGTATCTTTTGACAAATTTAAAGATGTAATTCGTTCATTAAATGTTCAAGTTCCATTTTTAGAATTAGTTCAACAAGTTCCTTCTTATCTAAAATTCATGAGACAGCTTTTGTCAAGAAAGAGGTCTCTAGAAAAGGTTGAGTCGGTGGCTCTCACTGAAGAGTCATCTAGTTTTTTAACACATGTCATTGCCCCCCATAAACTAGAGGACCCTGGAAGTTTTTCTGTCCCCTGTAATATAGGAACCTTCCCAGTTAAGAAGGCTCTATGCGATTTAGGTGCTAGTATAAGTGTCATGCCCCTAAGCGTTGCCTTAAAACTAGGAATGACCGAATTTGCAGTGACCAGTATGACAGTCCAGATGGCAGATCGCACATCTATGGAACGTATAGGGGTGTTAGAAAACATCCATGTGCGTATTGACAGGTTTTTCTTCCCAGTAGACTTTGTTGTTTTGGACATCCCAGAGGATGCCCATATACCCATCATTCTAGGAAGACCCTTTCTTCACACTGCAGGTGCCATTATAGATGTAGGCACTGGAACCCTAACCTTCAAAGTAGGCAAACATTCTATCATCTATGGCCTATCCTATAGAAAGAAGGATGCTATGACCCCCATCACATGTAATGCTATCACTTCTAAGAAAAAGTATGAGGTCATCACTACTTCTCCCACTTTATTACCTGTTCCTGTATCTGCTTTTACACCTCCGCCCCAGATTGGGAGCAATAGGGAGGACACTTCTGTCGTAACTATTGCAGGAATTGGTTTGGGGAAACCCAAGGAGAAGGAAGTTATCATCCAGAGAGGAGGAATGGGATGCCTAAGCTATGAAGAGGATGAGGATCCAGACGTCGTGGATCGAGAAGAGAAAAAGAAGAGGAGGCAGGCTCAAGCAGAGAGACCGTCGCATATGCTTTGTGACGGAGGAAAGAAGATGTGTTTTGCTACTAAAGCAGAAACTGTGGAGACTACGGCGTGCCGTCAGAAGCCGTGGTCGGATATCTTCCGCATCTTTAACGGATAGTTGTTTTCAAATTACAGTTTTAAGACAATTTATTTTATGTTGTGTGAGACTTTTTAGTTTGGTTTGCTAGTAGTGAAGACTTTAAGAATCGTTTTTGCATCTTGCGCATTGTTGGGCGCATATTTTCTTGCTTTGTCAGGATTTCCGAAGAAACAAAGACCTCCAGGACTCAGCTGGTCGACCGACCAGAATCATCAGTCGGTCGACCAGACGCGCTGTATCGAAGATTTTTCCCGCTGTTCACAGGAGGTCGATCGACCAGAAACACCGGTCGATCGACCTACTGTCCATCGCAGTCTTTCGTTTTCTTCCTCGGGAACCGTGAAATCGACTTGGGTACTTGAGTGGCACTGCTAGCCACCAAAACCTCCCAGCTTACGCTGGTTTGGGGAGGTTTTTCTCATACATCTTTTGCCCCAGTGAGTTCTTTCTAGTTTTTCCTTAAGTTTTTATTTTATTTGCATTTTTATTTTTATTTTCTGAAACCTTTACTTAGGCTAATGCACAATGGGGACATTGTGCGGGTTGGTTTGGGGAATGGTTTCGTGTTACATGCATTGCATTTTGTCACACGTTTATTGCATTTCTGTCTTGCATCGTTCTTTTCTTTATTTTCCTTATATATACAAAAAAATCCAAAAAAATTAAAAAATTCAAAAAAAAATTCAAAAAAATGCACGTTTATTTTAGCATATAGGTCGAGTCGGAACGAAAGTATTTCAAGGATGATTTAGCTATCTTACATGTTTATGCCTTTACCTTGCCTTGTCAACTTGTTTTAGTATAAAAGTCTTTTTGCATATCTACGAGTTTTTGTCAACTTGCATATCTTGAGACTTGACTTATACCTTGGCGACCTACTATACATTCTAAGTTTTAGAGCCTTATTCCTGGTTTCATTCTTAAACCAGTTGTCTAGGATGTGAGTAGTACTCCCCTTGGAACATGTTACATCAATATGCATAAACATGAACTTGAATTGCTATATACTTGTTTTACTATCTCGTTTTGTGAATCTCGATACATGCATTTGGGATCCCTTTTCTCATATTTACCCATAAGCTTCACATAGCCAAAATTGCCTTTTTTATTCCCCCAAAACTACATCCCATACTTAGCCTACCCTTCCAAGCTAGTATTTGTGGTCATTGGATTATTTTTTGAGGCATCTTGGTTTGTATGCTATTATGAGCAAAAAGAGAAAAGAAAGAAAGAAAGCAAGAAAAGAAAAAGAACAGAAAAATTCAGAAAGAAAGAAAAAAAAAAAAAATCCGGAAAATACGAAAGTCAGTCGACCGACCACATATACAGGTCGGCCGACCAACTGACATCATCAGAAAAAAATTCGTTCCAAAAATCCCTTTCTTTTATATGTTATCACTCCCGTACCTCATTCAAAAATATTTGGGAGTCCCTTCTTATATAATGTGAGAGTTGTGCTACAAAAGAGCACTTTCTTAATATCAAAAGCTGTGAAATATGTTGTTGGGAATCGGTTTTACTAGCTTGGCTACTAACCCCACAAATCCAAAAACATCTTAACCACTTTTTACCTTTTACCTCACATATCTTTCATTACCTCATTTGCATGTATTTAGGCCACTTAAATGAGATTGTTGTACAAAGTTGTAGAATTCTTGTTCATGTTAGATTGCAGGCATGTTTTCATGGGTCGCAGTTAGGTGAGTGTCATGACAAATATACTTCTTTCTATCTTTTACATATACTCACCCTTTGCTTCATGAGTGTCTCGAGCGTACCGCGAGAGTCCATGGTATAAGTCTCTATAGTTTTTATTTTTGCGAGAATGACGACACCATAACTCGTTTGCATGATTTTAAATACTTTCTCATTTTGTACTTGGCATTGGTTCAGGCTTACATGTAAATTTCGCTCTGAGATTGAAATCGTTCCATTAGTTAAGATCGAGTCTATTTCTTGCTTGAGGGCAAGCAAGGGTTTGGTTTGGGGAATTTGATACGTGTCTATTTTATGATGTTTTACATCTATTTTTACACGTATTTGGTCGCTCATTTACTATGTTTTAGCCTTTATTTCCCACAAATTGTGTACTTTCGTATTTTTATGCACTTTTGCAGATTTATGCGGAAAAGAGACAATTTAGCACCAAATTCGTATCCTCAAGTCTTTAGCTTAAATTAAGGAATAAATGGAAAGTCAACTGGAGTCAAAATCAAGTACCAAGAGTCAAAACAGAAGAAATCCGAAGATTTCCGTACAGAAGCGGTCGACCGACCAGGTAAACGGGTCGGCCGACCAGGCCCGATTTTCAATAAAGCCCAATTCTCGAAGAAGGCCGAAAATAAAAGAAGCCCAGCAGGAAGTGGTCGACCGACCAGCTATACGGGTCGGCCGACCAGCACGAAGCCCATACGATTTCTTTTTCGGAAATAAAGTAGAGTTTTAGCTTTTAGGAAACTCTTAGTTTTTACCCTATATAAACTAATCTTGTGATTAGGGTTTTATATCTTTTATCTATCGAATACACCATCTTTCTACTATCTTAAATCTCATCATATATTTTTAGTTTTGCAATCTTTCAATAGTTCCCAAGTATTCAATAAAGTTGATTTCGTTCTGCCTTAATTCCAATTGTGGTAATTCTTCTTTGATCTAGTTTCATTATTGTTCTTATTGCTTTTATTACAATTGTTAAGTTAGAATCCCAAGCTTTATTTGAATCTTGCATGCTTAGATTATTTACTATGTTCTCCATGTCTATTCCCAATTTTATATTCGTCTTAACAGTTATGAGTAGCTAATTTTCATATGTTAGGATGTAGGGAATAATATGCATAGGTAAATAAAATCCGAAAACCCGACCTGTAGCAGGACCACGGTCGGCCGACTGGAATAGTCGGTCGGTCGACCGAGGCCGTGGTCGGCCGACTGGAGTAGCCGGTCGGTCGACCACTCGCGTTTGTATTCTTATTTCGTCTTTTCTTGTCAATTATAATATCCTGCAATGAGACCAATAGGAGACTTGTAGGATGTTAGTAATGACCTACCCAAGATTGAAAGATACGGGAAGGGCATTGGTTTACACCTTAAGACGGATAGGTTACTAAAGGCTGAAAGGTATGTAACCTGGGATTTAGGAATCACCCTTATTGTTGACACCCAATAATTGTGAGACCTAGGAACTAATAGCATAGGCCGAAAGGAGCTATTAGGTAGCATATGTTGGAAACTGAGGTAGTCATACTAGCTAGTTCATGTTATTAGTCTTGCTAATTTTACCAATTAATCTCATATTAACTTAGTCGATCTTATGCATGCAAAATAAAAGCGGAAATAATGAGAATCGTATTCTTACAACCGGTCCGAAATATGCCAAGGACGATCCTCCAAAAGCAACCAAGTAAGCTTGCCTCCAATGAGTGCGCACCAAGACTTACCCTTAAACCGAACCCAAAACCGAACCCGAGCTAGGAGTCGGATTTAGGTCAAAACCGTACACTAATACTAATGGTAGTATTATAGATAATATTATGAAGATAATATTATAGAGGTTGTAGTAGACTTTCTCACACTAGAAAGATGCTAGGTTTTCATTAGTCTTTTAATATGTGAATAACAACATATTTATAGAATGGGATGGTTGGGTGGGTTTGGCCGTGGGACACAAGGTCTAGGGTAGTGAAAGAGTCAACTTGTGTCTTACACTTCACCTTAGGCATTAAGTCTAATTACTTAATATGTCTTTAGGGTAATTAATCCATATTTAAACCCATAAAACATTACCACCACAACCGGCACTTATAAACGTAAAATGCACTTTCATTTTACGTTTTATAATTTGTACAATTTATGTAACATCTTATGTGACATGACAATTGTATTAATTTAAAATATATATTTATCATGTAAATAATATTTCTAAATTAATTAAATCACATTTAACAAAACATCGAGTTGATTCGAAATCATTGTCTCAACATATGGTTATCGTAATAATCGTCGATACGATATATTAACAACGTTTGTTATAACCATGAACCATTCATTATACTAATTTCGATATTTCATAAATATCGATTAATACTTGACAATTGATACATTTCAATTTCAAATATAAATCTTACCTTAAGATTCAACCTCTAATTTCTCAATATACGGTTTTAATAACATCGATCAATCTGTATCCTATACAATTAATCAATATACGATTAAGGGGTTAGTCCTAAAGGTGTGACCTAAAGGGATCAACTGACCACCACCGTCATACGACAGTAATGTTAAACTCTAGTCAGCCAATCATTACCGATTAATGTTGGTCAGTTGACTATATTAATATTGGATCATCCCTTGCATATTCTTTTCATAAGATTTATGACAATGATATTTTATCATTGTTGTGATCGCACTATTGTTGAGGACACATTTCCCAACAATCTCCCACTTGTCCTCGACAAGTGTGCGTCACCAATTCTCTTGTCCTATTACGTCATCTCCCACTCAATGCAAGGTGTCTTCCAGGTCGTACTTGCATTTGATCATATCTTGAGCGGTTTTCTCGATCTGGAGATTTAACTGCTTTGACCGGAATTATCTACCATAGATACCTTCCGAGCGTGGCCACGCATTTCCAGTTAAACTTCTCCTCGAGTGGCCCTGAGATTTAAGACAACCCTGACAAGGGGTTGGACAATTCCTATCCTACCGTTCCCTTCGACTAACACAGTCCATCATGACCCAAAAGAAGCCCATTTGACCCCCTTTAACGGTTGATCGTAGAGCTAAAATCAAAGCCAATCTGAACTGTGCCACCTTGGGCGAACAGTCTCAAGTCTAAGAATCGACTTATGTGAATAATATAGTAGCTCTCGCCACGACCGGGCTAATTATAAAATTTCCAGAACTCTATAAGCGGTCACTAAATGCCCAACAGAGTGTTACACAGTCTGCCGATGTGATCGACTAGTCATCCCATATGACTCTATGACATTTGAACTTGCCATCAATCGCCTCACATTGTAGTCGCTTCGAGACGTCACCTCATACAAGCGACTATGGGCTATACTAAGTTAATCCAGTTCACTTATGGGGTTCAAATTGTCTCTTACAACCCATTTGGATTTCACAAAGTATAAATTGTGAGTTAATATTAATAATAATAACTCAAACGATAAGAGTGATTGTTATGTGCGAACAAACAATACGATATTGTTGCTCCACATAAACAATCTTTGATGATCATACATCAATTTGTATTAATGGTTTGCTATGTGAATATACCTTATCTTCACATCCTTTAAACCTACAAATTTCGGTTTCCTTTTGACTCATATTATCTTGTATAATATGATCTAATTCAAGTACATTTCAAGTCTCTTATACTCGACTCGAGTCTCCTTACTATAAGGAAGCTCCCACTGTTTTCTTAAAACTCATGACATGTTATCCTCATGATCATAGTCATATTGTACTAGAATTCATATCGTAGTCAACCTAGATTCGATCTCTTAGTTCTCCTCGAGAAACTTATATCGAAATAGGGCTTTATTTCAATTTATGGCATTTTTATCAAGGTTATATGAATCAACATTTTCATATCTTGGATTCAAATCCAACCCTTGTTAACTGATTGGTGACGTTTCATTATCATATAATAAACTCACTTATGATTTATGTTCTTAACATACATTCATTTAGAATTGAAAACCTCATATTCTTTACCTTTTAAAGAGTGTGATTTATGTTCTTAACATACATTCATTTAGAATTGAAAACCTCATATTCTTTAACCTTTAAAGAATCACCATTCTCTCTAAATGGTAGGTTTCATATCTTTAATAACTTTTCTCCCACTGAATTCCATATTTCTATCTTATAGTTAAAAAACTCCCACTATCTTCATAGTGATTAGGTAATATCTTCAAACATCTTCTCAACTCATAATGAACATTTCATTTTGATTTACTTCAAACATTTTCTCAACTTGTAATGAACATATCATTTTGATTTGCTTCAAACATTTTCTCAACTCGTAATGAACATTTCATTTTGATTTTCTTTCCCATGGAAAGAATCTTCTATTTTCACGAGAACGGGAGATGATTTCTCCTCTATTATCTTTATAAAACAGAAACATTAACATCACGGAAACGATTTCCTTCTGTTAACACTCACGGTTCCTTTTGTCCTCTCTAGGAATTAATGACAACATATGGAATGTTTCCTTTTGTGTCCTCGCGCAGTTTCTTCTGTGTCCTCTCGTAGTTTCTTCTATCCAATTTCTTAGAGTTCTTCTCAAGGACTCCTCATAGAACTCTTCTCTAAGATCCTATGTTTATTTCATTGGTTTACGGGCGTAGAATTTCTCCCACTCTATCCTTTAAAATAACCGTTATTTAAGAAGGATAGCATTTTTCGCCCGTCAACAATGTATTGGATAAAGAATTAATTTGAGTATTGAGATATTAACATTTTCTTTCATTTAAGGTGAAAATCTTATAATGAACTGATGTTCTTATGTTTGAATTTGAAGTATTTCACGGGATGCAATTCTCGTTTTTAAGTAAGTCTTATTACTTTTATAATGATCCTATCATTTCTTCCGTACGTTGAATCATTCAAGGTACTTTATTACGATCTATGAAAATCGTATCAACTCATGTTATGTATCATAAAAGCATTTTAAAACAACCAAACATGTTTGATTAAGAACAAAAGGATGACTTGGGTTGAAAACCAAGTCACCACTATTACAACCATTGTTTCAACAATATTCTTGTCTTACAAGAAATACAAAGTTCTTAAAATTAAAATGCAAAAAGAAAGAAGACATCAAATGAAAATTAGAGCCATGCTCTTCATGTCTTCAATCTCGGATGCTACCTTAGCCATCCATGGAATGAGCTTCAAGCTCTCCTTTCCTTTCTCCTTGCCCTAGTTTTTGGAAAGAGTCCCTTTAAAACAATTTAAAAGGGGTTAGCATTAACAACTTGTATCACTATACAAAAGTTAATGTTATAACATGAATTTAAACAAGAATTATTACCAAAAGAGTGAACTTTTCAAGCTTTAGGTCGGCCAAATACATTGGACAATTCCGTTTCCAATGCCCTATCTTTATGCAATAATGGCATTTATTTTCAACCTTTGAAGATGATATGGTCAAGGATGACATTTTCCCTTTTCCTTTACCATTTCCCTTTTCTCGCTTCCTATTGCTCTTATTCTCAAGATTAAGTGTGTTCTTCTTAGGACTTCGAATAATTCCAAAATCCCTCCTTTCCCGCGAATGCAATTTAAGGGCGCGAAGAAATCGATTTATTATGACAGATTCACGAGCTCGTATGCATTTAGTTTGCAAGATTTCGGATGAATCAACCGACTTAATCATATGAGAATTCGAAAGTTGATCCTTATAAGAATTTGGATCAAAACAAGCAGAAATTACTTCATAAAGCAAAGTCCTTGGAGTTCGACAAAACATATTCTTAAGCTTGGTGTAAATCTCATTTGCCGTGCTAAACACAATCATTCTGTCTCGGAGATCCGGCTCCAAAGTGAAAATGATTATGTCTTTAAGAATATTTGACTCCTTCATATAGGCTTCATAGGCCTCACGAATCTCAATCGTGGAGTGAGCAGTAGGAACAGGAGGAGCGGCTCTTGTAAGGAAACAAATCTTATTGTCACCTTCTGCAGCTAAAAATAATTGGGATTCCCAATCTTTGAAATTGGTGCCTTGCTTCCTAAGCTTGCAACGATTCATGAAAGATTGGAGCAATGAGTCGAGTTGTGGGAGTGGTGGAGCGTTATTTGCCATTGATGATTGAAAGTCGAAATATGAACTACAAATATAATAAAGGAATTAAAACACAATTATCGTTTTAATAAATAAACTTGTAAATATTTAAACAAGTTAAGCATCTACTTAATGATCTCTTACCCAATTAAGTAAATGATCCCGAGACCCAAATACACACTAACTCGGGCACGGTTTAGCCGATACATCCCTCATTAATGCGACTCGGTAGATTAACCCCTTAATCGATTCTACTTTTAGAACTCTCGGTCGATAAAATTACACTAATTCTTATCTTAGCCCGAACTTATTACCACTACGGTGGCTCGAATACTTTCGTTGAGATCGACCAAATTTCTAGAATGTAATCATATTACCCCACTTCACCAACGTAATAAGGTTTGCACCCCGGTTTAGCCGAGTCTACTCCCTTATGAAGAAGATCCTTCGCGGGTTCTTTACTTTTTGGTATGGCTATGTCTCAATTTTTAAATAACGTAAGAGATCTTGTCAATTTATTATCTATCTCCTTTAAGTGAACTAAGTCGGTGAATTATCGATAAATTAATTGACACGGTCGATAAAATCGATGAAATGCATGAGTTTGGATGACGATTTGGCTATGCATGCAAACGTAATAAGCATAAAACTTAAAAGCATAAATAAAACCCTAGTATGGCCTTTCCTAAAATTGAAAATAAAGTAAATTACAAATTCGGAAACCAACTCCTTTGGTCCCTTGAACTTCACACGCGGCACGCATCCCAAGGCAAACTCCGTCTTGGTCGGAACTCCTTTCCGAAATGGCACCGTCTTCAAGGATCTCCGGAATTATCAATAATTATTATAAATTTCTATCTATTTTATACATTATAAAATAAAATAAAACAATAAAATAAAGTGATACGAGATCACATTAAATTACAACCGAATCGATAAACCCTTACATTACGGGAAATATCGATTAAAATCTAAGGCCATACTAAGTAAATTACATAATTCAAAATTACGTAAATAAAATATGACATTCATAAATAATAATTAAATATGCAATGCTTATGTAAAATGCAAAACCTAAGCCAAATCGTCCTATTTAAACACGTTTTAAATATTGTTATTCGTAATAACCCGGTTTTATGGAATAACGTGATTTAAACAATTTTAAAATCACTAATCACTCTATGAATCACCATTCATGATTTAGTTAAGTTTCCTAACACATTTTAGGATTCAAAATTTAGTCTTACTCAAATTTCGAAAATTAACTTAACTTATTTTAATATTGTTCGGTTTTAATCGGTTTTACGGGAAATAGCATTAAAATAATCAAACGAGTCATAAAATTTCGAAAATTCAAAATTCAAAATTTTGAACATACTGAAAATTTTCTAAAATTTAAGATTCTTAAAATTCAAATGTTTTCGAAATATACTTATTTATTTCGTAAAATTGGGCCGTGTGCATGCAAAATTGGTCGAAAAATACAAAACTATTTCAAAAATTATGAAATAAAATACCAATATAATTTTTACATCTTCCTAGACACTCAAAGTATCTGAAAAATGCAGAAAAATCAGGTGCACACTGTTTTAAATCTGAAAAGTAAGATTATGACTCCTTAAACACTCAATATCAATTTTAACTCTTTAAAATTAAAACTTAAAGTTTCAGAAACTTTTGGCACTAAATAAAAATATGTTGATAATCATACATAATATGACTAATATGGGTGAACTTTTCGGACCATTTAAGCAACATTTACTATTTTTAATAATTCGTGTCATATATTACGCGATTTTACCGATTAAAATCATTTCTCATGCAATATTCGAGATTAAAAGCTCAAAATTCACATGCATGCTAGAAATAATATATGTGACACTATATTAAATTTTTATGGTCAAATTCGAACTTAAACTATTTAAGCTAAAATATGTCACTAATATTACGATTTTTACGATAAAAATCAATATTCATGCAATATTAACGAAAAATTTCCGGAAAATTCATCATATGTTTTAAATATTGCATGTGACATGTAAAAAAATTTTTATAGTTAAATTCATAATATAACTATTTATCCCATATTTAACTCATTTTATGACTATTTAACCATTAAAAATCATAAACCATGCATAAAACCTTCAATAATTTCGAAAATTATATATTCATAATATGTTAAATGCATGTGAGAACATATTTAAAATTCATGGCCAGAAACATTATTTAGCTATTTTTCCCAAATAAAAACATTTTTAACCGATTTAAATGCAATAATTAAACATTTTAATTACAATGATGAACAATATTATTCCATAAATCATCAAAATGACTTAAAACTATTTTAAGACCAGAAATATATACATGCAATAACATTTTCGTGCATATCCTATATGTACTACTCATTTTCGTTTTTAATTAAAATCGTATTTTCTCGCAAAAACGTATAAAATCGAGTTGCATGCAAACAACCTTATGGCTCTGATACCAATTGTTGGAAACTGAGGTAGTCATACTAGCTAGTTCATGTTATTAGTCTTGCTAATTTTACCAATTAATCTCATATTAACTTAGTCGATCTTATGCATGCAAAATAAAAGCGGAAATAATGAGAATCGTATTCTTACAACCGGTCCGAAATATGCCAAGGACGATCCTCCAAAAGCAACCAAGTAAGCTTGCCTCCAATGAGTGCGCACCAAGACTTACCCTTAAACCGAACCCAAAACCGAACCCGAGCTAGGAGTCGGATTTAGGTCAAAACCGTACACTAATACTAATGGTAGTATTATAGATAATATTATGAAGATAATATTATAGAGGTTGTAGTAGACTTTCTCACACTAGAAAGATGCTAGGTTTTCATTAGTCTTTTAATATGTGAATAACAACATATTTATAGAATGGGATGGTTGGGTGGGTTTGGCCGTGGGACACAAGGTCTAGGGTAGTGAAAGAGTCAACTTGTGTCGTACACTTCACCTTAGGCATTAAGTCTAATTACTTAATATGTCTTTAGGGTAATTAATCCATATTTAAACCCATAAAACATTACCACCACAACCGGCACTTATAAACGTAAAATGCACTTTCATTTTACGTTTTATAATTTGTACAATTTATGTAACATCTTATGTGACATGACAATTGTATTAATTTAAAATATATATTTATCATGTAAATAATATTTCTAAATTAATTAAATCACATTTAACAAAACATCGAGTTGATTCGAAATCATTGTCTCAACATATGGTTATCGTAATAATCGTCGATACGATATATTAACAACGTTTGTTATAACCATGAACCATTCATTATACTAATTTCGATATTTCATAAATATCGATTAATACTTGACAATTGATACATTTCAATTTCAAATATAAATCTTACCTTAAGATTCAACCTCTAATTTCTCAATATACGGTTTTAATAACATCGATCAATCTGTATCCTATACAATTAATCAATATACGATTAAGGGGTTAGTCCTAAAGGTGTGACCTAAAGGGATCAACTAACCACCACCGTCATACGACAGTAATGTTAAACTCTAGTCAGCCAATCATTACCGATTAATGTTGGTCAGTTGACTATATTAATATTGGATCATCCCTTGCATATTCTTTTCATAAGATTTATGACAATGATATTTTATCATTGTTGTGATCGCACTATTGTTGAGGACACATTTCCCAACAGCATAGACCTAAAAAGATATGTTACACCCCCTTACGCGACTGCAATACATGTTGATCTTAGGATTTATTTTACCTTAGCTATTTATTACCCGAACATCCTAGCATCCCTTTTATTATACTTTTTATTCCCATCTTTTTATTCTTGTTTTATTTTAATCTTTGCCTTAGATATAGTAACCAATCAATCAACCCCCAAATTTGTTACCTTTAAACATTAACATTAAGACAATAAACATTCCCCACCTCTTTGTGGTTCGACCCTGACTTTCACTATCTATTGTTAAGGTTAGGAATTATAAATTTATCTTTGGTACCCTCAACGACGGGCATCAACAACATTCAATATGAACACTTATAAGATGATTTTTGCACCTTTTACTGGGGTTGACCATCACAAGAAGTGTGTGACGTTTGGAGCAGGTCTCCTAAGAAACGAGAGTGATGATGGTTTTACATGGTTATTCCAGTCTTTTCTGGCCGCGATGAGTAATAAGTACCCTGTTTGTATTATTACTGACCAGGATTTAGGCATAAAGGCAGGAATTAGGTCAGTTTTCGGAGACAAAACACATCACAGATATTGCATGTGGCATATAATGAAAAAACTGCCTGATAAGATCGGCTCTACTGTCTATAGAGATACTAGCTTCATGAAGGAACTATGTTCATGTGTTTGGGCAGAGGACATTGAGCCAAGTGAGTTTGAGAAACAGTGGTGTTCAACTTTATCCTCTTACGGTCTAAGTGATAACGAATGGTTAACTGCAATGTTTGCCATAAGGACTTCCTGGATCCCGGCTTATTTCAGAGATTTATTCTTAGGTGGACTGATGAGAACCACTTCTAGGTCTGAATCTGAAAACAATTTTTTGGGAATTTCATGAATCCAAACTTAACTTTGGTGGAGTTCTTGATGAGATTTGAAAGCGCTATGGACGCCCAACGATGGAAACAGTCCAAACTAATTGCTGAGTCGAAGAACTCCTTCCCTACTCTGGAAACACCCCACCCTTTAGAGAAAGATGCTTCCGAATTCTACACTCCGATAATCTTTTCTGAATTTCAACTTGAGTGGAAGGCTGCTTGTTTCACTTGTGGTTTGACGGTTCTGGAGATCAATAAAACCAACAACATTTCCATTATTGATCGCGACAGTAATAAAGTATCTGTTGTGCGATTCATTCCTAATGGACTGAAATTGAATTGTTCGTGCAAAAAGTTTGAGAGACATGGTATTCCGTGCAGAGACATGCTCTATGTATTGAAGGAAAACGGGATCGGAAAAGTTCCAACTCAATATCTGTTAGGAAGATGGAGCAAAATGGCAACCTGTCGGACAGATTGTAATATACCTGAAACATTAATGAATGACTGCAACACCTTAGACATACAGAAAACCAAGATTGGTAACCTATGGTCTGAAGTATTCTCATGTGTGACACTTGCTGAACAGAAGCCCGAATATGTGGACGATTTAATGGGTGTACTGAAAAGTTTCAGAGACAAACTGACCTCTTCCAATGATGTTTCTGAGAGTAACATTGGCAGCAGCAGAACTGATAAGGTGAGAGACAAAAATAAAGAACTTGAAATGTTGTTAGGTACAAAAATACCGGCTGAAGTTGTCATCTTACCTCCTATACGATCGAAAACGAAAGGGCCTGGAAAGCGAATTAAATCCCAGAAGGAGAAAGCTGCAAACGAACATAAGAAACCTCCGAGGAAATGCAATGCTTGTGGCGAATTAGGATTCCACGATAGTCGGAATTGCCCTGGGAAAGTATGAATCCTGTAATCCCAAAATATTTATTATATTATATAATTATTGTTTACTTTTTATTTTATTTTAATCTTTGAAATACAAAAATCCTAGCATATGTGTGATGTATATACTTACTTTTGCAATGTTCCCATTTTTTTCGACAGGTTTGAACAGGTTTGATACAAACATAGGATGCAGGAGATGATTACTAACAGGAGGATTTGATTTCCAGCAGGATTATTTTGAATCTCAATCTCAGAGTAACAGATGTTTACGTTTTGGATTTATCGATTATTTGTGGCACCTACACATGGGTATACATGTAATTACGACATACAACAAGTGCATCCTCCGATTTTCGTTATACAAAGCATTACATTTGTGCATTCTTATAGTGATAATCTTAATTTAATTGTCGTATCTGCACTCTTAAAGAAGCACCTACAATATACACAAAATGTGTCGATCCAATATATTTTAATTTGTAATTACAAAGGGGATTCTTACAGAACAGTTGCCCGTTACTTTGATAATTTGAAATTACCTAACAGTTATGTCGGAAATGAAAATTACTAATGATTAGACCATCATTATCCTGATGGTGCCCAACATTATGCCTTTCCCTAGTGATCAAATTGGGTAATTTGGGTTGTATCAGCAGTTATATATGTGAAAATGATTGTCGTATCTACACGCCTTATAGATGCACCTCCAGTACAAAACATATGTATCTATCTACTATCGGCTATTAAACACGAACTTTTGAAGCGTTATTACATAACACGTACCGCAAAAACATTTATCGAATCAAACGATCATGTCGATCCATTGTAATAATAACTAGCTGTAAGTATGAGGAGGTTGCTTTGCTTAATATTATTATGTTTGATACAACACAAAAGATGCCTTCTGAATAATTACACAAGATATTAAAGGCGTTATTTCATAACACGTAATGCAAAACGTTCCTCAAAACGAACGATCATATCGACAACACAGAAAAACCATCTCCATTTTTTATAATTAAATGGACGTTCCTCAAGATCAAACTAATACAATCTGTAATTACAAACGGTGTTCCGGGCAGGGTTCTTACAGAACAGAAGCGCGTTACTCCAATAATTTAAAATTACCTAACAGTTATGTTAGAAATAAATATTACTATTGATTCAACCATCATTATCCTGATGGTGTCCAACTTTATGCCTTCCTAGTGATCAATTGGGTAATTTGGGTTGTATCAGCAATTATATGAGTGAAAATGATTGTCGTATCTACACGCCTTAGAGATGCACCTACAGTACACCAGATATGTATCTATATATTATCTGCTATTAAACACGGACTTTTAAAGCGTTATTTCATAACACGTAACGCAAAAACATTTCTCAAATCAAACGATCGTGTCAACCCATTGTGATAATAACTAGCTGTACGTATGATGAGGTTGCCTTGCTTAATAGTAGTATGTTTGATACAACCCAACAGATGTCGTCCGAACAATTACACAAGCTAACGTCTAGTACAACATATTCATGTCGATGCACATATCCTCAATATCCTCACACGACAATAAACCCCTCCTGCCGATGCGCATTTTCATGTACTAGAAAATCTGCAAAATTCATTAAAATCCGAGCCATCAAAACACACAAACTTTTAACCTGATGGGAAAATTTAAACAATAAATACGAGGGACTGAACGTTGATACCTTTCTTTTGTTTTCCTGCCATCGTAATAAGCTGAGTGCGACCGTCTTCCTGTACGCAGCCATAGCCTGGGTATATATATATATTCATCAATTATTACAGGTCTAAAATGACATAACCCCTGCATAGAACCCCATATATGCAAACTAGATGGGAACACATGTACAAACCTTATAATATCCCTTATCTTCCCACAAAGATCTGTCGCAACCAGCTTCTAACCATTTGAGTACATAAACACCGCAATCATACCTTCACCATTGTCAACACACAGGAAATCGAATTAAAACAAATGCCACCGTCTGATGTCAGACTGGACAAAAAAATTGAACCAGTACACTTACACATTTGGTTGTTGAGGGACAGGAACAAATGTGAAATCAGCTAAAGTAACACCTTCGAAGTGTTTGTACCCATTGGATCGGCATAAAATCTCGACGACATTACGAACCTACAATTTAGATGTTTAACGTATATGTTTATATATGTTGACCAAATACCTGAACAATAACGACATAGTATACTGATACATACCACTTTTGTAGCCAGCTCTACGTCCGCTTGAATATCCTTAGTACGTAGTGAGTTCAGAATATAATTCTGCTTCATCTCCATATCACAAACACAAAGAAACCAGTGATCTTTTTCGATTATGGGTATTAGCATCTGAAAAACAAAATAATATACCACTAAGATGACCAAATAAAAACTGACTTTCCAGCCACCAAAATGATATGCCGAACGGTTGTCGTTCACCGTACAACTAGAATACTTACAGCTTTTACACACGTCCCATCCGCTGGCATATATGATGTCTTTATGTAGTTGCGTCCGAGGGTTTTGTCCTTCTTTGGAATAAGATTCTGCAATAAATAACCGTCTGATATCATTCCAAATAAATGAAGAAAAAAAACAACCAATATGCATTGTTCAGTCCGAAACTAATAATATGGGATATACTCACTCGTGCGATTGTTGGAATATACAGAAGCTCCGGTGAGAGTAAAGTTGAGTATATTCCGAACAGATCAATCATCTATAATGGAAAAGAATAAAATAATACCAGATAACGATCGGGCAACAATAAAGCACACTAATGTATGACTTAAAAAATATAGCAACAAACCATATCAGCGACCCATTTGCGAGGTTTCAAAGAAGAAATCCCCATCTTTGTTATTTGCCCATAGATTGTATCAACCACTACCTCCCTATAAAAAAAACGCATAATGTATCAGCATATAGAAACATAAATACCACAAAAGATCTGAAAAACAAACTGATTTATATATGACAAATTGTAATAATGTCATTTACTGTGCTACTGCATCTTCCTTGGATTGAAGGAACACTAAGTCCAAGAGTTGCGTATCTGAATATTTCACTTCTTGTTCCAGAGCTTGTTTCCTATAAAAAAAAACCAGGGTAATATTTAGATCAAAGCAACACCAATCAATTTTGTTTTAAAAAAAGGATGTTAATAATGAGAACAGTTTGCTTGCCCAGATTTAATGTTAAGACGCCTTGCAGCTAACAGAACTTGTTTTGATAATTCATTCTCATTACACGAGATGATAGCAAAACAGTACTTCAGTTTCTGTTTGAATAGGATCTTGTCAACTGCGGCTTCTGGCCTGGACTGCACATTGCAAGGCATGGTACTATGTTAATACAAAAATACATATCTATTTCGCTTACCACTGTGTCAACTAACATACGAAACCTTCTTACATTGATAAGTTGACCTTTAAGGGCTAGTCGGCCACCTGCATACGTCTCCATGTAACACATCAGGTATATACCGTCATCCACATTATCCATCACGCGCGTTTTGGGCACATACTCTTCACATTTGAAAAATTGAACTTCCTTGAATCTGCTTGACTTAGCTACCATCTCACGTTGGATAAACCTCCGTTAGGGGAATATCAAAAAACACAAGTCAACGGATGTATCAATGATGCACATATCCAATATATGCCATCCATTCAACAAAACAACAAAAAAAATGTATTGAACTACTAACCACGTCCTGGACAGATGTCACGAAGTTTACCGTCATATGTCGCATTGGATGAAGAACTTCAATTTTTCGGGTCATGAAGTTGACGCAAATCAGATGAGGCTGGCTAGATGTGAATGGAAAGAACATCTGTATTTATCAAAACGTGTAGAAGCCTTGATTAAAACCACAAAAAAAAAACCAAACCCTAACATCTATTACGCGCAAAATGAACCACCACTTGAATACAAAGATGTATATAGCTCACCAGTTTCACTTTCTCATAGTCAGTACCATCTTGACATGTAATTCCCTAAAAGTCATGGAAGAAATCTAAATTAACGATTTGTTACCATCATTACAAAACCATATATATAATAGACAGGGTGAATGACCTACATTATTAGTAACAAAAGCATATAAACGCAATGGGGAAGAGGCAGCTTTTAGATCCTCCTTGATATTCAAAATGTGAGCCCAGAAATTAATCACATTTGAAGATATCTTTGTGTCTACAATCAAGGACTTTAGATCACACCGTCTCAACTGGAAATATTTACTCCTGACCAGAACCTCACTGCATAGCATTAACACATATATGTACATCAGTCAGTATGATAGGCACGTCAGTCAGTATTATAGGTACGATGTTTGCCATTGTAGATACACTTGGCGCATGAACGTCATTAAATATCCTGCAACTGCTCATGATCTCACATGACCATTAAACTAGCAACATACTTCACTACCCCTTTTAGCTAACATAACAATGTTTAAAAGAAAAAAAAAAAACAGGAGAAAAGGTACTGTTTTGCTAAACAGTACTGTGAAATATAAGGAGTCGTGGTGATGTACTGTAACAGATGCAAAAAACAGACCGACAAAAATCAAATCAGGCGCTAACTGTGACTACGATATCTTAATTGCCCCAATTGTTTCAAGGGACCGCTAATCTCGCACTCACCTACGCCCAGACCGTTCATACCATAAAATAAATACAATACGTCGTCATATCTAACTAGGATGATATAAGACACATTATCACGCATATGTACGTAAGCAAATGAGATAGATACGATGTCTTCTATTATAGAAACGCTAACGCATAAATAAATAAATAAATAAATAAAGAAAAAAAAATACAGGCGGGTGAATATACCTGTCATCAAGACCATCCTTGAACACCAAATCAGAAACATCCCGCTCAGCCTGGTTCAGATCATTCAACATTGATATGCTTCTCTGAACAAAAGGTGACCTGAATACATTAGAGACAACTGTGTCCCTTGTGTCCCTCTTGATCCGTGGTTTTACCTCATTCTGCACTGTAATAGCATCCATTACCGGGCGTGTGTTTGTTGGTGCCGGTGTGGGGGAAACAACAATGTCAGTAGGGTTATTAGGAGCCTCAGGTGCCTCGGGTGTATCAGGTGAATCTGAAACGGATCTGTCTTGAGATTCAAATAGATTGAAGGTCGGATAATCAAGGGCAACTCGCCTTTTCTTTTTTAATGGCTCGTCTGCTAGTACTTTGTTGAATGCGCTGCTTAACGCGCACACAGCATCCACAAAAGTGGGGTCATTCCAGCATGGGTCATCACCATCATCAGTACCCCCCGTCATGTTTGTCACCCGAACACCGCAACCTATCGCATCTGCCCCACTGCCCGTCATATCAGTTTGACACTGATCTCCATGTACCGAATGAACTGCACTTGCACATTTGACATCAACGAGATCATCTTTGCACATGTCGTTTGGGTCTATTTCAGTCTCGCCTTGATCACACTCTCCATTTGGGTTACTATCTTCCTCGTATTTACTAGGTGGCGTTAATCGAAACCCACCTAGTAAGGATTCTGCCATCTCAGAAAGCTGCCCCACAACAACCGAATTTGGCATTATGATCTTAGCACCATTGATTGAATCTGCAAACTTTTCGAATGCATGAGCAAGCGCTTTCCCTGTGTTTGCCATGTTTTCGATGCAACTTGTAACTCGTAATTTATTATCATCACTAACACCACGCTTACTCCCATTACTCACACCATGACTAGTAGTCGCCTCAATATCCTGATCGACCTTAACATCAGTACCTATCCTGGTTTGGCTGTCCACATAACCATCCCCATAACACCCTGGGTGCTTGACCAGCCTCTGTTCAACAAAACCAGCTCCAAAACGACGAGCTTCCCGTTTCTCTTCAGAAATTCGCAATGATATCGCCCTCTTAGTCCATGAGCATAATGTGGGAAACACTCGATCGACCTTTCTTGTCTTGAAAACCATTCTATCAAGATATATGAAAATTAAAACCATTATAGGTCCCTTAAAAACTTTCGCACTACCCCCTCTGGCTGCCCTTTCGTTATCAACTCTCCATCGTCTTACACTATCTATTAGATGGTTCCGCGTGAAATCACACCATTTCAGACTTGGTATGACAGATACATCGCCCAAACACTTTAAAATACGAATGCTTGGAAAGTACCCTTTCACCCCCATGAGGAAGGCGGACACAATGTATACAATAAAGTTTCTCTTGAAATCATCCCCGCCTTCCCTCTGTTCAACCATCTTATTCAATATGTCGGTGAACTTGATTTTCTCGACCCCACCATATTGGGCCTTCCATTCGTTAACCAGCGCCATGTACTCGTCAGTGTGCTCATATTTTGTGGCTTGCATAATTGTTACCTCACCCAAAGGTATGCCGGTGGCTAGATGGATATCCTCATCACGGATAGGCAGTTGGATACTTGAAAGGGCAGACGTGAAAGGATCGAAGTCAGACACAAGCCAATACGCTAACTGACCAGGGATCATATCAGTCTTAAGACACAGTAACCCCCCCAAACCCCATATCTCTAATATCTGAAAGTTGCTTGTCTGACAGACCACTGTTTATGAAGCGTAATAATGCGCAAGGACTCATTCTCGTTGATAAAACCGGGTACCACTCCGGTGCAGCACGTTTAGCTTTCTTATTGCTTGTTGACCCTTTCTGCTTGTTACTCGTGGTGTCTACTGCCACTGTCAACTTTAAATGTCTAGGATTCTTCATGTCTACACATATATAAACATTGCGTTTACGTATCTACCAAACTGATACATGTATCTACACATATGAAATGCGTATCTAGGGTTCAATTGAAGTAACACCAGAACACAAAACACCGTACATATCAATAAGATGATTAATTAAACTCATACACTTAAACATTTGAAAAATGCGCAACCATACTCAATCTGAACACCTGTATGATTAACTAAACTGATACCCTTAAACATGCCTTAACACAAATTACTACCAACTACACCCCACTGCAATCAGAGAACCTCCGCAACATACACTACATTTACCCCCCGAAAACCGAAAAATTACTAACAAATATTGCGCACCTAGCTTTAATTGCAACATGCATTGAATTAAATCAGTAATTCGTAACCTAAAGGAAACACAAATGCAATTTCTAAATCAAAATAACAAACTAAATTGTTCAAATCAATTAAAAACTGTATACTAAAATTGGGAAACATACCTGGTATGATTTAATTGCAATGACCGGCTTGAAACATGAATAAGCTAAATCAGCTAATTAAAATGATGATCGAATTGAACTGCTGAAGATTTGAATTAGGCAAAATAAGCTGATAGTGGAAGAAAGCTGAGTAATTAGAACGCGGGAGAGAGAGAGAGATGAGTCAGCTGTGTAATAAAAGAAATAAGTAATGACAGCTGTTTTAATCGTGAACGCATGATCTGTTTTAATCCAACGGATGTGACTTGTTCTCACCGGATGCACCGCATAATCGTTCTCACCCGATCCTAAATCTATATATATATATATATATATATATATATATATATATATATATATATATATATATATATATATATATATATATGTGTGTGTGTGTGTGGTATGTCACGTCAACACCCCAAACAACATGCCACGTCATCACCTCAAACAACATGCCACGTCATCACCTCAAACTGTGTGTCACACCGTCACTTTCACCGTAGTACGTCGAATTGCATTCCACGTCAGCAGCGCCAACTCATCACCTCGAACCACATGCCACGTCATCACATCGAAGTGTGTGTCACGTCGTCACTTTTAGTGTAGTACGCCAAGTTACATTCCACCTTAGCACCGTCAGCTCATTATTTCGCCGGACCACATGTCACATCATTACATCGAAATGTGTGCCACACGCTCACTTACACCTCCTTCCACATAATTGCCTAGGACCACATGCCACATCATCACCTCAAAATATGTGTCATACCGTCACTTTCACCGTATTACGTCGAACTGAACCGCACTTCGCGTCAACACTTCCACCTCATCACCTCATATCACATGTCACGTCATCATTTTTATCTTATTTGAGTCTCATTATCGTACTTAGCGAGTTAGTAAGGGTGATGATGATGATAACGATGGTGATGTTGGTGGTGAGGGCAAAAATGGTGACAATTAAGTTGACTAAGACGAGCAAGAGGATAGAAATCGTATAAAGGGTAAGAATTACGATATAAAAGAAGTTTTAAAAAAATGCGAGGAAAAGATGTTGATTGACCCGTATTTTTACCCGAACCCGACCCGGAACCCGTATAGACATGACCCGTATTTTACCCGACCCGAAATACACCCGACCCGTATTTTACCCGAACCCGTATCTACCCGACCCGCAACCCGCCCGTTCGACCCGTAGAGGAGGTTTCGGAATTAGAAACATAGATAGCTTAACATGGCTCTATTGGCAAAACAAGCCTGACGTTTAATATCGGAAGAAAAATCTTTTTTACGCAGGTCTTTTGAAAGGCTATGAAGATTGAATGTTCACGTATGTGAGGCTTTATGATGAAGGAGAAGGGAGTTATGCCATGGGGTAGACATAGTTTGGTCTTGGGATTAGGCTCTATTAGAGAACGGTTAAGTTGAATACCGTGGTATGGATCTAATCTTGTGTGGACTTCACGGTGGGTGGATGGAGAACAACCCAGTCCGAAGGAGAACTTGTTGAGTCCTGAGTATGAGTACTTAAAAGATCTTGAAATAGAGGATCTTGTGGGTGCAGATAAGCAATGGGATAGTAATTTAGTTAATTTTCTTTTAATGAACCGACGACTGGAAAATCTTGGCTAGCCCTGTGAGCCAATTGCGCTCGTTTAATAAGGTCATATGACATTATACTTCAAGTAGGAAGTATACGGTTAAGAGTGGGTATGGGCTTATATGTGAGGATTTCATGGAAGGAAAAGGTTTAAAGGATGTCAAGCCTCGTCTGGGAGTAAATGGAGAAAATTTTTGTCGGACTAGACTTTGGAGGCTTCCGGTGCCACAAACTTGGAAAATTCTTGTATGGAAAATCATCACAAAAACATTACCAGTAGGATGAGAATTTAAGAGAAGAGGCATTGGTGAAGATCATAATTGTGTGTTTTGCATTTAAAGGGTGGAATACGCCGTTGTTGGAGACGGTTGAGCATCTTTTTAAGGACTGTCCTTTATCGTCAAGATTGTCGAAATCTTCACCTTTGTGGATTAATGCTACTCAGGTTGGTAATGGAGGAATGGGGGATTAGGTCATTAACTGGATAAGCTATTTTTATACAATTGAAGACACAACCCCTAGTATTGTTCGGTTTATTGCTATGTTGTGGTGCATTTGGGTGGAAAGGAATAACTGTATTTTCAGGGTGGATAGTGTTGCATCGATTGGCTTCTTTAGGATCTGTGATAATTTGGTGAAAACGGTGCCAGACATGTTACAGGAAAAGGAGAGTTCAACAAAAGGACGAAGAGTCAGTTTGTTGATGATGAAGAGGATCTTTGTGCGAGGGTACAAAATTCTCATCCGGTGCAAGTGATAGAGGAGTCAAGGAATTGCAAGTGTGTTAGAATTACGGTAGGTGTAGGATGGAAGGATAGAAGAGTGACAGGTTGGGTTGGGTTGCTAGTGATGGTGAAAGTGGTATTGGTTTGGAGGGAAAGAAAATACTGCTTTCGATCTCCCCTTGCAGGCTAAAGCTCTTGGTATTAAGCATGTTGTTGGGTGGGCTATTGCAAAAGGTTTTCGACACGTAGAAATCCTCTCTGGTTGCTTAAAATGTGTGCTTTATATTGCAGGAATGGTATAAATCCATCACCAGATTACAGATGTTATAGAGGATATTCATGGCCTTTATTCTTCCTCTCATCGTATCAGTTTTAGTTATATTCCTAAATCTTTGAATCAAGTGGCCCATAGGCTAGCTAGTGAGGCCATGAAAATGTAACGTATCCTTTTATGTATGCCAAAAAAAAATTCTCTATATATAATCACAAACTAAAAGATTTTTAATTAGACCTAGCAAACGAGTCAACCGAATTGGCTTCAAGTCTAGTCAGTTTGAGCCGGGTTATTTCAGGTTTAGATCATTTTCGGGTCAATTATTATCAATTTATTTGTGGAAAATATTCATTTTCGAACAATAAACAATCAAGTTGGTTATAGACTAATAGTGGTTCAAATAAATTCGGGTTTCGGGGACGAGTCTTGAGTTCGGCTATGGGGTCGGATCAATTTTGTCAAGTCTATTTTTTATAGATTCATATCATTAGTATAGAAACCAAATCCATAATATGTATTTGTAAAGAACCAACCCAAATACTCGTATTATATTACATATATAAAGCTATAATGGGTAAGCTCATGTGCCGCGTTATTATACTTCCAATTAACAAAGGACCATAAAACAAGCTTAAAATCACTAAAAAAAAAGAATAAATATCGTCAAAGATTAAATTGAAGTCACTTCGTCATGCATGTCAACTTCAGGTACAAAGCTTCGATCACAAACTTGCAGTCAATTTCGATCACAATCTTCGAATATCCATGGTGTCACGGTCGATACTTTTGTCAGTTCGTGGTGCGCACCCTTACCCGATTCTAGAACAAGAATGAGAGCAACAAAGGTCTCGTACTAGTGAGGGATCACCCACTATCATGTTGGAGTAAGTGCCCCCTCCCCAACAATAGTGTGATCACAAATAATTAAATCTTGAAATAAGAATACAAAGGGATGATTCACAATATATTTACATATAGTCGACTGATCAACATTAATCGGTAATGATTGACTTTTTGACATTACTATCCTATGACGGTGGTGGTCAGTTGATCCCTTAAGGTCACACCTAAAGGGTTCCCGAAATGACAATTAATTGTATAATGATTAATTAAGTCGTCAGGAATCGAACAAATAATTTGAGAATAAAAATCGTTTTGGAAATTATAAATGTTAAATGGTTTTTCCCATTGATGATCATGTGGTTTTCACTTTTCCCACTTGTACCCCTGCGTAAAGCACTTTACTAGCCGTACGCCTAAATTTAATTAGTTAAACTCATTAGTAGCCAAACATGCTTATGCCGTCTGTTTTAGACGTTAAGTGTCATGTTGACACTCTATTTGCCAAATAAGCACCTGACTTGGCAAAGGTTTTTCCCATTAATGCCCCCGTGATTTTTACTTTTCCCATTTGTATCCCTGCATTTTTGCATTTTCGATTTCGATGTTGATTCCGATATCTTTAAAACCACATTGCTTATTATACCCCTTTTAAATTAATAAAAAATTGTAATTTATCGTTTATTATATCTCTTTTATATCGCATGAGATACTACCGTTATATATTAATACCTTTTATTTGATTAAAAAAAATTATTATCTAATATAAACAACTTATTTTATATTAAGTGGACCAAGAAGACAAACAAGACGAGTGTCATTACCTGTCAATGCTCATATGACCCTGCGACGTCACTTACCAATTTCATCATTGAAGCACCAACAAAATTTTAGATTCTCAGTCGCCATTTTTTTTTATCTATCATAAATTTTTCCCATATTTTTTCGATTTCTAGAAATTTTATATTTATAATCTTTTGCAACTAATTTGAGGTCAGATAAATTTTTAATTTTTTAATCAAAATATTTTTGACACTTTTACTATTTAAGTAAATTTAACAATTGATTATTTCGTTAAATCTTCGGATATCAACAATAAGATATATTTGTAATGCCTTGGATTAAACATCGGAAAATTTAAACTTTAAATCGGATATTCGACTCATATAATTTCAATTCTAACTATTTTTTCACTCCTTTTTATTATTTTCTACGCCGAGGTACAAATGGTAAAAGTGGAAACCACAGGGGCATCAATGAGAAAAACCCTTTGCCAAGTCTAGTAAAGTGCTATACGCAGGGGTACAAGTGAAAGTGAAAACTACAGGGGCATTAATGGGAAAAACCCAATGTTAAATTACCAAATCACATTGTATACGGAACAAATAAAGATTATGAATGACGAATCATATATTATATTAAAGCAAACACCGTCCTACCCATTCGTCGACACGTGTCACACCCTATCTATCCACCACGTGTCACGCTTTTTTTGAAAGCCACATGTCGTATTCTGGTTCGATGTTTTTAATTTGTGTCCATTAATAATTAATACATAAAATATGTGATATTAAATTAGGCAGATAAATAATGATATGAGAATAATTTCAATTTTTAGCAAATCTGTGATATTAAATTAGGCAAATAACTATTGTTTTTCAAATTGATATGAAATATGAAATCCATATATTAAATTAGGAAACTAAGTATTGATACGAGAATATTAATTTTTGGCAAATCTGTGATATTAATTAATAATTAATGTTTTTCAAAATCGGTGAATGATTCTAATTGATTCTACTGATTTTCAAATTGGCAGAGAATTGTAATGTAATATATGATTCCATTAATTACATTTGCTTAATTATGTAATCGAAATAATTATGGTATTGTCAAATTGAGTATTAATGTGTAATTGAAATAAATTATTCTCTCCCGAATTGATAAATTATTCTCTGCCAAATTGATCATTAATGTGTGATTGAAATAATTATGAAAATGGAAATAAATTGAATAATAAAAAGTCAGGAGTGGAAATTTAGTAATAAGTGAATAATTATTTACACCATAAATAATTATCTACACCATAATTATGTACACCATAAAGTCAGAATCTCATTCCATAAATAGTTGACTTCTCTACACCATAATATATGATACGCGATATTTACGTTACAAAATTTGTACGAAATTTACGTGGTTTCCAAAATTATCTAATTGTGAATAAAAATCAAAATTTATACGAAATTATCTAATTTACGTGGTCACCAAATAATTTTGAAATAAATTTATAAAAATTAAAAGTTTTGATGTAATCAAATAATTTTAGCAAGATTTTTTGTTTTAATATATGATGATTGATATATTTGCCTAATTTAAAATGGTATTATACGCGATATTTAATCAAGTTTATTTCATTCGTTTCTAATTCTTCAGAAAATTCATCGCATTCTTTCTAAAACTTTTTCTTCTCAAAACTCATCTTTTTCCGATATAACCAATTGTTACGAAAAACTCTTATGGTAAGACGGTCTTTCGTGATACATAGTACCACCAACCTAATTAACAAATAGCAATAGCTCGAGTAAAATTTATCAATTTCCCTATTAACAACCCAATTGATTTTACCATTTCCACATTCTTAAAGAGTCCTAACCGGCCGTTCAAAATCTCACTTTCTCTTGCTCGCACAGATAAACTACATAAACGATTTTGTCATCTTATATCCAATATAATCCGAAACTCTTATATTGTTTTCATATTATAGGAGCATCTTTGATTATGGCGAATTAGATTAACAAAAGAGCGGATATTTAACAAATAAGATTAAAGTACGTTACCGATTACTTGCTACTTTAATCTTGACGATGAGCGAAGCTTTGATATCTCCAACCTGCAAAGATAAAATTGAAATTAAAATTAAGATCACTGGGGTAAGACGAACGTCATGAAATTGGGGGAATTTACTTGAATTCAAATCTGAGTATGAAAATCAAAGATAGTGATAGAGAAGGAGGAAGGGAAACGGTGGAATCGTATGTGAAGCTTTTCTGTGAAGCTTCTTGATTCTTGATTAGAAAACATTATGATAAAGGGAAAGTGTCGGCTGGAATCAATTGAAGAGTATGTGTTTTAATTTTTTTAATTTTATTTTATTTTATTTATGTTTTAAGAATACATTCATTTATTTCTATAATAAATTCCTATTTTTTTGTTGTTTTGTTATATTTTGAGGTATCTATTATTTCTATAATAAATTCCTATAAATTTACATTTCTAATTTTAAAAGGGTAAAAAGCTTTGGATAAATTTTAGGAAACATTTTTAAATACGAATCTATATATTTATAACTTTAGTCTTTAAGATTCATATTTAACTTTTTGAATTGAAATTTGATTGTCAAAAAATGAATGTAACTTCAACCATATACAAGGTATTATATTATTTACGAGTTATATCAATATAAGTATAAACATAGAATCTACTAATAATTTTAGGTCATTAATATACTTCATATACAAATATTTAAAATATATACTTTTATTAGCGAGTTTCTATTTATGTTGCGTCTGAGGCACAAGTGTCGTATTTGAATGTTTGGCTCAATATCATTGTATGGTGATCATTTCTTTTCATATATACTTGCATTTTATCAAATAGAAAAAGATGGACGATACCGTCTAAAATATACTCATAACATTACGCCTCCGGTCCAAAAAATATATACTTAAGATATACTCAAAATATCAATTTACGTTTACCACCCGTGCAGTGCACGGGTTCAAAGACTAGTTAATTATAATTGCAAAACCGTCACGAATTATATTAAAGTAATTACGTAATGACGTATAACTTACGATTGATGAATTCCGAACAAGCTTAAGTCTCGGTTCCCTTTAAATGACGGACAAGGAACGACAAGCGGTTAATGCGATGTTTTATCGTAAAACAAAAACGCACTAACCTAGAAATTGTGCAATTTCCTAAGTGTCATGGGAACACACAAAAGAGACAAGGCATTCACTCCTTTTCCCTTGTGTGTCACGGCTGCCTAAACCAAGAGGAGAAAATGTTTTCTCTTCTCAATTCATTATTCATTCATCAATTCATAAAATAATTTCATTCTCTCTAAAATTAAGTCAGAGAAATTTTTACTCAAAAATTGCACAAAGACGTTTTGTGCACTCGATTCATAGACGGATAACCTTGGGTGCAACGAGAGGAGGTCATCTACATTTGAAGACTAAATTTTGGAGAATCATCCTTGCCGATTTTAAGCTCAAGAACACGAATAGAAAGGTTTTCTAATCTTGTGCCCTAAAATTCGTTTAAGCAATGTAAGGGACATTCATCTCTTCTATTATGTTTACGTAAGTTTCATTAGTTTAAAATGACTTTAAACATATTAGGGTTTAAAGAATCCCAACAAGTGTTATTAGAGCAAAGGTTGTTGTATGCTAAATCGTTTAGATTTTTACGAGTTAAATGTTAACTAAAACAAAATTGTTTTCTATGATCTATAAAAATAAATCTCAAAATTCTTTTATGCATGAAAACTTTATGGTTCTAAAACTTTTTTAGGACATAAAATAGATTTAATGGATTATATTATTCATTTGATTAATTAATCGTTATTTTTAGACATTTTATATGATTAAAATTTGATTATTAAGGTCAAAAATAGTTAAATTAACTTTATGGCTGAGATTTTTTAGTATAATCTCACATGCATATTTTATATTGTGAATATTTATGGAGTACTTTTGCATGGATTGTTAAATTGTAAATTTGACTACGAATTTTTTTGGAAATGTCACATGCAATATTTACAGTGTTCATGTAAATTTTTAGATTTTGTTATGATCTATTGCATGATTAATGATTTTTATTGTAAAAATCGTATTAATAGTGACTTATTTCGACTTAAATAGTTTGAGTTGGAATTTAGCTATAAAATTTTAACACAAAGTCATATATCATATTTCCAGCATGCATGTAATTTTTGAGATTTTATTATCGAATATTGCATGAGAAACGATTTTAATAGTTAAAATCGAGTAAAATATGACATAATTTGTTAAAAATAGTAAATATTATTATAGTGGCCTAAAACTTCACCCGTAGGTGTCATATGAGATGTGTTCATCAGAATAATTTCTTGGGGGCTGAAAGTTTCCGCACTTTTAATTTTTTTTTTATGAGATAAAGTAGAATAATTGAATTGTAAGAGTTATAAAGCAATTTTTCAGACTTGGGGCAGCGTTTTTTCTGTCCATTTCAGTTTCTAAAATAATTTTAGAAAGTGTAAAGATTTTATTAGTATTTTATTGTATTTTAAAAGGTAATCTTTGAATTTCCGACTTAAAAATGCGCGTTTTACGACTTATTTGTGAAATTAATAATTATTTGAATAATACTAATGATTTTATGTTTCTGAAAATTTAAGGAATCTCCAAAATATTCAAAATTAATAATTATTCGAAATTTTTATGACTCATTTGACATTTTATATTATATTTCCCGTAAAAAGACTAATTACCGAACAATATATAAATAAATCGAGTTGAAACATGATTGGAATTCGGCGGGACCAAAATTTGATACGTAAATGTGTTACGATGTTTAACTTAAACGTGAATTTGATTCACATAATGTTTGGTGTTTTTAAAATGTTGAAATCACGCGATTCCATAAAACCGGGTTATGTCGATAACAAAATTTAAATAGGGCGATTTGGCTTAGGATTGACATGTTAGATACATATTCATAAGCATTGCATTTTAATTATGATTGTCATTATTTTATTTACGTAATTTGGAATTATGTACTTTGCTTAGTATGACCTTAGTTTTAATCGATATTACCCAAAATGTATAGGAATATTGATTCGGTTGTAATTAAATGTGATCTCGTATCACTTTATTTTATTGCTTTTATTTTATTTTATAATGTATAAAGTAGATAGAAAATTTGTAATTTTGAATTCCGGAGACCCTTGAATATGGTGTCATTCGGAAAGGAGTTCCGACCAAGACGGTGTTTGCCTTGGGATGCGTGTCACAAGTAGGGATGGCAGTGGGTCGGGTACCCAACCCAGACCCTTAGGGTCGGACCCTAACGAGTCGGGTATGGGTCTGAATTTTTGAGACCCACTCGGGTATGGGTCAGGTATGGGTCTTATATAAAAACTTCGGGTCCGGGTCCGGGTCTTGATCTTGGTCTTGGGACCCTACCCGACCCTTAGACCCTTATATTTATTAAAAAAAAGAAAAAGAAAAAGAAAAAACACACGTACGAACGTCAATAACCCAAATAATACACACAAAGAGATGACCCTTATTAGTTATCATTAATATACTATACGCATATCCAAATAACTATTAAGAATAACGAGGAAATTGATGAAAATGATGAGTTTGGGTACGGTAAATGATATAATTTAGGGTCGGGTACGGGTAATCATCCAAATAACCAAGACTTTGTAATATTTTAATCAAAACTTTGTAATTTAATTCGAACTTTGGTACATTTTATTGAATGACTCGTTAAGAAAAATTGGACCCTAGGGTAGACCCTATCTGGACCCAGACCCATTAGGGTCGGGTATGGGTCCATTAATTTTAGACCCTTTAGGGTCTGGGTCGGGTATGGGTCTATGCTTTTTTACTTCGGCTCGGGTCTTGCCGGACCCTACCCAGACCCTACCCATTGCCATCCATAGTCACAAGCGAAGGTCAAGGGACAAAGGAGTTGGTTTCCGAATTTGTATTTTCATTTTCTATTTTAGGAAGGCCATACTAGGATTTTCTTTTATGCTTTTAATTTTGCTTTATATGTTTGCATGCATAGCCAAATCGCCGTAATATGTCATGCATTTTATCGAGTATATCGACCGTGTCAATTAAATTTATCGTTAGTTCTCCGATTTAGTTCACTCAAAATGAGATATATAATAAATTGACTAGACCTTTACGTATCAAATATCGAGACTTAGCCTTATCAAAGAGTAAATAACCCATGAGCCTCAGTCTTCATTTGGGTACAATGCGATTTTTCGGGGCACCTCATTTGACGTTGAGAAGTGGGGTAATAAATGTTATTACACTTTGAAATTTGGTCGATCTCGACAAAAGTATTAGCGACCGTTGCCGGAATAAGTTTGGGCTAAAGATAATTTATAGTAAATTGTCGACCGGGAGTTCTAAAGTAGAATTGGTTAAACGAGTTAACTTACCGAAATCATATTAATGAAAGTGTAGAGGGCCTGTTGGCTCACAAGGAAGTTGATATGGGTTTTGGGTCTTGAGATCATTTCTATAGTTGGGTAAAGGTCACTATTCAAATGCCATTTAAACTTGTTCACTAAAATGTTTTGTATTTGTGTCCAAGTTGATAAAACGATAATTGATAATTATTCATTCATTTATAAGTTTGTAGTCAAAATCGCTTCTAATTACATTGGCACTCCACGCTCCACCTCCCACTATAACTCTTGGCTCCGATCCTTCAAGGATCAAAGTAAACTTGAAAATAATGTGTCTACACATCCTAGATAAGGGATGCATAACTTCATTTAGCCAAGGAAAGTGAGGACAAGTTTTCTTGCCTTGCCTAGGCTCCTTCCGCAAGTCGGACTTCCACCGCCACAATAAATAACCTATGAGGCTTATATAAGAACATGGAGCTAGCAAGTAGCTCCACCAAGGAAGTGCTCCATGTTGACAGTAAGAGCAAAGAGAAGTTCAAGCAAAGTGCAAGTAAGAGACCTACATTCTCACATGGGAAGGGAAAGCTACTAGGAATAGCTCGTCCAAGCCCAATAAAGGCGCAAAATCCATGGACAAATAATTATTCGGGCCATTGGAATAGGAATTGGCCTTAGTATCTTGGGGACATTAAAATTGGAAAGATCGTTCCAGCAAGTGAATAAAGTTATTCCTATCTTTTATGTTCCAAAATCACAATTTTGGTATATTGATACAAATTGTGATGTTTATCCCTCTTATTGTAAGAAGGGCATCCAAGCTAGGACAAAGGCAAAAGAGAAGCCATCCTAAGAGGATCTTTAAATGGAAGCTAAAAGTAGCCGCTCGTAATGGTAGATCAATGTAAGCTTCGTCTTATTATGCTTTGTCTTATTTGTGTCGTCTTTTGACATTTTAGAACTCGTTTTGAAATTTCTTGTTAGACTTGGAAGGTTGTTTACTTCAAAACGATAGTTGTATATTGGATTATAGTGACTAGTTTCACTCGTTGATGGAATCCTTGTTCTAAAATCATCATTGCGGACTACTTAGTTATCGAGACATAAATAAACCGACTTAAGTTGATCACTTGACAATTATAATGATTGGATCATTATATGACCATAAGCTACGAATTTGATTCTCCTTATGCCTTTGTGACTTAAAGTTCACAAGTAATGAACGATAATTAAAAAGTCGCATTGAGTTATTGAACTCATAATAGGATAATGTTCCAACCCAATTAGATACATCTCCCTTGAATTTTAAAATACCAATTCTACAACGGTTGTAGAAAGATCTAAGATTTCAAATATAAATGACATGGATTTGAGTCCTCATATAACTTGTCTATGATATAATGTCTTTACTGTATTATCTCTTTCAAAACTCTTGAGGTCCATACGTGCAAGATTTTTATCCTTACCCATCACTGATACAAACAGTTTGTGTCTCAAAGGCTATCTTTAGAGAAAAATAAGAGGATTTTCTAAAAGATAGAGTAGGAGATTATTTAGCCACAAACCTAATGAGAGGATAAAAGAAACTACGCGAGAAGACGAAAAGAAAAAGTTCTTAAAGTCAATGTTTCTAATGAGAGGATAAAAGAAACTACACGAGAAGACGAAAAAATAGCGTTCTTAAAGTCAATGTTTCTATGAGAGGATAATGAAGGAGAAATCATTTCTACTGATACGCGAAGAAACCAAAAGAAATCGTTTTTAAGGTAAATGGTTCTCGTTTAAAGAAACTACGCGAAGAGACCAAAATAAACTGTTCTTGATTGGATTCTAGTAGCAAAAGATCGAAAGAAAATGTTCTTAGTCAAATCTTGAGACTAGTGAAATAATAATATTATGATCTTTGAAGTGAATATATCTAGAAAACTTAAAATTCGACAGTTTACTTAAGAGCGTAATGAAACAAAATGGGATCTATGCAAATAAATGAATTTATTTTGGATTGTTAAAGACCAATTCAAAGATAAATGAAAACTTTATGATTAAGAGTTGCATAGATAGACATATTGATGTCTACCAAGCTATGTTAATGAGTAATCATTGCTACTCATTGCTACACCTCATTGTGAGGATAAGTCAGTTATTAAAACCACTTCCTTCATAGGAATTTAGAAAGTGTGTGTATGAGACACATAAGGTTTTAACCTATACTTATAATAGCAATGACTATTATTGTGTCATGTGATAAGAGGAAATGTTTCCAAATGAATTGTCAAAATGGAAACATGTTTATACATGAATCAAGTGGGAGCTAGTAAACGTAATGTTAGAGACGTGAAGTTGAGTGGGAGCAATTATCATTCAAGAAATGTATAACAAACCTACCATTGAGAGAGCATGGTGTTAATTCCTTACGAGCTAAAGAATTTCCGAGTTTTTAATTTTGGATGATTAAACCTATTATGACATAGAAAGTTGGAGGCACTTAGAAACTTGGTCTATTCAAACATCAACAAAGTTAAGTAGATTATTCTCATCGATGAATATGGAATCACCTTGTTAAGAGACATGGTGATTCATAGAATCTAAAAATTGTTGAAAATCAACAAACTTAAGTAAATTATTCATACCGATGAATATGGAATGACCTAGATAGAGACGTGGTGATTCATGGAATCTAAAAGTTGTTGACAACATGAAGTTAATTACTAATGTTTCCGCTATTGGTTTGTTCATGTATGCCAAAATTCTTGATGTTAAGTCAAATTCGATTTGACCCATGTAAGAGTCATGGATAAGCCTTGTAAAACCGACATGAGTTCTTGACGAGAACTTGTGATTCATTCTGGGATTCGAACTAGAGCTTGAACCAAAAACAAAAGGTTGCACAACTCAAATTTTTCGAACCCATAAGGATTAAATGTAATCTAGGCTATTTTATTGATTAAGTTGATTGGTGACTATAAAACTGTTTTAAAGTCAAACAATTAAAATACTACAAAATGAATTTAAGTACAATGTGACTGGGTACATGAGAGCGATAAGTTGATCCCTCTAACATACCAACACGTCACGAGTTATAAGATAACAGTGATAGCTTCTTTCAAGGGAAAAAACTCGAGTCTAGTATGAAATCTAGACATGTACTCAAAATGAGATCATGTTATACGAGATAACGTGAGTTAGAAGGAAACCGAAATTTGTAGGGTTTGGAATACGTGAATAAATGGTGTATTCACAATTCAAGCTACTAATGCAAATTGATGAGTGTACATCAAGGATTGTAAAGTGTAAAGCAGTAATACCGTATTGATTGTTCATACATGACAATCGCTTTTCTCGTTTGAGTTATCATTAACTCATTATTCATATATACTTTGTCATATCCAAATGGGTTGTAAGAGAAAATGTTGAACCCCATTAAAGTGAACTGGATTAACTTAGTATGGCCCTTAGTCGCTTGAATGAGGTGACGTCTCGACGCGACTAGAGTGTGAGGCGATTGATGGCAAGTTCAAATGACATAGAGTCATGTGAGATGACTAGGCGATCACATAGACAGACTGTAGGAGACACTCTGTCGGGCAAGTGACCGCTTATAGAGTTCTGGAAATTTTATAAATAGCCTGGTCATGGCAAGAGCTACAATAGTATTCTTATGAGCCGATTCTTAGACTAAAAGACTACTCGCCAAGGTGGCACAGTTTTAGAATGGCTTTGATTCATACCTTACGACTTTTCGTAACTGGAGTCAAATGGGCTTGTTTTGGGTCATGATAGGCTATAGCTAGTCGAAGGGAGTTGATACGTATTTGGGGTGATAATCAATTAAGACGATCAACGAAAATACGTATGTTGCAGCGGAATAAAAATACTTGTAGAATAATACAATCTTGAATGAATAAAGAACGAAAAATAACAAAGAACGATGAAAGATGAACAAATAATGAACGGTGGTGATGGACGGACGGTGGTGACGTGGCTGACGGTCACGATGGTCACGTTGGTGGCGGATCTTGGTGTTTCTTGATGTTCTTGAATGATGATCGTTGATGAAGTAATAAGGCACAGCACTTAATACTTGAAAGATTGATGAAACGATTTAATGGATGATTTATGATTGTCGATGGATAGGATAATTGATCAAGCTCACACAGATACCCTCTCAATTATTTTGAAGCTCACACGGATACTTCGGGTTAAAGCTCACACAGATACTTTAGGGTTTTTTTTGTAAGTTAAACTTAACAAGAAAATTTGTTTATAATTTGAATGATAATAAGATGAATAAAACAAACAACTAAGGATGCCTATTTATAGTAAGGACATCCGTACAAACTAGACTCGAAATAGGAAACAACTAAGAACCCTACATGGTTCAAATCACACGTCCAAAACCGTGTAATCCTACCCAAATTAGGACTTCCTATTTCTATCTTATGGATTAAATATAATCCTTATTAAAATCTAAGAAATAAAATAATAGATAAAAAGATTAAGTTGTAACAAACTCCTAACAACTTAATAACTAACCCTAACAAACTTGTAACTAACTTTGTAACAAACTTAACTAACTTGTAACAAAGTTAGTTAACTAAATAATAAACTAGTAAATAAAATAACATAAGATAAAAACACAAAACCTAATTAATCTAGGAAACCCTAGACGTGTGGCCCCACACGTGACACTTGGGCACATGTCCCAAGGGACTTCCCCGCATCTTCCCTTGTTCCTTCAATACGTCTTCCCAAGCTAACTTAAAAATCCGTATCGAACCCAAATCGAACATTTTTAATCTTTTTATGGGTCGTGGGTCACGACCTCTAATCCGTGCTAATGCTCCCGCATCATACTCTCTCAGTTTTTGAGAATTTGACCTCAAATTAAGATCGAGTATGTCTTGAGTAGATTTAGCTATGCTCGCTCTTGCCTTGACTAGACCATGATTCCTTCTAGCCATCAAACCCATGCTCCTAGGGTTCTCCTTGTGCTCGTTGGTGTTAGTACCCAACCAACCTCTTTGAACTTCGACAAACACCCCCACGGGACTAGCACACCCGTGATCTCCCAACTCACTCGCGGTTGTCAACTCTTCACGGCTACCACTCTCCTCCATGCTCGGCAACCCCTCACAACCACCATGTCCTCCATGAATCTCAACCAATCCACCCCCATGCTCACCCGACTCCTCGGCCTTCTTGCTTGGTGATCCCTCCCCTAACTCCATGAATAAGCTCTTCTTTGAATTAGGAGGTCTAGGTTTCATTCTTGTTAATGGTTGGAGATCATAGATGGAACCTCCTTTAGTAACACTATACACATTCGTCCTACCATCATGTATAACGTTCCTATCATATTGCCATGGCCTCCAAGTAATATATGACACGCATTCATAGGTACGATGTCACACCACAACTTATCCTCGTAAGGCCCAATATTAAAAGAAATTAAGGCTTGTTTCTCAACCCTCACTCCTTGGTTCCCATCTAACCATTGTAGCTTGTACGGTTTCTCCCTAACCCTAATACTTAGTTCCAACTCCGAGACTAAGGTTTTTGAAACAACATTAGTGCAAGACCCGCTATCAATAATCAAGTCGCACTTTTTCCCCTCAACCTTACAACGAGTATGGAAAACATTATCCCTTTGTTCCCCCCCTTCAGTCGTGCTCTCTACATGTAAGGCACGTACTACGAGGCAATCCCCCTCGTCCTCACTTTCGGCCACTATGGTCCGTCTCTCTTCTTTTTCCTCCTCAACTTTCTCCTCCTCAACTAATTCAGGTACAACAAAGTTTGGAACCATACCTTGAAGTTCTTGAATTGACAAGGTTCTCTTTTGAGGGCAATCTGTAGCGATGTGTCCATAGACTTGACACTTATAGCATCTTCTAATTGTACTCCCTCGAGGATCAGGAATACTTGGCTTGAACGATCCCTTGGCCTTTTCGGCCACTTCCTCCTTAGCCGCCTCCTTTGCCTTAGGCGTGGCACTTGAAGTGTATGATGATGAGCCCTCTCCGACTCTTGTGCTCCTATAAGAATTTATCTTCCTTGCTTTGTCATGTTTTTCGAACTTTAAAGCAATCCTGCACACATCATAATAATCTTCATAGTTTTGAATCTCAACCCTTGAAGCTAGGGTTGGCACTAAACCACGAGTAAACCTAGCAACCCTCAACTCCTCCCTCTCATCTAAATCACATACAATGGTCATCTTTTCAAACTCCCTAATGTATTCTGAGACGGTCATATTATCTTGAGTTAAAGAATGGAGTTTTAGGTAGTTTTCTTGATTATAATCTTTTGGCAAGAATTTCTTCACCATGTGTTTCTTCAATTTTGCCCAAGATTTAATCTTTTCCTTGCGTTGCTTCTTTCGTTGCTTCACAAGATTCTCATACCACAACGAAGCGTACTTAGTAAGTTTCAAGATAGCAACTTTAAACTGTTTCTGGTCGTCGTATTCCTTGTATTCAAAGACTCTCTCAGTTTGTCTAAGCCATTCCAAGAAATCTTCCGGATCCATGTCTCCTTTGAATTCAGGGATGTCAAGTTTGAGACCTCTATCATCTTCGTTCTTGTCCCAAGTCTTGCCCTTAAATTCTGTCTCTTCTTCCGAGTCACTCGCCTTAGATGAGGACTCTCCCGTCTTTTTATGACCTCCTTTGGTCATCATTGTTTTTATGAGATATTTGAGCTCTTGGATTTCGGATTTCAATTCCATGTTGCTCTCCTCCCATGACTTTTCTTCTCCGTCTCCGTCTTTGGATCCTACCACGATGATAAACTTTCCCAAGGACATGTATAATAAAAATTAGACCAAGAGCCGAAGCTCTGATACCAATTTGATGCGTATTTGGGGTGATAATCAATTAAGACGATCAACAAAATACGTATGTTGCAGCGGAATAAAAATACTTGTAGAATAATACAATCTTGAATGAATAAAGAACGAAAAATAACCAAGAACGATGAAAGATGAACAAATAATGAACGGTGGTGATGGACGGACGGTGGTGACGTGGCTGATGGTCACGATGGTCACGTTGGTGGCGGATCTTGGTGTTTCTTGATGTTCTTGAATGATGATCGTTGATTGACGTTATAAGGCACAACACTTAATAATTGAAAGATTAATGAAACGATTTAATGGATGATTTATGATTGTCGATGGATAGGATAATTGATCAAGCTCACACAGATACCCTCTCAATTATTTTGAAGCTCACACAGATACTTCGGGTTAAAGCTCACACAGATACTTTAGGGTTTTTTTTGTAAGTTAAACTTAACAAGAAAATTTGTTTATAATTTGATTGATAATAAGATGAATAAAACAAACAACTAAGGATGCCTATTTATAGTAAGGACATCCGTACAAACTAGACTCGAAATAGGAAACAACTAAGAACCCTACACGGTTCAAATCACACGTCCAAAACCGTGTAATCCTACCCAAATTAGGACTTCCTATTTCTATCTTATGGATTAAATATAATCCTTATTAAAATCTAAGAAATAAAATAATAGATAAAAAGATTAAGTTGTAACAAACTCCTAACAACTTAATAACTAACCCTAACAAACTTGTAACTAACTTTTTAACAAACTTAACTAACTTGTAGCAAAGTTAGTTAACTAAATAATAAACTAGTAAATAAAATAACATAAGAAAAAAACACAAAACCTAATTAATCTAGGAAACCCTAGACGTGTGGCCCCACACGTGACACTTGGGCACACGTCCCAAGGGACTTTCCCCGCATCTTCCCTTGTTCCTTCAATACGTCTTCCCAAGCTAACTTAAAAATCCGTACCGAACCCAAATCGAACGTTTTTAATCTTTTTATGGGTCGTGGATCACGACCTCTAATCCGTGCTAATGCTCCCGCATCAGGAGTAGTGCGATATGAATTGTCCACCCCCTTGTCAGGGTTGTTCAAATCTCAAGGCCACTGGAGGAGTAGTTAACTGGAAATGCGTGGCCACGCTCGGAAGGTATCTAAGGTAGATAATTCCGGTCAAAGCGGTTAATCTCCAGATCGAGAAAACCACTCAAGATATGATCAATTGCAAGTGCGACCTGAAAGACACCTTGCAATGAGTGGGAGATTGTAATAGGACAAGAGAATTGGTGACGCACACATGTCGAGGACAAGTGGGAGATTGTTGGAGTAAATGTCCTCAACAATAGTGCGATCACAAATAATTAAATCTCGAAATAAGAATACAAAGGGATGATTCACAATATATTTACATATAGTCGACTGACCAACATTAATCGGTAATGATTGGCTTTAAATAGTTTGACATTACCGTCGTATGACGGTGGTGGTCAGTTGATCCCTTAAGGTCACACCTAAAACGGTTATTCCCGAAATGACGATTAATTGTAAAATGATAAATTAAGTTGTCGGGAATCGAACAAATAATTTGAGAGTAAAAATCGATTTTGAAATTATAAATGTTAAATTACCAAATCACATTGTTCACGAAACAAATAAAGATTATGAATGACGAATTAATTATAATTACAAAACCGTCGCGAATTATATTAAAGTAATTACGTAATGACGTATAATTTACGATTGATGAATTCCGAACCAAGCTTAAATCTCGGTTCCCTTTAAATGACGGAAAAGGAACGACAAGCGGTTAATGCGATGTTTTATCGTTAAACAAAAACGCAATAACCTAGAAATTGTGCAACTTCCTAAGTGTCATGGGAACACACAAAAGAGACAAGGCATTCACTCGCTTATCCCTTGTGTGTCACGACTGCCTAAACCAAGAGGAGAAAATGTTTTCTCTTCTCAATTCTTTATTCATTCATCAATTCATAAAATAATTTCATTCTCTCTAAAATTAAGTCAGAGAAATTTTTACTCACAAATTACACAAAAACGTTTTGTGCACTCTATTCAGAGACGGATAACCTTGGGTGCAACGAGAGGAGGTCTTCTACATTTGAAAACTAAATTTTGGAGAATCATCCTTGCCGATTTTAAGCTCAAGAACAAGATAAGAAAGGTGTTCTAATCTTGTGCCCTGAAATCCGTTTAAGCAATGTAAAAGACATTCATCTCTTATATTATGTTTAGCATACATAAGATTCATTAGTTTAAAATGACTTTAAACATCTTAGGGTTTAAAGAATCCCAACATAGCATGTATCTCGGGTCTCGGGTTGTGTGTGTCGGGAATCCTAGTCACGATTATCAAAGTCCGACACACAAAAACAATAAAAGTAAGCAATGAAATTATTAAAAGCAAGAAATAAGCAATATCAAGCTTAATGATGAGAAGCAGTTTTCATTGACTAACACCTCTTATAGAGGCAAATTTGATATTTCATGTGTGGAAGCAGGATACATTGATGTTGTAAAATAGCGCTACCTTTTCTTAACACCTACAAACGTATCTTAAACTAAAACTGAGACTCCAAGATTCGAGACGCAAGAAGTAGTCTTAGAATAGTAAAAGATACAAAAAAACAGAAATGAAAATGCAAAAGCGAAATAAGAAATCTAAGGGCTCGAAGTGCAAGGACTGTGCGCGCGATTTCTTAGCTATGAGGCTAGAATTATGGCTCCTTACATTCTCCCACACCTAATCTGTTGTCGCCTTAGGCAACACAAAAATCTCGAATGGTGCTTTAGTGAGACATCCTCGGTGAACTGTCCTAGTCACGATTATCAAAGTCCGGCACACGAAAGCAATTAAAGTAACCATTATGATTATTGAAATTAAGAAACAAGCAATATAATGTTGAGAAACGGTTTTCATTGACTATCACCTCTCATAGAGGAAAATTTGATATTTCATGTTTGGTAGCAAGATACATTTATGTTGCACAATAGTGCTACCTTTTCTTAACAACTATAAACCTATCTTAAACTAAAAACGAGACTCCAATTCGACACGCATGAAATAGTCTTGGAGTACTAAATGATACAAAAAAGGAAATAAAAATATAAAAGCGAAATAAGAAATCTAAGGGATCGAAGTGAAAGAATCGCGCACGCGATTTCTTGACTATGAGACTAGAATTGCGGCTAAATGTGCGGCTCCTTACAGATGGCTTATCGCCTCCTTAATGCTCACAAGCACCGCTACCGCCTTTGCCATTCTCGGTTCCATCTCTCCTCTTATGTACTCAACCAACCCCCACACACCCTCTCATCACTGTTACGACACACCACTCTTATACCTGTCCCATATTCCTCCTTTGTTCAAGCGTCGACATTTACCTTCATCACTCCCTCCTCCGTTTTAGCCCATTTCTCTCTCGTCTCAGTGTACTCCACAACCACGCCAGCCACCCTCGCATCATTACACATCTCCTTTCGTAAATCCTCCACTCGCTTCACCACTGGATTCACATCCACCCTTTAATTCCCAAACATCCATTTTATTTCTCACTTCCCAAATCACCCAACACCGGAACATGAAAGTATCTAACTCAAACCTTCATCTCCGTCCACAAATCTTCTACTCTCTGCCTCACCCGCTCATACAAAAACAACGAGAAGGAGGCATGACTCCACCTCGCTACAACAAATAGGACAACCAACCTCGATTGATCGCACACTGACCGCCTAATTATGCTTAGTAGAAATGACATTGTTACATAATTGCCACATGAACACTTTAACCCTCGGTAATATATAAGCCTTTCAAATACGGTTTCACACATACTTCTCCTCCGCACGAGATGACGATTCAGCCTCAACCCCACTCAATCTCGTCAATTCATTATTAGCTCATTCAACCGAATAATCGCCATTCAACACAAGATCCCAAGTCCAAATAAATGTCCCCGGGTTTAGTCAGACCAAACCTTATATTAAAATTTTGATCATGCTCAAAAGAAAGAAAAGCTCGCGTACCTTACACATATCCCATGAAGTACCTTCTGGCTACCACAAATCCGCTACAAACATTTCTAGACTCGCATTTCGTCTAGGCAAAATAGAACCATCGTACTATAAAAACACGTTAAATACCTCCTCTTCATTTAGAAGCATTACAATAATGGTCAATGTCATTTAAACTAAAAGTACTCATCTTATTATTAAAATGAGTTAAATATCATCGGATTTGAGGGACACCGATTATTATTGCAATGGTTTTATTCATCTCATTATTAAAATTCATCTATATCTTACTATAAAAGAATTCAATATTGTATTAGAACGGGTTGAATTCATTTTACTATTAAAATTCATCTAAATCTAATGCTAACAAAAAAAATATATACAACGAGGTCGATAGTTTCCTAGTTCTTTTACTTTACAACCTTTATTTGGGGAAAATTATTCTAAAATACAAAATAAAGGTGATTTAACTTGAAAAAAAAATTGCACTCCGACACCAAAATCATGCATACGTCATTGATATGATCTTCAAAATAACTTTGTCTCGAAAAATATAATTAATAAAGAATATATTAGTGTAATAAATTATGTAATTGAGGCCTCATGCACAACCGTACTACATACTAGATATCAAGGTTGGAATTGAATTTCATTTTCATGATTTCAATTATAGAAATACAGATGTTTGAATTTAATTCCAAATTCAATTCCAGAATTGCGTTTAGGGAATCCTTGGAATTGAAATTGAAATTAGATTAGAATTGTACTTGAGCGAGACGGATATGGGTCGAGGCATCGAATTTTTATATTTGAAAAAAATTAATATTATTACAAAAAATATTTGCGCTCGGAAACACTATCATAATAATAATATTAAGATGACATTTTCATAACAAAATAAAACGTAAGAAATGGTGAAATTGAAATGACTACCATATGGAGGTATTTGACAGCCCCAAATTTTAACTAGTTTGGAATTTGATGAGTAATTGAGTCAATTTCAATTCCAAATCTTAGTGGTTTCTAAACAATTCAAATATTTCAGTTATGAAATTTGATTCTAACTTAAGGTTCCCAAACATATTCTTAGAACTTGTAAATTGAATCGTCAAAAAAGCAGGTCCGGTTACATCGCCTATGGTGGTTGAACATAGCCATAAACGCCCTTGTGTCACACTAAGGGTGTGTTTGGATAACAAATTGGGAGGGAAAGGGAGGAGAGAGGAATAGAGGGAAGAGAAAGGGAAGGGGGGATGAGGAGGGGTTGTTTGGATAGTAAAAATAAAGTAGAGGGAAAGGGAGAAAGATGGACGAAGAAGGTGATTTTAGTGGGTTGGAGGATGAAAGGAGTTAATTCATATTAGAGGAATATATAGTCATATCATTCTTAAATAAGAGTTAAAAGAAAGTTTTCCTTTCGAATCTTGTCAATAATGGAGAAATTATAGTTTGGTCTAATGGAGAGAAATTAAATCCTCCCATTTTCCCTCCTTTCATATATTATAACCAAATAATAAAAATTGAATCCCTCCCTTTTCCTCCCCTCTCTTTCCCTTTAATTCTCTCAATCCAAACACATCCTAATGGAAATAATCAAATAAGTAATATATGGAAGATTTAGAGTGTTTGATATGGCAGAGATGAGAAGAACGTAGCAGCAGGAGCATGGGATGAACACATTACACAGACATTGTACTATAGTAGTATGCACCAAAATGTTGGAATCACTTAGTAGTGAGTGCCTAACATAATGTAGAAATTAAGCATAGAATTAAGGAAATTAGGAGACGTTATTCAGTTATTATTTCGATGTGGATAAGAATCTGAGCACATGTAGAGCACGTGGTTTGTTGGTCTTTAAAAATAAAAGAGTTCCTTGATGAATTGGAATGTCAATTTTAAGGATAATTGAGATTACCGTCCCACTTACTTGTGATAGATCTAAATACGTTTAACTTGTCTCCCTCATTTGTAAGCTTGTCTATGAGATTTTGTGTTGGATTGATACAATCCACAATACACAATACCCAATACCCAATACCCAATACACAATACACAATGTTGTATGTATATATAAATCAAGTTGAGGAATAGTATATGGCAGGTGCACATTGTCACATGGGTCTTATGCAGGCTGGTTGGCTGGCTGGCTGGCTTTGTTTGTTTAGAAATTCTCCATTATCTCAATTCCCCAAATAACGCAACGCATACCAACAACTCTGGAACTTGATGTATACAAATACAATCCCTATCTAAACTATTTACCCAATTGCTTCTTCATGCCTTGCTTTATGCTGCTTCTGGCTACTTGTTACTTGTTCCTTGTCATTTTAGATACCCAATCACAGACTATTATTCATTCATTTAATTAATTCATTCATTCATTATCGTCATCATTGATCTACGACTATGTACATGTTTGTTCTAGTAATACGGAAACTTCTTTTAATTAGTTGTCACGTGTTTGTTACCGTATCCGACACTCGGATACCCGACACTCGTTGGACACATGGCTAAACATATTATAGTTTAGACGAGTAATAAATTCTTTAAAAAGATCGATTAGAAGATGAGTTTTGGTGGAAAATGAGAATTAGTTATAATAAAGCTCAAATTGTACCTTTACTTATCATTATATATATAAAAGACGAATGTTAAAAAGCTGATGTGGCAGCATAATATTTCAGCATTTCATAATAGAGCTCTCTCATTCAATCTTAGAATGATACATCCAAATAGACCAATAAAAATAAGCCAACTAATTTATTATATAATAATATAATAAATATAATAAATAATGGGGAATGTCTACGGAGCAATTCAATCTTAGAATGATACATCCAAATAGACCAATAAAAATAAGCCAACTAATTTATTATATAATAATATAATAAATATAATAAATAATGGGGAATGTCTACGGAGCAATTAATACTACGGTAATATAATAAATTCATCTCGGTATAATAATATAATAATATAATAAGTAATTGGGAATGCCTACGGAGCAATTAATACTACAGTAATATAATAAATTCATCTCGGTATAATTGAGACAATGTATGCACCTTTCAAAATTAATGGGAAATGTCTACGGAGCAATTAATACTACAGTAATATAATAAATTCATCTCGGTATAATTGATATAATGTATGCACCTTTCAAAATTAATGGGGAATGTCTACGGAGCAATTAATACTACAGTAATATAATAAATTCATTTCGGTATAATTGATACAATGTATACACCTTTCAAAATTAATACAATATTAGTATAATTAATACAATGTGTACGCACCTTTCAAAATTAATAGCCTAAAGTCAGTCTAAAATCTCAGACTCAAAAACCAAAGAACCCTTTTGTTTGGTATTGGATACGCCAATTACCACCATTCGTAACTTAATACAATATTAGGAATTGGATACGCCAATTACGCACCTTTCGAAAATTAATACAATTACGCACCTTTCAAAATTACGCAATGAACATTGTATTACTCTTTTGGTTTCTCTATGTTGCTCGAAAAGTGCAACGGCCAGCCTTCTCTTTTCTTCTCCTCCTTTGTTTTCTACAATATATAAATAGTGAAATCAGCTATTCCAACATAATTTTTCCAATTCTAAAATTTTAAGTCTCTACATAATACAATTTCTCATCTAAAAAATCGCAAAATCGAATTACCATTATGGCTATTACACCGTTACTTACTATTAACCAACTAAATTTCGGAATTAGGCTTACACAAATGAATGTAAGGGTAGTTCACAAATGGACTAGACCGGAATTCAAAGATAAGAAGAAGACCGATGCTATTGAACTTCTATTAGTTGATTCAGAGGTATTGAATTCGACTAATCTGTCAACACACTTTGTAAAATATTATAACTTCATTGCCTTTTTATGAAAATCATATCACAAAAAATAGTTTGTTTTTATGAAAATACAAAAAAATAAATTAATCAAAAAAATAAATTAGCATAAATTAGATAAAAAAACTTTAAATGTTTTACGAGAAAAAAAGAAAACATTATTTCTATTATAAAGTACATAGTTTTTAACTTTTTACAATTTTGGTAAAACATTTCAATTGCAAAATATTTTGTAGGTAGTTGTGTTTAAATTTAAAGTTGTAATAAAATATTTTCATGACAAAAAATATAAAAATATAATAAAAGGATAAAAAAATATCTAAATATTTTAATTTTTCAACATATCGAAATTTTACACATACGATTTTTAATTGTTTTTTTAAAATCATATCGATTTACTACATAATTTATGTATATAAAAACATGGTTTTAGTATGCACTTCGTATTATTTTTATTATCTAATTCATGCTAAAAAAATTAAAATTAATTTTTAAAAATTTTATTTTCAACCATTTTTTACTTTTTTGGATATGATACTACATTGAATTTCTCATAAGATTTTGATAAAGGAGTTTAATTCACTTATTACGTAATTTATGGGTCCAAATTACTTTTATTGAAAGTTGTGGGGTTAATTTCACAATTGCACAAAATTATGCGGTCAATCACCACTTCCCCGGTTCTATGAGTACTTCACACTTAATTGACAACATTTTTATAAAACTTACTCTCTTAATAACGCATAATATACCATGTACCATCTTATAACTTTTTCCTATCACTTATTTTCAACAAATTTTCTAAATATACTTTAATATATGATTATTTATATACTTTTTTATCTACTTATCTTAAGACCTTTACATATACATAAATTATGTGATTAAATTATCTAACTACGGCAATTGATCACATACTTTACAAAATTGAAATTAACAGTCCCGTGAATTTTCGCGGGTGTTACGCTAGTTTAGATTTAGTTTCAAATACATGATAAAAATAAAATTATATGTTATTTATTACCATAAAATATATATTTTATTATATTTAAATGACGTGTCCCGTGTCTTAAATTTCATGGAATGCCGTGTCCCATGTCCGTGTCCGTGTCCGTGTCCGTGTCCGTTTTGGGTTTACCTAGTGTTTGTTACAACTAATTCAACCGAACTAAATAGAATTGAGCTCAACTGAAACAAATTGAAAATAAGCTAAAAAGAAAAAAAGGCCATGAGTCGATTATTGACATTGTATATCAAGTTAAAATAAATGGAATGACGGGATACTCTTGATAATGCATGTCACTAAGGTCTAAGACTATCCCCAAGCAAGGTCGCCAAGGAGGTCGCGACCTTGTTGGGTCACCGTAATTATGTAATTAAGACACTAATTTTGGTGACCTTGTATTAAATTTGGTGACCTTGAAATTTTCAGGGTCAATTTGTGACCCCGAAATGAGTTGGTGACCTTCTTGGTGACCTTTGACGTGTCACATTGTTATTGGCTTATTATATTATTTGGTGGAGTTGAGAATGTAATTAATGATTGGAAATGTTGGAAAATGGAAATGAGTGGAAAATAATTGGGTTGATACCCTAGGTCGTGCCCTTCTGCTTGGGAGGGTGGTGGGTTAAAAGTGGGTCACGATAATTAAGGTGAGATTAAGAGTAAAAATGTTGGTGACCCAATTAGCGCGACCTTCTGCTTGGGGATGGTCTAAGGTTATGAGCATTTGAGATCAGACCGGTCTTGTAAAGTGTTGTCCTATTTTGACTTAAGCTAAGAGTACCATAAAAAAAAATTAGATTATCACAAATGTTAAAAGACAACCACTACTTGTCACAAGTTCAACATAAATTGATAGTATTCCTTTTATAATATGCAAGTGACACTATTTATGGGGTGCTCCATTTCCTCTCTATATGACCCCCACTTGTCTTATTGTGAGAGCCTAGAGGGACACTAACTATCCGTTTTCGGTTTGTCACGGATAATATCCGTTAATTGTAAATAATTAACTATTTTTTTTATTTTCTAATTCTAATAGAAAAATTGAAAATAAGTTAGTTTCTTATTTTCTAATTCTAATATGAAAATTATAAATAAATTATTATTTAATCATCTATTTTCTACTTTTCTAATTCTAATAAAAAAATTGTAAATTTATTATTTTCTTATTTTTTAATTCTAATAGGAAAATTATAAATAAATTATTTTTTATAAATATAGTGCTTTGTAAAAGTTGGAGACTATGACCTTGCTCGAGAAAGTATCCTTTAATTATATATACTAGTATTTTGCCCATGCGATGCACGGATACTAAATTATTTGTGATATTTATAAAATTTGTCACCATGTAAATAAAAAATAAAATATAATATTTTTTTCTTAATATAAAAGTAGTATTAGTTCGTTCTATAAATGTGATATTTTGTTAATAAAATTACCCCGTTTATATTCATTTATGTCATTAATGCTACCATGATCCATACACCTATCATGCGTCCATCGTCTTAAATCACATATACATCTAACCACCCAACTCGCCGCAATCATCTTTAGTACCACACAAAAGAACCCTTTAAATCACTACTCTTACCCTTCGAACAACACGTGAAACAGTTCACAATTCAAAGTCACGCCTACTAACCTATCATGAAATTAACCACCAAATGCGATAAAGTCATCTTTATTCCTACCTCAAACAATCATCTAACTAACTAACTTGACCATTAGAATCGACCGTATGCGTCACAGAACAACCTCATCGTACCGATATTTACTTGTACTACTCAAATCACATTCTTAAATGTCGGAAAGTAACACTATCCTAAAAACACTCACCTCAAGACCTATATTACCCCACCTCTAAAAAAAATAAACACATCCATTGTAAAATCAACCCCCATTCAATCTGTAAAGCAAAGAACAAACTCAAAGAAGGGTATAATGCAAATATCTGGATTGCCAGTCCTCAAGGGTATACCATCAAAAGTGGATATACCTGGCTTTTCCCAACTCAACCAAAACAGAACTGGTCTCCCATTATCTGGAACCAATTCAATGTTCCTAAGCATACCATTATCTGAAAACAAAATACAAATTGTTCAGGATTGGATGTTGTCCTGATGATCTGTGTCTGTTGTGTCAAAGTTATACAGAAACAATTGCTCACCTGTTTGAAGAATGCCCCTACACTCTCAGAATTCAGTGCATGCTTCAGCACTGGTATGAAATCAGCTTTCCCCGTGCAGCCACCTACAGCTATGGATCACGAAAATCATTCAAGTGGAAAGTAAACACTGCCATGTTCAAAGCCTTTCACTACCACGTTTGGCACCAGAGAAATAATGCTCGTGTAATTGAAAGCATCCAGAGGCCAGAATTAGTAGCCAAGAATATATTGAAAGAGATAAAGAACCGTATGAAATGTAGGATTCACTAGTACAAAAACACCCTATTGCGTCCGTTCTATATGACTTATTGCATCGGTTCTTGCTTGACGTTTTTTGAGGTGACGTTTATTGAAACGTCGGTTCTGAAACTGACGCAAAAAACAGACATTTGCATCAGTTCTTAGTATACAACTGATGCATTTGATGTATCATTTGCATCAGTTCTTAAAATACAACGGATGCAATTGCTATAAGAACCGACACAAATAGCTTAGTTTTTGCATCAGTTTTCCAGTAACGGATGCTTTTTCGCTTAGCTTTTGCGTCAGTTTCCCAACAACTGATGCAATTAGTACCTTAATTTCGCGCAAAATTGAATAGTATATGCGTCGGTTATAAACGAAACTGACGTTTTTTTCTCTACTTGTTGCATCAGGTTTGTTAAAACTGATGTATTTGATATGTTGTTTTAGCGCCAGGTTTACTAATATATGCGTCAGTTATTATAGGAACTGACTCTTTTGCTCTATTTTTTTGCATCATTTCTTTTCAAAACCGATGCAATATCCAATTAAAAGACATTACATTTCATCCGATCAACGTTCCGAATACAATCCAAAGTACAAATAATCCCACAAACGTCTTAGTCACTAAGCTAATCTATACTAAATTAATCATCTAGTAAAGTTACATAATCCCGTGTCATCATCTGATAGAAGGATGAAAATTGTTCCGGATTTCCTCTCGGTGTCCCCAATTATCTTTTCATCCTGAATGACATCGGCATTCTGTGTAACATCCCGTATTTTCGTAAGGAGTATTTTATTTAAAATAAAGTAATTTACGAAATTTAATAATATTTTAATAATAATCGTAATTTATATTTTTAAGATTTCCGTTAAGTTTACCTTTAAATCATTTAATCTTAAGATGCCTTGTTTATTTTGTATCAACCCGTCTCACATTTCCGGTTCACTTAAATAAGTAAACCCGTTTGTGTTATCCAAGTCCGTTTCCTTTTAAACGGAAAAGACAATTCTAATCCCTAAAACTCTTATTGTATGTCGACATTTCATCCTTCATAAAAACAATACACTGCTTCCTTCATTTCTCCATTTCTCATCAAACCTCCAAGCTTCTTTTCGGTCTTTCTCCATCATCCGTCCTTCAAATCGAGGAAGTAAGTACATTTTCGGAATCCTCATCGAATTTGCAAGCCATCCGTCACTTCCGATTTTCATTTCGTGCCACTTCAAAAATAGGCTGTTTTGGAGTAATCCGTTTATAGCCTAGTTTTAATCGTTTTTCGTGTTGTAGGAGGAGCCCTAGGAAATCACAAGAAGGCTAGTGACGTGATTGAAGAGGAACAAGGAGCTTAACCGCTTTAGAGGTGACTATTATGAGTAACTCGGCCTATATGTCTAAATTAGCACTATATATGATTTGATTGTGTTTTGATGAAAGTTAGTATGTTTATTGAGTACTAATGTTCTTAATATGTTATACAAACTGATTCTGTGATGATTGGATGATGAATTTGAGGAGAAGATGAGATTTAGGTGTATACATGTAAGATCGGTTTAATTTGGGATTTTGGTGTTAAGACATGAAATGATTGTTTGTATTCATGTTCACATGTTCATTTGATGTGGTTTACGTGCTGGAAGTATGAAATCGTTGCTTAGAAACATGTTTAGGTTGAAATGGTAAAGTATTGAAAGGATTGGATATGGCGAAAATGGGTTTTGCGTGAACAGAGGCCCTGAGCCGGCAGGCTGACCGGCAGCCGGTCGGCCGGCTCAGAGTCCCCCTTGTTATCCTTGCTTTTTCGAAGGTTGTAGGAAAATGGGTCCCCAGCCGGTGGACCGGCAGCCGGCCGGCCGGCTGGGAGCCCCTTGTGTTGTTGTTTTAAGTTTTGCAAGAAGAGAAAGGGAAGGGGTCCCCAGCCGGTGGACCGGCAGCCGGCCGGCCGGCTGGGAGACCTTTTGTGTTGTTTTCCTTGCTGTGTCGGCTGGAGTGTAAAGACTCTCAGCCGGTTGACCGGCCGCCTGTGGCCAACCGGCTGAGAGCCCCTGATGATGTTATTTGCCTTATAACTTTTGATTTTCAAGTCGGATTGCCTTGATTCTTTTTCCGTATGCTTTGTATGCATGATTAGAGTCCCCGGAGTTCGGGCGGCACTATATTGGGTTCGGGGATGGAGTGAGGATAGAGACCCCCCGGTCGGGCAACCGAAAGGGAAACCGGCTCTCCCTCGTCTTAGTTCCCGGGGTCAATTAGGTGTTGAGTGATGTGATTAGAGAGTTGATCATGGTTTATTGAATAGCCTCCTTTCGGAGATTGGATTGTAGTGTATTGAATAGCCTCCTTTGGAGATTTGGTGGTTGAACCCCTACGTGGGTGGTTCATCGTGTTTGTTCGGACGAACCCCTCCGTGGGTGGTTCTGTCTTCTTCGTGCGAACCCCTCCGTGGGTGGTTCTGCTTTCTCCGTGTCGAACCCCTCCGTGGGTGGTTCTGATTCCTTCGTGCGAACCCCTACGTGGGTGGTTCTGCCTTCCTGACGAACCCCTCCGTGGGTGGTTCTGTCTTTCTTCGTGTTGAACCCCTCCGTGGGTGGTTCAGTGTTCTGTGTTGAACCCCTACGTGGGTGGTTCAGTGTTTTGTGGTCGAACCCCTCCGTGGGTGGTTCGCGTGTGTGTATTGATTGGTATATAATTGCCTGATTAGGGGTACTGTGTTATATACTTGCTGAATGTTTTGGTATATAGGTTATGTCTTAAGTTGACCGCTGAACCTTATACTTGCTGATTGTTTAGTATCTGCTTGCCTAGTAACGGTACGGTGTCAGATCTAAATGTTGTGATGGTGTTTAAGATGATATTGCATGATGAGTCTGATGTTTGAATTTAGTATTGTTCATCCAAGGCATTGGGTGACTCTTCGATCGGTTTCATAAATAGTTGGACTGAAAGACCCCCCGACTGGGTAACCAGTAGGGAAACCGGCTCTCCTTCCTAACGGTTTATGAAGTTGGGTTGAGAGCCATGCATTAGTAAGGCATGATAGTTGAGACAGTTAATGAGATGGAAATGCTTCACATGATTGTTTATGTTGGAGTATAATGTTTGCTTATATGTTCGGTGTTGCATGACATTAGGTGGCTATGAGAGCTCTAGTCACTCCCCACTGACTGTGGCGCACATGTTGTGTGTGTGTAGGTACTGGATGCTGTTTGCAGGGGGTTACGTTGAGGCTAGCGAGCGATGATCCTATCATCGATGACTTACCTACATCGTGTAGCTAGACCTTAGACTTATGTTTCTGTATTTTGTGCCTGTAGGGATATGCTATCCCGGGCTGCTTTTGTTTTATATCTTAACACTTAGTTATGTTTATCTTTCGTACGTTTAAATTTATAAAGCACCTCGCACGTTTAGTTTGTTAAAAGGTTTTAATTCCGCTGCATTTTTAGTACTTTGTGTGATTTAAATTTCCGCTTTCGCGAGGGGTTTTACAGTTGGTATCAGAGCATTATTGCTCCCGACGCACTCATGTAATCCCCAAACATAACTTGACCAATAACTTGAATAATGAATGAGAGACTGGGGTAGACTTAAGGACAAGTGGTAGACTGGTTGTGATTGTTAATTGTTAGGTTAACACCGTTTTCTCTTTTGAAGGATGGTGAGGACCACTGCCACAGAGAATACTGTACTGCAATCACTTAGGCAAATCCTTGAGAACCAAAGGGTTCAGGCTGAAGCTGTTCCTCCTCCCCCGCCTGGCAATGAAGCTCACAGACCTGGTGGTTTTTCCTGGATCGCCTCCCGGATGTCTAAGAGTCATGCTAAGACTTATGGTGGCGAAGTTGACCCAGTTGCCTTATCAGAGTGGTTTCGTGACATGGAGAAGAACTTTTCGATGTATTCGGTCGTCAGAGAGGATAAGGTGCGACTTGCCTCCCACTTTTTGACACTTGAAGCAGACCGTTGGTGGCTTCTTACTGGCCCTAGTTTCCTCGGTGATCCGTTGTTTGATTGGGATGCGTTCAAAGACAAGATTGAGACCCGCTTCTACCCTAAGGAACTGCGTTCGCAAAGATTGAAGGAATTCATGGATCTCAAGCAAGGAGATATGACAGTACAGGAGTTCACGGACAAGTATAACCAGTTGGCTCACTTTGCTTCTCGGTTCGTAAGGGATGAATCCGAGAGAGTCTACTTCTACAAAGGGAAGTTAAGTGCCCGCATCGAGAGTATGATTCGCAGAGACTCTACTTCTTTCGTAGAGGTGTATGATGATGCGATTTGGGCTGAGAACTCGATTAAGGCTATAGATGAGGAGACCCAAGCCCTCTCCCTACCTAATTCTTCACCAGCTTGCCCTCAAGGAAAGAGGCCCTTTACTTCTTCACCATCTCCTCCCCGTTCTAACAAGGTGCAATTGGTGCACTCTGGCGGACTTTCTACCCTAGCTACTGCTTCCAGAGGCAAAGGACCCCAGAATATTGGACGACGTCGAGATCATCACTCGGGTACACGTCGCTTGAGCAGACCGCGATTGTGCTATCACTGTAGGAAGCCCGGACACCTATCTGCTGGGTGCCCCGAGAAGAACACTGCTGACAACGCCACTGCCGCTGTCCAGAGACCGAAGACCAAGGGTACTGTGTTCATGATGAGCCGTGCCGCAGCAGAGACTTACCCTCAGTTGATCACTGGTATGTCTTCACCGTTGACTTTCTCCTGCTATCTTCTTCTGGGACCTCCAGATCCTATCCTTGTTCTCTTGTAAGCATCTGTCCTGGAAATCTCTTCCTTCTTATCTTGGAAACTCCTTGCATGGCTTCCTAGCTCAACCCCATTGCCGGAACTTATCCTTCCTTGGCTCGAGTGAGTAACTTACTTTTATGGACTTAGAGGAATCTCTTAGGTTAACCGCAATCCGTGTCTTGGCGCATATTGGTGTTAAGGAAAACCTATGAGATATTGTAAGACATGGTTTGGTGATCCTAGTTTCCGTGTGTTACTAATTGAGAGAGTGGAGTGGTTGAGGAAATGCTTGGTTGAGTAGGGTCTAGTACATGACTATCGGTGGAACTTAGATGTTGTGACACTATTGGGATGCGTGTAATAGTGTATTTGGAAGTACCATTTGGGAATTTTAAAAGAAATACTTGGAGTCTTGGGTGAATTTCGAGAAACATGCTTTAGATGGTGTTGATGCCAAATACTGGAATGAGGTAAGTTAGAGATGCTGAAACTCGAGGAGGTACTGGAATATAAAGAGACCCATACATTTGAGGAACGAGAGCTTTTAGTGGCAGAGTGAGATTGTGAAGTCGTTTACGACTTGATTCGTGGAGTTGACTGAATGTTAGAACCCAAATTATTTAGTGGATCTTAGTGTTTACCTAGAGTAGTACTTGGTGGACTGGTTGATGCACCATTGTTAGGTGGACAAATTGGGATGACTTGTTTGGAAGTGGAAACTAATTGACTTAAAGGTAATTGAGAAGTAGGATGCAACTGTCATTTGAAGAATCTTAGGAATTGGTTACCCAAGCCTTGGGAATGATTTGAATTGGGATAATGGTAACTTACTTATTTTGAGGAATCATGGTATTGTACGACATCGTGAGTGTATTGTAATAAAGGAATTACCGTTCAAGTGCTACTTGAGGATTTGGGAATTGAAATTTTGTTAGACCTTGTTGCGAATGTTTATATCATAGTGATGAGTCTGAACTTGAGGATGTTAGCTTACCCCCAGAAATCGAATTTGGAGATTTAGGACCGCTTACGAAAAAGTGAGATGAGGGGCGATGTGACAGAAGCTCCAGTTTGGTTAGATCAATTTTGTGTTGTTTGAGGAAAAGATCTACCAAAAACCGTAATCAAAGTGCTTGATTTGGGAAGGGTGAGATGAGAACCTGGTGAGAATTTCGAGAAAACCGAGCCTACGGAATCATTTGTTCTAAATCATAATCTCTCTCGTGCACCGATCCTCTTTTGTGCACCCGTAAATTCGCTAAGCTATCCTCCTCTCGGTCAATTGCAACTTGTTGAGTTTCACAACCTTGCTCTTTCTGTAAGTTTTATATAAAAACTCGTTTTCAAAAGTATTTTTGGTTTAAGGAAATGGGTAATCTCTCAACTTTAACAGGTTTCAGTGATGATTTTCCAAAAAAAAAAAACCGGTTTTAAAGAATTGCATATCTTGTAATTTGATTAATCTAAGCGTCGATTTGTCGTTGAACTCGTTATTGGAGACGTCTGATGACCTGAACAATGCTTACCGACACCGGATCGATCTAAATTTTAAACTTTATCTTATTTAATTTTGGGACTTGTCTCAGATTTGGAATGTCGGGCTCTTGAATGTACAACGAGAACCCCAACGTCCATTGACGAAGACTTGTGCCTTGGAAAAATCGTTTGAAATCTTTGAAAGAAACCTAAGTTTGTAAAACAAGTTAAGTGAAAACTTTGATCTGTTAACCTTGTCCTTGTTACTGCTTTCAAGTTTCGAGGACGAAACTTTTTGAAAGATTGGGTGATTGTAACATCCCGTATTTTCGTAAGGAGTATTTTATTTAAAATAAAGTAATTTACGAAATTTAATAATATTTTAATAATAATCGTAATTTATATTTTTAAGATTTCCGTTAAGTTTACCTTTAAATCATTTAATCTTAAGATGCCTTGTTTATTTTGTATCAACCCGTCTCACATTTCCGGTTCACTTAAATAAGTAAACCCGTTTGTGTTATCCAAGTCCGTTTCCTTTTAAACGGAAAAGACAATTCTAATCCCTAAAACTCTTATTGTATGTCGACATTTCATCCTTCATAAAAACAATACACTGCTTCCTTCATTTCTCCATTTCTCATCAAACCTCCAAGCTTCTTTTCGGTCTTTCTCCATCATCCGTCCTTCAAATCGAGGAAGTAAGTACATTTTCGGAATCCTCATCGAATTTGCAAGCCATCCGTCACTTCCGATTTTCATTTCGTGCCACTTCAAAAATAGGCTGTTTTGGAGTAATCCGTTTATAGCCTAGTTTTAATCGTTTTTCGTGTTGTAGGAGGAGCCCTAGGAAATCACAAGAAGGCTAGTGACGTGATTGAAGAGGAACAAGGAGCTTAACCGCTTTAGAGGTGACTATTATGAGTAACTCGGCCTATATGTCTAAATTAGCACTATATATGATTTGATTGTGTTTTGATGAAAGTTAGTATGTTTATTGAGTACTAATGTTCTTAATATGTTATACAAACTGATTCTGTGATGATTAGATGATGAATTTGAGGAGAAGATGAGATTTAGGTGTATACATGTAAGATCGGTTTAATTTGGGATTTTGGTGTTAAGACATGAAATGATTGTTTGTATTCATGTTCACATGTTCATTTGATGTGGTTTACGTGCTGGAAGTATGAAATCGTTGCTTAGAAACATGTTTAGGTTGAAATGGTAAAGTATTGAAAGGATTGGATATGGCGAAAATGGGTTTTGCGTGAACAGAGGCCCTGAGCCGGCAGGCTGACCGGCAGCCGGTCGGCCGGCTCAGAGTCCCCCTTGTTATCCTTGCTTTTTCGAAGGTTGTAGGAAAATGGGTCCCCAGCCGGTGGACCGGCAGCCGGCCGGCCGGCTGGGAGCCCCTTGTGTTGTTGTTTTAAGTTTTGCAAGAAGAGAAAGGGAAGGGGTCCCCAGCCGGTGGACCGGCAGCCGGCCGGCCGGCTGGGAGACCTTTTGTGTTGTTTTCCTTGCTGTGTCGGCTGGAGTGTAAAGACTCTCAGCCGGTTGACCGGCCGCCTGTGGCCAACCGGCTGAGAGCCCCTGATGATGTTATTTGCCTTATAACTTTTGATTTTCAAGTCGGATTGCCTTGATTCTTTTTCCGTATGCTTTGTATGCATGATTAGAGTCCCCGGAGTTCGGGCGGCACTATATTGGGTTCGGGGATGGAGTGAGGATAGAGACCCCCCGGTCGGGCAACCGAAAGGGAAACCGGCTCTCCCTCGTCTTAGTTCCCGGGGTCAATTAGGTGTTGAGTGATGTGATTAGAGAGTTGATCATGGTTTATTGAATAGCCTCCTTTCGGAGATTGGATTGTAGTGTATTGAATAGCCTCCTTTGGAGATTTGGTGGTTGAACCCCTACGTGGGTGGTTCATCGTGTTTGTTCGGACGAACCCCTCCGTGGGTGGTTCTGTCTTCTTCGTGCGAACCCCTCCGTGGGTGGTTCTGCTTTCTCCGTGTCGAACCCCTCCGTGGGTGGTTCTGATTCCTTCGTGCGAACCCCTACGTGGGTGGTTCTGCCTTCCTGACGAACCCCTCCGTGGGTGGTTCTGTCTTTCTTCGTGTTGAACCCCTCCGTGGGTGGTTCAGTGTTCTGTGTTGAACCCCTACGTGGGTGGTTCAGTGTTTTGTGGTCGAACCCCTCCGTGGGTGGTTCGCGTGTGTGTATTGATTGGTATATAATTGCCTGATTAGGGGTACTGTGTTATATACTTGCTGAATGTTTTGGTATATAGGTTATGTCTTAAGTTGACCGCTGAACCTTATACTTGCTGATTGTTTAGTATCTGCTTGCCTAGTAACGGTACGGTGTCAGATCTAAATGTTGTGATGGTGTTTAAGATGATATTGCATGATGAGTCTGATGTTTTTATTGTTCATCCAAGGCATTGGGTGACTCTTCGATCGGTTTCATAAATAGTTGGACTGAAAGACCCCCCGACTGGGTAACCAGTAGGGAAACCGGCTCTCCTTCCTAACGGTTTATGAAGTTGGGTTGAGAGCCATGCATTAGTAAGGCATGATAGTTGAGACAGTTAATGAGATGGAAATGCTTCACATGATTGTTTATGTTGGAGTATAATGTTTGCTTATATGTTCGGTGTTGCATGACATTAGGTGGCTATGAGAGCTCTAGTCACTCCCCACTGACTGTGGCGCACATGTTGTGTGTGTGTAGGTACTGGATGCTGTTTGCAGGGGGTTACGTTGAGGCTAGCGAGCGATGATCCTATCATCGATGACTTACCTACATCGTGTAGCTAGACCTTAGACTTATGTTTCTGTATTTTGTGCCTGTAGGGATATGCTATCCCGGGCTGCTTTTGTTTTATATCTTAACACTTAGTTATGTTTATCTTTCGTACGTTTAAATTTATAAAGCACCTCGCACGTTTAGTTTGTTAAAAGGTTTTAATTCCGCTGCATTTTTAGTACTTTGTGTGATTTAAATTTCCGCTTTCGCGAGGGGTTTTACATTCTGCACTTCAACTCGTATGATATTCAACGTACCAGACACATAATTCCGCATTTTAACTTGTGTATCGCCAACATGATCAGGAAGGAAACTACCAGACCACTGCCATCCAGGTTCCTCAAAACGAACGGCGATAAATAATTCCCTAGAGAAAGTTTGACAAGTCTTCAGACCAAACACAGCTAAACTTTGTGTTATACTCCAGACTATTTTTATGGTCGTTCAAACTTGGTAAATTTTTACCACTCAATATTAGCTGTATGTATTTATAGTTCGCAAAAGTAATGGTAATTTACCTTGTTGTATCAATCCAATGAAGATGAGAATGTTGTCTTCCACCCAGACGGTACAAAAGATCGGTACCCTTTTGCTTATAACACAGAGCTTTGCCGCATGCATTGCTAATCACATATCTGCCAGAAGTTAAGTAAAGGCCAATGAAAAAAATACAATCAGTACAGGAGGGATTCCATCTTCAGGTCACTATCTTTTGCTACGTATGCAAGCAGTCATACACATGCAACCTGAACGCATTAAAGGCTCAGGACAGAGTATATTAGAAAATTAGTCTTGTTTGGCAAGAAACAAAGTAGCCTACAAAACAAAGCAACATGGTAAGCCTTAGAGGGCTGTCAAAAGAGTTTTGTTTGGTAAGATCTAATCAGCTTATCTATCAATGCAACATCGTCCAATTAAGCTCAACCAAGAAATAACAAAAGAAATTGATAAAATACCAAAAGTGCAAACAATATAGCGAGTTCATATTTTTTATCATAGAAGAAATATTTAGTGACCAATGCTACTCCACATGGGCAGAAGCGCAAACAAGTTAGTGAGCTAATTTAAGGTTCAGATAAAGAAAAAAGACAGGTAGGCGCCATAAGTATGCCATATTCTCCGCATTCAATTGGATACCCACAAAACTAACACTTGAACCAGTTGCGATGACCAAATAAAGTGTCGTATTTAAACATTTCGCCGGCTGCACTTGTAAGAGTTTTTGAAGACAAATCAGCTCCATCAATACTTGTCTTCAAAATCAATTCAACTCCTACAGCATATACAAAATTACAAATATCCAATAATGACCCAAGTGAATGATAATATTGGTAATAACAAGCAATTAAGTCCTAGCTTACACAATGTTGAACAATATTCTACGCGGCACGATGGGAATCGTAAATATTTCGTACTCAAGTAGAAATCACACTTAACATCATTAGCTTTTTCTCAGACACATGTCACAGGGTAGAGTGGTAGGCCATAATTTTGTTATGGAATCATCTAGAGAGGGATGGCTAGCATAATTATTCCTCAACTCTGACTTAGTTCTCTTCCTATCATTGGATAACTCTCATCTTTGTTTTTATGTTTCCTTACCTGACCTATTTTCTCAGCATGCCCTCTAAAGTCTAAACCCTCATCAAACTGAGTAGCAGTTTAAAATCACCTCAGGAGATAAAGTGAATGCCGATAGTAGCATATATGACACTCAATGTAGGCTATGAAACCGGGACTCGATTTAACACAGAGTACATAAATCAATCACAGATGATCGAAAAGCACTGCTCTACAGCTTTGTTAAAGTTTTAAATATCACCAACATATTATCAATCTCATGTACCCACCCTATCATAAGCCTTCATGATTTGTTAAAAGAACTATAATGCATTTGAAAGAAAATCTCTTTGAGAACTATCTATTCAAAGAGTCTATAAGAGTTGAATCTGCCAATAAATGATTTAGAAGGACCAGGTTGCAATACCGTTTTCCTTATACCACTCGGAAAGAAGTCGTTCTCCCCCGCTCCCTACGCAAACATGGAACCGAGAAAGTCTAGCTGTACCTGCAAAACACAATTTCCTTTGTTATCGCAACCTTCTGAAAATGAGCCTCGATTCATCTACATTTGATCTTTTAGTTAGTTATCGTCCAACTATCCCCATGTATTCAGCAAGCAAGGTTTAAAGAAAAAAAACATAGGTAAAACAACAGAATAAGACAGGCTATTTTTGGTTGTGGAATATGATGGAACTGGAGTATTGGACAAATGGTTCACCAAATGGTACTCCCTTGCATCCAATTACCATTCACTTGATGAAGTTCAACCTTAAAATTGGATGGTGATCCGATAACTTTTATCATCTCTGAAGGCGTCAAGAAACTTCAAAAGTTGAGGAACAACCTACAAAAGATATGAGATGCTCAAAACAGTCCTGCAAAATCAAGTTGTATTCAACTCACCAATAGGAAGCTGAAAAGCTGAAAATTCAGCGAGTTCTCATTCTCTCGCAACTTTCCAAACACAACAAAATACAGCTTCACTAAACAATTGGAACAAGTGCTCCTACCAGAAATTTCTTGGCAAAATTCATCACTTGTCAAAGAATAACTGACCATAATGCATTTCACAAAAACAGATAATGCAACTTGAGTGGGTGATAAAAAAAACCACGAACCGTGTACAGCTTATATGCATCCATTTCTTGTCGCACAAAATGAACCATGTGTTGGGTAGCTGAGTTGATCCATTGGTCAAGAACATTAGAAGTGCTTTTCAAAGAACTTTGATCCATAGGAATGAACGTTCCAAAGCCTTCAATTTCTAGTCTCTTGGCATTCTGAACAAGAAATCTGTATGCATTGTACCATGGGAGGAACACGTCTCTGATCTTAACTCGCGACAAGTAGACAAGAAATAATGTGAAATTAGTCATCCATGCCTACCAAATTCATGATTACAAAAATACATTTTAAGATAAATGCATACCATGCCATAAACTTCATCTTTCTTACAACGTAAAGTCTCTGCACGAACAACCGGCGAATTTTCTATGTAAAAACGCAATGCATCCTATACCAAAAACAAACTATGTCAGTAGATACAAAAAAAACATATCAGAAATTCCAAGTGCATATAGATTCAAAATGGAATGGCACCGAAGGATATTAAACAACTGGAAAGGACAATTGTTCAAAGGACAATGAACTTACTGCCCCATACTCATTCAGAATTTCAGAGGGTGCAGGATAATTCTTTAGCCGCTTACTCATCTTTTTACCATCTTCAGCAAGGACAAGTCCATTGCATATGAGATTTTTAAAAGCAGGCTTACCAAATAATGTCGTAGAGAGCACCATTAAGGAGTACAACCTGCCAAAAAAACACAAAATTTTACACATAAATGTCGAACCCTTATTAGAAGAATCCTAGAATCACCCCTGTATGATAGCTAGCACGAATAGATAGAGATTAGATTATTTACCAACTTAACAAATATGGACTAAAGTACGGGAGACTATACATTGCGACATTTTAAATACAGAAGGCCAGAGGTTGTTAGCAACACAAAGAGGTTGTTTCAGAATTACCCAAGCTGAAAATTGCCCTCACCACTCATCACAAAAGAAATTGCAGAACCGCGTCAAGTATAAGGAAGATTGAGTGTAAAAACATGGATGTCACAGTTTCCGCCTTGGGTTCTCTGGTATTTTCTCTTCGACTGCAAAGTAACCCATTAATTAACTGAACTCTCAATATGAGAGAACACTAAATATTAGGAAACTCGATGTACACATGACCAGACTGCTAAATTATAGATCATCATTTCAAATTAAGGTCATATACATCACAAAAACATGTACAGAGTATAGTTATCATATACTGGGTATACTATACTATACAAAATCTCTAACTTCATACAAAATCCCCAAATTTTGTATCAACTAACCCTAAATCCAGATGAACAATTAACTTTTACAAGTATATATATATAACTAATATGACCAACAAACTAACGATTAAGTTCTAAACTATTATGAAAATGAAAAAACAGTGCAAGGATAATTAAATTACCTGATTCTAAATAATTAATGGTTGTTCTGAGGGACGGCAAAAGGATTGCGACACGGTGATGGATGTGTGACGACAGAAGAATAAGGTCGGCGATGTTGGTCAGGTGGTGGGACAATCACGGAGTAGCAGTGCTAGGGTAGGAGTAGTAGGTTTTGAGAGTGAGGGTGTTTCAAGCGAGATTAAGTTTTGAGGCGAGATTCATTGTATATGAGTGTTTTCTTTTTTTAATTAAATATCATTTGCATCAGTTTTAGTTATAACTGACGTAAAAAATTTATATCAAATACGTCGGTTTAGAAAAACAACTGATGCATTTGACCAAAAATATCAGTTTCGCTTAAAACTGACGCAAAAAATACGTCAGTTTCTCTATAGAACCGACGCAAATAGCTTAACTATAGGGCTAAAAACACGCTCCCGCCAAAAGTAAGTACTTTTTGCGTCAGTTTTAGTAGAACCGATGCAAATCACTTGACGCAATAGGGTATTTTTTGTACTAGTGATTGAGAATGAGAATGATCAAAATAGAGAGTGGTTTAATAATTGCAGTCAGATGATGTAATGCTTGAATGGGGTTTTGAACCCGGTACCTCCATGTAATTATCTTTCATGAATATATTATACTCACATTTCACCAAAAAAAAACATCAACCCCCATTATATAAGACAATCAAAATTGAATATATATATATATATATATATATATATGAAATCGAATCACGTGAGGCATCCCTCTTAGGGTGAGGCCGCTGGACCTTTTCTAGCCGTCGGATGAAAATAATAGAATTGTACTAGATCTTGCCACGTGTTTTAGAAGAGCACCCTTCCGTCCTGTTATCATTTCGGGCGTTCCTCAGTTATGAGTGTCACTGAATCTTGCAGGTTTGCTGCCGCGTTGAAGGACTTACCACTATGGGTAATGAATGTAGTCCCTGTGAATTCATCAGACACACTTCCGATCATCTACAAGCGTGGTCTGTTAGGACTACACCATGACTGGTGTAAATCATTCAACACCTACCCAAGATCTTATGATCTTCTTCATGCAAATCACCTATTCTCTGATCTGAAGCAAAGGTTCTGCACTTTTGCACAGTTTTAAGCTCTGATATTCTATTATAAAGCTCTAAGATCAATTTATCAAACACTTTTTTCTGGTAACAGGTGCAATTTTGTAGCAGTAATGGCAGAAGTAGATCGAATTTTAAGGCCAGGGGGAAAGTTAATAGTTAGAGATGACACAGTGACAATATCCGAGGTTGAGAGTGTCGTCAAGTCGCTCCATTGGAAGATCAAGTTTATGCAATCGAGGGATAACGAAGCCCCTTTGTGTGTCGAAAAGACATTTTGGCGACCCTCTGAAGTGGAAACAATTGTTGCTGCAATATCTTGACTTGTAAAAGTCCTCAAGTTCCACTACCTAAATTAGTTAGAATATTCGGCACAAATTAAGGTCCAAGATTTATTTATTTTGTGCGCAACAAATATTTTAAGTCCAAGTTTCACGAAATAAGGTTCCGGTTTCACAAATTAAGGTCCAAGATTCACGAACTAAGAAATTAAACATTTCGTGAGTAAACAAATATTTTAAGTCCAAGTTTAACGAAATAAAGTTCCAACTTCACAAATTAAGGTCCAAGATTCACGAAATAAGAAATTATACATTTCGTGATTAAACAAACTTTTTAAGTCCAAGTTTCACGAAATAAGGTTCCGGTTTCACAAATTAAGGTCCAAAATTCACGAAGTAAGAAATTAAACAATTCGTGAGTAAACAAACATTTTAAATCCAAGTTTCACGAAATAAGGTTCCGGTTTCACAAATTAAGGTCCAAGATTAACGAAATAAAAAATTAAATATTTCGTAAGTAAACAAACATTTTAAGTCCAACTTTCACGAAATAAGGTTCCGGTTTCACAAATTAAGGTCCAAAATTCACGAAGTAAGAAATTAAACAATTCGTGAGTTAACAAACATTTTAAATCCAAGTTTCACGAAATAAGGTTCCGGTTTCACAAATTAAGGTCCAAGATTTACGAAATAAAAAATTAAAAATTTCGTGAGTAAACAAACATTTTAAGTCCAAATTTCACAAAATAAGGTCCCGGTTTCACAAATTAAGGTCCAAGATTCACGAAATAAAAAATTATATATTTTGTGCGCAACAAATATTTTAAGTCCAAGTTTCACGAAATAAGGTTCCGGTTTCACAAATTAAGGTCCAAGATTTACGAAATAAAAAATTAAAAATTTCGTGAGTAAACAAACATTTTAAGTCCAAATTTCACAAAATAAGGTCCCAGTTTCACAAATTAAGGTCCAAGATTCACGAAATAAAAAATTATATATTTTGTGCGCAACAAATATTTTAAGTCCAAGTTTCACGAAATAAGGTTCCGGTTTCACAAATTAAGGTCCAAGATTCGCGAAATAAGAAATTAAACATTTCGTGAGTAAACAAATATTTTAAGTCCAAGTTTTACGAAATAAGGTTTCGGTTTCACAAATTAAGGTTCGAAATTCACGAAATAAAAAATTATCCATTTTGTGAGCAAACAAACATTTTAAGTCTAAGTTTCACGAAATAAGGTCCCGAGTTCACAAATTAAGGTCGAAGATTCACAAAATAAGAAGTAAACAAACATTTTAAATCCAAGTTTCACGAAATAAGGTTTCGGTTTCACAAATTAAGATCCGAAATTCACGAAATAAGAAATCATCCATTTTGTGAGCAAACAAACATTTTAAGTCTAAGTTTCACGAAATAAGGTCCCGAGTTCACAAATTAAGGTCGAAGATTCACAAAATAAGAAATTAAAATTTCACAAATTAAGGTCCAAGATTCGCGAAATAAGAAATTATATATTTCGTGAGTAAACAAACATTTTAAATCCAAGTTTCACGAAATAAGGTTTCGGTTTCACAAATTAAGGTCCGAAATTCACGAAATAAGAAATCATCCATTTTGTGAGCAAACAAACATTTTAAGTCTAAGTTTCACGAAATAAGGTCCCGAGTTCACAAATTAAGGTCGAAGATTCACAAAATAAGAAATTAAACATTTTTTGAGTAACAAATATTTTAAGCCCTAATTTCACGAAATAAGAAAAAGAGCAAAATGGATAATTTTTTTTGATAGAGAAATTATTTGGGCCAAATGAATTGTTATAAATGACCCATAATTTTCATCTCATTGAAATTAGTCCAAGGAACATTGAAAATCATGTGCAACATAGTAAGGGTTCGGCGGCCTCACCGTAATAGGCGGCCTCACGTGATCCGGCCTATTACGGTGAGGCCGCCTATTACGGTGAGGCCGCCGAACCCTTACTATGTTGCACATGATTTTCAATGTTCCTTGGACTAATTTCAATGAGATGAAAATTATGGGTCATTTATAACAATTCATTTGGCCCAAATAATTTCTCTATCAAAAAAAATTATCCATTTTGCTCTTTTTCTTATTTCGTGAAATTAGGGTTTAAAATATTTGTTACTCAAAAAATGTTTAATTTCTTATTTTGTGAATCTTCGACCTTAATATGTGAACTCGGGACCTTATTTCGTGAAACTTAGACTTAAAATGTTTGTTTGCTCACAAAATGGATGATTTCTTATTTCGTGAATTTCGGACCTTAATTTGTGAAACCGAAACCTTATTTCGTGAAACTTGGATTTAAAATGTTTGTTTACTCACGAAATATATAATTTCTTATTTCGCGAATCTTGGACCTTAATTTGTGAAACCGAAACCGTATTTCGTGAAACTTTGAATTAAAATGTTGGTTCACTCACAAAATGTTTAATTTCTTATTTCGTGAATCTTGGACCTTAATTAGTGAAACCGGGACCTTATTTCGTGAAACTTGGACTTAAAATGTTTGCTCACTCACAAAATGTTTAATTTCTTATTTCGTGAATCTTGGACCTTAATTCGTGAAATCGGGACCTTATTTCGTGAAACTTGGACTTAAAATATTCGTTTACTCACAAAATGTTAAATTTCTTATTTTGTGAATCTTCGACCTTAATTTGTGAACTCGGGACCTTATTTCGTGAAACTTAGACTTAAAATGTTTGTTTTCTCACAAAATGGATAATTTCTTATTTCGTGAATTTCGGACCTTAATTTGTGAAACCGAAACCTTATTTCGTGAAACTTGGATTCAAAATGTTTGTTTACTCACGAAATATATAATTTCTTATTTCGCGAATCTTGGACCTTAATTTGTGAAATCGAAACCTTATTTCTTGAAACTTGGACTTAAAAAATTTGTTCATTCAAAAAATGTGTAATTTCTTATTTCGTGAATCTTAGACCTTAATTTGTGAAACCTGGACCTTATTTCGTGAAACTTGGACTTAAAATGTTTATTTACTCACAAAATGTATAATTTCTTATTTCGTGAATCTTAGACCTTAATTTGTGAAACCGGACCTTATTTCGTGAAACTTGGACTTAAAATGTTTCTTTACTCACGAAATGTATAATTTCTTATCTCGTGAATCTTGGACCGTAATTTGTGTAATCGAAACCTTATTTCGTGAAACTTGGACTTAAAAAATTTGTTCATTCAAAAAATGTGTAATTTCTTATTTCGTGAATCTTAGACCTTAATTTGTGAAACCTGAACCTTATTTCGTGAAACTTGGACTTGAAATGTTTGTTTACTCACAAAATGTATAATTTCTTATTTCGTGAATCTTAGACCTTAATTTGTGAAACCGGGACCTTATTTCGTGAAACTTGGACTAAAAAAGTTTCTTTACTCACGAAATGTATAATTTCTTATCTCTTGAATCTTGGACCTTAATTTGTGAAATCGAAACCTTATTTCGTGAAACTTGGACTTCAAAAAATTTGTTCATTCAAAAAATGTATAATTTCTTATTTCGTGAATCTTACACCTTAATTTGTGAAACCTGGACCTTATTTCGTGAAACTTGGACTTTAAATGTTTGTTTACTCACAAAATAAAATTTTTATTTCTTAAATCGTGGACCTTAATTTGTAAAACCCGGACCTTATTTCGTGAAATTTGGACTTAAAATGTTTGTTTACTCACAAAATGTTAAATTTCTTATTTTGTGAATCCTAGACCTTAATTTGTGAAAACGGGACCTTATTTCGTGAAACTTGGATTTAAAATGTTAGTTCACTCAAAAAATGTATAATTTCTTAATTCGTGAATCCTAGACCTTAATTTGTGAAACTGAGACCTTATTCCGTGAAATTTGGACTTAGAATATATGTTACTCTCAAAATGTTAAATTTTTTATTTCGTAAATCATGGACCTTAATTTGTGAAACCTGGACCTTATTTCGTGAAACTTGTACTTAAAATGTTTGTTTAATCACGAAATGTATAATTTCTTATTTCGTAAATCTTGGACCTTAATTTGTGAAAACGGTATCGGGGCCTTATTTCGTGAAACTTGAACGTAAAATATTTGTTTACTCATAAAATGTTTAATTTCTTATCTCGTGAATCCTGGACCTTAAATTGTGAAACTGGAACCTTATTTCGTGAAACTTGGACATAAAATGTTTGTTTATTCACGAAATGTTAAATTTCTTATTTTGTATCTTCAACCTTATTTTATGAAACTGATTCCTTATTTCGTGAAACCTGGATTTCGAATGTTTGTTACTCACAAAATGTTAATTTTTTTATTTCATAAATTTTGGTCTTTAATTTGTGAAACCGGGGCCTTATTTCGTGAAACTTGGACTTCAAATATTTGCTTATTCAGGAAATGTTTAATTTCTTATTTCGTGAATCATGGACCTTAATTTGTGAGATCATGGTCTTATTTCGTGAAACTTAGACTTAAAATGTTTGTATATTCACAAAATGTTTAATTTCTTATTTTGTGAACCTTGAATCTTAATTTATGTAACCGGGACCTTATTTCGTGAGACCTAATTATGTTGAGGCGGCTAAACTCACCAAATTGTGTTATCATCTTCATCAAAAAGCCATAGATCGTGATGATGATGATGATGATGATGATAAGTGTTCAAAATTAATAAACTGAAACAAATAAATAAACTGAAACAATTTCGTAAAAATTTAGGTCGTATATGTGAGCAACCATGACCAATAGCATAGAAGCAAACAAGAGTGACTGCACCAGTTTTTTAAGGTATGATTGTCTACTTATCTAGCCTATCTTTGAATCAACATTGGGTTTTTTCTTCTTTTTGCCAACATTAGCCTAAAAACAAGTGACACAACATTTTCCATCCTTGCATTTCACTATTTACATTGGTTGTTATTTCATCCGCTTCATTCCTTCTCATCTCCATCCTCATAAACTTCATCACTATCGTTCACGCCCGTCCCCTGCAAATGCATATTCAGTATACTTTCATTTCGAAAACAAATCTGATTGTGAAATCATTGATCAAGTCAATCATAGTACAGACATTTTTGTTAGGTCCAATGTCTTCTAGCAAAACCAGACAATTTTCAAAACAGAAGAGTCCCATGACAGTAGCTATAAGATAATGCTTATTTGAAATTATATTGGTTACCTGTGGCAGCTAGGTATCCCATAAAACAATGCTTCCATTAGTTTAGCCATGAGAAATCTCAAAATCTTCGTCGAAAACTAGATTAAAGACAGCTATCTCATAAGACACTAACTCATATAATTTTTATTTTATAAAGTTTGATTTTGTTGAAAATTGAAAAAATTTCCTAAATATAAGTTTGAATTTGATTAAAATTGAGCTACTTCTATATAAGTTTCGGTTTGGAGTTTGCTTACCATCGCGATTTCATAATCATCGTTAACTAATTCATATAATCATCGTGATTTCCAGGTAATTCAGTTAACTTATTCATATAATCATCGTTTTGCATGATTGTGAAACTAGAAGCTTACATTGTGAAACTAAAAGCTTAAATTGTGAAACTTGTGCTGATTTTTTTATTTTCTTATATTGTGAAACTAGAAGCTTATATTGTGAAACTAGAAACTTATATTGTGAAACTAAAAACTTAACTTGTGAAACTTGTTCATAAAAGGTTGATTTTTTTTATTTTCTTATATTGTGAATCCTAGAACCTCAAATTGTGAAACTAGAAACTTATACTGTGAACCTAAAAGCTTAAATTGTGAAATCTGTTCATAAAAGGTTGATGTTTTTTTAGTTTCTTATATTGTGAATCCTAGAAGCTCAAATTGTGAAACTAGAAACTTATACTGTGAAATTAGAAGCTTATATTGTGAAACTCGTTCATAAAAGGCTGATTTTGTTAGATTTCTTATATTGTGAATCCTATAAGCTTAAATTGTGAAACTAGAAGCTTAAACTGTGAAACAAAGCTTATATTGTGAAACGAAACTTATATTGTGAAACCTGTTCATAAAAATATTTTTGCATAATATATTAATTGCATTATTTACGAGTGAAGCCACAGATTAATCTATAGCTACCTACAACCTGTAAGGGTACTGCATGCACTAGTTTCACACTGAAGACTAAGGAGTGCTACAAAAAAAAAAGGCCAAACCCTGATAATTTAAAACATTACCACATGAACCAAAAACATGACAGCCAACTATATTGAAAAAAATATAAACTAACAACCAAACTCAGCTAGTTCTGATATTTACATCAATACCTTTTCACCTAGACGGTAAGAAGATAACAAATTCACAAACATACAAGAGAGCTAGTATTAGCGTATTAATACTACTATCAAATAAACTTTAAATATATTTCCAAATCTCGCGCACGAATTAACACATAACCGAATAAAAAACAAAAGAAAAAATCAGAAGTTAATAAATAAAATTGAACGAAATCGATAATGATAACTTACGAAAATGAAATTGAGGAAGGTGGTGGTGGCGACATCAGCGATGGCGGAGGATGTGGCGGCGAAGACGGTGGAGAAAGTGGAAATGTCGTCGACGATAAGAATGGGCAAAGGAGTGCAACAGGATAAAGAAGAGGGAGAGAGAGAATGGATGTTGGGTGAGTAAATTGGGGAAAATATAATGAATTTTGTGTACTTGGAGTTTAGTAAGGGGCACGTGGCAAAATCTAGTGGATTTATATTTTTTAGATCTGGCGGTCAAGATGAGTACAACGGCCTCACCCTAACGAGGGTGCCTCACGTGATTCAATTTCTATATATATATATATATATATATATATATATATATATATATAAGTAGTAAATTGGTTGACGATTATGGTAATTGTTTTGCAACATGACAAATCTATAGCTATGTGTTGATGAAAATTTTTGCCTGAAATATGAAATTGTTCCACATGATATAAATCCCTTATTTGGCAAGTTACCTTTCTTGCTGGTTTTGTGATAAATAGTGTGATGTGAGTAGATGGGAAATGTACCTATGTGATTATCCTATTAATACCTAGAAATGCTAAGCTGGCTTGCTAGTTTATGATTGGTGTATATCTTGTCAAATAAGTCAATGCTCTATGTTTAATTATATTGGTAAAATTTTGCCTTATGTCTTTTCGAGAATATGATTTTGTTTCTATAATATGATTATGAGCATGAAATGTTTAGATTGTCAATTTTGAACTATGAGTTAGCTGATTGTCTACAATGATGTAAATATGTTAATTTTGTGTCAAAATTTCCAAGAGTAGATAAGTGTTAGCTGGCTTGATTTTACTGCATAGCATGAAATTGACGCGTATGTTTTGTTACTTTAAAAGTCGAATGCTAGTTGCCCTTAAAGTGTAATTAACTTATCTGATGGTTGTGCCTGTTGTTTTGATGATATTTTGAGCAATGGATGTCAAAATTTTATAATGGGTTACGGGGACGTAACCATGTTTTAAGGAGGATAGGATTGTAAAATCTTAACGATTTATGACATCGTTAATTGGTATGTTGTGATTGTTTGAATATACTTGATTGTCCTGACTACTTCTGTTATGCATTGTATTGTGATTCTTGAGGTATCCTTTAATTTATTGGGTTATTTCATGGGAATAATCCAATCTATGTCTCATCTTCTCATATTAATCCATACTAACGATTAACTAAGAAAAATCCAACTTATAACCTCATTTATCTTTCATTGAACTTTGACTATTTTTAAACTCTTATTATCGGTAGGTTAGTACGTCACCTTCACTTACTTTTTGTGCAGGAAGAAGGAAAAACAAAAAGTGAGTCAAGGTGACTTGCTTGCTTATCGAAAATAAGAGTTCAAAAATAGACAAAGTTCAATGAAAGATAATTGAGGTCATATGTTGGATTTTTCTCAGTTAATCGTTAGTATGAATTAATATAAGAAGATTAGTTATAGGTTGGATTATTCCTATGAAATAACCCTAATTTATTTATGCGTTAAACTTTGGTGCGTTAAACTTTGGGGGCAAAGTTTTCTTAACATGGGTAGAATATAACATTTCGCGTTTGGAAGCTTATAAAAGTGTTACATATGTTTGTTCTAGGCTTGTTATGTGTTTTGTTATCGTTACGGGGCGGCGAACTTCGGGACGAAGTTCATTTTAAGGAGGGAAGACTGTAATACCCCGTATTTTAGTCTCGGTCAACGACAGTCGAACCGTGTTTTATACAAGTATATCAAAAGGAATGTTTATAAAGTATTTTACGTAAACTATTATTATTTTATAAATCGTATTTCTACGATTATTTCATATTTCATAATCATGTTATATTTGACGTTTATTCTTAAAATGATATTTCATTCGTATTTCTAATTAAATATAATTCCTATTTTATATTTAATTCTCATTTTATTTGTTTTATTATTTAAGTCGTAATTATATTTATATTCTAGTTTTTATATATATTCTTATGTAAGTACTAATAATGTTATATTCTTATAATTAATTTAATTAATATTTACTAATACTAAATTACATAATCTAATTAGTATAAATATTTTATACATACTCGTTTATTTTAAGTTACGGGTAGACATATAATTCCTCGAGTGGCGTGGTGAACTTTTAGACTCGTGTTATGAATGAATAGTGATGGGCTTGGACTCGGGTTGAGGGTGAGGACCGTGTAATGCAACACAACCTATGTTTTCTTAAACACAAAACCCTATCAACACATCCATCGACACTCTTAAACATGAAACCCTATTCATCGACTCTTCTTGTTGCCTCCATCGACTTCCACAAAACCCTACTCCTCTACCATCTTGTCTACCCCATCACCTCATCGGTCTCCCCTAAACCAACTAAGCAAGGACCCTATTCTATGGCGACAACCGTGGGTGGGAAGAGGACGAAAACAGTAGCAGCAAAACCATCACCATCTTCGTTTTCATTCCTGCGCGCCTGTAAGTTTAACAACCTGTTTCTCGTACTTTTAAGACTTCGAATCTGAGTTCTTTGGTTGTGGGCAATCCTTGTAGTATGAAAAACATGTTGGTCATTAAACCACCATAAGACCACCGTAACTATCACAAAAATGACCATGAATGTCGACAGTAGCAGCACTATGCGTTTTTCTGAGGCGTTTCTGACCCATTTTTAATTGCCTATTCAAAGCTGTTTATGGTTTGTTAATTGCTTATTTTACTTATGGTTAATAGTAGTAGGATGTGTGGGTCATGTGGGAGGTTGTACGGTGGTGCTTGGTGACCGGAGCGCCACCAAAAGAGGGGCTGTTGTGGGTTCGGTTTTATAGTTAGGAAAACAGGGGTGCGAGGTAGTGTGTACGCCAGTGTTTTTAGGAGGCCGTTTCTGGTGTTTTGGGAGGTGTCGAGCCCTGGTGGTTTCCACCATGGAGTCAGGGGAAGAGATTGGTGTCGAGAATAGTTTTAGGATGATGGTTTTGGTGGCTGGAATACCGGTTGCAAAGAGGAGAAACAATGAAGGCGTGTCAAAACAGAGTTCAGGGGGCTATTGTGTTGCGTCTCTATGACATTCGTAGAGGAGGTTACAGGGAAAAAGGCGAGCTATGGGAACCTCCTATGGGACCACCGTGGGTCAATGGGGACCAATGTGGTGGCCAGTGGAGCGGTTGCGCCTGGCGGTGAGGGAGGAAACACGATAAGAGGGGGCGTTGAAGGGCGCTGGAAACGGAGCGAGTTTCGGTCGCGCGTGGGCTGGTTTTGGCAGTGCTGGTGGTTGTTAGGTTAGCCTCATGAGGTGGCCGAGTGGTGGATGTTGTGGGTGGTGGTATAGGCTAGAGGTTAGGAGCCATCGTGGTGGTTATGGATGGCTAGGATCATGGTGGTGTGAAGGCATTTGTTCATGGTGGTGAATGTTCACGTGTTTCAAAACAATTCATGTTAGTATAGTGGTAGTAGATAGTTGCTACGTTTGTGTTGATTAAGTAATTTGTCCAAGTCTTATTAGTCTTAATTTATTAGTTGTTAATGGTTATTAGATGTTATCTATTTTAATTAGTTTATGTTTTGATATTATTATTATTATTATTATTATTATTATTAATGTTATTAATGTTATTACTATTGTTATAGTTGTTATTATTATTATTATGATTAACATTATTAACAATATTGTTCAAGTTGGTAATGATTAAAGTTGTTAAGTAAATTATATGCAAGAATGTGACGGTTATCAATTGTTCGATTATGTTTCCTATGTTCGTTTATTTAACTGAAGTTAGTTATAAAAGTAATAAGGACGAGTTGTTTAAGTTAATTGAAGTAGCCTTGCGTAATACGGTCTTGTTATGCGTTGTATATGGGTTAAATAATTAATTTGAATAATTGATATGTTATATTAGTTTGTGTAATTGTATTAGTTGGTAATTACGTATATTATATTGTTAGGTGACGATTTTGAAGTGGCATTATTCTGTTTGCTCGCTGGCTTGCTTTGGAATATATTGTTATTCCAGGTAGGATACACTGACCTTACACTCTATGATGTGTTATGAATGGATGTGGTATTGTGTGATATGGATGCTGAGTATGATTGATATGAGAACAATATTGGTTGGATTGATTGTGGATTATTGGTAATGGCATGAGCATTACATTACTTGATAGCATGATTGAATAATTATATTGTTGCATTCATAAGCATGGCATATGCATTGGTTACTGAGATTGCTTGTAAAAGACCACCTTCTTGATAAACGTGTGTTCGAACCCCAATAACAACTTTTTAGTACCAAAAAAAAAAAAAAAAAAAAAAAAAAACTGAGAAAGATGTGAATCAGATATTGTTCTGATATAAAGCCCAGGGTGGTTCTGCAGACCAGGCCTGGTGTCTTATCAGCTATTGAGCTGGTGTTCGGTGACGACCGATGATAGTCTGCCGGGAGGTTCGGTATGGCTGGGTGTTACGGGTTTGAGATTGAGAATTGAGAATTGAGATTGAGATTGAGCTCGAGCATATCATGGCATTTGCATATTATTATTGTTGCATTATTTATTATTGCGTTATCCTACTCAACCGCGAGGTTGACAGTGTATTCGTGTACACCTACGATGATCCGGAATGGGGAGTAGATTCTAAAGGTCAGAGACAGATGGACTAGGAGCTTGGGCAAGGAGAGAGACAAGGCTTGGACCTACTTAGAATTAGATCACATACTTAGATGTATCGGTTGTACTTATTCCTTGCGTAGTAGTTGTAATATCAAAAGTTTTAATTTAATCAGTTTTTATATAAAGTACTTTGGTTTGCTTTACTTTGTTATTCACTACCTCGGACATTCCGAGATGGTAACAGCTCTATTTATTTGAGAATGTCTTGCTAAAGGCTCTTAAATAAATGGGGGTTTTACATCAACAGTAACATTAGTGTTTTTCAATGTACCTTAATTTCTAAATCTAAATAAAACAAGTAGATGAAAAGAATAAATAGCTGAGAGAAAACCAATATGTGGGCACAAAATCCAATTAGAGAAATTAGGAAAACTAATTCATAAGAGTGTTATGAAATGAACAAATTTAACTATAAACATTACAATCTCAAATCATACAATCAAAACCCAGAAATGATTAGCATTAGTACCTGCAAAAACGAAGTCTTGAGCACAATTCTGACAAAATGAGCTAGAAAATTAAGAATTTAGGAAGAAGTAAGAGTAAAGAGAAAGAATGAAAGATGATTAATAAAGTAGAAACACTAACAACAAAAAAGCGATGGTCTTTATTAACTTTATTCCTTTCTTTCAATGAATGATAATACAACTCGTACTTCTTGCTTGGCAAAGTAGGCTGCCCAGACATTTCGGTATGCTGTGGATATCATATCTTCCCTGTTCAACACTTTTTGCGATTTCCAATCCACATATCCATCTATTATGTTTCCATTTCGGAATTCATGAGAAATACAGAAAGCCTATGAACTAATTCTTGAAAAATATTTCATAAATATAATCAATAGAATTAGGGTTTGGGAAATTGGGCGAAAATAAAAATTCCAAAACTGAATTGGGTTTTTCAACTTACCAAAGGACAACGATAACGAACAAACCTGAGGAGGGAGAAGCGTGGCTGAGAAAGAGAAAACGAAGGAGGCATAAAGGGAGTGACTGAGAAAGAGAAGACGAATGAGGAAGATGGAGGACAACGATGAACAAAACGAAAAGATCGATTCCCGAATGTTTATTATTATTTGAGCGGTGAATTTGTTTTTCTTGAATTTTGATTTTATTATTATGAATCATTATTCTTATATTAGTGAATTTTACTTAATAAATAAAGGATTTTGGATGAATTATATGTGGGGCATTGACGTCGGTTCTTTTTAAAACCGTCACAAAAACTTATAACGACGGTTTCTTAATAAGAAAGTATTATCAAATGTTATTCGCTTTAACGGCGGTTGTATTAATAACTGCCGTAATTAACTTATAGTGGCGTTTCTTATCTGAAACCGCCGTAAATATCTACTTCTATTACGTCGGTTCTTAATTTAAACTGCCACAATAGACCTTCTAGCCCTTAAAAAAATTTCTCCCGCCAATTTTTTGGGCTTTTCGTGGCGTTTCTATTAGAACCGCCGCGATAAAGGCGTCGTTATAGGGGTTGTTTTTACTAGTGTAGCTTTATTAGTTTAGGCGTGTAACTATTATTTTAGGCGTGTAACTCTATTATTTTAGGCGTGTAACTCTATTGTTTGAGGCATGTAACTCTATTGTTTTAGCTGTGTAACTCTATTGTTTTAGGTGTGGAACTCTAATATTATACTAATATAACTTTGATTTTTTCATGCGATTTTTTATATAAAAATTTATGAGTATAAATCAACTATTTTATGCGTGTAACTCTATTGTTTTAGGCGTGTAACTCCATTGTTTTAGGCGTGTAACTCTATTATTTTAGGTGTGAAACTCTATTACTTTAGGCTTGTAACTCTATTGTTTGAGGCGTATAACTCTATTATTTTAGGCATGTAACTCTATTATTTTAGGTGTATAACACCATTGTTTTAAGCGAGTAACTCTATTGTTTTAGGCGTGTAACTCCATTGTTGTATTGTTGAAAGTTGGTGTAACTCTATTGTTCTATTGGTGTAACTCTATTGTTCTATTGGTGTAACTATATTGTTCTATTGGTATAGAACTATAATTATTTTAGTGTATCTATGGTTATTTTAGTGGTTTTTTAGTGCAACTCCATTGGTCTTTTGATGTAACTTCATGGTTCTTTTGCACAACTTCATGTTTTATTAGTGAAACTCTATGGTATTATCCGTGAAACTCTATGGTACTATTAGTGGAGTTCAAAAATCTCCATACTATTCGCTGTGTAACTCCATACTATTCGTTGTGGAACTCCATAACATTGGCCGTGGAACTCTATTGATTCTTCAAATCTGAAAATAAAATTTAAACAAAAAAAATTAAATTTACAAAATAATAAAACTGAACATTAAAAATTATTGAAATAATGATTAATGTAATTTCATGGTTCGAATAGTGAAACTCCAAGATTTTTTAATAGAACAATTGTTTAATACTTGGTTTTTTCAAGCCCTTAGTGTAAAATTTAAACAAAAAAAATTAAATTAAAAAACATTAAAATATAAATAATAAAACTAACATTAAAAAACATTAAGAACAATAAGACAAGATGTTCTTATGGCCAAAACACCCCCAAAACACGATGCACCATTTCAAAAACTTACCTATCAATCAACAACAAACATTCACCATTTCAGCTACATATCAAAAACTCGACAAATCAACCACAAAACACGATACTTGCACGAAGAATTAAAAAAGCAATATCATGTGAAGCATAAAACTGATTAATTTCAATAACAATACAACATTTCACTTTCATCTCCATCTTAACCCTAATTTTCAGCCTCAAATTCAAAACATAACTTCTTAAATCAAAAGTAAATAATTAGCGACAATAATTATAAACAATCTACAACCAGAAAAATAGTAAGAGATGGTAAATGATGATTCAATTCGTTATTCTATAAGATCTACGACGATAGAAATAAGAATTACTTACCTGAATCTTTACCACTGATTACAAAAAGTTTTGATTTTGGGGGTGTTTTGTGGATTTGATTTGAGGATTATGAGGAATTATTGGGGTGCTTTCATAGTTTTAGTAGTAGTATTGTTGGCGGAGTCAGGACGAGTTGACTCGGCTAAGGTTTCCGAGTTGGGTTCTTGCCCTGCTGTTTCAGTTACTGATGCGATCTTAGGTTTACAAGAATCGATTTGTCGTCTTCATCATTCTTACGATGTCGCTGTTATTGAGGTAATTTGAGTACTTCCCTTTGTGAATTCTTTTTTTTTAAAAAAGAAAACTCAGATCTGGCAGTGGTGGAACGACGATGGCGTTGGTGTCAGTCGTTTTGTTGTTATGGGTTGTGTGACAGTTGGTGTTGTTGTGGGTGGTGTTGCTGGCTTGTGGGTGGAAGTAGATGAGAGAAGACGGAGTTAGAGAGAGAATTGATATTGAAGGAGGCAAGTGAATGAATGAAGGAGGGATGAATGAGAATGACAGTACTTGGAAACCTAATACACATTGAAAATTGAAATTAGGGTAGACAAAACATTTTTGGTGGGTGTTTTTCTCTTTTGATTCAAGCCATTGAATAATTTTAATCTAAGAGTTGATATTAGGACCCAAGGACTCAACACTAGGGGTTGACTCATTTGATCCTGATTCTATATATATATATATATATATACATAATATTTAAGAGATTTTTAACTTATTTTTAGAGAATATGTACCTCTGTCTTTTCCATATTATGCAATCTTGAATGAAATTGATGAGTAATATTTTAATATATGTTTAATATATGTCTATGTTTTGATAATGACAAGTCTAGGCAAAATATATTATATACTTGTGCGTATAATCGTGTGTTAAGTGTACAATTAATATAAGAATGGAAGATCTCGTCAATCAACATGAAGCTACAAGAGTTTTTTATTTTAGAAGATTCCTGATTGTTAGTCAAGCTTAGACTAATCGAAGATTGATGGAAGATCTCAACCTCATTGCAAGTCTTTATGAAGATTAGTTAGGATAGATATCGAGTAACGGAATCTCATTTAGTTGAAACGATATAATATTAGCTAAAGTTATAGCTCTCAGCTATAACTTTGGTCAGTAACTCGTTCAAAGTTATAGCTCGTAGCTATAACTTTATAAAGCAACAAGAAATGCATGGATTAGTACATGGCGATTTATCCTTTAAATCGGTGTGAAAATTGTTGTGTTATTATCATCCTATCTTTCAATATTGAATTATTAATCTTAAGTGGTTATTATAAATAAAATATCCAATGATTAAAAAGGAATAAAATAATTATCTCATGAGTTAATTATTTATCCTAATATACTAAGGATTTTATTTTAACCATAACTGTCGAAAACCTAAAATCTAGAGGAGCGTTTTTGGACGACTATGGTAACCGACTAACCGTATCATACCACACGTTTTCTACAATTGTTGAGTTAATTTAAATAAATATTATGTATTTATTTAATATCTTAACAAACTAGATTATGGTAAAAGATGTAGTTTACTATATCTTGACAAGATTTAGAAGATTGATTTTAATTAAGATATTATATATTTTATGGTATAAGATCTTTCCTAAATTATATAAGATTTAGGAAATCGGTTTTATCTATAATACTTAATATCTTATTTGATGTTTCCTACATTGATTAAGATTAGATTTAGGAAATATTATCTAAAGACTAGAAGTCTAGTTAAGGTAATATTTCTAAAACATCTAGGGTTTGGAATAAGGCTAGATCTAATTCAATATAAATAGGATGTTTACAACACTTCAAAACACACGTCAAATACATACACGAAACCGAGAAAAACGCCTATACAAGTTCGTGTACTTGTGCTTAAATTGTCATATTCTGTTAAAAGATTTATGTGCTAGAAGTTGTTTTTATTTCTTTCAATTTGTGAACACAAAGAACCATAGAAGATCTATCTTATTTAGGTAAGATAGTTGAGTATTTCACGGTACTCGTTGTATTCAAGTATTTCACAGTACTTGAAGATAGCTAGGTATTTTACGGTATCTAGATTGAGTTACAACTAACATTTAGTTGTACGAGTAGGTTTGATAAAATTGTAATCCGGAGAGAGGTACTAATTTTATTAATCGAGAATAGTGGACGTAGGTTTCGATTTGTGAAACTGAACCACTTCAAAAATATTGTGTTTCCTCTTGCTTATTATTTTTATTCGTTACTCATCACGCGAACATCATGTGGGAAAATATCTGTATATATTCTCAATTCTTTATATTCAGGATTATAACGAATTTATAAGGTACGATTTATAGTCATAAACGAAGAACAAGATACAAAGATTGGGATCAAGAATTAACCTTGTGTCCTTACAAAGGCCTAACATTAGATATCAAAACATGTATCCTCCTAATCGTTGCACCCAAGATGTTCTAAGAAATACCCTTTCCTGAGCTTGAAACTACAAAATTACCTCTAATTTTGTGTAATATGAAAGCTAGAGAGAGAGGGGGGAGAATTTTGCGTGGGAACTCGTGTCTCTTACAGCTGTCGTGAGGTGTTTATTTATAGGATGAGGTATTCAAATCTTAGAATAACTCTTATTCTTTAATCCTTAACCACCTTTCCTAGTTTAGATAGGTTTTCTCAAGTCTGTATTTGAGTCTACCTATACTACCACTAGAAATTGCAACAACCTCCAACTGGCCGAAATTCTTCAGTGGACCAAATTTTTATCTGTATAAAATCGGTTACACGACTCTCTTATGTGTAATGTTTATCTTTATAAATATCGTATATTGTCTATAACTCCTACGGCTGCTAGAGCGGGCCTCTGTTGCTTCAACTTTGAAAAAATGGTCAACCCCCCTCTCTTTCTATCTTCGTATTCTTCATGCTCTAGTTTTCTCCTGTCTCGCAAGGAGGCGAAAGGGCGACTGCCAAGGAGACAGGGTGAAGACTGCAGTCGCTCGCCCTTTGGTAAACCACCTCTCTCTATGGTCTTCGATATTTTAATAATTAAATATAACCGTTTATATTTAACTGAATTATTTAATCTATATTAAATAATATCATTACACACTAATTAAATATAACATTTTACATTTAATTACGAATTAACATTTTAATTCGTCTTAGCTAATATTATTTAATCAGTATTAAATAATTATATCATCATTACATTAACTAACCGTTTAGTCGTATAGGATATCAATATGATTACATTTCCTTTTTTTGGGGAAATGTAAAAATATATTAGAATCGAAAAGTGTCTATTACAACCAACAAAATAAGTTCACACTACTGATTACATACGAACAATCACATAACCATTCCTCATGACTTTCCTATCCTTCTTAATCTGTCCAGCCACCTGAGATCATGATCTTAGATCTTGCCTCTTATCTTGTGATCTATACGATTCAGAACATCCTTCTTAATCATCTCTGCACATCTCTTTGGTGTAATCAAAACCTCCTCTAGTCTGCTTTTGTTTCTTTGTTGCCACACGTAGTAGATAATGGAGCTGGCAATGCTATCAATGATTCCTCCTTTAAGCCTACTATATCTTTTGGTACTTCTCCAAACACCATAGTTCTAAATAGGTAGCTTAACCCCTATCCAGTCTGAAATATAATCAGTAATCAGGGTCGTATACTGGCACCTGAAGAAAAGATGTTCATCTGTTTCAGGTGTTTGTCCACAGATGCAGCAATTGGGATCAGCCACAATGCTCCAGGTAACCAATTTGTCTCTGGTTAAAAGTCCATGGTGATAGTGCATCCAGGCAATGAAAGCGTTCTGGGGGGTTACCTATTTGTTCCATACATAATTATGCCAGTCTACCTGTATCTGAGCAGTTCTGAGCCAGTCATATCCCTTGCCCATGGTGTAATGTTTGCCAGGTATGTTCTGCCATCCCTCTTGAAAAGATGGTTGCAACTCATCTCTGATTTTACATATTTTGGCCCAAGTCCAACTGATATCCTTTGGTGGCTGATACTCCATCCAGGCAACTCCTTTCAGGTAGTTAGTGTGTATCCATTGCACCCATAATTTAGTAGGTTGACAATGGATCCACCACTCTAACTTTCCTATAGTAGCTTTGTTAAGCAACAATTCATTCTTAAGTCCCAATCCCCTTCCTTCTTATTGGTACAAACTTTGCTCCAGACTATGGGTGGTGATTTAATATAGTCAGCTGTACCATCCCACAAATAATTCCTGCAAACTGCCTCGATTTTCTGGATAATGGCTTTGGGTAGCACAAATATAGTAGCCCAGTATGAATGTAAAGTCTTGAGAACTGAGGTAACTAGTACTAGCCTCCCAGCATAGGACAACTTTCTAGTGCCTAGGCCTCTTATCTGGTGAGCAGCTTATCAACTATAGGCTAGCAGTCTTTCAAGGTTAATTTAGTAGACTTGATGGGAACTCCCAAGTATTTGAAGGGTATCTACCTTCCACACAGCCAATATGATTATATTTTCATCTAATCATATCTCTCATATTCCATCCTTTAGGTGTGACCCTTAGGGACAAGTTGATTACCGCCACCTGTATGACAATAACGTCAAACTTTCTAGCAAGTCAACCGTTATTGATAAAAGTGAATCAACTAGCTAAAATACAAAGTATACCCTGTGTTCCTTTAAGAGATTTATACGTGTCGTTGTCGCACTAACTGTTGAGGACACTAGCTCCAACAATCTCCCACTTGTCCGTACAAGTGTATGTGCGATAACCGATTCTCATATCCAATTAAACTTCTCCCACTCAATGTAAAAAAAATTGCAAATATGTATTCACAAAGGTCGTATTTTACAAGCGATCTGTATCAAGAGTGGTTTTCCTGACTAGAGAGTAACTCAACTGATAACGAATCATTATTCGAGCTTGGCCGAGCATTTCAGTTACTACTCCTCGAGTGGCCTTGAGAAATATTAAAAACTGATAAGGGGTGGATATTTTCCTCAACTCGAATCTTGCAGATGTAAGCGCAGTATGAAATGACCCAAAAAAATCTGCTTAGCCCCAGTTACGGTCAGCTAGTGCGAAAGAAATGAAAGTCATCCAAAACTGCCCTTTATCTCAAGAAACAACCGATAGTCGAAAGAATCGACTCAAGGAACACGATGGACGTCCTATCCACGACCTGGCACCGAATGGTTAGTAACATTTAGGACTCCATTGCGTCGTCATGAAAATGTCCTACGAGTTATCGTTATAATCTCGTATATGTGATCGATCTGGCAACGGATTGACTTATGGTTTATTGAACCAACCATCAATCGACGTCACAAAATAATTGCCAGAGTTATCAGCTCGTGTAGGCGATTATGGACAAAAAACAAATATATTGTAATTCAGGTCACTTTGTGGTGTTCAATGTTGTCTGTACAATCCACATGAAAAAGAAAATATAAAACAAAATCGATGGTGTTATAAATAGTATATGAAATAGATACAATATCCAATTCACAAAAATTACTAATACAACTCAGGATCACGTTTAATTCCCATTGAAATAACGTGCCCTTCATGTTTATCATGTCTTAATTGGTTTAGTGAGAGGATCTGCGATGTAGTCATCTGTCACAATCTTGTCTATCACTATCTCCTTTTGCTCCACGTAGTCTCGAATGAGGTGAGCTTTCTGCAGTACATGTCTAGATTTATTGCTAGACTTAGGCTCCTTAGCCTGGAAGATGACACCTCTATTGTCGCAATAGACGGTGATCGGGTCGTTCGAACTAGGAACTACAGTGAGTGCTTGTAAGAACTGACGCATCCATATAGCTTCCTTTGCAGCTTCCGAAGCGGCATAGTACTCGGACTCAGTAGTAGAATCTGCAATAACACTCTACTTGGAGCTTTTCCAACTGACAGTAGCGCCATTAAGAGTAAAAACGAATCCAGACTGAGATTTCGAGTCATCGCGATCCGTTTGGAAGCTAGCATCTGCGTAACCGTTTGCGTAAAGCTCAATGCCTCCACCATAAGTCAATACCCAATATTTAGTCCTCCGTAGGTACTTAAGAATATTTTTAACAGTCATCCAGGGTGGTTCACCTGGATTGCTTTGGTACCGACTCGTCACACTCAAAGCATATGCTACGTCTGGACGTGTGCATATCATGGCATACATGATCGATCCTATAGCTGACGCATAAGGAATGCGACTCATGCGTTCGACCTCTTCCGGTGTCTTAGGTGCCTGAGTCTTACTCAAATGCACCCCCGAGATCATCGGAAGTAACCCCTTTTTGGAGTTGGTCATGCTGAATCTGTCAAGAATCTTATCTATATAAGACTCCTGACTCAGTGATAAAATCCGTCGTGAACTATCTCTATAGATACAGATCCCCAATATACATTGTGTCTCACCTAGATTTTTCATCTGCAAATGGTTCCTTAACCATACTTTAACTGAAGATAACAAAGGGATGTCATTTCCGATCAAGAGTATATCGTCGACATACAACACCAGAAAGACGATCTTGTTCCCACTCGACTTGATATATAAGCATGGTTCTTCGACCGATCGAATAAAACCATTCTTCTGTATCACTTGGTCGAAACGATGATTCCAACTCCTAGACGCTTGCTTAAGTCCATAAATGGAACGTTTAAGCTTGCACACTTTCTTAGGATTTTTAGGATCAGTGAAACCTTCGGGTTTTACCATGTACAAGTCCTCCTCCAAATAACCGTTTAAGAAGGCGGTTTTCACATCCATTTGCCATATTTCATAGTCATGAAATGCAGCAATCGCTAAGATAATGCGAATGGAACGCAACATGACTACGGGTGCAAAAATTTCATCATAGTGCAACCCTTGCACTTGAGTGACGACTTTTGCCACTAGTCGCGCCTTATAGGTGTCTGGTTGTCCCTCGATGGAACGCTTTATCTTATAAAGCCATTTGCACTGAAAAGGTCGTACCTTATCAGGCAAATCAACCAACTCCCATACATTATTCTCATACATAGAGTCCATTTCGGATTGCATGACATTAAGCCATAGTTTTGAGTCAGAATAGGTCATAGCAACTTAATAGGTCACGGGTTCATTACTCTCTAAGAGAAAAACGTCAACTCCGTCAAGTTCTTTGATCATACCGATGTTGTTGGACTTTCATGAGTGTAGATGATCTTGCATGTTTACTGGTTTTACATTTCAATTGTTATTGATTTTTGGTTACATTCAATTGTTGTAAACATGACTGGGAGAGCATCTAGTTACTCCCGACTGATTGTCGACCCCCTTCTCAGGTTGTTCAGGCGGTCGCTGTTTGGTTGATGCTTGTTTGGGGAATGTGTGAAGCGAGCTTAATAAATTGTTTAGGACCTTTGCTTTAAGTTTTAAGAACCTTTGAGTAATGTATTAGTTTGGTTTTTGATTTGAGTATCGATCCCGATTTGGGTAAGGTATTTCCGCCACCTTAACCCAGTTATCATTGAGTTATAATCTGATATTCATTTATATTATGTTTTTCCTTTATTTTATAATCCGGGTTGTTACAGTTGGTATCAGAGCGAACACGCTCTCAACTCTCGCATAGTGTATGACTAAAATTATATCGACTTAGTAAATGAGTGAGAGTAAATGGGGTAGAAACAATTAAGGACTTGTTTGTTTACATCTTAATGTTTCATATCGTTGTTAATTATAGTACATGTATTATTTATCTACTTATTTGTTTATGCGTTAATGTTTCACATAATAGTTAATTGTTTTACATGTGTGCTCATGTATTTGTTTGTTGTCTGTTTCATATCGTTACTTAATGTATTGAATGTATAATTCTTCTACTTGTTTTATTATGCGTTAATGTTTCGTATAATTATTATTTGTGTTATTTGTGTTGTTCATGCAAGTGTGCGTTTATACATTAAGGTTTTGCATCATTATTAATTGTATTACATGTTTTGTTCATGCACTTGTTTGTTTATGTCTTAATGTTTATCGTTATTAATTGTATGAAATATTTAGTTTATATACCGTGTTGTTTATGACTTGATGTTACGTTTCGTCATTAATTGTACAAAAACGTGTTGCTCATGTATAACTTTTTCGACCATACTCTGTTGATTTTAAAGATGGTCAATTTTGAAAATGTCCTTGGCATGTTACGTCTTACATGACGTTTTTGGTTATATGTCGGTCAAAACTTGTTCCTTGATAACCCAAGCTTTACTCTTGTCGTACTTTCATCCTATTGGATCATTCGGCGACATCGTCCTTGTTTGAGGTGATTTTGAGGTTGATCCCGTTGTGGTTTTTTTTTAGGCATCAAGTTAGAATTCATTGGCAGATTGGGATGTTTTAGTATGAAAGAAAAGAGTGGTTATGAGTTTGGTAACGAGGGAGTTAATTTGAGATTTGAGGTTGTTAAGAATAAGTTCACATTGGGATTCGAGGTTGTTTAGATGAAGCTTATTTTTGGAATAGTTGTTGATAGGATGAAGTCTTATTTGGGATAAGTGGTTGTTAAGTTATTTGTGTGCTTGAGGAATTCCTTTTGATGATAGAGAGTGAGTGAATGATATGTGGCATAAGATGTTCAATTGTGGATTCATAGTTTCAATACAAGTGAGGGGCATAATGAGTGGATTTATCCTATGATATGATTTGGGAATATCGAGGCTATGTTCTTAATGGTTGGAATTTTTGGATTTTTGTCTGATGATAAAGGAAAGGTTATGTGAGTTATTTTTGGATTGAGGATAAAATATTTGAAATTAATAGAATGTTATCATGGAGTTTAGATTGAGCACGTTGAGAATTTTAGAGATTTTGCTCGACTTTAATGGAAAAAGATATTTGAGGAATAAGAATCGTTGATGATTTTTAGTGAGTTATGAAAGATTTATGATTTATCCGTTGAGGAGATATTGAATGATTGTACATTTTAAAAGATTGAGTGAAAGAGATGAAATGTAATTTATTGGCTTGTGAGATGCCAAAGTTAAAGTGATGCAGATCTCTAGCTTAAGTTGATGTAAATGATCCTTCTTAAGAATCGATGTGCAGCGGAATTACACTCTTAAGATAAATAACGAACTCGTTAGTAACTTCAATGAAATAACACAAATAATGAACGAACTATGAATGATGAATGAACGAACGATGAACGATGAACAATGGTGCTGAACGAAATAGTGATGCACGAATGATCGAAGTGATGAACGAATGAACAAGGCTCGGTCTTCAAGTCTTGGACGAACGAACTTGTGAACGGTGGATGATGGACGAAATCTTGATGAACGGTGGAAGATGGATTGTCGATGGATAGATGATGTCTCCTCAACCTTCTCTCGCAAAAGATGGAATTGGCTAACACCCTGCAAATCAACCTCGCAAAGTCGATCCTAAACTAAGCTCGCAAACTTAATTAATATCTCTCAAAAGCTCACACAGAAACTTATGATTTTTATTGAATAATCAACTCAAACTTGTGTATTAAAACAACGAAAAACGGCTGCCTTATATAGGCCTTAAACCGTGTAAAACCCTACCCTAATTAAGATATCAATGCCTTAATTAGTTCTTACTAGGAAACCCTAATCCTACTTAAGTTCAAACAAAGAGTTTGACTAGGATTTAAGACTCCTAACGCTAATATAATTAAGACTCCTATTCCTAACATAACTATAAATCCTTTAACAACTAGGATTCCTTATCCTACTAGAACTATGAATCCTACAACAATTACGATTCCTATTTCTACTAGAATTGTGAAACCTACTTCTACTAGGGCTCCTACTTAACTTATGATTTATGAATCCTATTACAATTAGGAAACCTAAATAGTAATCCTACTAAGACTAGGGAAGATATCTTCCCAATCTTTTATTCAAACACAAAATAAATAAAATAAACAAAAGAAAAGCGAAACCCTAATTTGAGCGAAACCCTAGTTGTGGTCGTGCCCTTAGGTGCGCGTCCCTAGGTGACCTTCGTGCATTAGGTTGCCTTCCCTTGAAGCTTCATACACACCTTCCTTAATGTAGCCTTTAAGGAATATCATCCAAGGATGTTCCAAGGTCTTCCGGAACCCTCTAGACTCTTCTTTTATCCCTTGTAAAGCTATCTTGAATAGTCTTACGGATCCATGTTTGAACCCGTTTGGTGTGAACCTCGTTTTAGTCTTATCATTAGGAAAGTTCGAGCATGCTCCCGCATCATACTCTCCTTCTTTTTAAAAAGTTGAGCTCAAATTTTGTCTTGTGCTATTCTTGGTCGAACCATTCCCGCTCCACCATTGTGCTTCACGAATTAACCTTGGTTCCATTGGCTTAGAACAACTAGCTTGAACTCGAACCCCTTGCTTCTTTCTTGGCTCGATCTCGTTCACCCTCTTGTCCCTTGCTTTATTCCAAGTTCCTTGCTATAATAAATTGTAAAGCATAGGTTTTATAGTATTGTTAGTCCTACTCCTCGTAGGATTGAAAGTAGGAGCATCCCCATTGTCGATAGTATTCCCATCCGAACTCCAATTAGGGTTACTAACTGTAACAACCCCATTTATTTAAGGGCCTGTACTAGGACTCCTCAGATAAATCGGGGTGTTACCATCTCGGTTTCCCGAGGCAGTAGATACAAAGGAAGGAAAAACAGTACTTTATTATTAATGTTAACTCAGAAACAAGTTTGTACCACCAACTTAAAAATTGTCTTGTGAAATAAAATTACAACTCATGACCAACAACTATAGTGATCTAGACTAGTCTGGTCCAAATCCAAGCTCTCTCTTCCCATAGCTTCCCATAGTCTCAGCCACCTGTCAATCTGCTCCCCAATAATTTGGTTCATCACAGGTGATCACGAATACACAGGGTCAACCACGAGGTTGAGTAGAGGAAAAGTAAACAATCAAACATTATTATAAATAGAAACTCAATCATCCCCACTCCGAATCACAAGACCCATTAACTCCGCACCGATCACAAGGCCCGTTAACTCCGCACCGATCACAAGGCCCATTAACTCCGCACCGCTCACAAGGCCCATTAACTCCGCACCGATCACAAGGCACATTAACTCCGCACCGATCACATCGTATCTCAGAATGATATAAATGAATAGCTCAATATAACAAACATATTATAGCATAAGATAAACATGATTATCACCAAATATCAACAGAATACTCAACACTATAATCACAGTAATTTCCCCTACCTCAAATAGCAGGAATGCAGATAAATCCAAAGCTCGCTAGAAATGTTCCACGCGAAAACCGCTACCTAAACACGTATTCGTAACGAATTAATAAACTTCCCGAACCCCATATCAAACCATACTTACTATAATTAGAAACCTTCCATAAGTGGGAAGTTTCCAAAAATAGAAACCTACTATAAATGGAAAGTTTCCATAAATAGAAACTTCCCTATCTTATTGATTTCCCGACTCATAAACTTCAACTACACAATAACGAATAATATTGCAATAGTGAAAGATGACTATTATTAAAAATAGTAGTAATAATAATAACACTACTAATAACAATAGCAATAATAATAATAATAATAATAATAATAGTAATAATAATAAGAAGAAGAAGTAAAAGAAACGAAACAGCCTATGCCAACTCCTCCTTTCACCCCCGACTTCGACGCCCAAAACTACCGTGTACCACCACTTCGACCACCAGCGCACCCCTTCCCTCAACACTACCGACACCCAACTATCACCCTAACACCACCAACCCTCACGACACCCACTGGCGACTCCGACCAGAGCCCCTAAACCCAGACCTGACCCACGCCTGAGTTTCAGGCTGCCTGAAAACAGACCCAAAACGAACCCCAGCAACGCCCCTAGCACCACCCACGATTTCCAGCAACAAAACCTCCGACAACCCACCTTTAGACCATGGTGGTGCCACTGCTTAGACCTCCCCCGAGTCGACAGTAGCACCACCCCCAAACCACCTTCCTGACTCGACAACACAAACCCCCTGACTCCTATTATAAATCGTGATGAACAGACCCAGAACCACCCCCTTTCGACGACTCCACAACCACCCTAGCCTAGTGACACCACCCCTACGACACGACCATGACCACCACCAAAACCACCGTGCCCATCATGCCTGGTAACCACGACTTTATGCTCATCGAATCTGGACAGAATCAACACATGAACAACACGATAATAACAGAGGCTGTGGCTTACCTTTTACACGGCTAAAACGAGGGTTCCTAGGCTGTGGTGGTCTACTGTTCCGAACACCTTCCTGCTTCTCTGGTATGGCGGCTACAGAATTATGGTGGTGGTTGTGTATATGGTAGGGTTACACTAGGGTAAAAAGTTGTTATAAGTCGGCACTATGGTGGCTGGGTGTTTGATTGTGTTTTTTATCTAGGGTTTTGCAAACGTGGGCTGTGCACACAAAACGAGGCCCAAACTCGTCCCTAATCTCATGTACCCGGTAGTCACAAGATCAAACCCCACCATTAGCATCTATATAAACCATTTAACGTAAAATACTTATTGAAGCAATAACATGTTTAGGCACTATCGATCAATTATAAAAGTAAATCACGCAATAAAATATCTAAAGATTCGGGGTATTACAGTCTTCCCCCCTTAAAATGAACTTCGTCCCGAAGTTCAACCGTATCCAGGTGACTACCAAACCTACCCACGCGAACTTGGAACACAAAACATCACAAACTTTACTTAAATCACAGAATGTTACATTCCACCCCCTTAAAGAAAAGTTACGTCCCCGTAACTTACCTCAATCAAATAGATGCGGGCAACGCTCTCTCATGGATGCCTCGGCCTCCCATGTAGCTTCCCCTAGATTATGGTTGGTCCACAGAACTTTTACTAACGACGTCTCCCCATTCCGAGTCTTTCGCACCTTCCTGTCTAGGATCTCTTTCGGAGTCTCAGCATAGGACAACTGTTCATCTACCTCAATCACCTCGTGGCATAAGACGTGAGATGGATCACTCACATATTTCCGTAACTGAGACACATGGAACACGTTATGGACCTTGGATAGGGCTGGAGGTAAAGCTAATCGATATGCCACCTCTCCAACTCTGTCCCAAATCTCAAACGGCCCAATAAATTTCTGACTCGGCTTGCCACGCTTCCCAAACCTCATCACACCCTTCATTGGAGATACCTTCAGTAGTACCTTTTCTCCCGCCTCGAACGAAATATTGCTCCTCTTTAGATCTGCATAGCTCTTCTGTCTATCCTGGGCGGCCCTCATCTTCTGTCGAATAACCTGAACCTGCTCTACCATCTCCTGAATCATATCTGGCCCCAAAGTCACAACATCAGCTCGATCATCCCAACACACAGGACTCCGACACTTCCTCCCATACAAGGCCTCGAAAGGGGCCATCCCTATACTGGCATGATAGCTGTTGTTATATGAGAACTCTATCAATCCCAGTCGATCCTCCCAAGATCCTCCGAACTCAAGTACGCATGCTCTCAACATATCCTTAAGAGTCTGAATCGTTCTCTCAGTCTGACCGTCAGTAGCTGGATGGAAAGCTGTACTCATCTTCAACTGGGTACCCAAAGCGGCCTGCAACTCCTGCCAAAATCTAGATATGAACCTCGAATCCCGATCTGAAACAATGTCCTTGGGTACGCCATGCAATTTGACCACATTCTGCACATATGACTTAGCCAACTCGGCTTTACTCCAGGTATCTTTCATCGGAATAAAGTGAGCAGACTTAGTCAAACGATCCACAATCACCCAAATCATGTTGTTGCCCCTCTGAGTCCGAGGCAACCCCACAATGAAATCCATCGAGATGTTCTCCCACTTCCACTCCGGCACATCTAATGACTGAATCTTCCCCTGTGGTCTCTTATGCTCCCCTTTCACTCTCTGATATGTCAAACACCTTGACACAAACTCTGCGACTTCCTTCTTCATATTTGGCCACCAGAACGTTTTCTTAAGATCTTTGTACAACTTGTCACCCCCTGGATGGACGGAATATGGAGTAGCATGAGCTTCAGTCAGGATTTTCTTCTTTAGCTCCTCAACATCCGGAACACACCATCGCCCACTGAACCTCAAACTACCGTCCGTATGAATACTGAACTTGGATGCAGCCTCTCCAACCTCACTCTCAACTATCCCGCGCCACTTCTGGATTCTTGCATCATTCTTTTGCAACTCTTGAATCTCCCCATACAACTCCGGCTCCACTGTCAAGTCACTAAGAGCATCCCCTTTCCGGATCATGAAAACTCCCATCTCTCTTAGTTCGCCATGCAACCTCACTCTCGATCTGGCACAACTCAAAGCATGAACAGACTTCCTACTTAGGGCATCAGCTACCACATTTGCCTTCCCTTCGTGGTAGACAATTTGCATATCATAGTCTCCAATCAACTCTATCCACCTTCTCTGCCTCATGTTCAACTCTCGCTGCGTGTAGATATACTTCAAACTCTTGTGATCTGAAAACACCTTAAAAGTGCCTCCATAAAGGTAATGGCGCCACAATTTAAGTGTAAAGACCACTGCTCCCAATTCCAAATCATGAGTCGGATAGTTTTCTTCATACGTCTTCAATTGGCGAGAAGCATACGCTATCACTCTCCCATTCTGCATTAGCACACAACCCAATCCATACTTCGAAGCGTCAGTATAAACTTCGAAATTATCACACCCGACAGGCAAGGCGAGGATAGGAGCTGTTGTCAGACGTTCCTTAAGGGTTAGGAATGCCTTCTCACAACTCTCATCCCAGATGAAACGGTTCTCCTTCCTCATTAACGATGTCAACGGCTTCGCTATCTTCGAAAAATCCTTAACAAACCTCCGATAATAACCTGCCAATCCCAGGAAGCTTCGAATCTCACTCACATTCTTCGGACTTTGCCACTTAGTCACAGCCTCGATCTTACTAGGGTCGACAGATACCCCCTCCTTGGAAATTACATGCCCCAGAAATGCGACCTTCTCCAGCCAGAACTCACACTTACTCAGCTTAGCATTGAGCTTATGCTTCTCCAGGGTCTGAAGTACTCTCCTCAAATGATCCTCGTGCTCTTCCGCATTCTTGGAATACACTAGGATATCATCTATGAATACCACCACGAACTTATCCAGATATGGGCTAAAGACTCGGTTCATCAAATCCATGAACACAACTGGAGCGTTAGTCAATCCGAATGGCATAACCACAAATTCGTAGTGGTCATACCTCGTTCTGAAAGCGGTCTTTGGAATATCTTCATCTTTTATTCTCAACTGGCGATACCCGGATCTCAAGTCGATCTTAGAGAAAACCCCAGCTCCACTTAACTGATCGAACATGTCATCAATTCTTGGCAAAGGATAACGGTTCTTGATGGTCACATTGTTCAGCTCTCGATAGTCAACACAAAGCCTCAAACTCCCATCTTTCTTCTTCAGAAATAAAACAGGTGCTCCCTAGGGCGACACACTGGGTCGGATGAATCCTTTCTCAGCTAATTCATCCAACTGCTTCTTCAATTCCTCCATATCCTTCGGTCCCATACGGTATGGTGATTTAGATATTGGTCCCGCCCCTGGTTTTAGGTCAATGGAGATTTCCACTTCCCGCCTTGGCGGTAACCCTAGAACGTCATCTCAGAATACTCCTTCAAACTCCCGCACCACATGTATCTCACTAGTCTTAGGAGTCTCAGCCTCACAATTCCACATTTGGCATAAGATCAGACTCTCTCCTTTCCTCAAGCTAGACTTAAGGGTATTGACGGAAATGAATTTGATTTTAGGTTTGACTCAATATCCCTTGTAAGACACCCTCACTCCCTTAGGTCCCTTCAAGGAAATCTTCTTTTGATGACAGTCAATGAAAGCTCGATACTTCCCCAGCCAGTCCATCCCCAGAATCACCTCAAAGCCCCCCAGTGGAAATTTTATGAGGTCACAATAAAAGTTTGCTTCCCCGATTTTTATTGGTACACTACCATATACTCTATTACAAGTTATCGACTCGCCTGAAGGTATGGTCACTGAATCCGCGACCCAATCAAATCTCTCAAGTCCGAAGGTCTTAACATGTTCTCTAGACACAAAAGAATGGGTAGCCCCGGAATCGAAAAGTACGAAAGTAGGTTTAGAGTTCACAAGAAAAGTACCGGTCACCACATGAGCATCATCTTTAGCTGCCTGCTTCCCCATGGCAAAAAGCTTGCCACTGGATTTAGCTCCACTCTGACTGGCACTAGATGTCCCAGCCTGCTGGTTCCCTTCCGCTCCCGTCGTCTGGTTGCTTCCACCTCCATTGTATTGATTCTGGTACAAACGGTTCTGATAATTGTTATAGTTTCTCTAATAATTGCTGCTGCCTCCAGACTTCGCACCCCCACCATAATTAGACATGGGTGTACGATAGCCACTGCTACCATAAGACTGAGGGCGCGATCCCTGATATCCTGATGTAGGCGTACAATAACCTCCGGACTGGTTTCCTCCAGATGAGCGACACACCGCCTGCTTGTGTCCCCTCTTTCCACAGCCAAAACAAACTATTCCAATCGAACCACTGCCAGAAGCCTGTAACACCCCCATTTATTTAAGAGCCTTTAGCAAGACATTCTCAAATAAATAGAGTTGTTACTATCTCGGAATGTCCGAGGTAGTGAATAACAAAGTAACAAACCAAAGTACTTTATATAAAAACTGATAAAATTTAAACTTTGATTATTACAGATATTACATTGAGGATAAACAAAGTACGACTGATGACTCCTCTAGAAGTGATATAGTACTAAGTCGGTCCAAAGTATGCATCTCACATTCCTTCCCCAGCTCCTAGCTCTTTTGTCTCTGACCTGTAGAATCTACTCCCCATTCCGGATCATCGTAGGTGTACACGAATACACTGTCAACCTCGCGGTTGAGTAGGGTAACACAATAATTATAATGCAACAGTTAAATGATATGCAAATGTCATGACATGCTCGAGCTCAATCTCAATCTCAATCTCATACCCGTGCACCAAGCCATACCGAACCTCCCGGCAGAATATAATCGGTCGTCACCGAACACCAGCTCAATAGCTGATAAGACACCAGGCCCGGTCTGCAGAACCACCCTGGGCTTTATATCAGAACAATATCTGATCCACAATATCTCAGTAACCAATGCATATGCATGCTCATGAATGCCACAATATAAATATTTTATCATGCTATCAAATACTGAAATACTCATGTCATTGCAAATAATCCACAGTCAATCCAACCAATATCATTCTTATATAATTCATGCTTGCATCCATCACATATAAGGCAACATCCTTTCATAACACATCACAGAGTAAACACTCATTCATATCAGTTCATAAAGTATAGAGTCAGTGTATCCTAACTGGATAGCAATATAATCCAATCATGCAGCTAACATCCAATCAGTAGCATCACTCCATCACATACTCAACACCTAATACAATAATATATTTAATTACTAACTAATATAATTACGCAACCAACATAATATATCAATCATTCCAATTAATTATCTAAATAATATATTACGCATAACGAGACTGTATTAAACCTTACTACTTCAATTAACTTAAACAACTCGTTCTTATTACTTTTATAACCAATTCCATTTGAATAAACGACTATAGAAAATATACCCGAACTATCGATAACCGTCACATTCTTGCATAATATAATTACTTAACAATTTTAATAACTAGTAACATGAACAATTACTAATGATACTAATTATAATATTACTAATATTAGCAACAACAATAACAATAATAACAATACCATGTAATAATAATAATATACTAACAAAATAATATAATATAATAATAAGAATAAGAATAACAACATACATCCAAAAGCATGTTAACTCTACAATACTAATCATGCTAATATAATAAGATAATAATAATAACATAATAATAATAACATAATAATAATAATAATATAATCATCATCATCATCATCATCATAATATTAATAATAGTAATAAACAACAACAGACCACGACAACAGCGGCTCACGAAAAGCCAAATATCACAGCCTGTGTACCCACTTCACGGCACTACCACCGCCAGCCCGACTACCTACAACCACCACGGAGGTTCCCACACTCTAGCCTGTACCACCAACAACCACCTTCATGTCTCGTCCACCCCTCTCAGCCCTTAAAACCACCCTAACTATTCGTTCTAAAACCGCTGTACACAACCCGATCTCTCGCGTTTTCCGTCGTCATCCAGCCACCCTGTAAAGTCACGCCATTCTCACTAACCACCAGTCCCCACACATCCCCTGGACATTACCCCATCACCACCAATACACGGTGGTTACAGGGGTCCTCACCTCCTCCCTTCGTCCCCCACTGAAACACCACGAACTCCCTCGCAAACCACCAGCACTCACGCCCAACACTCTGTTTTCCTGAGTCTGATTTCTCGCAAACCACCAGCACTCACACCCAATACACGGTGGTTACAAGGTTCTTTTTTTTTTCTTTTCCAGCCACCATTGTCACCACCCAAACACCACCACTACCACTCACTAACACACCACTACTAATATACACGAATCACGTCAAAAATCCGACCAAATCCTAGTCGAACAGTAACAATAACGAGCAGAACAAAAGGCAAAACAGAGTATTCAAAAACGTGTTTACTGCGACATTGTAGTGGTTATCGATACATTTACGGTGGTCCTATGGAAATTTGAAGATGATAAACATATTCTACGTACTACAGAGATTACATATAGCCATACTATTAAGATATAACGATACAAAAAGGGCATGATAAATACTCACGAACTTGCTGCAGTGCGAGGTAACAACGATGGTGGTGAGGGCTGTTCAATGGCGTTTTCCTTCTCTTTGTTTTCCTTAAATCTCACGGTGGTTATGGTGGTTCAACAATAGGAGTAAGGAGGCAGATTAGGTAGATGGTAATTAGGGTTTTACGGGGTTGTGGAGGCAGTTAACATAGGGTTTGTATAGGCAGTTAACATAGGGTGTATAAGTTGTACTTTGTCGATGTTAGGTGTTTGTAAAGTTAGGATTTGGGTTTACCATATGCGGAAATGTCGATGGTAGGTTGGGGTTAAGGTTGAATTACACGGTTCCCAAGGCCCATAGGTTACACGATTCTCATAACTTACTCGAGCCCAAACCCCTCACGCTTTTCAAGAACTTATACTCGACCTGTATCTAAAAAAAAATAACCAAGTACGAAAATTAAACCAATTAAATTATGTATTAGTAAATATAATTTAAATTAATTAAAAGAATATATATAAAGAGTGTATAATCTAAATATAGTTACGACTTAAGTGAGAATAGAAATTAATTATAGAAAGAAATAAATATAAAATGTATTAAATTATAAATGTATTAACAAAGTTAGAGAAATACGAATTCATGAAATAATCATCAAATATAAATGGTTGTGAAAATACGATCGTAGAAATACGATTTATAAAATAATAATAGTTTACGTAAAATACTTTATAAACATTCCATCTAAAATACTGTTACAAGACATGGTTTGACTGACGTTGACCAAGGCTAAAATACGGGGTATTACAAGCCCCACTCATGTGATTACCCCCACTCTGATTCCTCACTCCTCCGGAAGCATTGTTGCTGAAATATCCACTATACTTGTTGGTGCTTTGCTTCTTTGACCCAGAATTTTCAGTTACCGCTTCAGCCTTCTTCTTTTCAGACTTTGACTTCTTGTCGTCTTTGATCATTTCTGAGAGCCTCTCCGCCGCCCCAGCCCTTAAGTAGATGTCCCGGACTGTGGTGGGCAGAGCTGCAATCAGTCTCTTCTTGATATTGATTGACAACCCCCTCTCAAACTTCATTGCCAGCATAGCATCATCAAAACCCATGTCCCCCACATAGCTCACCAACTGGATAAATTTCCTATAATAGGCCTCCACCGTCATATCCTACGTCATTCGGAAGGTATCGAACTCCTCTCTCAACTTACTTTTCTAAAACTCTGGAAGAAACACTTCATATAGGATTCTCTTGAATGCGACCCAGGCGACAAATTCGGTCCCGTCCTCTCTAGCTGCCTCACAGATTTCTCCCTTGTTCCCGATCCACCAGTCACCGGCCATACCTCGAAGATAGTGGGCTGCTTGGTCAACCCTCAGTTCCTCGGGACAATCCACCAGCTCGAATAAGTTACTGAATTCCCGGCACCAAGCCCCTAGTAGATGAGGTTCCCCCTCCCCAGTGAATTGGGTAGGGTGATGCCTCGCGATAATCGTGCTCATTTTTGCGGAGTCCATACGTTTGGCCTTTAGGGCCTCGTTCTCGGCTATCAAACGATCTAACTCCTCTTGCGTGATGTTAGCGACATTGTTTCTTCACGGAGGCATACTATAATACAAAAGAAAAGAAATGAGTCCCGACTCATGTGGGCACCCATTTGGGTTAGGGCTATAGTCCCTAAACAATAATGTCTTTTAAATAACTAACATGCCGAGTAACACTCATTTATAACATGGCTCAGAGATCACATAACCGCATATCGCTAGACATGATAAAAAAAAAAACATTACTGACATGATTCAAATCACCTCATACATCCATATTAATATACACCTTTTGTATTCATATAAATAAAATTCTTTCATGCTCATGCCCTTACTGGCTTTTCCAATCGTTCACATATACGAAGAGTTCTTGTAACATCCCTATCACAATTCACCATCACTTCCGTTACCTCTTATTCTACCCTTTTCTCTCATACATACACTCTGGGTTCCCGGGTAAAACTGAGAGGGCCAATGGTTCGGTGTGAGGGGGCCCCAGACTCATACTTTTCCTTTAGTGTGCTCTTAACAGTCCTATCCCGGGGATCATTTTTATTTAGACTCTTTCTACATTCATTGGGTTCATTGGTTAGGCCCGAGGATCGTTCTCTCTGATAGCACTTTGTAACAACCCTATTTATTTAAGGGCATGTACTAGGACTCCTCAGATAAATCGGGGTGTTACCATCTCAGTTTCCCGAGGCAGTAGATACAAAGGAAGGAAAAACAGTACTTTATTATTAATGTTAACTCAGAAACAAGTTTGTACCACCAACTTAAAAACTGTCTTGTGAAATAAAATTACAACTCATGACCAACAACTATAGTGATCTAGACTAGTCTGGTCCAAATCCAAGCTCTCTCTTCCCATAGCTTCCCATAGTCTCAGCCACATGTCAATCTGCTCCCCAATAATTTGGTTCATCACTGATGATCACGAATACACAGGGTCAACCACGAGGTTGAGTAGACGAAAAGTAAACAATCAAACATTATTATAAATAGAAACTCAATCATCCCCACTCCGAATCACAAGACCCATTAACTCCGCACCGATCACAAGGCCCATTAACTCCGCACCGCTCACAAGGCCCATTAACTCCGCACCGATCACAAGGCCCATTAACTCCGCACCGATCACATCGTATCTCAGAATGATTTAAATGAATAGCTCAATATAACAAACATATTATAGCATAAGATAAACATGATTATCACCAAATATCAACAGAATAGTCAACACTATAATCACAGTAATTTCCCCTACCTCAAATAGCAGGAATGCAGATAAATCCAGAGCTCGCTAGAAATGTTCCACGCGAAAACCGCTACCTAAACACGTATTCGTAACGAATTAATAAAATTCCCGAACCCCATATCAAACCATACTTACTATAATTAGAAACCTTCCATAAGTGGGAAGTTTCCAAAAATAGAAACCTACTATAAATGGAAAGTTTCCATAAATAAAAACTTCCCTATCTTATTGATTTCCCGACTCATAAACTTCAACTACACAATAACAAATAATATTGCAATAGTGAAAGATGACTATTATTAAAAATAGTAGTAATAATAATAACACTACTAATAACAATAGCAATAAAAATAATAATAATAATAATAACAATAATAATAATAATAATAATAATAATAATAAGAAGAAGAAGAAGAAGAAGAAGTAAAAGAAACGAAACAGCCTATGCCAACTCCTCCTTTCACCCCCGACTTCGACGCCCAAAACCACCGTGTACCACCACTTCGACCACCAGCGCTCCCCTTCCCTCAACACTGCCGACACCCAACTATCACCCTGACACCACCAACCCTCATGACACCCACTGGCGACTCCGACCAGAGCCCCTAAACGTGGGTGTCGCAATCGCTTTAAGGGTTTTAGGTTATAAGTTATGAAATCGATTTGGGGAAAAATATGACCCGCGGGGTCTGTATATTATTACTTTGCGACGGACATTTGCGACGGAATTTCCGTCGCAAAGTTGGTCAACGTCAAACCTTGACCAGCTTTGCGACGGAAATTCCGTCGCAAAAGTCAATATTTGAGACGGAATTTCCGTCGCAAATCTGGTCAAGGTTTGACGTTGGCCAACTTTTGGTCAAGTCTGGTCAATATGTTTGCGACGGAATTTCCGTCGCAAAAGTCAATATTTGCGACGGCTTTTCCGTCGCAAACTTTCCCGCCATTTGAATTTCACTTCGCGGGTCTGGGAAATTTAGGTCCGTCGCAAAAGAAAAATCCGTCGCAAAGTCCGTCCCAAAACCAAATTTGCGACGGCTTTTCTATCCGTCGCAAATTTTCCGTCGCAAAGGCAGCATTTTTTTGTAGTGAACCCAGACCTGACCCACGCCTGAGTTTCAGACTGCCTGAAAACAGACCCAAAACGAACCCCAGCAACGCCCCTAGCACCACCCACGATTTCCACCAACAAAACCTCCGACAACCCACCTTTACAGCATGGTGGTGCCACTGCTTAGACCTCCCCCGAGTCGACAGTAGCACCACCCCCAAACCACCTTCCCGACTCGACAACACAAACCCCCTGACTCCTATTATAAATCGTGATGAACAGACCCATAACCACCCCCTTTCGACGACTCCACAACCACCCTAGCCTAGTGACACCACCCCACGACACGACCATGACCACCACCAAAACCACCGTGCCCATCATGCCTGGTAACCACGACTCTATGCTCATCGAATCTGGACAGAATCAACACATGAACAACACGGTAATAACAGAGGCTGTGGCTTACCTTTTTCACGGCTAAAACGAGGGTCCCTAGGCTGTGGTGGTCTACTGTTCTGAACACCTTCCTGCTTCTCTGGTATGGCGGCTATAGAATTATGGTGGTGGTTATGTATATGTTAGGGTTACACTAAGGTAAAAAGTTGTTATAAGTCGGCACTATGGTGGCTGGGTGTTTGATTGTGTTTTACCTAGGGTTTTGCAAACGTGGGCCGCGCACACAAAACGAGGCCCAAACTTGTCCCTAATCTCATGTACCCGGTAGTCACAAGATCAAACCCCACCATTAGCATCTATATAAACCATTTAAAGTAAAATAATTATTGAAGCAATAACATGTTTAGGCACTATCGATCAATTATAAAAGTAAATCACGCAATAAAATATCTAAAGATTCGGGGTATTACACTAACCTCCTTCCTCACGCCACTCTCCCTTTCGTGCACAACTTCCTCCTCTTCTTGACCCATGTTTACCTCTTGACCTAGATTCGAACCTACACCAACAAGCTCTTCACCCATAATCGCAATCATGGACTCCTTGTCTCCCTTTGGTACACGCCCCTCATCTCCTTCAAGATTTTCGGTCTCACCATGATCAATCCCCTCATCATGCACCTCCTCATCTAACTCCCTCCTAGCCTCTTCATCCACCCTCCGTTCTTGGTCCTCACGCACACGGCCCTCCATGTACTCCCCTAGGGTTATGAACAAGCTCTCCTTCTTATATTGGGAGTCTTTAGTGTTTGTAGTTGTCATTGGCTTTAGGTTATAGTTAACCTTATTCTTAACTACTCGATAGATGTTTAACCTCCCATCGTGTGTAACATCATGATCGTATTGCCAAGGCCTGCCCAATAACACATGTTAAGCGCTCATAGGCACTACAGCACACCACACTTCATCCTTGTACGGACCTATACTCAAGCCCACCAACGCTTGGTCCCTCACACTCACCCCCTTATCTCCATCCAACCAATGTAACTTGTAGGGTTTCGATCTATCCCTAGTTACTAACCCTAATTCATCCACTAACCCCTTTGCAACAACGTTAGTACATGAACCGCTATCCACTATTAGGTCACACTTCTTGCCCCCAATCTTACACCGAGTATGGAACAACTTCTCCCTTTGTTCGGCCTCTTCATTAGTTGCCTCGATATGAAGGCTCCTAATAACCAAACACTCACCTTCGCTTTCACTCTCCGGCTCCACATCAACCGTCCCCTTTTCATTCTCCAATTCCGCGCCCCTTGACTCCACTTCGGGTACTACAAAGTTTGGAATAAGGTCTTGTAGTTCTTGGATGGTTAGAGCTCTCTTTTGTGGGCACTCATGGGCTATATGACCGTACCCTTGACACTTGAAACACCTCCGCATAGGATTCCCCTTAGACTCAACCACAACGCCCTTCCCCTTATCCTTGGATTCGTCTTTAACCGACTCTTTGGGTTTGGTTGGGATAGCTTGGTTACTTGAACCCTCACCTTGGGTCATGCCTCTCGATGGATAGGTCCTACGGTTCTTGTTGTGTTTTTCGATCTTTAGGGCTATACGACATACATTATTAAACCCATCATAATTTTGAACCTCGACACTAGATGATAGGGTTGGTGTTAAACCCTTGATAAACCTAGCCACTCTTAGTTCTTCTTTCTCTTCTAGATCACAAAGTATGGACATCCTCTCAAACTCCTTAATATAATCGTTCACGGACATCCCTCCTTGAGTTAGGGATTGCAACTTAAGGTAGTTTTCTTGATTATAATCCTTAGGTAGGAACCGTTTCATAAGATGTTTCTTTAACTTAACCCAAGAATTAAGTTTAGACTTACCATCACGTTTCCTTTGTTTCTTGAGATTCTCTTACCACAAAGATGCATACTTGGTTAGCTTGAGAATAGCTAACTTGAATTGCTTTTTATCATCATACTCTTTGTATTCGAAAACTCTCTCCGTTTGTCGTATCCAATCTAGAAACTCTTCGGGATCTAGGTCTCCTTTGAACTCGGGTATGTCTAACTTTAGGCCACGATCATCATCTTGCTTGTTGTAGGCTTGGAATTTTGGAACGTCTTCCTCGCCGTCACTCGCCGTAGATGAGGCATCATCCGCGTCAGCCTTAAACCCTTTCTTGTTCAACATAGATGCAATATTTTTTAGGACATAGCTCATTTGATTCATTTGAGCCTTGATTTCTTCTTGACCGGCCTCCCACGGCTTGCTTGTAGCTTCGCTATTCTCGCTTGGACTCACCATACTTACTTCTTCCCAAGATAGATTTCAATAAAAATTAAAACCAAGAGCCGAAGCACTGATACCAATTTGATGCGGATCTCTAGCTTAAGTTGATGTAGATGATCCTTCTTAAGAATCGACGTGCAGCGGAATTACACTCTTAAGATAAATAACGAACTCGTTAGTAACTTCAATGAAATAACACAAATAATGAACGAACTATGGATGATGAATGAACGAACGATGAACGATGGTGATGAACGAAATAGCGATGCACGAATGATCGAAGTGATGAACGAATGAACAAGGCTCGGTCTTCAAGTCTTGGACGGACGAACTTGTGAACGGTGGATGATGGACGAAATCTTGATGAACGGTGGAAGATGGATTGTCGATGGATAGATGATGTCTCCTCAACCTTCTCTCACAAAAGATGGAATTGGCTAACACCCTGCAAATCAACCTCGCAAAGTCGATCCTAAAAACTAAGCTCGCAAACTTAATTACTATCTCTCAAAAGCTCACACAGAAACTTATTATTTTTATTGAATAATCAAATCAAACTTGTGTATTAAAACAACGAAAAACGACTGCCTTATATAGGCCTTAAACCGTGTAAAACCCTACCCTAATTAAGATATGAATGCCTTAATTAGTTCTTACTAGGAAACCCTAATCCTACTTAAGTTCAAACAAAGAGTTTGACTAGGATTTAAGACTCGTAACCCTAATATAATTAAGACTCCTATTCCTAACATAACTATAAATGCTTTAACAACTAGGATTCCTTATCCTACTAGAACTATGAATCCTACAACAATTAGGATTCCTATTTCTACTAGAATTATGAAACCTACTTCTACTAGGACTCCTACTTAACTTATGATTTATGAATCCTATTACAATTAGGAAACCTAAATAGTAATCCTACTAAGACTAGGAAACATATCTTCCCAATCTTTTATTCAAACACAAAATAAATAAAATAAACAAAAGAAAAGCGAAACCCTAATTTGAGCGAAACCCTAGTTGTGGTCGTGCCCTTAGGCGCGCGTCTCTAGGTGACCTTCGTGCTTTAGGTTGCCTTCCCTTGAAGCTTCATACACACCTTCCTTAATGTAGCCTTTAGGGAATATCATCCAAGGATGTTCCAAGGTCTTCTGGAACCTTCTAGACTCTTCCTTTATCCCTTGTAAAGCTATCTTGAATAGTCTTACGGATCCATGTTCGAACCCGTTTGGTCTGAAACTCGTTTTAGTCTTATCATTAGGAAAGTTTGAGCATGCTCCCACATCATAAAGTGTTCTAGCGTTGACTTAGTGAGCGACCATGTTGACTATGATTATAATAGATTGAGGTGTTCATCTTTTGAGGGTATATAGATTGCTATGGATTGATTCATTAGGTATGATTAGATGGAGTTATTGAGATTGGAGGGACTTGAGAGTTGATGGTCTTGAGAGTTTATGATCTTGAGAGTTGATAATTTGAGGAATGTAGTTAGTGATGGTAAATGGGCAATTATATAAATATTTGTTGGTGTTGAGGTATTATGGAGATATGATGAAAGGATGTTCTGAGATGTTGTTACCTCGAGTGATGACTGTACGAGAATTGTAAGACCCTGGTTATAGTGCTTTATTTATCTTATCTTAAGGTGTCGTCTTGATGTTTATAAAATCGTTTTGGAGTCGGCTATTCTTGTCATCCTTGCACGTGTCGACCATACCTCTTTTATTTGAGCCATTAGACCAAAAGTTTCTTGTTTATCTTTGTCCTCTGTCTGTTTTATCTATCGTTACTCTATATTTGCTCTTTATTTCAACTTCATTTCCTTCTTGTTTGAACTTTTGTAATTATCCTCTTTACATTGATTTCTCTTTGAGCTTATACTTTCGAAAACTATGTTTTTCTTTGTTTTGTGATATTGCCCGAACATAATTTGTTTTGTTTTACAAGTTATTTATTCTTTTATGGTAACTTGAAAATGTTTGAAATATCTTTAGAGCTACTTGTGATCATCTCGTAGTAGAAGCGTGAATCCTTTTGGGAGTAATGTTAGATCTTTGAGTTTGATGTTTGACTATTGGAGATTGAGAGCATAGTAACATTTGTGAATGAGAGTATGAATTTGTATGACATATAAAGTTTTGGAGAAAGAGTATTAAAGGTCTTATATGAGGTTTGAAAGTTTGAGGATGTTATTAGTTTCATGGACATAGCGTTATACAATGTTTTGGTGGATTCTTAATGGTAAGATGATACTCATGGATAGTAAACCATGACTTTGAATTGAGGTTATAAGCTTAGTTTTTATATGAGTATGGGTGATGAGATTTGTATGGTGATGTTGTTATGCTTTAATGTCAATGCGTTATTGATGATAAGTTTTCAAAGGTAATGATTTAGATCTTGCGAGTGTTACTGATGATTAGGTGGTAAGATTGAGGTTTGAGATTGATGACTTTGGATACTATATATACCGAGAATTATCGAGAGTTTATATTAAGCATTTTTGAGGTTAAGAGTTGTATATGAAAGTAAGCATTACCAACTTTGAGAAAATTATGGTAGCAATGATTTTAATGGCGCTCGTGAATGGAAGAGTTTGCTTATTCGGAAGAGTTTCCTAGTTTAGAGATTATTTGTTTGAGGATTTGGTTTATGTCATATTTTGTGATGAATGTAAGCTATAATTGAAGTGTTTGTTGAAAGTTATTTGGACTTGGAGAAATAGTGATAAGTTTTATAGAGGTTATGTATGCTGTTTAATGATGGTTAATGGTGGTGGAGTAATGTTTGGAATATGAGGACTAAAAGTTAGATAGTTCGTGAGATGAAAGAGTGTACATTGAAGAGTACTACTTAATGGTGTTGAGTGTGCTTGGTGAAAGTGAGGCAACCTTTGATATTTTGGGATTTGATGGTATGAGTTTGATATGTCTTTTGAGATTGTAGAGTTTGTGAAGATGATAATAACATTGAGGATGTGTGATATCTCTCTATGGTTTGAGTGTTAATAAGGATCAGAGTGTTCAGCGGTTAGGATTCCGAGATGACTTTCGTTGATGATCACTTGTAATTCTAACCTTGTTCTGATCTTATGTTTGAAATTCAAGTTTCGAGGACGAAACTTCTTTTTAGGGGGTTAGATTGTAACACCCCGTATTTTACAATAATATTTTATTATAAAAGTATTTTATTTAATTAATTATTTCGAAGTTTATTAATGGGTTTTGGAAATATATATTTATAGCTTCCGTTCTCTATTTAATTATTTCCTCATTTTGATCTACTTTTGGATGGGTTAAAACGTCCGTGCAATATTTAATTATTTTAATTTAATATTTAGTTTTCTATTTCAAGTTCTCTTTACTTTTTAATATGGTCCAATCCAATTTGTAATCAGATAATCCATTGTATGAGCTAATGGACCAAAAGCCCATTATTTAATCTCCTTATAAATAGAATTTAACCTAGCAAGCAACTAGGTTAAATCCTTGTTTTGTGCGTGAGTTTCTGCCGCACGTCCTCTCTTCTTCTTTTCTCTCTTTTGTTCTCTTTTCTCTTTTTGACTTCATTGTTGAATATCCTTTCCTCTCCCAAACTCAAAGATAAATTATATTTTCACAATCCTTACTCTTACCTCTACAATATATTTTATTCAAAGTATTTTTTTTATGAGAATTATTTGTATGGACCTTTAGACCTACGTTTTGGGTCTCTTGCTTTGTGGTAAAGAAGACGAGGTCTTTCCTTTGGCGTTTTCGAAAGAGTTATTATTTCGTACAATTTCTATCACAAGTATTTGGATTTCCGCTTTCGTTAAAGTTCATTTTTGGGGTTATTGGCACGTGGTTGGAGACAAGGCTTTGTTGGTCGTATTCTTTATGAAGGTTTTCATTAATTGCTAAAAAGTTAACTAGGTGTTTCTCTATTAATTGCGTTTATGCCAATTGATGTAATTAATATGATTTAATGATTGTTTGTACGATTAGTACATGTTTGATTATTTATTGTCATGAATTAATTGTGTTTCATATATTTATGTATGTTTTAATATCGTAATTGTGGATTATAATGTGTTGATAAGTCGTTATGGGTGTCATGTGCGCAACTAGGGTTCGCGCGGAAAACCCTAGATGGCGGCATGGCTAACGGCCAAGAGTGTTGCTCAAGGTTATAGTCGAAGTATGTGTAACCTTGAAAATATGATTCAAGGTTATAGCTGAAACTAGTACAACCTTGAGTACGACTCAAAGTTATAGCTGAACGAGGTAGAAACCTTGAGAGTATAAATCAAGGTTATAGCTGAAGTTAATATAACTTTGGATTACGAGTTAAAGTTATAGCTGAAGTTGATATAACTTTGGGTCGCGAGTTAAAGTTATAGCTAAAGTTAATATAACTTTGGGTTACGAGTTAAAGTTATAGCTGTGACTAACGTAAACCTGAGGTATGACTCAAGGTTATGGTTGGTGCTAGTATAACTTTAGTTTCGTGTCAGAGTTTGGCTAAGGTTACTATAACCTCCAGTCCTATGTGGAAGTTATAGTTGAGGTTAGTATAACCTCGCATCCATTACTTATGTTATAGTTAAAGTTACTATAACTTTGCTCTATCATACTTGTTTCACATGTTGAGTCGTGTTCAGTTATAGTTGTTCTTGAGTAAAGGGTTTTCCTCTTATTGCATGCTAGGTGTTTGATGATTTGCTTCAACGAAAGTTGGGCTTTGATTTTAGCGTGACTTGCCTTTAGCGACGGTTGAGGGTTTATCTTGGCATGTTTTAGGGTTGGTTGTGTGTATTTGTAGCGAAAGCTATGGTATTCCGACCTAGGTTTAGTCGACTCGAGAGAAGAGACTTTAACGAGACCATTTGTTTGAGACCATTTAGTTGATTTTCTAGTATTTTCATCTACCCATCTTAGTGACCCCCACACCCTAGTTTACCTTTAATTGAATTCACATCTTAGCTTTTTCATTTGCTCATTAGTTGTCAATCGTTTCACAAAACATATTACCCCAACTTAGACTTAGACTAGAACATAACTAAGCAATTATCTCCACCATCCTTGCGAAGGATAACCCTTTCATACTACTTTACATTGGGTTTTATAAATCTTGTTTGATACCGGTAGTGACGGCAAAAACCGGTCATCAAAATGGCGCCGTTGCCGGGGATGGTGCTAGAGATTGTTTAGTTTAGTTTTAGTTTTTAGCCTTAGTTAGTTGTGTTTAGTTTGTCTTGATTCAAGCTTTGGTAGTTTAAGTGTAGAGTGGTTGTTATTTTACTCTCCCTAGTGCCTAAAAAACACTAGGACGACTAATTGTGTTGCTAAGTTTTTATGCCAAGGGGTGATTCGAATTTTCTACTTTCAACTTCCGAACCGGAAAGGCTTTTTCGAGCCTTAAGAAGAAGGACTATAGCAAGAGTGAGAATTGCTTCCCACGCTTCAACTAGCCACAACAACCCACCTTCTCCACCCGAATCACAAAGCCCAAACCAAGACATTCCAAGCCCGACATCCGAAAATTTCGACAACCCATTCTACCTATCACCACCACCCTCACCTCAAATTCACAATCAACCACAAATCCACGTAATGGCCGCCTTAAGAGACCATAACCGCCCCAACCATAATGACACAACAAACCCCATCAGTTTTGGCAATCTTGTGCCACAAAACTTTGAAATTCAGCCATCACAAATGATTTCCATTGAGAAACATGCCTTTGGTGGGGCTTCTCACGAGGATGCCCACGGGCACATGAGGAAATTCAAAGGCAAGGTTGCCATGATAAAGAAGAAGGGAGTGCCGAAGGAGACTTTGAGATTGATGCTCTTTCCTTATTCATTGACGGACAAGGCGGACCGTTGGTTAAACATTCATCCCCCAAACACTTTCACTACTTGGGATGATCTAGCCAAGGCCTTCCTTGCCAAGTATTATCCGTCCTCAAAGACCGCCATGATTCGCAACGAGATCACCCAATTTCAACAAGATGAGGGGGAAAGCTTAGGAGAAGCATGGGATAGGTATCAAGACCTACTTGCTAGGTGTCCTCATCATGGGATACCTACATGGTATACCACCCAAACATTCTTTCAAACACTTCTTCCTCGCACAAAGGAAATGGTGAATGCGTTGGCGGGAGGTAGTTTTGACCACTTACCGGATGAGGATAGGACCGAGCTCATTAAGAAGATTGTTGATTCCGAGGAGAATTATGGGACAAGGGGAAACGTATTGAGGAGAAGTAGCAAATACCCCAATGAGAACCTTTTAAACTCTAAAGCCAATGAAGGAACAATTGCCAAGATAGATTTGTTGACTAAGAAGTTGGAGGAGTTGACAAAGGGGGCTACAAGCAAAGAAACCAAGGGTAGTACTCCGGGGATGTATCAAGTTAGCAATGTTGTTTCATGCGACTTGTGTGGAGGAAGTGGGCATACATTCGATGTGTGTGCCAATAATTCCTATGAGGGAAGTGGAAGTGAGGAGGAGTTGTATGCCTTCCAAGCCTTCAACAACTCGAAGAATCCAAACACTTTCAACCCGAATTCAAACTACTACCACCCCGGAATTCGAGGGAGCCCCATATGAGCTACAAAAGCACAAATGTTTTGAACCCACATCAAATTCAACAACCTCAAACTCAAAACCCACCCGGATTCCAACCAAGGGGTGGGAACTTCAATCCAAGGAACAACTACCACAACCAAAATTTTTACCAAGGAAATCAATCCAACCAAGCCAATCAAGGCTTTTCACAAAACTTCAATGATCCAAATTTCAACCCCAATTTCGACAATCGAAACCAACAAAATTTCAATCCACCCAACCAAAACCTCAACCAACCTTCATTCCAAAATAACTTCAACAACCCCAATTAAAACCAAAACAACTACAACCCCAACCCACAACAAAATTTCAACAACTACCAATATTTCAACAATCCAAACTTTTCATCAAACAACCAAAACCCAAATTTCAACAATCAAGCTTAGAGGGGAAACTCCCAAGGTGGGGGTGCAAGGAACGATTATGGGGTCCCTTTGCCCCTCACCAATGCACCTCATCAAGACACAACAAGTGATTCCCAAGTGGGGGAGTTGTTAAAGCTTGTGAAGAACATAAAAGCAACTCACACACAAGAAATGGCGAATTTGAAGAGTGTCAATCAAAGAGAAATATGGGAAATGGAGGCTCGAGTTGCCTCTCAAGCTCTAGCAAACCCAAAATGGCCATCGGGCGGCTTCCTTGCCCAAGGCCAAAGTTCCAAGGATGCCTCACATAACCACCAAGCCCATGCGGTGATCTTGAGGAGTGGTACGGAGCTAGAGGAGCCGTATAAGGATTATGACTTGGGTGTAAAGGAGCCCATTTTGGAGCTTGTGAAAGATAAGGAAAGGGAAGTTGATGCAAGCACTTCAAGGGATAATGTGTAATACCTCGTATTTTATCGATATTAATTTATATGGTTATTAAGGTGTTGATAATCTTTGAACGTTTATATTCGATAATTAATTTATCGAATACGTGTTTTATATTTTTTTTTATATGATATTGGGGTAATACTGCATTAAAATATCAATTGTTTATATTGACGTAATGAGTATTTGAACGTTAGTATCCGATAAATAATTACTGAATTAGTGCTTTATATTTTATATGTGGTTAGTATTATGTCGTATATGCGTGTTAATATAAACCGTGTCTTAATGTTAGCTTTGGGCCTCGAAATGCGTGCTTGTCGTGAGCAGCCCATTTCGATGGGACAATACAAACAGCCATATACACATTCTGCCGCTCTATTTTGCTACCACTCAAAACCCTACCTCTAACCTAATACACACAACACAACCCTAACCACCTTACTGCCGCCACATCAGAGAACAGCAGGGGAGTTTACACGGTGGCTTAAGGGAGTCTAAGGGAGGTCGAATGCCTTGCGAAGTAAGCATGCTCAACACGTTCTATTTATCCCAGTTTTCTCCTTCGTTTTCGTCTAACAATTAAACCGTGTAGAGTCTTATATAGTTTCTGATTCCCAAGTAGTATTAATCTATGTCGTTGATAGTCGTGTTTTGACCATAGTCGTGCCACCATTGACCACCTGGGACTGCCGGCTAGGGGCATTTCGTTGCCTGTCACAAAGTGCGTTTTTATATTTTCAGAATAGAGTTTTGGGCGTATGATATCGATGTATGAATTTGATATACGTTCTGTGCACGTCTTGTTCTGGGTATTCAGGTATTAGATGGGTGGTAGTCAGGGGGTTTGGAAGGTGGTCATCACGGCGGTTATGGGTGGTGTATGTCGTCAGAATGGTGGGACTCGTTTGGGGTGTTAGAAGCGTTAAAACAGAGTAACTCGGGGTGCTGGTTTTGTATTCGGCTGTTAGTGGTGGTGGTGGTAGTCGACGGCCACCGACCTCACCCCTGGAACCACCACGGCTCAGAGGCGAGCCTGGTGGTGTCCCTGGTGAGGTTAGAGGCCAAGACTGGTGTTGGGTTCGGGGTTTGTCGGGGCTGGTGGTCACGGGTATGAGGTTGCCGCTGGGTGGTGTTCACGGGTTTAATTCTTATTGTGTTCTTGCTATTGCTTGATTGATTGATTGATTGATTATTATTATTATTATTATTATTATTATTATTATTATTATGGGTATTGTTATAACTATTGCTACTAGTAATGTTATTATTATTGAATTTATGATTATCATTGCTATTAGTCTTATTATTATTTTACTAATATGCTCGCGGTTTCGAGGTTGATGTGTTCGTTGACCGATGTTTGTCCACTTCGTTTATTTTGTTTGTTTGTGTATTTTATTTATTTTGTTTATACGATTTAAAATACTACTCCATTACCACTATTATCATCATTATTACTAGTTGAATTATTATTGTTATCAATATTCTTATTAGTGATATGATTCTAATACTAATATTATTATTGATTAGTTTATCATTGTTAATACTATATATTATTATTGTCTTGGTTGTTGCTTCGTGTTAATTAAAGTTATGAGTCGGGAATTAGTGAGTTATGAGAGTTTCTATCTTGGTAAAGTTTCTATTTTTGGAAACTTTCCACTTATGGAAGGTTTCTATTTATAGTAAGTATGGGTTGTTTATGGGGTTCGGGAAGTTATTAATTCGTTACGAATACATGTTTAGGTAGGATTTTTCGCGTGGAACATTTCTAGCGAGCTTTGGATTTGTCTGCGCTTCTGCAAGTCGAGGTAGGGGAAATTACTGCACATATAATGATGATTAATTACTTGGTTGAATGATGTTAAGCATGATTAACTTACATTGTCATATGATTGGAATATTATGTTCTTTGATTTTATATTTCTGTGATACGATATGAGGTGTTGAGAAATGGGCGTTGTGATCGGTGCGGAGTTAATGGGCGTTGTGATCGGTGCGGAGTTAATGGGCCTTGTGATCGGTGCAGAGTTAATGGGCCTTGTGATCGGTGCGGAGTTAATGGGCGTTGTGATCGGTGCAGAGTTAATGGACGTTGTGATCGGTGCGGAGTTAATGGGCCTTGTGATCGGTGCGGAGTTAATGGGCCTTGTGATCGGTGCGGAGTTAATGAGCCTTGTGATCGGTGCGGAGTGTGGTTGATTGAATTTCTATTTATAGTAATGTTTGGTTGTTTACTTTTCCTCTACTCAACCTCGTGGTTGACCCTGTGTATTCGTGTGACACCTGTGATGATCCGTGATGGGGAGCAGTTTTGACAGGAAAGATGGTGCTGTGGGAGCATGGGATGGCGTGAGAATTTGGATGGACCGACTTAGATGTAGATCACGTACTTTGTAGTTATCAGTTGTACTTTAATTCCGCTGTGTAGTATTTGTAACATCAAAGTTTAAATTTGATCGATTTTTATATAAAGTGCTTTGGTTTGATTTACCTTGTTATTCACTACCTCGGATATTCCGAGATGGTAACAGCTCAATTTACTGAGGATGACTTGCTAAAGGCTCCTTAATAAATCGGGGTGTTACAAAGTGGTGTCAGAGCGAACGATCCTCAGGCCTAAACCAAATGAATAATAACGAACGTAGGAAGAGTCTAATAAAATGAACCCCGAGATGAAACTGATAGGAGCCCCAAAAAGGAACGGGATGAGTTAGGGGCCCCCTCACACCAGACCATGGGCCCTTTCGGTTTTGTCTCGGGAGCCCAATGTGAGAAATTGAAGAGTGGGGTAGGTTATATAGTGACCTAGTATCTTGTACTAACGTTCTTGCAGGAGAAGAATGAGGTAAGTAATATTTGAGTTATGATTAAGGATGTGTGTTGGAGTATATGTGTGATATGAAATGTGGATCAATCTGGATGAAGGAATTGAAATTTTAAGAGTTTAGAGGTGTAATTGTAGAACAATGGTTAGAGTAATGTGATCATAGTTATGTTGGTGCATGGAATGTTCATATGATTATCTGGCATTTAAATGACTATCGTTATTATATGACTTTGATGTTTAATTCCTTGTAAGGATGAGTAATTCAGCTGATCTTACGATTATATGTTATAGTAATTCATGTCTAGTGATATGCGGAATGTGTTTCCCTAAGCCATGAACGTACATAGTTATGTGTTGCAAATATCGTACTTCAGATTTTATGCCTATTATACGCATTCAAAATTTGTTATGAAGTTCGTAAGCAATAAGTGAAATCGTAGTAACTCCTAGTTTTCATTTCCGTACTTGAACAAGTTGTGTTTGTGCGATGGTAGGAACTAATTTATTTAGATACACATGTATAACTATCAAGTTATTTAGTTGATCCTATTTTCAGTTTCGAAATCTTTACTGTGTTTTATATGACCACTATAGTTGAAATGGGGAATGAATGTTAATGTGGTATAAAGTGATGTATATGCTTCAAGTGATATGCCAACGTGTTCCGGAAAATGAATGGGTGAGTTTCGATGTAGTAATGTGACATTGTAACGGGACCAAAATTTTTATAAACATCAAGAATGTTACCTTGTTGTACGGGCTGTCATTTTAAATATGTTCTATATTTAAGTATGAAAATTATATGTATGATAACCTTCGGAGTTAGCTTTCCATTGCTTTTGGTTTCATGTTTGTACGAGTTATATTTGAGAGAAATAAATCTTTTATTTGTCAGTGGTCAGATTGTTGCGGCACAGTCCCGTTATGACCCAGGTTTATGTAAAGAAACCCATTTAGAACGTGTGTATTGTTCATGATAATTTTAACTCCACTGCCTAGAGTATTCACCTACTTTTTCACAATGATAAACCACGGAAATGTTAAAGAGTCGTTATTTAATAGTGATTTTTGCAAGCTATCCAATCTTCGGTCGTATTACTGTTAATTGTTATAAATGATTTCCTTGAGATATGCATTTGATTCTTTTTCCCATGATTAGTTAATTCATCATATTCTCTAAAAGCTATAATAGCTCGCAAGATAGCTAAGCGGATATTTCATTATGATTTGTGTAAATTGCTGCATAATGTTTAATTAGTGAATTTGTAAGTTATGTAAGTTTCATATAAAACTCTAATCAAATGTGAATTATATGATGCGACCATGTGATATCCTAATATGGCAGTAGTAACATGAATATTAGGCATACGATATGAATATGCACCTTACTACATGATAGTGTAACCTTGCTTATCCCTATATAAAATAGTTTCAATTATACCGACGCCCTTACTTTTAGTGATATGACCTCAAAATAATTATGCGTTGTTCGTATGTGATGGCAAATCATGTTTACCAGTGAAGAATCTTGCCAAGTGGTAGAATGAAATCTAACTGGTAAGTCTATTGGCATGATATAGCAATCTAATTGTTAAACGTAATTGTGATTATTTGAACAATGTGAATGACACCCGTCGTTGAGGGGTGCCAAATATAAGATTTATAAAACCTTAGCTTAAACTTAGATAGGATAAGTCAAGAGTCGAACCACAGAGAGACAAGGTTAATTCTGTTTATGAATTTAAAGTCTATTACAAGTAACCAAAAAGGGGGGTTGATTTGAGATTTAAACTAATAACTAAAAGGACAAAATAAACAAGAGAAATAAAATAAGGGAAAAAGGAGATTAGGAACTTTGGTTCCCCATGGTTAAAACAAGTCAATGAAGGGTAAAATAATCAAATAACACAATCCCAAGGAACAAAGAATAAACCTTTAGGTCAATATTCTACCCAATCCTTACGGTCTTAGGGTTCCTATAAAAGCACTAAACTTTCGTTCAAGGGCAATCCCAAAGTTGTTGTTAAACTAATCCTAATAATATTTCAATCCTAAGGATTAGTTCACCAACAACAATGGGGGATTGGTAATTCAATCATTAAACTTATGAAAATCAAATCTTTACCATGGTTCCCCTAATTCCTAATCACAAGAATTAGCTATGCATACTCTTAATTATGAAACTAACAATAACTAAGAACATTAAAGGAATTAACATAATTAAAGATGACAATAAAAGGGAAAACATGAATTAAAGAACAACAATAAGATGAACAACAAGATTAAATTAAAAGGAAAGATTAATTGTAGCAAACTTACAACTTAATTGGAATTCAAGAACAAAAGATGAAAACTTGGAATAAAAATCTCTTTCTAAACTATAGAGTTCTTCTAACATAAGGTGCTTGACAATAAAAGATTACTTGTTAATAAAAAGCTTTACCTCATTGAAGAGTTTAGGTCTTCTTAAATAAGTATAATTACAAGATTAGGAGAGTAGAAACACGAAACAAAAGTCCCGGGTCAGCTTCTGGTCGGTCGACCTATGATGCGGGTCGGTCGACCGCTTCAGGCGCTGCTGGGCTTTTACGCGAATTGGGCTTCGGTCGGTCGACCTCTCTGATGGGTCGGTCGACCGCTTCTTGTTCGTTCCAGCTTTAATCTGGCCCAATAACAACACTCGGACGTGCAATCCGGATCCTTACTCCGCATTAGTACTCAAAACAGCTTCCGAAAGGCGAATAAGGTTCAGTTTTGCTCACTTCCGCGTATTCCTACATGTAAAACATAGAAATGCCAAAGTAAACCGTTTTGGGAGAAATAACAACTAAAAGTCACGAAAATGTAAGAAAATACGTGCCAAAAGAATAAATAAAATGCATAAAACAGGCACGTATCAAACTTCCCAAACCAAACCTTGCTTGTCCTCAAGCATGCACTAAGACTCAAAAGAAAAGAAAAACTTCTAATGGAACGGATTTCACACTTTTTACAACCAAACACAACACTATGCCTAACCAATTTAATGCAACCTTCAAATATAATCAAGCATAACGTCATGGGCAAAACGAATTGGATGTGTTGGAAAAGCATGCTAAAATTTCAACTTTGCGAGACTCATTCTAATTTGACTCTCGCGGTACGCTCGAGACACTCATGAAAGCAAAGGGTCAAATGTATATGTGAAAGATAAGAAGATAAATAAAAGTAAAGACTCTCACCTATCTGCGACCCGTAAGAACATGCCTGCAACCTAACATGAATAGAATCTCTACAACCGTACATATGCATTCCCACACTAGATAACCATGACACATGCCGAGGCAATTTTGGGATTGTGAGGCTAAGGGTAAGAAGGGGTTAAAATAAGTTATGGGAAGAAGGGTTAAACCGAGCTAACAACCGTCTATCCATACTATAAGATCACTTCTTATTATTTTTCCATACATGCCAATGCTCAAAGTTTTGGAGCAAAAATCACAATTTCTCCAATTTTCTCCTTTTCTTTCTTTCTTTCTTCCTTTCCTCTTTTTTTTTTAAGAAAAATTCTGTTCAATGGTCCTGGTCGACCGACCCAGAATGTAGGTCGACCGACCAGCCTTGAAAACAGGCTGTTTCGTTTTTTTTTTGTTTTTCTTCCTTTTTTTTTCATTTCTTTTTCTCTTTTCTACCATTCTCCCAAAGTCAAAATTTAACAATGAAGCACAAACCAAAGGATGGTCAAAACAGTCCCATCACTAAATTACTAGCTCGGCTAGGGTAGGCAATTAAATTTTTTTTTTTTTGGATGTAGCAAATGGGTTAAAAGATTCAATTTGGCTATGTGAGGATTATGGGTGAAATGAGAAAGGGGGACCTCTACCACATGTGTCAACAAACCACAAATCCGAATGCATACAGGTATTAAGTAGACAAAATTCATGTTTATGCACATTGATGTGACATGCCTCAAGAGGAGAAACTACTCACAAACCTACATGAAATCGGTCATGGATGTCACCGATTTATTAAGCTCTAATCCTTAGAATATGTAGTAGCTTGCCAAGAAGAGAGTCAAGTCTAATAATTTAGCATGAAATCAACAAAAACTCGTAGATAATGCAAAAGACTAGCTTGAAATTTTTTTTGAAAAATGCAAGGCAAGGCAATATGTGATATGTAAGGCATAAATTGTATTCGTCCGTTCCGACTCGACCTAAAAACTTAAGACAGAGAAGAACGCGCGACAGGGAAGAACACGCGAGAAGAGAGGATGAAAACAAGAAAAACACCTAAAGGAATGAAAAACAAAAGACACAAAGACAATTGCATACTCACAAAGGAGTATGCAAACACCCTCCCCAAACCAAAACGCACAATGCCCCCATTGTGCTCATCAGCATACAACCACAGCATATGGATGGGGGTAGGCAGACAAGAAGCAAACAAAGAAAGGAAAAGGAAAAAGACTAGAAATTACAAAAAGAGTCTATGGAGGATGAAGAGGAAAACTGGAAATCTAGAGGGAAAAACTGGAAATCTAAGGGAAAAACTGGAAATCTAAAGGGAAAATAAAAGAAAAACTACTTACAAGACGGAGGGACCTCCCCAAACCGAACCCCAAAGAGGGTAAGGTTAAGCACGTCCCTAGGATTCTGAGTCGAAATCCGGCTCAGAGTCCTCTCCTCCTCTTCAGAACCTACGCCTCTTCCTGAGGCAGAGCCTGAAGCTTCACCGTGGACACGACCGCCTGCGAGAGGTGTGTACCAGGTGGGGTGAGTCCATGGGCTGGTAGGGAGCCTACCCTGAGTGGCATACTCCCTGTAAACCGGATATTGGCAAAGACTATCGTTCAACTGTTTTTGGTTGAACTGTCTGCAAAGGCCTGCCATCATTTGTGGCAGAGATCTGTCATCAACATAAGGAGGAACATAAACATTAGGAGCAGCAGTAAAATCAGGTGGGTACCCCGTCCCAGATGTGGTATGGTGGCCACCGGGAGCAGGGACCCTATGACCTCTAAAGGCACCTCCTCTAAGAGGGAGGCGGTAAGACGGGAGTAGTGGTCTGGGCTCCCCTACAACAGTAAAAAGGGGTAGCATAGGGGGAGCCATGGTGATGGGGATGCGATCACTGAGGTAGGTGTCTACCTTCCAATAATCTGTCCTGTTCACCCAACGCACGGACCTGACATAAGCCATGTCCATGAATCGGGAGAGAGTGTCAATCGCATCCTCATAGCGAGGGAACTGGGGGACAAGGGAGCGGGCTAATCGAGTGACTAGCCCACCACAAACAATAGTAGACAAGGAAGTTCCCTCGCCCACCGACATGAAGTAAGAGGCGACCAAAAATGCAGTGTTATAAAACTGCTGACCCGTACGTCTGATGTTAAGATAACCAGACAAAATGGAGAGCTCAATGTTGTTAACATTTTGAGACTCTTTGCGGCCAAAAACAGTGTTGGCCAACAGACGCAAATAATAACGGGGGGCGGAAAGGTGAACGGTACTGTTTTTCTTCTTCCCTTCGCTGGAGTCAGAAAGACAGGACCACAAATCAGCATACGACCCCGTGGGGTCATCAGTAAGACCCGTAGAAGATAAGCCTAGAAACTGAGCAAATTGGTTTAAAGTTAAAGAAAAAGTTTCATTGAACAAACGAAAAGAAATGCAAATATTATCATAGCCAGGGTGATATGCTCTAATATCAAAAGTAAAGGAAGAAAAGAACTCATGAGTGAGAAGGGAATAGGTGAACTCATCCATAGTGACAAGTCCGGAGAATCCCGTCCCATCGAGCAAGGACACCCTCTCATCATGACATCCCAAGGCTTGCAAGGTTGGGACACAAAGGAACCGGGTCGCCACTACCAAGCAATAAGCGGTGAGATGGAGGAATCGGGCCTTTTGAGCCGGAGTGCTGAAAATGATTTGCGGATAGTTGGGTAGACTATCCGTGTCCTGCACCGTCAACCCCCTCGCTCTAGGAACACGGCCTCTGGAGGTGCTTGCACCCGAAGTGCGGGAGCGCTTCCCACCTTGATCACGGCTAGACATTGTAAATCTGAAAAGTTCAATATAATATAAGTCTTGTGTGAATATGAAAACATTTCTTTAACAAATTTAAGAACGAAAACCGAAAAAACAGAAACTCCTGCAACAGACATCGGTCGGCCGACTTCATAGATAAGTCGGTCGACCATTTTTGCGAGTAAAATTAAAATTTCTGTAGCATGACAGGTCGGCCGACCTGAGACCTAGGTCGGTCGACCAACTAACGAAAAAAATCAGAAACTGCAAAAAAAATGTAACTCAGGAAAAAAACACAGTTTCGGTCGGCCGACCTCAGCTTTCGGTCGGTCGACCGACCGACTATCAAAAGAAAGGTCAGAATCTGTAAATTACGAAACTTAGGAAATTCAAATTTTGGTCGGCCGACCTCCGTTTTGGGTCGGTCGACCGTGAACAGTGTCAGAGTCGGATTTTCGGGACTGAAATTGCGCGAAAAAAGGCATAAAAGTTGAAAGGAAGAATTAATAACCCTAACAGCACGAAATCACACACAAATTACAGATCTAAGCATATAAAATCAAAAGGAAGAAGAAAACTAAGAGAAAAACACACAAACAAGCATGGAAACGAAATTAAGAGCAAAATTAAACTCAAAAAGACAAACTAATACTACCTAGAACGGAATTAAGATGAAATAAAACGAAAAAGAGAGAAAGAAAACTAAGAAAAACATACCTTGAAGGAGGAAAATGAAAGAAAGTAAGCAAATTGGTGAAGGATGAAGAAGGTGGGTGTTTGTTAGGGTTTTAAGAGAGAAAAAGGGATGCAGGAAGTGTGAACAAATGAAGGCAAAAATTGTGTTTTCAAAACACAAAACACCCGTGACTTTGACTCTCAAAAAAAAAAACCGGAAAAACACTTCCGGTCGGTCGACCGCAATACTCGGTCGGTCGACCGCAATACTCGGTCGGTCGACCGCAATACTCGGTCGGTCGACCTCCGTCCTTTTTACCTGTTCTGCAAATTTTACTTAACCTGTCAGAATGCACTTTAAAGTTTGCCAGAAGGTCGGTCGACCTACTAGTTGGGTCGGTCGACCGCTGTACTGACGAGTTCTTTTATTTTTCTGTAGAAACTTAAAATTTCATCAAGGATAAAACGGAAATAATAGAAAAAACGTAAACTTAAGCTAGAGCACGGGTTGCCTCCCGTGTAGCGCTGGTTTAAGAGGTCCCGCACGACCTTTTTACCTATCGAGGAGCATCCTAAAAGGGGTCAAAGTAAGAAACTTCGACCTTTCCGACAAATTCATTTTCTCCTCGGAAGTGCTTCACATATTGGCCATTGACTTTGAACCTCTCACCAGATGAGGTTTCTAATTCGATTGACCCGAATTTTGAGACAGCTGTGATGGTGTAGGGTCCGCTCCACCTGGATTTCAGCTTACCAGGAAAAAGACGAATACGAGCATTAAAAAGCAACACCCTATCACCTACCTGAAAATCACGTCTAATGATTCTCTTGTCATGCCAGCGCTTTGTTTTCTCTTTGTAAATCCTGGCATTGTCATAGGCTAACAATCTGAATTCTTCTAACTCATTGAACTGCAACAAACGTTTCTCACGGGAAAGATTAGGGTCTAAATTAAGATCACATATAGCCCACCAAGACTTACGTTCTAACTCTACTGGTAAATGACAAGTCTTACCGTAAATCAATCGAAATGGTGACATTCCTATTGGGGTTTTGAACGCGGTTCTATAGGCCCATAAAACATCATCAAGTTTTAGGCTCCAATCTTTCCTAGACTTAGAAACTACTTTGGCTAGGGTCTCCTTGAGTTCTCTATTAGAGATCTCAACTTGACCACTAGTCTGAGGGTGATAAGCTAAACCCCTACGGTGTTGGACACCGAATTTATTTAACAAGTCACCTAAGCGTTTCTCCTTAAAATGCATACCTCCGTCACTTATGACAACCCTAGGGACACCAAAACGAGGAAATATGATTTTTTTAAACATCTTAATAACAGCCTTTGCATCACAATGGGGAGTAGCAATAGCTTCTACCCACTTAGACACATAATCAACAGCCACAAGAATATACCTGTTACCTTGACTACTAGGAAAAGGTCCTTGATAATCAATGCCCCAGACATCAAAAATCTCTACCTCTAAAATACCAACCTGCGGCATCTCATGTCTTTTTGAGACATTCCCAGTTCTTTGACAAGCATCACAGTTACCTACAAAATTCCTACAGTCAGCATGCAAAGTAGGCCAATAAAAACCTGACTGTAATACCTTGGCCACGGTCCTGGATGGACCGTGGTGACCACCATATGCAGAAGAGTGACATGCTTCCAGAATGTCCTTCACCTCCCATTGGGGGACGCATCTCCGGATAAGTCCATCTCCGCATTCTTTAAAAACATAAGGGTCATCCCAAAAATACTGTTTTGCATCAAACATAAATCTCTTCTTTTGTTGCCATGACAACTCAAGAGGGATTTTACCTGTAACAGCAAAATTAGCATAATCAGCATACCAAGGAGGGGGATAAGAACCTGAACTATTAATGATAAATAAACTTTCATCCGGAAATGAATCATCAATAGGTAAAGAATCTTCCCCATCAGTCAACTGTAGGCGAGATAGGTGGTCAGCCACCACGTTTTCCGCGTCTTTCTTGTCCCTAATCTCAATGTCAAATTCTTGGAGAAGGAGTATCCACCTTAAAAGCCTTGGCTTTGAATCCTTCTTTTGAAAAAGACCTTTCAAAGCTGCATGGTCAGTGTAAACAACTACCTTATTACCTACTAAATAGGACCTGAATTTTTCTAAGGCAAATATGACAGCTAGCATCTCCTTCTCAGTGGTGAAATAGTTGACTTGAGTCTCATCTAGGGTGCGGCTCGCATAGTATATAGCATTAAGAGCCTTGTTCTTCCTTTGACCTAGCACAACACCAACAGCGTAGTCACTAGCATCGCACATGATCTCAAAGGGGAGATCCCAATCTGGTGGCTGAATGATTGGTGCGGAGATCAAAGCTTCCTTCAACCTGTTAAAAGCTGAAAGGCACTCATCAGTAAAATCAAAGATGGCATCTTTAAGAAGCAATTGTGTAAGTGGTTTAGCAATTTTAGAGAAGTCCTTAATGAAACGCCTGTAGAAACCTGCATGTCCTAAGAAACTTCTCACCCCCTTAACATTAACGGGAGGGGGTAATTGCTCAATCACCCGCACCTTTGCTTTATCTACATGTATACCTTTATCAGAAATTAGATGCCCTAACACTACCCCTTCAGTAACCATAAAATGACACTTTTCCCAGTTTAAGACAAGGTTTACTACAATACATCGCTGCAAGACTTTATCAAGATTAGCTAAGCATTGATCAAAAGCATTACCATAAACAGAGAAGTCATCCATAAATACCTCCATAATGTTTTCTATAAAGTCAGAAAAGATACCCATCATACACCTTTGAAAGGTAGCAGGAGCATTGCATAACCCAAAAGGCATCCTGCGATAAGCAAAAACACCCTGTGGACATGTAAAAGTAGTCTTACTCTGATCATCAGGATGGATGAGAATCTGGAAAAAACCTGAATAACCATCTAGAAAACAGAAGAATTTATTAGAGGCCAGTCTTTCAGTCATTTGGTCAACAAAAGGAAGGGGGAAATGGTCTTTCTTGGTGGCGGCATTTAACTGTCTATAATCAATGCACATCCGCCACCCAGTTACAACTCTAGTTGGTATCAACTCATTTTTATCATTCTTAACCACTGTGGTTCCTCCTTTCTTAGGAACCACCTGAACTGGGCTAACCCACTTAGAGTTGCCAACTGAATAGATAATACCTGCATCAAGAAGTTTCATTACCTCAGCCATAACCACATCCTGCATCTTAGGATTCAACTTACGCTGTCCCTGTCTATAAGGCTTATGCCCTTCCTCTAACTCTATTCTATGCATACAAACATCAGGGCTTATGCCCTTAATATCATCCAAAGAATAACCTAGAGCTTTCCTATTCTTTTTAAGAACAGTCATTAAGGCAGAAAGTTGGTCAGGACTAAGTTTAGAACTAACAATTGCAGGGTACTGTTCAGTATCATCTAAGAAAACATACTGGAGATTAGGAGGAAGTGGCTTACGCTCTGGTACCTTTACCTCAACAGCCTGAACAAAATCAGTACTAATAGAATAGCACATGTTTACCAGATTGGCATTAGCTAGGCTTATGAGCTTCTCATTCTCTTCTTCAGTGAACTCATACTCCTCTTCCTCTACTTCTATTTCATCCAGCTCTTCAGCATCTTCAGCTGGATTACCTGCACACTTATCCAAAATTGTTAGATCATCTAAGGGATCCTTGGTCAAGGATTCCCTCCAATTAAAGATAACATTCCTGTCTATAATATCAATGGAGCAACAAGTATCATCAGTAGGAATAGTTGCCTTATGGGCAAGACTAAACTCGATAGTGTCATCTCCAATTTCTAAAGTAATGGTCCCGGGTTTGACATCTATTACAGCCCCAGCTGTGTGTAAAAATGGTCTACCTAGAATAATAGGTATTTGACTATCCTCAGCAATGTCTAAAACAACGAAATCCACAGGAATAAAGAACTTTCCCACTTTACTGGGACATCCTCCAAGACCCCTAATGGTCTTTGGGTTGATCTATCAGCCATCTGTAGGGTAATATTGGTGACTTTAAGTCTACCTAAACCAAGTCTTTCGCATACAGAATAAGGTATAACACTGACACTAGCCCCTAGATCACAAAGGGCTTTCCCTATAACATGATTACCTATGGTACAAGGGATGGAAAAACTACCTGGGTCTTTTAACTTGGGTGCTATATTATCTTGTGAAAGAACATAACATTCTTCCACAAAAGCAACAGCACCGTCGTCCTGAAAATTCCTCTTACGACTCAAAATATCTTTCATGAATTTAGCATAAGAAGGTACCTGGGTAATTAAATCAGTGAAAGGGATGGTTACCTCAAGTTTCTTCACCATCTCCAAAAACTTACCAAATTTCCGATCCTCTTTTGAATTTTTCAGTCTTTCGGGATAAGGAACGGTGACATTAGCCATAGGATCAGCGACCTTTGGCTTTTTTAGCTGTAAAATTTCGGTGAGGCCTTGAATGAAGGAGGAATCCAGCGATTCCGGAGTCAAAACAGCACTCTGCTCAGGAACGTCGGTCGGTCGACCTACAGCAGCGGTCGGCCGACCAGACTCTGCTACGTCTGGAATTTTCTTTTCTCCTGAATCTGATCTCGCGTCAGGAACCGAGGTCGGTCGACCTACAGTAGGGGTCGGTCGACCTCCTGTCCTGTTGACGGGATCAGATTCGTTGTTTTGAGCCTTGGCAGAATCGTCTTTTTGGGTTGATCCTTCACAAACACGGCCACTCCTAAGATTTATGGCGTTCAACGTCTCCATGGGTCCCTCACAACTAGCTGGAGAGCTAGTTATTCGGTTGGCTATGTTTATCAAGTGTTCTTCAAAAACCTTTGAGGAGGCCATTTGAGCCTTTCCCATCTCTATAAATTGCCTTGTTAAAACATCAACAAGAGCTCTCAAATTCTCAATCTCACCCGCGCTGTCGACCGTAGTAACTAGGTTCGCACTTTCAAGCTTCAGCTGGGTTGCCTCAAGCTTTTCAAAACGGGCTTCAACTATTGTCTCAAGAGCCATCACTCTATTCATCTCCACATTCAGCCTCCGTGAATTCCCACGTGAACTCTTAAAGGCAGCCCTATGCACCGCCATGTCTTCAATGGTTTCCCAACCCTTCATATGGTCGGTGTTATTCTGGAATCTCCCATTGGCGGCCGCATCAAGAATCATCTTATAATCATCGTAAAGGGCGTTGTAAAATTGGTTACACAGGTCCCATTGTTGAAAGTTATGGTGAGGGATAGAACGGACCAAATTCTTGAACCAATCTCATGCTTCACAAAATCCTTCATCAGGCCCTTGTTGAAAGTTACGGATTTGGCTTCTCAAGTCTTCGGCTTTTGCAAGAGGAAAATATTTCTTGTAAAAAGCCAATGCCAAGGAAGTCCAATCCGTAACCTTCTGAGCTGCCCTATCAAGGTATGGGTATGGCACAACAATAATCCGTGAGAACAACACCTCATCTCAGCTGCCCTATCAAGGAAGTCCAATCCGTAACCTTCTCAGCTGCACCTCATCTCTATCAAGGTACGGATTATTGTTGTGCCATACCCATATCTTTTAATGAGAACAGGAACATCATTGCCAGCACCTCATCTCTAGTCACCCCGTCAGGTATGGGTATGGCACAACAATAATCCGTGAAAGTTGTAACATGCTTCATTGGATCTTCGTCGGGTAGACCAGAAAACTGACTCCGTTCCACCAAAAAGATGTTATTTGGGTGGAGCACAAAGGAGCCAGTGGTGGGGGTAGGCAAGGCGAATCCCTTCGGTAAATCTTGAGCCTTTGGCTGTAGGTGGTCATAAATAGAATCCATATCTAAACAAGAGAGTACTCAAGCCTTCCTCTCAAAAACCTGTCTTCTAAACAAAACAAGAAGAAAGGTAAGAAACGGTCTTAAGGAACCTAAGTTCCTTAAGACAAGAAAAATAAACTAAAAATTAACAAACAAAATTATACCGTCTCCCCGGCAATGGCGCCAAAATTTCACATCCGTCGTTGAGGGGTGCCAAAGATAAGATTTATAAAACCTTAGCGTAAACTTAGATAGGATAAGTCAAGGGTCAAACCACAGAGAGACAAGGTTAATTCTGTTTACGAATTTAAAGTCTATTACAAGTAACCAAAAAGGGGGGTTGATTTGAGATTTAAACTAATAACTAAAAGGACAAAATAAACAAGAGAAATAAAATAAGGGAAAAAGGAGATTAGGAACTTTGGTTCCCCATGGTTAAAACAAGTCAATGAAGGGTAAAATAATCAAATAACACAATCCCAAGGAACAAAGAATAAACCTTTAGGTCAATATTCTACCCAATCCTTACGGTCTTAGGGTTCCTATAAAAGCACTAAACTTTCGTTCAAGGGCAATCCCAAAGTTGTTGTTAAACTAATCCTAATAATCTTTCAATCCTAAGGATTAGTTCACCAACAACAATGGGGGATTGGTAATTCAATCATTAAACTTATCAAAATCAAATCTTTACCATGGTTCCCCTAATTCCTAATCAAAAGAATTAGCTATGCATACTCTTAATTATGAAACTAACAATAACTAAGAACATTAAAGGAATTAACATAATTAAAGATGACAATAAAAGGGAAAACATGAATTAAAGAACAACAATAAGATGAACAACAAGATTAAATTAAAAGGAAAGATTAATTGTAGCAAACTTACAACTTAATTGGAATGCAAGAACAAAAGATGAAAACTTGGAATAAAAATCTCTTTCTAAACTATAGAGTTCTTCTAACATAAGGTGCTTGACAATAAAAGATTACTTGTTAATAAAAAGCTTTACCTCATTGAAGAGTTTAGGTCTTCTTAAATAAGTATAATTACAAGATTAGGAGAGTAGAAACACGAAACAAAAGTCCCGGGTCAGCTTCTGGTCGGTCGACCTCTGATGCGGGTCGGTCGACCGCTTCAGGCGCTGCTGGGCTTTTACGCGAATTGGGCTTCGGTCGGTCGACCTCTCTGATGGGTCGGTCGACCGCTTCTTGTTCGTTCCAGCTTTAATCTGGCCCAATAACAACACTCGGACGTGCAATCCGGATCCTTACTCCGCATTAGTACTCAAAACAGCTTCCGATAGGCAAATAAGGTTCAGTTTTGCTCACTTCCGCGTATTCCTACCTGTAAAACATAGAAATGCCAAAGTAAACCGTTTCGGGAGAAATAGCAACTAAAAGTCACGAAAATGTAAGAAAATACGTGCCAAAAGAATAAATAAAATGCATAAAACAGGCACGTATCAGTGAATCTTGCTGATGTTATTTCGTATATTAATGGTACATTTTATCTAGTTCCTGCGAAAAAGTCCCTACAAACTCTCCATGTATATTGCTATAATATAACTGAAATGCATATTGTTATGTTTAAAACCTGATCACGATGTATTGATTTATGAATTGCTCGACACGTAATTATGGAAGTGCTAATCTGGTGAACTCGTCTACTTTTATCTTTAGATATTCATAATGCATGAGCTACAAATTGCAAGAACAATGTGTTAGTAAAGGGGAGTCAGAATGTTTCCGTATAGTCTCGGGTCGATCTATAGCTTGTAAAATTGTCTTTGTTTCGTACTTATAAATTGTCATAAATTACCACTTGCATGTTTCGAAAGTTCAAAATGTTTTCAAAGTGATGATTATCCATGATAACGCTCGATGTTTTGATAGTTATAGTGATTGTTTGTAACATGATATATTCTGTAGTTATGTGTTGATGAAATCCAGCCCGAATGTTTAATTGCTGCACATTATATAAAATCCTTATTTTACCAGTCATATGTATTAATAGTTCTTGATAAATGATTAAATGTGAGTGGATGAGAAATGTATCTAATTGGTTTAACTTGTTCACACCTAGGGATGCTAAGATGCCTTGCTAGTCCAAGATTAGGGTATATCTCGTAAATCAATGCTCCATGTTATTTATGTTAGTTACTTTTGCCTTAAGTCAATTCTAAAATATGACTTTAGCTTCTATAATATGAGTATGAGCATGAAATGTTTCAATCAGTTATTGATGGATTATGAGTTTACTAAGTGTATACATTGGTGTAAATATGTTAACTTGGTATTAAAACTTCGAGGGTATTTAAATGTTAGTTACTCTGATCCTGTTATACTGCGTAACACGATTCTCCCGATTCTATTGTCAATAATATTGTTCGAAGTTGTCAATATTAAGGTGTTGCTAACTGTTATTTATTTGCTATGACGGTTTGTGTGCTAATCTTATCTTGTTGAGTTGTTAGCAATTGATTCGTATCCATGAATATTTTCCATCAATGAGTTTAGTCATCTGTTGGTGAGACGGGTTTAATATTGAGATGAGTAATCCTGTGTAACTGATTGATATGAGGTGAAAGACAATACTGAATTGGTTTAGTTGGGAACAAGAAAGTCGTTGTTGTTGCCCTTTAATGCGTGAAAACACATTGTTTTAGCACTAGAGCTTGAACCATGATACGTTGTCAAGTGAGCTGGCGTATTTCTAAGTTTAAGTGGTTTGAGGAGTATTGAGAGGTTGGCTTTTGCTGGTAAGCATAAGTTGATTATTTTGACATTAAGGTTGTTCGGTGATATTTTGTTTGATTGGTCTATTTCTTCGACCTTGACTCGTGAGTGAGTAGCTTAGAGTTTTGCTCTAAGTGTTGAGCCCGATTTTGTGAACTTTTGACAACAACGATACCGTTTTGAGATTGGTTACTAGTATTGAGTTATAAGGCCTTTGAGCCAAGCTATGTTATGGTTCAGACTGACCATGGTTATTGAGTTACATCTATACGAGTTTGGAATCGATATTGAGATGGAAATATTGTTTCACGGTTTATTCCGGCAGTTCACTCACCCCTTGTCCTTGGCCTAAGTTCGACGATGAGAATACGATACTTGGTTACTTAGAGTAAAATATTATGAGATGTAGTATGAGTAAGACGGAGTAGGAGCTGAAAATTTTATAATGGGGTTACGGGGACGTAACCATGTTTTAAGGAGGATAGGATTGTAAAATCTCAATGATTTATGAGGATATGGCTAATTGGTATGTCGTGGTAGTTTGCAGATACTTGATAATGATTACTTCTGCTATAAATTTTGTTGTGTTTGGTGAAGTATCCCTTCCATTCTTTTATACATTGAACTTTGGGGACAAAGTTTTCTTAACGAGGGTAGAATGTAACTGTTCGTGTTTAAGAGTCTTGAGATGTTGTATGATGCTACATTTTGTGTTCGTTATGTGCTTAGTAACCATTTTGTTGGTCATGGGATGGTGAACTTCGGGACGAAGTTCATTTTAAGGAGGGAAGACTGTAATACCTCGTATTTTATCGATATTAATTTATATGGTTATTAAGGTGTTGATAATCTTTGAACGTTTATATTCGATAATTAATTTATCGAATACGTGTTTTATATTTTTTTTTATATGATATTGGGGTAATACTTCATTAAAATATCAATTGTTTATATTGACGTAATGAGTATTTGAACGTTTGTATCCGATAAATAATTACTGAATAAGTGCTTTATATTTTATGTGGTTAGTATTATGTCGTATATGCGTGTTAATATAAACCGTGTCTTAATGTTAGCTTTGGGCCTCGAAATGCGTGCTTGTCGTGAGCAGCCCATTTCGATGGGACAATACAAACACCCATATACACATTATGCCACTCTATTTTGCTACCACTCAAAACCCTACCTCTAACCTAATACACACAACACAACCCTAACCACCTTACTGCCGCCACATCAGAGAGTAGCAGGGGAGTTTACACGGTGGCTTAAGGGAGTCTAAGGGAGGTCGAATTCCTTGCGAAGTAAGCATGCCCAACACGTTCTATTTATCCCAGTTTTCTCCTTCGTTTTCGTCTAACAATTAAACCGTGTAGAGTCTTATATAGTTTCTCATTCCCAAGTAGTATTAATCTATGTCGTTGATAGTCGTGCTTTGACAATAGTCGTGCCACCATTGACCACCTGGGACCGCCGGCTAGGGGCATTTCGTTGCCTGTCACAAAGTGCGTTTTTATATTTTCAGAATAGAGTTTTTGGGCGTATGATATCGATGTATGAATTTGATATACTTTCTGTGCACGGCTTGTTCTGGGTATTCAGGTATTAGATGGGTGGTAGTCAGGGGGTTTGGACGGTGGTCATCACGGCGGTTATGGGTGGTGTATGTCGTCAGAATGGTGGGACTCGTTTGGAGTGTTAGAAGCGTTAAAACAGAGTAACTCGGGGTGCTGGTTTTGTATTCGGCTGTTAGTGGTGGTGGTGGTAGTCGACGGCCACCGACCTCACCCATGAAACCACCGCGGCTCAGAGGCGAGCCTGGTGGTGTCCCTGGTGAGGTTAGAGGCCAAGACTGGTGTTGGGTTCGGGGTTTGTCGGGGCTGGTGGTCACGGGTATGAGGTTGCCGCTGAGTGGTGTTCACGGGTTTAATTCTTATTGTGTTCTTGTTATTGCTTGATTGATCATCATGATTATTATTATTATTATTATTATTATTATTATTATTATTATTACAATTATTATTATGGGTATTGTTATAACTATTGCTACTAGTAATGTTATTATTATTGAATTTATGATTATCATTGCTATTAGTCTTATTATTATTTTACTAATATGCTCGCGGTTTTGAGGTTGATGTGTTCGTTGACCGATGTTTGTCCACTTCGCTTATTTTGTTTGTTTGTGTATTTTATTTATTTTGGTTATACGATTTAAAATACTACTCCATTACCACTATTATCATCATTATTACTAGATGAATTATTATTGTTATCAATATTCTTATTAGTGATATGATTCTAATACTAATATTATTATTGATTAGTTTATCATTGTTAATACTATATATTATTATTGTCTTGGTTGTTGCTTCGTGTTAATTAAAGTTATGAGTCGGGAATTAGTGAGTCATGTGAGTTTCTATTTTGGGAAAGTTTCTATTTTTGGAAACTTTCCACTTATGGAAGGTTTATATTTATAGTAAGAATGGGTTGTTTATGGGGTTCGGGAAGTTATTAATTCGTTACGAATACATGTTTAGGTAGCGTTTTTCGCGTTTAACATTTCTAGCGAGCTTTGGATTTGTCTGCGCTTCTGCAAGTCGAGGTAAGGGAAATTACTGCACATATAATGATGATTAATTACTTGGTTGAATGATGTTAAGCATGATTAACTTACATTGTCATATGATTGGAATATTATGTTCTTTGATTTTATATTTCTGTGATACGATATGAGGTGTTGAGAAATGGGCGTTGTGATCGGTGCGGAGTTAATGGGCGTTGTGATCGGTGCGGAGTTAATGGGCGTTGGGATCGGTGCGGAGTTAATGGGCCTTGTGATCGGTGCGGAGTTAATGGGCCTTGTGATCGATGCGGAGTGTGGATGATTGAATTTCTATTTATAGTAATGTTTGGTTGTTTACTTTTCCTCTACTCAACCTCGTGGTTGACCCTGTGTATTCGTGTGACATCTGTGATGATCCGTGATGGGGAGCAGTTTTGACAGGAAAGATGGTGCTGTAGGAGCATGGGATGGCGTGAGCATTTGGATGGACCGACTTAGATGTAGATCATGTACTTTGTAGTTATCAGTTGTACTTTAATTCCGCTGTGTAGTATTTGTAACATCAAAGTTTAAATTTGATCGATTTTTATATAAAGTAATTTGGTTTGATTTATTTTGTTATTCACTACCTCGGATATTCCGAGATGGTAACAGCTCAATTTACTGAGGATGACTTGGTAAAGGCTCCTTAATAAATCGGGGTGTTACATAATGAGTATCATGTGGAGGACCTCCCTTATGAGGAGAAAGAAGAAGAAGAAGATGACTTGGAGAAAGTGGATGTTAGACAAGAAGAGTTGGTTGCACAACCAACCACTAAGGTAACAAGCAAGTCCACACCCACCAAGGTACTCTCCAACCCTCAACCTACTAGCTTACCATATCCTTCAAGAGCCTTGAAAGGAAGATAAAACTTCAAGTTCACCAACTTTTGCAAAATTCTTGAACAACTTGAAGTGACTCTTCCCTTTACGGAAGTGATCTTGAATATGCCAACTTACTCAAAATTCTTGAAATAAATTATGTCGGGAAAAAGAACCTTGGGTAGCCAAGAAGTAATGGCTATGAAGGAGGAGTGTAGTGCACTCCTCCTCCAAAAGATGCCAAAGAAACTTGGCGATCCGGGGAGCTTCTCCATCCCTTGCATAGTTGGTGGTATTCCGATCTCCTATGCTCTTTGTGATTTGGGAGCTAGTGTTAGTGTGCTTCCCTTGAAAGTTGCTAGAAAGATTGGCATGAATGATTTGGTCCCAACTAGCATTACCCTCCAATTGGAGGATAGGTCCGTCAAGCGCCCTTTGGGGGTGCTTGAGGATGTACCTGTCAAGGTAGGTAAACATTTGATTGCCGCCGATTTTGTTGTCCTCGATATCCCGGAGGATAGCCAGACCCCCATCATCTTCGGTAGGCCTTTCTTGGCTACCGAAGGCGTCTTGATAGACGTAAAGAATGGGCGGCTCACCTTTAGGGTTGGGGATGACAAAATTGAATTTAATCTTCCTACCATGGTGAAAGGTCCAAGGCATGACGAGGCATTTACATTGGACATTGTGGAACAAGTGGTAAGAGAAATTGAATAGGTGGAAATGGAAGAAGAGAGCCACATGGAACAATTATGTGGTATTTCTACAAGTGAAGACAAGGAGATGGAGGAAAGCCTTGAGGTAGAAGATGATGAGGTAGAAAAAGTGGAGGGAATGCTCCCTCCAAAGGTACAACTCAAACCCCTTCCTCCCTCCCTCAAGTATGCCTTTCTTGGGGAGGGAGAGGCTTACCCGGTGATTATCAATGCTAACCTCAATGAGCACCAAGAGTCCAAGCTTATTTCAACTTTGAAGGACCATAGGGGCTCGTTGGGGTATAGCCTTGAAGACATCAAGGGCCTAAGCCCGAGTCTTTGCATGCATAGGATAATTCTAGAGGAAAGGAGTAGACCTAGGGTGGAAGGTCAAAGGAGATTGAACCCCAAGATGGCGGAGGTAGTTAAAGGTGAAGTTCTTAAGTTGCTTGAGGTCGGCATCATCTACGAAATCACGGATAACCGGTGGGTGAGCCCCGTCCATGTTGTCCCCAAGAAGGGGGGTGTAACATTGGTTACACAAGAGGATGAGACTCTCTTACCGACTCGTCCGGTGACGGGTTGGAGGATGTGTATTGATTATCGCAAATTGAATGCGACCACTCTCAAAGACCATTTCCCAATCCTCTTCATTGACCAAATGTTAGAGAGACTAGCGGGGCATTCATATTATTGTTTTCTTGACGGTTATTCCGGGTTTTTTCAAATCCCTATTCACCCGGAAGACCAAGATAAAACAACTTTTATATGCCCCCTAGGAGTGTGTGCTTATCGGCGGATGCCATTTGGGTTGTGTAATGCACCCGGTACCTTTCAAAGGTGCATGATGGCCATCTTTGCCGACTTTCTTGAGAAAAGTATAGAGGTATTCATGGATGATTTTAGTGTGCATGGTGACTCTTTTGATCTTGGGTTTGCTAATCTTGAGAATGTTTTGAAAAGATGTGAGGAGCACAATCTTGTCCTCAATTGGGAAAAATGCCATTTTATGGTAGAAGAAGGGATTATGCTTGGTCACATTGTGTCCAAGAGAGTGTCCAAGAGAGGGATAGAATTTGATGGTGCTAAAGTGGCGGTCATAGAGAATTTGTCAGCCCCCACTAATGTGAAAGGGGTGAGGAGTTTTCTTTGGAATGCCGGTTTTTACCGGCGTTTCATTAAAGATTTTTCAAAAATTGTCAAGCCATTGACTTCTCTTCTCCTCAAGGATGCACCCTTTTTGTTTACTAATGATTGTCTTGAAGCCTTTTCTAGGATCAAAGAAGCACTTGTCACGACTTCTATCATCCGAGCTCCGGATTGGGAATTGCCTTTTGAGATCATGTGTGATGCGTCGGATTTCGCGGTTGGAGCGGTCCTAGGTCAAGTTGTGGATAAGAAGCACCATGTGATAAATTATTCAAGCAAGACCCTTGACCAAACTCAAGCGAACTATTCCACGAACGAGAAAGAGATGTTGGCGATTGTTCATGCCATTGAGAAGTTTAGACAATATCTTGTGGGATCTAGAGTGGTGGTGTACACCGATCACACCGCTCTCAGGCAATTGATGCTAAAGAAAGATGCTAAGCCAAGACTCTTGAGGTGGGTCCTTTTACTTCAAGAGTTTGATCTTGAGATTAAGTCGGTGTCGGAAAATGTTGTTGCGGACCACTTGTCTAGATTGACTATTTAAGACCATGGCCTACAAGATAGGGAGGGGCCAATTAATGAATGGTTGCGCGAAAATAGGTTGATGGCTATAGGCAATAAGTTGCCTTGGTTTGCAGATCTAGCCAACTACCTTGTTAATGGCTTTATCCCCGAATAATTGGATGCTAGGGATAGGATAAAGTTGAAGGTGGATGCTAAGAGGTACTTTTGGGACGACCCATACTTGTTCAAAAAGTGTGGGGTGGGCTTTTGAGGAGATGCGTGTCCAAAGAGGAGGGACTTGAGATAGTAGATAAGCTTCATAATTCCGCCTATGGAGGACACTTAGCGACTTCTAGAACCATAGCCAAGGTGCTCCAAGGAGGATTCTTTTGGCCATCTATGTTCAAGGATATTCATGATGTGGTTAGATCTTGTGATGCATGTCAAAGGTCGGGCAACATTGGCAAAAGGAATGAAATGCCCCTCAAGACTATTTTGGAGATTGAGGTATTCGATTGTTGGGGAATTGACTTTATGGGACCGTTCCCAAATTCTTGTGGGAATGAGTACATCTTGGTGGCGGTTGATTACGTCTCCAAGTGGATAGAAGCGGTTGCCTCCCCCACCAATGACTCCAAAGTAGTTGTGAAGCTCTTCAAAAACACAATCTTTCCCCGTTTTGGAGTACCACGAATTGTGATTAGTGATGGAGGTTCCCACTTCCGGAAACACACATTCAAGACCCTCCTAGCGTCTTATGGAGTGATCCACAAGGTAGAACTTGTCTACCACCCTCAAACTAGGGGGCAAGTGGAGGTTTCAAATTGTCAAATCAAGGCTATCTTGGAGAAGGTGGTACATGAAAACAGAAAAGATTGGTCCCAAAAGTTGTTTGATGTGTTATGGGCCTTGAGAACGGCTTACAAGACACCCATAGGAATGACCCCATACAAGCTTGTGTACGGGAAAGCATGCCACCTCCCGGTGGAGCTTGAGCACAAGGCTTGGTGGGCCTTGAAGGAAATGAATTCCGACTTGGATTTGGCCGGGGCGAAAAGATTTTTACAAATGAGTGAGATTGAAGAGCTTAGATTTGAGGCTTAGGCATGATGCCAAGTTGGTGAAGAAGAATGTAAGCATAGGAGACCTTGTGCTCCTTTTCAATTCAAGAGTTAAGAATTTCGCGGGAAAGCATAGGTCAAGGTGGTCCGGTCCCTTCAAAGTAATGGAGATTTCACCACACGGGGCCTATGAACTTTGGAGTGAGGGCGGTGGCACCTTCAAAGTCAATGGACACCGGATCAAACGCTATCACCAAGGGGGATCCTCGTTGCAAGGAATTGATTAAACTTGTTGAAGAGGTGGAGGACAAAATCCCCTCCACCGAAGAAAAGAGGGAAGTTAATGCCATCTCGTTGGCGGCGAAAAGGATTCCGAATGATTTGCCAATCAAGGTAGGAGATCCGGGGAGCTTTTTTTATTCAATGCTCCGTAGGAGGAAGAAACATTGAGTATGCTTTATGTGACCTTGGAGCAAGTGTGAGTGTCATCCCGCTTACCATAACTAAAAGATTAAGCATCAAGCACTTATCACCTCCTACAACGGACATCACCCTTGCCGACGGGACGGTTAGACCTACTATTGCGGTCCTTGAAGATGCGGTGGTTAAGGTGGGATCCCTTCCATCCCCACCGACTTTATGGTCGTTGATATTCCGATCGGTGAAAGCTCTTTCGTAATTCTTGAGAGACCCTTCTTGGCCACCGGGGGAGCAATCATTGACGTGAAGAGAGGTAGACTATTCTTCCATGTTGGAGATGAGATGTGTGAATTCGTGCTTCCGGATGCTCCGGACAAGCACTTTGAGGATACAAAGAAAAGTGTGAGCTTGATTGCCACAATTGGGAGAGGTGAGCCCTCGGTGAAGTTGGATGAAAAAGGTCCCAAGGAAGATGTTAAGCTTGACTATTGTGAGCCACTTGGTGAGAAAGTGAAAAATCCCAATGGCAAGGAAGAAGAGATGTGTTTGAGTAGTTTCTTCAAAAGCCCCGAAAGTGGAAGGGGGGTGTTGAAGGAGCTACTTTTGGAAAAAGGTGCAAAGTTTCGAGAACCGAGGTTGAGTAGAATGGAGGCTTCGTGTGCAAGTAAGGTTGAGGCCCCGGTCAAGGCCTTTGACCTTTTCTTAAGGTCCCTAGCTAGCATGGACAAGGTATCCATCTACAAGAATTGAAGATTGATCGTGTAAGGTTTGGTGGAGTCACTAAATAACCACCGTTTGTAAGTATTTGCTTCTTGTCTTTCATGTAGTTTGCATTTTAGTTTGATTATTAGTTTGCATTTTTAGTTTGCATGTGAGATTTGGAATTGTTGGTTACTTGTTTTTGATTAATTAATGAGTATAGTCGGAGGATGATAGGCAAAATTATTGTTGGCAAAATCGATTTTTGATGTTCAAGTGAATTATTTTTCAAAATTGTTCACAGGTACTGATGCGTGTCTATTTTATGATGTTTTTCATCTATTTTTACACGCATTTGGTCGCTCATTTACTATGTTTTAGCCCTTATTCCCCAACAATCGTGTACTTTCGCATTTTTATGCACTTTTGCAGATTTATGCGGAAAAGGGACGATTTTACACCAAATTCATGCCCTCGGGATTTTTGCATAATTAAGGAACGAAGGAAAGTCAACTGGAGTCATTATTTAAGTACCAAGAGTCAAATCAAGAAGAAAACCGGAGAATTTCTATGCGGAAGAGGTCGACCGACCTACTATATGGGTCGGCCGACCTGGCCTGAAGTTTAAGAAGTCCAAAATCTTAAAGAAAGCCCAGAATTCGCTTAAGCCCGTAAAAGAGGTCGACCGACCCACCAAACTGGTCGACCGACCTCAGCGAAGCCCAGGAACGTTTTCGGAAAACAATTAGAAGTAAGAGTCTTTAGGAAACTCTGAATTTTTGGCCCTATATAAACTAATCTTGTGATTAGGGTTTGGGATTGAGTTTTTATCATTAAGTTTTAGTATTCGATTTTACATCAAGTTTTATCATAGAGAGTTTTTAGCATTCAGTTCCTAATAAAGTTTTGCTCCATCTTTAGTTTATTTATAATCTTTCAATAATTCTCAAGCATTCAATAAAGTTTGTTCCTTTCTGCCTTAATCCTATCTCTGGTAATTATTCTCTTAATTTAGTTTCATTATCGTTCTTATTATTATTTGCATCCGGTTAAGATAGAATTCCCAAGCTTTATTGAATCTTGTACGCTTAGATTATTATTTACCATGTTTTCCATATTTACTCCCGTTTTCATCATCGTTTTAGTAATCATGCGTAGCTAATTCTCATATGTTAGGATGTAGGGGATGAATATGCATAGGTAATAGAATTCCGAGACCGACTTGTAGCAGAGCCGTTGTCGGCCGACTCAAATAATGGGTCGGTCGACCAAGGCGGTGGTCGGCCGACTGGAATAACTGGTCGGTCGACCCACTCGCGCATGAATCCTGTTTCGTCTTTCCTTGTTGACTATAATAACCTGCAATGAAACCGAAAGGAGACTTGTAGGATGTTAGTAATGACCTACCCAAGATTGAGAGATACGGGAAGGGCATTGGTTTACACCTTAAGACGGCTAGGTTACTTAAGACTGAAAGGTATGTGACCTAGGATTGAGGAATCACCCTTATTGTTGACACCCAATAATTGTGAGACCTAGGAACTAATAGCATAGGCCGAAAGGAGCTATTAGGTACCATAGACCGAAAGGATATGTTACACCCCTTACGCGACTGCAATACGTGTTGACCTTAGGATTTATATTACCTTAGCTATTTATTACCCCAAACATCCTAGCATCCCTTTTATTATATTTTATTCCCATCTTTTATTATTTGTTTGTTTTAATCTTTGCCTTAGACTTAGTAAACAACACAATCAACCCACAAATTTGTTACCTTTAAACATTAACATCAAGCAATAAACACTCCCCACCTCTTTGTGATTCGACCCTGACTTTCACTATCTATAGTTTAAGTTTAGGAATTATAAATTTATCTTTGGTACCCTCAACGACGGGCATCAAATTTTTGCGCCGTTGCCGGGGAGGTGACGCCAGTGTTTATTGTTTTTGTTTTTGTTTCTCTTTGTTTAAGGAACTTTTGTTCCTTAAACCTTCTCACCTTTTTCTTGTAGTTTCCATCTTATGCGCAGGTCAGTTCAAGGAGAACTCCTACCACTTGACCACGAGCTTGAGAGGACTCTTAGAGAAAGGAGAAAGCAACTTCTAGCGAATCAGGAAGGAGGTTCACCATCTTCCTTATTCCAAGAAGACTTATTTGAACAACCATCATCACCAACTTCACCAAAAACACCACCTTCACAACCAAATTCACCCAACAATCCACCTTCACCAAGAACACCACCTTTTATCTACTTTCCAGTTTTTCCAAAAGAAGAAGGAAACATGACAGAGGAAGCTACTATTGCCAGTCACTCCATGCCTCAGGCAAAGGACCTATACAAAGGGTTAACTTTACCTACAGGTACTGGGAAGCCATTCGAGGCCAAGCCTTCCTATATTACTATGGTTGAAAGAAACCAATTTGGAGGCTCGGCCAATGAGGATGCTGCAAAGCATATTGAAATCTTCACAGATTACATATGCTCTATTGCACCCCCAGAAGGAGTGACGCAGGACCAGATTAAGCAGACCATGTTTATCTTCTCTCTTAGGGACGCTGCGAGGGAATGGTACATAGACTTGGACCGCACTGCTGCGGGAGTCACGGATTGGAATACCCTAGCCTTAGCATTTTACAGGAAATACTATTCTGCATCCAAGACTAATGCTTTGAGGGCGCAGATTACAAATTTCAAGCAGGGCCCCAATGAGGATTTTAGTGAGGCATAGGACAGGTTCAAGAGACTTGTTCGATCCATACCACATCACGGATTCGAACAATGGTTTCTTTGTATCCAGTTCTACAATGGCCTCTATGATGACAACAGGGCCTATCTAGATGCTGCAGCTAACGGGAGATTCCAAGATAATTCCGGAGAGACTAAGGGTCTCAAATTGATAGAGGATGTTACTGTACACCGTGCTGAACATGGAACTTCCCGAGGCAATCAGAGGAAACCTGAGTATAACCTGTCAGCTATTGAGGCCTTGACAGCCAAGTTAAAGAAACTAGAGGCTGGAGGGAAGTTCGGTCTAGGAAGTGGAAGCAAGGGAGGTATTTATCAGGTGAACGCCGTTCAAGACGGACCCTTTGCTTGTGAGAGGTGCGGTGGGGAAGGGCACGTGTCAAAATTCTGTACTTCATCCAACGAGACATGCACCGCTTTCCAACACTATCGTGGGAACAATTTTTATGACCCAAACAATAATAATGTCCATCCCAACATGAGGTGGACAAGCCAGAATGTTCTCAACCCACAACACATGCAACCTCAGCAAAATTCCACATATATTCCCCCACATAAGCAAGGTTTCCAAAAACCACCCTTCAACCCTCAACCACCTTCAAATCCACCACCCAACACAGATACTCTTATCCAAAATCTTATTGGGTTGGTTCAGAAGGAGTCGCAGGCTAGAGAGGCAGGGATGAAGATGTTAGAATCTCAGATTGCTCAAATTGCGGGCAAGAATGATACTAGGGCTCCGGGTCAACTTCCGACCAAGACGGACCAGAAAAAAGAGACTCTAAATATCATATCCCTACGAAGTGGAGCTAAAGTGGGAGGAGAAAAAGAAAAAGAAAAGCAGCCGAAGCAGACTGACAGCGAGGAAGGTCGACAGACCCAGGAACCAGGTCGACCGACCTCTGAGCAGAATCCGAAAAATCTTTCTGTACAGGAAAGTGGTCGACCGACCGAAGAAGAGGGTCGACCGACCACCGATGCGGAGGGAAAGGCCCCCTTTCGTCCCGAATTGCCAAACAACTTAAGGGATTTTCTTTTCCGGGGTGATAAGACCCCTAGGTTTCTGAAAAGGGCTGAAAATACCGAATCTTCAGCCCCTCCTTTCCCAGAAAGACTCATACCTTCGAAGGATCAGGTATCTTTTGACAAATTTAAAGACGTAATTCGTTCATTAAACGTTCAAGTTCCGTTTCTAGAATAAGTCCAACAGGTTCCTTCCTATCTTAAATTTATGAGGCAACTTTTATCAAGAAAGAGGTCTTTAGATAAGGTTGAGTCAGTTGCCCTAACTGAAGAATCCTCCAGCTACTTATCGCATGTCATTGCCCCTCATAAGCTGGAGGATCCTGGTAGTTTTTATGTCCCCTGCAATATAGGAACCTTCCCAGTGAAAAAGGCTTTACGCGACTTAGGAGCTAGTATCAGTGTCATGCCCCTAAGTGTTGCCTTAAAACTAGGAATGACCGAATTTGCAGTAACCAGCATGACTGTCTAGATGGCAGATCGTACATCTATGGAACCCATAGGGGTGTTGGAAAACATCCCTGTGCGTATTGACAGGTTTTTCTTTCCAGTTGACTTCGTAGTTTTGGACATCCCAGAGGATGCCCATATCCCTATAATACTAGGAAGGCCTTTCCTCCACACTGCGGGAGCCATCATAGATGTAGGCACTGGGACTTTGACCTTCAAAGTAGGAAAGCATTCCATCATCTATGGCCTATCTTATAGGAAGAAGGATGCTATGAACCCCATCACTTGTAATGCTATCACTTCTGAAAAGAAGTATGAGGTCATCACTACTTCTCCTACTTTATTTCCTACTCCTGTATCTGTTTTTTACACCTCCGCCCCAGATTGGGAGCAATATGGAGGATACTTCTGTGGTGACTAGTGCAGGAATTGGTTTGGGGAAACCCGAAATAAAGGAAGTCATAGTGCAGAGAGGAGGAATGGGATGTTTGAGCTATCAAGAAGATGAAGACCCAGATGTTGTGGATCGGGAAGAGAAGAAAAAAAGGAGACAAGCTCAAGAGGAGAGGTCGTCGCATATGCTTTGCGACGGCGGAAAGAAGATGTGTTTTGCTACTCAAGCAAACACTGTGGAGACTACGGCGTGTCGTCAAAAACCGTGGTCGGATATATTCCGCATCTTTAGCGGATAGTTATTTCAAATTTCAGCTTTTAAGACAATTTACTTTTGTTGTGTGAAACTTTTTATTTTTGTTTGTTCGTAGTCTTAGAACTTTTTCCGTTATGCTTGCATAGTTAAGACTTTAGACTTGTTTCTGGCATCTCACACATTTGTTGGGCGCATATTTATTTCTTTCAGGTTGGACAAAGAAACGAAGACCGCTGTAACGCAGAGGGGTCGACCGACCAGATATACGGGTCGGTCGACCTAGTCGCTGTATTGCTAAAATTCCTGTAAACTGCAGGAGGGTCGGTCGACCTAATATATGGGTCGGTCGACCTACCTATCCGTCGCAGTCTCTTCGTTTCTTCCTCGGAAATCGTGCAACCGTCTTTGGTACTTGAGTGGGACTGCTGGCCACCAAAACCTCCCAGCTTACGCTGGTTTGGGGAGGTTTTTCTCATACGTCTATTAATCCAGTGAGTTCTTTCCAGTTTTTCCTTGGTTTTTATTTACTTGCATCTTTCTTTTAATTTTCTGAAGCATTTACTTAGGCTAATGCACAATGGAGACATTAAGCATTTACTTAGGCTAATGCACAATGGGGACATTGTGCGGATTGGTTTGGGGAATGGTTTCGTGTCACATGCATTGCATTCTGTCACACGTTTATTGCATTTCTGTCTTGCATCGTTCTTTTCTTTATTTTCCTTACCTATGCAAATGTCTATTTTATGATGTTTTACATCTATTTTTACACGCATTTGGTCGCTCATTTACGATGTTTTAGCCTTTATTTCCCAACTTTTGTCTACTTTCGTATTTTTATGCTATTTTGCAGAATTATGCGGAAAAAGGGCGATTTTAAACGAAATCCGCCCTCAAGTGATTTTTATAACTAAGGACACGAAAGAACAAGCCTAGCGCGCATTTCAAGGCCTGAAGATAGCATAAGCAAAGGTGCATATAGCAAAGAATCGATCCACGACATTGCAGCCTGTTTCAAATGGCTATATCTCAAGTTCTAGAGCTGATAATGGAGTGATTCTAGTTGGAGGAGAAAGCTTATCCTCTTAGCTTTCCAACGCCGCAAGAATCGCTTCATTACGATAAGTAACGAAGAAATGACAGCTGTTTTAAGATCGACGCGCGCTGCAGTCCCGAAATTGGGTCGACCGACCCACAAAGTAGGTCGACCGACCTCTGCGCAGACCCAGAAGTTTCCGCAAAGCCCATTAAAGTATTTAGGTCATTAGGAAACTCTTTAATTCCGCCTATTTAAGCTAAGTTACCGGATTAGGGTTAAGCATTCAGTTTTCTATTCAGTTCTTAATCCAGTAGTTTAGTTTATTTCTGCATCTAATTACAAACTCTCAATTTATCTTTAGTTTTAGTTTTCTCTTTTCAAAGTTATTGTTTTGTATGTTTTATTCATTGTTCATCAATCCTTCCACGATAATCAATAAGGCTTGTTCTTTTCTGCCCTAATCCATATTACGGTAATTCTTCTTCCAATTCCGTCGTTGAGGGGTGCTAAAGATAAGATTTATAAAACCTCAGCTTAAACTAGATAGGATAAGTCAAGGGTCGAACCACAAGGAGACAAAGTTAATTATGTTTGCGAATTTTAAGTCTATTACAAGTAACCAAAAAGGGGGGTTGATTTAAGATTTGAACTAACAACTAAAAGAGCAAATAAACAAGAGAATTAATATAAGGTAAAAGGGAGATTAGGAACTTTGGTTCCCCATGGTTGAAACAAGTCAATGAAAGGTAAAATAACCAAATAACACAATCCCAAGGAACAAAGAATAAACCTTTAGGTCAATATTCTACCCAATCCTTACGGTCTTAGGGTTCCTAGAAAAGCACTAAACTTTCGTTCATATGGCAATCCCAAAGTTGTTGTTAAACTAATCCTAATAATCTTTCAATCCTAAGGATTAGTTCACCAACAACAATGGGGGATTGGTAATTCAATCATTAAACTTATCAAAATCAAGTCTTTACCATGGTTCCCCTAATTCCTAATCACAAGAATTAGCTATGCATACTTTTAATTATGAAACTAACAATAACAAGAACTAAGAACATCAAAGGAATCAACATAATTGAAGATGACAATAAAAAGAAAACATGTATTGAGAAACAACAATAAGATGAACAACAAGATTAAACTAAAAGGGAAAGATTAATTGTAGCAAACTTACAACTTAATTGGAATTAAGAACAAAAGATGAAAACTTGAATAAAATCTCTCTCTAACTATGGAGTTTTAACCAACATGGAGTGCTTGACCTAATTTTCGAGTGTAGGTCTCCTTAAATAAATTCTAATTACAAGATTAGGAGCAAAGCCCGTAATAAAAATCGCGGAAAAACAGTCACCTGGTCGGTCGACCTACTTTTTGGGTCAGTCGACCTCTAAATTACCTAATAACTTGATTGGGCTTTGCGGAAACTTCTGGGTCTGTGCTGAGGTCGGTCGACCTACTTTGTGGGTCGGTCGACCCAATTGTCGGGACTGCAGCGCGCGTCGATCTTAAAACAGCTGCCATTTCTTGGTTACTTATCGTAATCAAGCGATTCTTGCGGCGTTGGAAAGCTAAGAGGATAAGCTTTCACCTACGACTAGAATCACTCCATTATCAGATCTAGAACTCGAGATATAGCCATTTGAAACAGGCTGCAACATCGTGGATCGATTCTTTGCTTGTTAAAGCTATCTTCAGGCCTTGAAATGTGCGCTAGGCTTCGTTCCTTCTTGTCCTTAGTCATGAAAAATCCCGAGGGCATAAATTTGGTATAAAATCGTCCCTTTTCCGCATAAATCTGCGAAAGAGCATAAAAATACGAAAGTAGACAATTGTTGGGAAATAAATGCTAAAACATAGTAAATGAGCGACAAAATGCGTGTAAAAATAGATGTAAATCATCATAAACTAGGCACGCATCAATTCCCCAAACCAAAACTTGCTTGCCCTCAAGCAAGAAATAGACTCGATCTTAACTAATGGAACGATTTCAATCTCAGAGCGAAATTTACATGTTAGCCTAAACCAATGCCAAGTACAAAATGAGGAAGCATTTAAATCATGCAAACGAGTTATGGTGTCGTCAAGCTTGCAAACCTAGAGACTATAGAGACTTTATACCATGGACTCTCGCGGTACGCTCGAGACACTCATGAAGCAAAGGGTGAATATATGTAAAAGATAGAAAGAAGTAATTTTGTAGAGACACTCACCTAACTGCGACCCATGAAAACATGCCTGCAATCTAACATGAACAAAAATTCTACAACTATGTATAACAAACCCATTAAGTGACTCGGATACATGCAATTGGGGTTATGAAAGATAAGTGAGGTAAAAGATAAAAAGTGGTTAAGATGTTTTTGGATTTGTGGGGTTAGTAGCCAAGCTAGTAAAACCGGTTCCCAACAACATATTTCACAACTTTTGATATTAAGAAAGTGCTCTTTTGTAGCACAACTCTCACATTAAATATAAGAAAGGACTCCCAAATATTTTGAATGAAGTACGGGAGGGATAACATATAAAAGAAAGGGATTTCAGAACGAATTTTGAATTTTGGTGCTGTCAGGTGGTCGGCCGACCCATGAAGGAGGTCGGTCGACTTCTTTCCTGTACGTTTTGACTTTTTTTCGTTTTTCTTTTCTTTCTTTTCTTTTTCTTTCTTTTCTTTTCTTTTTCTTTTCTTTCTTTATTTCTTTCTTTTCTCTCTTTGCTCAAGATAGCATACAAACCAAGATGGGATGTAGTTTGGAAGGGTAGGCTAAGTATGGGATGTAGTTTTGGGGGATAAAAAGGCAATTTTGGCTATGTGAAGCTTATGGGTAAATACGAGAAAAGGGATCTCAAATGCACGTACCAAGACTCACAAAACGAGATAGTAAAACAAGTATATAGCAATTCAAGTTCATATTTATGCATATTGATGTAACATGTTCCAAGGGGAGTACTACTCACATCCTAGACAACTGGTTTAAGAATGAAACCAGGAAATAAAGCTCTAAAACTTAGAATGTATAGTAGGTTGCCAAGGTATAAGTCAAGTCTCAAGATATACAAATAGTTTGACAAAAACTCGTAGATATGCAAAAGACTCTCATACTAAAACAAGTAGACAAGGCAAGGTAAAGGCATAAACATGTAAGATAGCTAAATCATCCTTGAAATACTCTCGTTCTGACTCGACCTATATGCTAAAATAAACGTGAATTTTTTTGAATTTTTTTGAATCTTTTCATTTTTTGTATTTTTTCTTTTGTATATGCAAGGTCAAAAGAAAAGAACGATGCAATACGGAAATGCAATAAACGTGTGACAAAATGCAATGCATGTGACACGAAACCATTCCCCAAACCAACCCGCACAATGTCCCCATTGTGCATTAGCCTAAGTAAAGGTTTCAAAAAATTAAAGGAAAGATGCAAGGAAAATAAAACTAAGGAAAACTGGAAAGAACTCACTGGATTATGAAGCGCATGAGAAAAACCTCCCCAAACCAGCGTAAGCTGGCAGGTTTTGGTGGCTAGCAGTGCCACTCAAATACCCAAGATGGTTGCATGAGTCCCGAGGAAGAAACGAACAGGGTGTGACGGACGGGCAGGTCGACCGACCCATGTATTAGGTCGACCGACCTCCCTGCAGAATGCAGGAACTTCAGAAATGCACAGACTAGGTCGGCCGACCCATATCTCTAATCGGTCGACCCCTCTGCTGTACAACACCCTTCTTTTCTTCGGGAATAACTTGTATTAACCAATTCATTCTTCTTTAAACCTGAAAAATCATCATATATGCGCCCAAAAAATGCGCGAGATCCCAGAACCAAGTCTAAAAGTCTTAACTACGCAACAAAAGCAAAAATTGTCCTAAGAAAAAAAACTTAAAGCAAGCAAACTAGAAAGTCTTAACAAAACAAAGGAAAAAAAATTGTCTTTAGAAAAAACAGAAACGAGCAAAAAGAAGAAGTCATCCGCGAAGGATTTGGCGTTTCATTTGACCAAGGGCTCTGACTACAGGCTACTCCTTCAGCCATGGTGATTTGGGTAGATGAGTTTATCTCCACCATGTAGATGGGTGGGTCATCATCCATAGCTCTAGCCATCCATCTCCCGGGGTTGTCGACTCCCAAGTCGTGGGTCGACACCTTCCTCGGCTTCTTCTTCTTAGGGCCCTTTTCTTCAGCCAAATGATCACTTGTTTGAGTGACCTCGTTCTCAACATCACTTGATCGAGTAAGTGGTACTACTCGATCGAGAACATCTCTCTTCCTACCGCTTATAGACCCTATCACTAGAGTCGCAATTTCTGGAGCACCCAAATCAGCCTCCTGAGCAAGAGATTCACCTGCACATGCCTCAAAACACATCAAAGACTCCAAAGGATCCTTGTACATAACATTCACTAATATTATTAAAAACATCAGAAATGTCAATAGAAGAATCCTGCAAAAAACAAGGTTCATCAACTGAGGGTTCGAACGTGTTAGGAACATGTTCATTACTAACACCTAAAAAAATAGGTTGGTCAGTCAAGGGGTGAAGGTTTAACTCATTGGCTGTATCTAGATCCAAGTCAGTAACATCAACCGGGAGGGAGAGGGAATCAAGTAACCTATCATCCTCATCCTTAAGAATGAGCGACTCTTCAGTAATGGGTGTGATGGGATCACACTCGACAGAAATATCCGGGTTACTAATATCAACGCCCTCATACCTCTCCAAGATTTTTTTGAACTGATGCTCCAATATTAATTTCTCCAAATGATACGGAAGTCTCCAAATGATACGCCCTCATAGCCTTGGCTCTTTTAACTTCAGAATCTCCGTTGAGTCATTGACGAGAGGAGAGTCAGGTAGCTCAGGAGGCGAATCCACAATCTGCTCAGGAACCCTGGTCGGTCGACCTAGTATAGCGGTCGGTCGACCAGACGCTGTATTATCGGAATTTTTCTGTTTTGTAGAAACTGATCTCACGTCAGGCGTCGAGGTCGGTCGACCTCCTGACCTATGCACGGGATCGATTTCTTCGTCCTGAACTTCGGCAGAATCATCCTTTGGGGTTGGTCCCCCATAAGCACGACCACTCCTGAGATTTATAACATTTAATTTCTCTATGGAACTCTCACAACCAACTGGAGAGCTAGCAATCCGATTAGCAGCTAAGATTGCTAATTGCCTTTCAACATTCTTCACAGCTGCATCTCGTTCTTTTTTTATTTCCGACATTTGAGTCATGAAGCTTTGAAAAGTCGTTCTTAATTCAGCCATAGTGGTCATGATCACAATAGCACTGAGAGTACTCAAGTCTTCCTCTCTAAAACCTGTCTTCTAAAACAAAACTAGAAGAGAAGGTAAGTAACGGTCTTAAGGAACCTAAGTTCCTTAAGACAAGAAAAATAAACTAAAAATCTACAAACAAAATTATACCGTCTCCCCGGCAACGGCGCCAAAATTTGACACCCGTCGTTGAGGGGTGCCAAAGATAAGATTTATAAAACCTCAGCTTAAACTAGATAGGATAAGTCAAGGGTCGAACCACAAGGAGACAAGGTTAATTATGTTTGCGAATTTTAAGTCTATTACAAGTAACCAAAAAGGGGGGTTGATTTAAGATTTGAACTAACAACTAAAAGAGCAAATAAACAAGAGAATTAATATAAGGTAAAAGGGAGATTAGGAACTTTGGTTCGCCATGATTGAAACAAGTCAATGAAAGGTAAAATAACCAAATAACACAATCCCAAGGAACAAAGAATAAACCTTTAGGTCAATATTCTACCCAATCCTTACGGTCTTAGGGTTCCTAGAAAAGCACTAAACTTTCGTTCATATGGCAATCCCAAAGTTGTTGTTAAACTAATCCTAATAATCTTTCAATCCTAAGGATTAGTTCACCAACAACAATGGGGGATTGGTAATTCAATCATTAAACTTATCAAAATCAAGTCTTTACCATGGTTCCCCTATTTCCTAATCACAAGAATTAGCTATGCATACTTTTAATTATGAAACTAACAATAACAAGAACTAAGAACATCAAAGGAATCAACTTAATTGAAGATGACAATAAAAAGAAAACATGTATTGAGAAACAACAATAAGATGAACAACAAGATTAAACTAAAAGGGAAAGATTAATTGTAGCAAACTTACAACTTAATTGGAATTAAGAACAAAAGATGAAAACTTGAATAAAATCTCTCTCTAACTATGGAGTTTTAACCAACATGGAGTGCTTGACTTAATTTTCGAGTGTAGGTCTCCTTAAATAAGTTCTAATTACAAGATTAGGAGCAAAGCCCGTAATAAAAATCGCGGAAAAACAGTCACCTGGTCGGTCGACCTACTTTTTGGGTCGGTCGACCTCTAAATGACCTAATAACTTGATTGGGCTTTGCGGAAACTTCTGGGTCTGTGCTAAGGTCGGTCGACCTACTTTGTGGGTCGTTCGACCCAATTGTCGGGACTGCAGCGCGCGTCGATCTTAAACCAGCTGCCATTTCTTGGTTACTTATCGTAATCAAGCGATTCTTGCGGGGTTGGAAAGCTAAGAGGATAAGCTTTCACCTCCAACTAGAATCACTCCATTATCAGCTCTAGAACTCGAGATATAGCCATTTGAAACAGGCTGCAACATCGTGGATCGATTCTTTGCTTGTCAAAGCAATCTTCAGGCCTTGAAATGTGCGCTAGGCTTCGTTCCTTCTTGTCCTTAGTCATGAAAAATCCCGAGGGCATAAATTTGGTATAAAATCGTCCCTTTTCCGCATAAATCTGCGAAAGAGCATAAAAATAAGAAAGTAGACAATTGTTGGGAAATAAATGCTAAAACATAGTAAATGAGCGACAAAATGCGTGTAAAAATAGATGTAAAACATCATAAAATAGGCACGCATCAAATAACAAGTCAATGAAAGGTAAAATAACCAAATAACACAATCCCAAGGAACAAAGAATAAACCTTTAGGTCAATATTCTACCCAATCCTTACGGTCTTAGGGTTCCTAGAAAAGCACTAAACTTTCGTTCATATGGCAATCCCAAAGTTGTTGTTAAACTAATCCTAATAATCTTTCAATCCTAAGGATTAGTTCACCAACAACAATGGGGGGTTGGTAATTCAATCATTAAACTATCAAAATCAAATCTTTACCATGGTTCCCCTAATTCCTAATCACAAGAATTAGCTATGCATACTTTTAATTATGAAACTAAGAATAACAAGAACTAAGAATATCAAAGGGATCAACATAATTAAAGATGACAATAAAAGGGAAAACATGAATTAAGAAACAACAATAAGATGAACAACAAGATTAAATTCAAAGGAATGATTGATTGTAGCAAACTTACAACTTAATTGGAATTAAGAACAAAAGATGAAAACTTGGAATAAAATCTCTTTCTAACTATGGAGTTCTTGAATAACATGGAGTGCTTTACTAACATAGATTGCTTGACCTAATTTTAGAGTTTAGGTCTCCTTAAATAAGTTCTAATTATAAGATTAGGTAAGTAAAACGCGAAATAAAAGACGCGGCTACAGCTCCCGGGTCGGTCGACCTCTTTTCCGGGTCGGTCGACCGCTTCTGTCGATGCTGGGCTTTTCCGTAATTTGGGCTTAGGTCGGTCGACCTCTCTGATGGGTCGGTCGACCGCTTCCTGTACGTATCAGCTTGAATTTGGCCCAATAACAACATTTGGATGCACAATCCGGATCCTTGCTCCGCATTATTACTCAAAACAGCTTCCGGAGGACGAATAAAGTTCAGTTTTGCTCACTTCCGCGTATTCCTACATTTAAAACGTAGAAATGCCAAAGTAAACCGTTTCGGGAGAAATAGCAACTAAAAGTCACGAAAATATAAGAAAATACGTGCCAAAAGAATAAATAAAATGCATAAAATAGGCACGTATCAAAGATAAAATTTATAATTTCTAACTTTAACAATAGATAGTGAAAGTCAGGGTCGAACCACAAAGAGGTGGGGGAGTGTTTATTGTTTGGTGTTAATGTTTTAGGTAACAAATTTGGGGGTTTGATTGTGTTGATTACTATGTCTAAAGCAAAGATTAAAACAAACAAATAATAAAAGATGAGAATAAAATATAATAAAAGGGATGCTAGGATGTTTGGGGTAATAAATAGCTAAGGTAATATAAATCCTAAGGTCAACATGTATTGCAGTCGCGTAAGGGGTGTAACATATCCTTTCGGTCTATGGTACCTAATAGCTCCTTTCGGCCTATGTTATTAGTTCCTAGGTCTCACAATTATTGGGTGTCAACAATAAGGGTGATTCCTAAATCCTAGGTCACATACTTTTCAGTCTTGAGTAACCTAGCCGTCTTAAGGTGTAAACCAATGCCCTTCCCGTATCTCTCAATCTTGGGTAGGTCATTACTAACATCCTACAAGTCTCCTTTCAGTCTCATTGTAGGGTATTATAGTCAACAAAGAAAGACGAAACAGGATTCATGCGCGAGTGGGTCGACCGACCAGCTATTCCAGTCGGCCGACCACCGCCTTGGTCGACCGACCCATTATTTGAGTCGGCCGACCACGGCTCTGCTACAGGTCGGTCTCGGAATTCTATTACTATGCATATTTATCCCCTACATCCTAACATATGAAATTTAGCTACGCATGATTACTAAAGCTATGATGAAAACGGGAATAAACATGGAAAACATCGTAAATAATAACATAAGCATGAAAGATTCAATAAAGCTTGGGAATTCTATCTTAGTCGAATGCAATAATAATAAGAACAATAATAAAACTAGATTAAAAGAGTAATTACCAGAATCGGAATTAAGGCAGAAAGGAACAAACTTTATTGAATGCTTGAGAATTATTGAAAGATTACAAACTAAAGTTGAAAACTAGAATTAAGAACTAGATGATAGAAAGAACTGGATTATGGCTTGATAGTAAACTTGATATCTAATCCTAATTACAAGATTAGCTTATATAGGGCAGAAAATTAGAGTTTCCTAAAGACTTCAAACTTCTAATTGATTTCCGAAAAACTGCTTCTGGGCTTAGTGGGTCGGTCGACCTCTTTTACGGGCTTAGGCGAATTCTGGGCTTTAGGAAGAATCTGGACTTCATAAAATTCAGGCCCGGTCGGCCGACCCATTTAGTAGGTCGGTCGACCGTTTCTGCGTGGAAATTCTTCGGTTTTTCTTGTTTTGACTTTTGGTACTTAAATAATGACTCCAGTTGACTTTCCTTCGTTCCTTAATTATGCAAAAATCCCGAGGGCATGAATTTGGTGTAAAATCGTCCCTTTTCCGCATAAATCTGCAAAAGTGCATAAAAATACGAAAGTACACGATTGTTGGGGAATAAGGGCTAAAACATAGTAAATGAGCGACCAAATGCGTGTAAAAATAGATGAAAAACATCATAAAATAGACACGCATCAAATTCCCCAAACCAAACCTTGCTTGCCCTGTCGGCCACCAAAACCTCCCAGCTTACCGCTGGTTTGGGGAGGTTTTTCTCATACGTCTATTAATCCAGTGAGTTCTTTCCAGTTTTTCCTTGGATTTTACTTACTTGCATCTTTCTTTTAATTTTCTGAAGCATTTACTAAGGCTAATGCACAATGGGGACATTAAGCATTTACTTAGGCCAATGCACAATGGGGACATTGTGCGGGTTGGTTTGGGGAATGGTTTCGTGTCACATGCATTGCATTCTGTCACACGTTTATTGCATTTCTGTCTTGCATCGTTCTTTTCTTTATTTTCCTTACCTATACAAAAGAAAAATACAAAAAAATGAAAAAAAATTCAAAATTTCAAAAAAAATGCACGTTTATTTTAGCATATAGGTCGAGTCGGAACGAAAGTATTTCAAGGATGATTTAGCTTTCCTACATGTTTATGCCTTTACCTTGCCTTGCCAACTTGTTTTAGTATGAGAGTCTTTTGCATACCTACGAGTTTTTTGTCAAACTATTTGTATATCTTGAGACTTGACTTATACCTTGGCAACCTACTATACATTCTGAGTTTTAGAGCCTTATTCCTGGTTTCATTTTTAAACCAGTTGTCTAGGATGTGAGTAGTACTCCCCTTGGAACATGTTACATCAATATGCATAAACATGAACTTGAATTGCTATTTACTTGTTTTACTATCTCGTTTTGTGAATCTTGATACGTGCATTTGGGATCCCTTTTCTCTTATTTACCCATAAGCCCTACATAGCCAAATTTGCCTTTTTATTCCCCCAAAACTACATCCCATACTTAGCCTACCCTTCCAAGCTAGTATTTGTGGTCTTTGGTTTGACTTTTGAGGCATCTTGGTTTATATGCTATCTTGAGCAAAAAGAGAAAAGAATGAAAGAAAAGAAAAAGAACAGAAAAAGGAAGAAAGAAAAGAAAAAACGAAAAAAAAAAGAAAAAGTCAAAAAACGTACAGAAGTCAGTCGACCGACCACCATCATAGGTCGGCCGACCAACTGACAGCATCAGATTCAAAAAAATTCGTTCTGAAATCCCTTTCTTTACATGTTATCACTCCCGTACTTCATTCAAAATATTTGGGAGTCCTTTCTTATTTTTAATGTGAGAGTTGCGCTACAAAAGAGCACTTTCTTAATATCAAAAGTTGTGAAATATGTTGTTGGGAACCGGTTTTACTAGCTTGGCTATTAACCCCACATATCCAAAAGCATCTTAACCACTTTGTACCTTTTACCTCACATATCTTTCATTACCTCAATTGCATGTATCCAAGTCACTTAATGGGTTTGTTTTACATAGTTGTAGAATTTCTGTTCATGTTAGATTGCAAGCATGTTTCCATGGGTCGCAGTTAGGTGAGTGTCATGACAAAATTACTTCTTCTATCTTTTACATATACTCACCCTTTGCTTCATGAGTGTCTCGAGCATACCGCGAGAGTCCATGGTATAAGGTCTCTATAGTCTCTAGTGTTGAAAGTTTGACGACACCATAACTCGTTTACATGACTTGAATACTTTCTCATTTTGTACTTGACATTGGTTTAGGCTTACATGTAAATTTCGCTCTGAGATTAAAATCGTTCCATTAGTTAAGATCAAGTCTATTTCTTGCTTGAGGGCAAGCAAGGTTTGGTTTGGGGAATTTGATGCGTGTCTATTTTATGATGTTTTTCATCTATTTTTACACGCATTTGGTCGCTCATTTACTATGTTTTAGCCCTTATTCCCCAACAATCGTGTACTTTCGTATTTTTATGCACTTTTGCTGATTTATGCGGAAAAGGGACGATTTTACACCAAATTCATGTCCTCGAGATTTTTGCATAATTAAGGAACGAAGGAAAGTCAACTGGAGTAATAATTTAAATACCAAGAGTCAAATCAATAAGAAAACCGGAGAATTTCTATGCGGAAGAGGTCGACCGACGTACTATATGGGTCGGCCGACCTGGACTGAAGTTTAAGAAGTCCAAAATCTTAAAGAAAGCCCATAATTCGCTTAAGCCCGTAAAAGAGGTCGACCGACCCACCAAACTGGTTGACCGACCTCAGCGAAGCCCAGGAACGTTTTCGGAAAACAATTAGAAGTAGGAGTCTTTAGGAAACTCTGAATTTTTGGCCCTATATAAACTAATCTTGTGATTAGGGTTTGGGATTGAGTTTTTATCGTTAAGTTTTAGTATTCGGTTTTACATCAAGTTTTATCATAGAGAGTTTTTAGCATTCAGTTCCTAATAAAGTTTTGCTCCATCTTTAGTTTATTTATAATCTTTCAATAATTCTCAAGCATTCAATAAAGTTTGTTCCTTTCTGCCTTAATCCTGTCTCTGGTAATTATTCTCTTAATTTAGTTTCATTGTCGTTCTTATTATTATTTGATTCCGGTTAAGATAGAATTCCCAAGCTTTATTGAATCTTGTACGCTTAGATTATTATTTACCATGTTTTCCATATTTACTCCCGTTTTCATCATCGTTTTAGTAATCATGCGTAGCTAATTCTCATATGTTAGGATGTAGGGGATGAATATGCATAGGTAATAGAATTCCGAGACCGACTTGTAGCAGAGCCGTGGTCGGCCGACTCAAATAATGGGTCGGTCGACCAAGGCGGTGGTCGGCCGACTGGAATAGCTGGTCGGTCGACCCACTCGCGCATGAATCCTGTTTCGTCTTTCCTTGTTGACTATAATAACCTGCAATGAAACCGAAAGGAGACCTGTAGGATGTTAGTAATGACCTACCCAAGATTGAGAGATACGGGAAGGGCAGTGGTTTACACCTTAAGACGGCTAGGTTACTTAAGACTGAAAGGTATGTGACCTAGGATTGAGGAATCACCCTTATTGTTGACACCCAATAATTGTGAGACCTAGGAACTAATAGCATAGGCCGAAAGGAGGTATTAGGTACCATAGACCGAAAGGATATGTTACACCCCTTACGCGACTGCAATACGTGTTGACCTTAGGATTTATATTACCTTAGCTATTTATTACCCCAAACATCCTAGCATCCGTTTTATTATATTTTATTCCCATCTTTTATTATTTGTTTGTTTTAATCTTTGCCTTAGACTTAGTAAACAACACAATCAACCCACAAATTTGGTACCTTTAAACATTAACATCAAGCAATAAACACTCCCCACCTCTTTGTGGTTCGACCCTGACTTTCACTATCTATAGTTTAAGTTTAGGAATTATAAATTTATCTTTGGTACCCTCAACGACGGGCATCAGGTACTCTTAGCCGGGTGACCGGCTGACAGTCCCCAACCGGTTAAGAGGACCTGGGCACATTTCCATTTTTGATAGTTTAATTGGGCAGATTTCAGATTTTGGACTCTAAGCCTGTACCAGACCGGCGGCCGGTCCACCGGCTAAGAGTCGTGTAACTTATTCAAAAAGACGAAAAACCAAGTGAAGCCTTATTTTAAGCCGGCAGGCCGGCAGCCGGCTAGCCGGCTTAGAATCATGAGACGTGTCTAAGCTATGAAGAAAAAGGAAGAGAAAACGCCCCACCAGCCGGTCAGCCGGCGGCCGGTCTGCCGGCTGGGAGGGTTTTTAGTAAGAAGATTTGAAGAGAAGAGAAACGGAGGATTGAAGCCCAACTCTGAGCCGGTCGGCCGGCAGCCGATCCGCCGGCTCAGAATCAGACCTGCATTCAAAAGTTTCGAAAAATCAAAAAGTGAACCTTAGCTTTGAGCCGGTGGACCGGCGACCGGTACCCACACCGGCTCAGAAACTTCTGATTTCGAAATAAAACACGCCTGGTACTCCAATATTTCTCATTTCTTCTTTATTTTTCCTGATTTCCTCCTTCTCTCTTAAAATACCATCCTACAAAAACACCCCAAATCATCCCAAATCAAGCCCTTTCATCCTTCCCACCCAAAACCATGTCCGGAAACCGATGAGAGGAGATCTAAATCAAGACATGATCCGGCCGTTGAGCAAGCGGTGAAAAATGTGAGGGATAACAGCGATATAGGTCCCGATCCGGACTTTCTTGGACTCCAATTTGCCACCATTACTCAAAAAGGTAATTTCACTTACTTCAAGCATCGCCCCCTCCACCCGGCCCGGTTTATTGATAGGTTTCCATGAGGGAGTTAGGGATTGATAAGATAACGGAGAATTTGTTTAATGGGATGGGAATGAAAGCATTGTACCAAACTAGACCGGCTCTTACCTCTCCCCGCTTGACTTGGGAGTTTTTGAGCTCACTTGTGGTTACTAAAAACCGGAGTCTAGGGACGGTAATTTTCTTGGAGTTCCGTTTTATGAATAGGCAACTGTTAGAAACTAAGTTCCTGATTTTATACTCAAAACTAATGTGAGTTTTGTTTCTTTAAGTTTAGGTTATAAAACTTAATTAGATCTTATGCATGCATGATGATATCATAAGATGTGATTGTCCTTACATTGGTTTTAGAAGGTTTATACTCAATAATCACCTATTACTTGAGTCTTTAATAACCGAAATACCCTTATAACGATCTAAACAAAATCGTCTCCAAAAGATACGTATCAAGGACCCGATCTCAAACTAACACAAATTTTGTTACTAGAAAATTGTATTAGTAAACTAGAAATAATAATAATATAACTCTTAATATTATTGATGTTGGAAATAATGTTTACTTAGAAAAACTAATTTTCTTAGTATTACTAGCATGAATGAGGTTGTAGTATGAGGTAAGTGTAACCATCCAAGAAGACTAAAATCAACTAGTAGTAATATGTGGTGGCTAAGTGAGTCTTAAATAGAGCAACAATTGCTCTCTTATGAGGGCAATAGGCCGGCCAAGGCTCCCCAAAGAGGCCAATGCATGGCCTTCTAAGTCTTACACAAAGGCAAGAATATGCCTTACACATTCTTACACTCTTACACATCTACTTACACACACAATCACTTTGCACACACACAACCCACATACTAGACATTTACACGGCTGAAATGGGTCTTAATATGGACCCATTTTATCTTTGTCAATTGTGTTAATTTGTAACATGTCACACATGTCCCATAACACATGACCCAATTTGTTAATTATGCAATTTTAACGATTAGAATTCATAATTTACAAATTTATTACATTTAAATAATTATTCCAATATTTCGAATTTATTATTGTATAAAATGTAATATCATAATTTTAATTACAACTCTTTGTAATTTTACGATCAACCGTGTTCATTCTACATTTAATCGTTTCCCGAACGAATAAATAAAAACCGAGTAATAAAACAATTTTATTACTTTGACTATTATTATTATAATCCCATTATAAAATATTCGTCATGTAAAAATTATTTCCAAATTGCCAGTTATTAATTAATTCGTATCCAATAAGATATTAATTAATTATTCCATTGAGACGGAATTCCCTAAAGATATGACCTTAAGGGATCAACTGATCACCACCATCATATGACGATAATGTCAAACTCTAGACATCCAATCATTATCGGTAAATGTTGATCAGTTGACTTTAAAAGAGTAACACTCCCAGTTGTGTTTCATTCTGATGAGTTTTAATTACGTCAACACACTATTGTCGAGGACACTTCCTCCAACAATCTCCCACTTGTCTCAGACAAGTGTGTGTTACCAATTCTCTTGCCCTATTACTATCTCCCATTCAATGCATGGCGTCCTCTCAGGTCGTGCCGGCAATTGATTTAAATCTAGAGTGGTTTATCTCGATCTGGAGTTATAACTACTGACCGGAATTATCTACCATAGATACCTTCCGAGCGTGGCCACGCATTTCTAGTTATAATTCTCCTCGAGTGGCCTAGAGATATTGTTCAATCCTGACAAGGGGTGGACAATTCCTAATCGACTTATCCTTTCGGCTGGCCACAGTCCATCATAAACCAAAATATGTCCTTATAAAACCTCAGTTACGAAGGTGTTAGGACATAAATCAAAGTTATTCTGTAAACTATGCCACCTCAGAGAACAGTCATTAGTCCAAGAACTGACTCATGTGAAACACGATAGATGCTCCCGCCACGACCAGGCAGTCTTTTAATAAGAGTACACCAGAGCTGTATCAGCGGTCATTAGCCCGGCAAATGTGTCTTATCATATATATGCCTAGGTGATCGATTAGTCATCCCGTATGACTCTATGGCAATTGAACTCGCCATCAATCGCATCACACATCCGGTTGCATTCAGATGTCACCTCACTTAAGCAACTAGGGGAGAGGTCATGATAATTCAATTCACTTTAATGGGGTTCAATATGGTCTTACCATCCCATTTGAATTTTACTTGACCTTTCGTGAGTTATAAATAACTCAAACGATTAGTAGATTACACCATCCAAGTGGTCAACCTTGAACACCATTTAATTTACAATAAGTTTAAGGGTCTCTCGTTCATATCCCTTAACATTGTAATTATCTTCATTTTGAGTAAACCAGGTTTACCATGTGCAAGCAAGCGTTCACTTTGCAGATCACATCCACATATGCTCTTCCATCTGAAAGAGATAAGTCATCTTATGACTAAAAAATATTATGTGCATTGTATAACTCCCAGTTACAGCAATGCTATTTACATAATCTGTGAACTTATATATTTTGTAGAATCTTGTGATGACCATGTAGTTAAAATAGAAGTCATTGAGATGCATAGTCAATGAATGTAAGCCAAATATTATCATAAATCTTTGCTTGATATCTTGGAACTTGAGTCGTTGCAAACCTTTTACCATACGACTAAGTTATCTTCCAAAATCTTGAATTTGTCTTTCATCTTCATTGGACAATACTTTGACAATTGATCAAGGTTTAATCATTGATTTAACACTAGCTCAACAGGTTATCCTGTAATCGGTGCGCATCCCGCTTTACACGATTATTCTAATGGCGGAAACATTACTGAATTTAAACGTGTAAGCAATAGTACTTAAGGTTCGATAAATTTCCATGATCCCATCATGGCTATACTATCTTCATCTCCATGAACAACCTTAACACGAATAACAAGATGTCTTTTACAATCTCAACCAAACATCCCATGTTTCATTAGATTTAATTCATATCAATATGTCATCTAGAATTAAAACTCATACACTTTTCATAAGTATCAATGCTTCATTCCAAACGAGCAATGAGTTGTTTTAGATAACGTTTACTCCCACTAAACTCTTGTTCTTGCCTGATTCTGAAGATCCCGAAGTCATTCCATGACTTAATAGGTTCAAATCCTGGAGCGAGAACTCCCACTGAACTTTACATTTAACCGTTAATCACAAAGCTCCCACTCAATTCAATGTTCCTAAACATTTAATGAATTGAAATGGTTGGGACTTAACCATCTGTGCTAATAGTCACATCCTTTTCAAATACCCTTTTGAAAAGAGGTCACTGAGTTTGCAGAATTCATTCTCAATGAATTACTTTTATTACTTTCAACAAAGTTACCCTTAACTTTGCAGACTGCTGGCATCCACATGTCAACCCATGCTTCTCTCAATAAATCTCATTTATTAGCATGTATATCTTATAAATTTCATGGGTCTTAGAATTTGCATTAGCATATTCAGATCATCATCTAAATCCAAGAACCCCTTCTTGAGCCTTTGCAAAATCTTTGGAATAACTTTCTTCGAGTGTCCTCCCGTAGTTTCTATAAGAGTCTTTTCTTATGGTATATGATTTTGTGTGTGGGAACTTTCAGTTCCCCACATTTATCTTATCTTATACTGTACGAGGACTCTATCATGGATCTTATCCATGTATAGAATTTTTCCTTACAAACTTTAAGAATTTATTCTTAAAGTATCCCCCCGGGCCGGGGCCGTTGGGATCACAAGGCGTAGATTTTTACCAAACCGTAGATCTTATCCACAACTTAATCTACCTTTATAATCATAAGGCGTAGTTTTTCCAAATCGTAAATCCCATCCACAACTTTGTCTTCTTTCTAAATTTCTTACACAACCAAAACACAATAAATCCTACTATTCAACAATAGATCATATCCATTGTGCTAATCAAAATGCTATTTGTGGCTTTTCAAATTTCTTCCACTCTATCTTTGTAATAATAATCCCATTTCATTACCAAAGATAGCTACTAAGGCCACAAGCAATGACTTTGATGTTGGTTTGTGTACCCTTATGATTTATTACAGAAAATATTCGATTTAAAGCTTAGATAGTTTTGGATGGTTGATAACTTTTCCTCATAATTGAGTTCTAAACTTAATTTTGATTTTGATTTGATTTGAATTAAGTATCCTATACCTATTCGGTTTCAATGGTTATACATTGAAATGTAATAATCAATTCTATTTTATGTTTAAGATTTGCAAGTGCTTACACTAATTAAGAACATAATTATAAAACCGATAGTGACTTGGGTTGAAAACCAAGTCACTACATCATCCAAAATACAACAAACTGTTCAAGGATTACCCTTTCCTCGTCCAACAAGGAAATAAAACATAGGTTCTGAATTGTTCTTACAACACTTGAAATACTAGCAAAATAAGCGAAAAACAAAGCTCCTTGATCATCCTGAGTGGAGCTACGTACTCTTAGTTCCCTTGATCCATCATGCTTGTTTTTCCTTTCCCTTATCTTTGCTTTCATGCCCTAATTCAAGTAAGAAGAGCATTCACATCACAACTTGTATCATAATACATTAGTTGAGATTAACATAAAATTGGGATAGTTATCATACCAACTGGAAGAATTTTCCCAGCCTTGAGATCGCTGAGGTATTTGGAACAGTTTCTCTTCCAATGTCCTTTGCCATTGCAATAAAAGCACTTAGCTCCCTGATGAGGGTTCTTTTTGGAATTGGAGGTGCTTGCCTCAGAAGATACTTTCTTTGAACCTTTGGAAGGTTGCTTCCCCTTTGCCTTACCCTTCCTCTTGAACTTTCCTTTGCTCTTAACATCAATGTTGAGCACATCCTTAGGGGCACTAATATTTATGCCCATGTCCCTTTCAGCTTGCACGATCATATTGTGCAATTCATCGAGAGAGATGTCTTGGTTCTTGATGTTGAAATTCACCCGGAATTGTACATAAGTTTTCACCTTAGACAAGGAGTGGAGGATTCTGTCAATCACAAGTTCCTTAGGAATGTCCACTTGATTCATCCTTAGGGTTTCTACATGCCAATTAACTTGAGCACATGTGGGCTAACCTTTTGCCCCTCCTTAAGGTTGAGATCAAAGAAGGCTGATGCCGCCTCGTATTGGACAATTCTCGAAGCCTTCGAGAACATGGTCACAAGCCTGGAGTAGATCTCATAGGCCGTGCCAATCTTTATAGCACTCCTTTGGAGTTCTGGCTCCATCGAGAAGATCAAAACATTTTTGATTGCCGCAGACTCCTTCTGATAAGTATCATAGGGTCGCCTTGCTGCGGCGGTGGCATTTTCTCCAGGTTCAGGAGGTGATTCTTCGATGAGGAATTTGGTCTTACCGTCACCTTCTGCCGCCAACAATAGTTGGGCATCCCAATCGGCAAAGTTTGCCCCATTCTTTTCTAGCTTACAACGATCCATGAAGGAACGTAACCATGAAGTGTTTGAAGTAGTGGTAGCGGTCATGATTGATATTGATTTGAAGACTTAACTACAAAATTTTAAACATATGAAGTAATTAAATGCTAATCGTTTTTATATTCATTTTAACTTGTAAACATTTTTATCAAGCTAATGCATCTATAAAATGACCCCTATCCAATTTTATAAATGATTTTAAGACCCAAACCCATACCCCCGAAATCGTGAACCACTGGAACTCCGACCCAATGATATGGCTTGGTGGGTTAAAATAAACCGGTTCTAATATAGAACTCTTGGTTGATGAAAAATCATAATTTATTCATCTTAGCCCGGAACACATTGACCACTGGTCCTCTACACTTCCGTTGAGTACAAACAAAATTTCAATTGCATCGAGATGCGATCCGCCCACTGGACTGAATCCACCCCATCGCCCCACTTATCCTACGTAATGAGGTTCGTGCTGCCCACTGGACTAGAACCACCCCACGAAATAGAAGCTCATGGGTTCTACTATTTGGTAAGGCTAATTCTCAATTGTTTTGTTTAATATAGAGGTCTTGTCAATTTATTATCTATCTCCTTTAAGTGAATTAAATTGGTGAACTCGATAATTATAATTGACACGGTCGTTTTTAACGATCTAAACTAATATGCATGTTTATGGCGATTTGGCTATGCATGCAAACATATTAAAATGCAAAAATAAAAGCAATAAAGCAATAAAATCCTAGTATGGCCTTCCTAGTAATAGTAAAAACTACAAATTCGGAAACCAACTCCATGGTCCCTTGAACTTCATTGGCACGCCATCCAAGAAAACACCGTCTTGTCGGAACTCCTTTCCGTATGGCACCGTCTTTTGGATCTCTGGAATTACAATAAAATAATACGACTACTCTATTGTACAACTGAAAATTAAATTTAAATTACAAACCCGTGATACGAGATCACATAAATTACAACGGAATCAATATTCCCTTTCATTACGGGTAATATTGATTAAAACTAAGGTCATACTAAGAAAAATTACATAATTCCAAATTATATAAAAACATTCAAATATGACATTCATAAAATTGCAATAATAAAATATGTATGCCCATGCTCAATTTTTAATGTCAAATCGCCTTATGGGTGCAAATATCTCATATTTGTTTACGGTTTTTACGGATATGCGCGACTTTAACTATTAAAATCATCAAAATTACATAAATCTAATTTATGTCCAAGTTAATCATCCTAACATCCTTTAGGAATCAATATTTAGTCTCTACTAATGTTTGATCATGATCTACCTTGATTTTGCATTATTGTTCATAAATTACTTGTATTTTCGGGAAAAATAAACAAAATATGGCCAAATGAGTCAATAAAATTCGAAATTTAAAATTCAAAAATTTTAAACTTTCCGGAAAGTTTCTGAAAATTCAGAAATTATTAAAATGGTCTTATGCAAATATTTATAGTTTATTTCTTAAATAAATCGTATAATTGTCATTTTTATGACTAAAAAACCGATTTAAATGATAAAAACTTGTAATAAAATGCTATAAATTTTTAGTCATCCTAAAATATATATTAGAATCTGAAAATGACCAAAAATTACAGACCATGCTCGAAAATTTTATTTTATGACTCATAAATTACGATTATTAACTAATTAACTCATAAAATTAATAATCATAAAAACAAAAACTTTTTGATATCCATCTTTTAGATCTGATGTTCCTATTATATAAGACATCTATGGGTAAAAGTTTATGCCATAATATTAAGATTAACTATTTTTAACACAATAAGTCATTATTTACCCGATTTTAACTATTAAAATCATAAAACATGCATCACTTGAGAATAAATTCTCAAAACTTATATACATTTTGTAAATATTACATGTGACATTTTGTAATGTTTTTATGGCAAAATTCCAACTATAACTATTAAAGTCGAATTTGAGTCACTATTAATACGATTTTTACTATAAAAATCATTAATCATGCAAAATAAGTCCAATAATTTCGAAAATTCATACAGGTACTTTATATATGCATGCGACTTCTCATAAAATTTTTAAGGTCAAATTCGAAATATAACCTCCTATACCCATTTTTACTCATATTATGACTATTTATCTCATAAAATTCATAATTCATGCATAATAACTCCATTTCTTACGAAATTTCATATACAATATATTAAATATGCATGTGAGAACATATCAAAAAATCCCGACCAGAAACTATGTTTAGCTATTTTTCCCATTAATTGTTGTTTAAAACCGATTTAAACTACAAAATATACAAATAAATATAAAAATGAACAATAAAAATCCATAAAAATATTTTTATGTCCTAAAACCATTTTAGAATCATAAAATTTAACATGCAAAATTATTTTGTGATTTATCATAATAAATACAAAAATGTCGAAATTTATATGTTAATCCGTTTAACATAAACATGAATCCGATCATGCATGCAACAACCGTAACGCTCTGATACCACTTGTTAGAAACTAAGTTCCTGATTTTATACTCAAAACTAATGTGAGTTTTGTTTCTTTAAGTTTAGGTTATAAAACTTAATTAGATCTTATGCATGCATGATGATATCATAAGATGTGATTGTCCTTACATTGGTTTTAGAAGGTTTATACTCAATAATCACCTATTACTTGAGTCTTCAATAACCGAAATACCCTTATAACGATCTAACAAAAATCGTCTCCAAAAGATACGTATCAAGGACCCGATCTCAAACTAACAGAAATTTTGTTACTAGAAAATTGTATTAGTAAACTAGAAATAATAATATTACTCTTAATATTATTGATGTTGGAAATAATGTTTACTTAGAAAAACTAATTTTCTTAGTATTACTAGCATAAATGAGGTTGTAGTATGAGGTAAGTGTAAGCATCCAAGAAGACTAAAATCAACTAGTAGTAATATGTGATGTCTTAGTGTGTCTTAAATAGAGCAACAATTGCTCTCTTATGAGGGCAATAAGCCGGCCAAGACTCCCCAAAGACGCCAATGCATGGCCTTCTAAGTCTTACACAAAGGCAAGAATATGCCTTACACATTATTACACTCTTACACATCTACTTACACACACAATCACTTTGCACACACACAACCCACATACTACACATTTACACGGCTGAAATGGGTCTTAATATGGACCAATTTTATCTTTGTCAATTGTGTTAATTTGTAACATGTCACACATGTCCTATAACACATGACCATTTTGTTAATTATGCAATTTTAACTATTAGAATTCATAATTTACAAATTTATTACATTTAAATAATTATTCCAATATTTCGAATTTATTATTGTATAAAATGTAATATCATAATTTTAATTACAACTCTTTGTAATTTTACGATCAACCGTGTTCATTCTCAATTTAATCGTTTCCCGAACGAATAAATAAAAACCGAGTAATAAAACAATTTTATTACTTTGACTATTATTATTATAATCCCATTATAAAATATTCGTCATGTAAAAATTATTTCCAAATTGCCAGTTATTAATTAATTCGTATCCAATAGGATATTAATTAATTATTCCATTGAGACGAAATTCCCTTAAGATATGACCTTAAGGGATCAACTGATCACCACCATCATATGACGATAATGTCATACTTTAGACAGCCAATCATTATCGGTAAATGTTGATCAGTTGACTTTAAAAGAGTAACACTCCTAGTTGTGTTTCATTCAGATGAGTTTTAATTACGTCAACACACTATTGTCGAGGACACTTCCTCCAACAGCAACACCGGTTGACATTAAAGGATTTTGCCTTGATATTTGGTCTAAATGGGAAATTGCCCATTCATCCCCCGGAAGGCTTTAACACGGAGGTTATTTGGACGGCTATTACCGGCTTGGTTAGTGACCGGATGAAGAAGAAGTCGGCTAATCGGGTGCATTTGGCGCCTATTAGGATTTGGCACCACTTCATGGGGTGGACCGTCCTATCTCGGGATGAGCCACATAATTTTAGAACTGAGGAGCTTGAGATTTTGGGTTCCTATTTGATCGATGGGCCAAAGCTTAATATTACCCATCACATGGCTCTCCATTTGAGCCGGTTGGCTACCCAACCCCAGCTTACCACACTGATTTGTATTGGGGGATGGTTACTTTGATAGCCGGCAACCTTTGTCAAAGACATTTTAATGTGAATTATATCCAAGGAGAGAACATCTTATCTCGCCGGTACATGCAAGAGGCCTTGGGGTGGATAAAATGGAACCCCAATGATCGTCTAGAATATTGGCAGATTCGTGTTAACAAGAAGTTTCGAAATTCCATTCCTTTGCCCATCACCGAAAGGATGAGGGTAGTGCCCGAGAGTGCCTCCTACCTCCTTGATATTGAGGTTGATCCAGATAAGCTCTCAGCCGATCAGCGCCCTCCCAGAGTCTATGCTTGTGATAGGGTTGGTACGGCCACCTCAGACCTCCAGTTTCAGCAGACCTCCGTTACTATGCCTCCTTTTGAGGGTGGTCCTACTTTTTTCCAGGGCTCCACCTCCAGTTCCGTTCCTCCTCCTCAGCCGTTCCCATTGTATCAGGACCTGATTGATTTTATGGCTCTGGTTGATTTGAACCAGAAGAGGGCAGTAGAGCTTGCTGATGAGCGCCAGGCGTTGGCGGATGAGCGGCATAAGGATTGTGTTATAAGCTTGACTACTTGTACCACGATCAGGCCTATGGGACCTTCCCCAGCTATGACCAGTTTGTTCGCAAGGGCTACCGTCATGCAACCGGTGGTCATCCTTCTTACTACTTGCCCCCCTGAGGGTAGATATGTGCCCCTGAGGGACGCTACTATGGGGAGATTCATGTTGCTCCGGGCTACTACTCTAGCCCGATTTTTGCCCCAAATGTGCGTAGAGATGGGGACTCCGACCCTCCAGGGCATCCATCTTCTCGTGGTATGGTTGGTGATCCCGGAGCTAGTGACTCACATGCTTCGCCTTTTCATGATGTCTTGAACAACCCGGATGATTATATGCAAGTGGATGCAAGCGGTGATGTGAGCGGAAATGGAGATGGAGATGGAGATGGAGAAGGTGATGAGGATGATGATTGACCACCCATAGAGGTGGTAAGTGATGTCTTTGCTCCCGAATAAAAATCCAAAGCAAGTACTCCCTTAATCCAAATTTCTCTTTAGTTTTGCATTTTTCATTTTCGCATGCATTTAGAGTAGTTAGTTAGTTTAGATAGCTTGTTTTAGTTTCATTTCTATCATTTCATATAATTAGTATAGTAGCATTTAGTTGCATTCATCTATATGCATTAGATTTCCTTTTTGTAACATATTGTCACATGTAGTTTGCATTCATATAGTATAGTGCATATAGGATTGCATCTTAGTTTAGTTTTTTGTTTTTCATTTCTTTTGTTTATTTTTGCTTTTATTGCTTTCAAAAATCAAAAATCCAAACAAATTTGAAAAACCAAAAAACTTCAAAAACATGTTCTTTACTTTCCGGTTTTCCTCCTCACATTATGCACATAGATAAGTGTGGGGAGAAACAACCGTTTATTTCAAAAAACAAAAAAGACAAGTTTTTCCTTTTCTTAAAAATTTCAAAAAAACCAAAAACATGTTTGTTTTCGTTCTTTTTCTTCATTTCCCCCTTGCACTTTGTTCCATTGAGGACAATGTAAATATTAAGTGTGGGGAGGGAAAATATCCACCTTGTGAATATTTCTTTGTTTTTGTATATATGAAAAAAAAAACTTCAAAAATGCCTAAAAATCGAAAAATTTCAAAAATTTCAAAAAACATGTTTTTTCTTTCCTTTGTTTTTGTCCTTTGCTTGCATTTTATATATATGTTTGTTGGACTAATAAGTGGCAGATGCAACAATGATCCGAGGCATTAGGAGAATGAAGATGCTTGGTATACTCTTTCCTACTTTTTCTCCCCCTCCCTATTTCTTTTTATGTTGATAGCATGAAGGAGAATGAGATTTTTGTGCCTTGGATGTTCCTTTGGGGAACTTGTGGTTGTTGTCGATGATGTGCTGCTAGATTAGTCATTTTGTTGTTGCATGTTTTTTTTTGGTGAAATGTGAGTATATATTATATCATAGACAGAGTTATAAGAGAGGTAAGGGTTCGAGTCCCCTTACTGGCAATACATCAATGATAAACTTTTCGAAACCACTCTAAACAATCCTGATCACTTGACTCCTCTATTTTCTTTTGCAGTCTACTCTTCATCTCCCTAAGAATACTATCAACCATATGATCTGGTCTATACATAAATGCATGACTTCGAGTGTCATTTCTTTGTCTCCAAATATGATATTGGAAAGCATTATAGATAGCCATTCGAATTTTCCACACCTTTGATGTTCTGCTTCTTGTTCCAATAGTTGCCAAGGTAATTTGCAACTCAAATCTGTTCTGTAATTTCTGCTTCACCATTGTAGTAAACTGGCAGTCCTCAAATAAGTGATCAATGGTTTCAGGGTGTGTTTGTTTGTTGTTGCATCTTTATTATGCTTGTTGTTAGTTTGGTTTGGTTTAGTTTCACATGATTTTCTTTTTCATAGTTTTGTGAATATTTGTTAGTCGGTTTTGTCTTTTGCATTTGTTTGTAAATATGCATAGGAGGTTGAATAGTGGAGGATATATGCCGTCAATGATGATATTTGTCTTGCCTGTGTCTTACCCCTCATAATAGCTTGCACCACTTGATGTCACCTTGTTAGGGTTCTTGCTTGCAAGGACCCGGAAGTCTAGGCTTAATGACCAAGTTTCGACCACCTTGTGAGACCGTGTTAGACCTTGACTCGACCTAGAACCGACATTAGCTACTCAAATGTGAGGATAGAGCCTCCTTTATGGTCGGCCCATTAAACCGACCCAGTTTCGTTGGATTGTGAGTAGTCCTCCTTACGTGGTATGTTATGTCAAGACGCATAAGTATGACGCTTGTTCCTTAATTACGTGTTTATGTTCATGTGCATATGAGACAACTCTTGTTCAAAATAAATCAACTTCACTTTTGCCAAATTAGCCTTTTTTTGACCCTTGCATCTTATCCCCTCTTTTTGTTTAACCACTTTGAGCCTTAGCTTTTTCATTTGGCCTTAACCACTAAATGAGCTACATCCCAAAAACACCATTCCTTGATCAAGAATGGTTGCATTTTGGTACTTTGTTTGTGGTAGATTCGGGGTATTAGATGTTGGTTGGTGCACTCTTCCTCTTTGGTCATTACATGTTGTTTCCTTGGTGAATGAAGTTTGAGAAAAAGAAAGAAAGAAAAGAGAAGAAAAAATGAAAAAAAGAAAGAAATTAGAAAATCAAACAAAAAAATTGAAAAAGGTTTGAAAAATCGAAAAAGGGAAGTGTATATATGTGTTTTGAAAAAGAAAAAGGCTAGCAACAACTCCCTTCCATCAAGGGGAGATAGAAAAAGCCGTTGCTATAATAATGTGGTCTTTTGATGTTTTTCCATTCGGGCCGGGTTTACACAATTTTTGCATTTGATTTGGATTTCAAGTCTTTTGTTAGGGTGTAGACGTTGTTCGGTGTGTTTAAATAATGACCCCTTTGTTAAAGGTTGTGATGGGTTTGTTTTTCGAAAGTAAGTTGGGGTTTATGAAATTTTTGCCTGGTTTTGTCAAAACCAAAGTTAGGGCATAGACGTTGCTGTGGGGAATAAAACATGTATTCGCCCTAAAACATGAAGGATTATAACGAAATAAACAATTGTGATTATAGTCATAAGTTAATAAAAACATGAAAATAATTACAACCTTGGGTCTTTGCTGGAATTGGTCTAAGAACAGGAATTAAAGTAAATTCCCTCCTATAACTTGCACCCAAGACTTTGTTTAAGACGATGCCGCGTGTGCTAGAAAGGCTCTCCAATTGCCTTGCAATATGGGGAGAGTTTTGTGAGGTTTTGATGTGAGATCTGAGGTTTTGGGAGAGGGATGCTCTCAAAACCCTAATTGTCAGAATTATGAATTAACCAGTAGTTGACAAAAGGAGAATAACTCTCATTTTGTAACCCTTGGGTCGGCCGAATTGGAGTAGGGTAAGGGTGGGCTTTATCCACTCTTACCTTATTCCCTTGCGTGATTCGACCCGTTTTGCTAAATATTATTCGCGGGTATTTATTATAAATCGTATGCATGTTATCAGATATTAAGGCATTTGATAACATCAATAATGGTCTGACAAAATACGATATTGTGTAATTGGCCAAATTAATATAACTGTTTATATTAATACGCAAATTCAATATTTACTTAAATATAACCGTTTATATTTCATTTTACGAATTAATCATGTAATCCGTATTAGCTAAAATTATTTAATCCGTATTAAATAATAATCTCAACATCTCATTGACTAATTTAATAGTCAATACCTCTGACTAACTGTTTAGTCGTATCCGGCATAAATGTGACTGTAGTTTCATACCTTCACATCTCTCAAACGTGTCCTATAGGTGTGACGTATAGGGACCAGTTGATCACCGCCATCCGTATGACAATAACGTCAAACTTATCTAGCAAGCCAACCGTTATTGATAAACGTGGATCAACTGATAATAATACTGAAGTATGCCCTTGTGATCCTTTAAGAGATTTAGTAAGTCATTGTACTAACTGTCAAGGACACCAGCCCCAACAATCTCCCACTTGTCCGTACAAGGGTATGTGCAATGACGTTATCACACTACATGTGGAGGACACAAGCTCCAACAAACTCCCACTTGTCCGTACAAGTGTAGGTGCGATAACCGATTCTCATATCCTTTTAAAATTTCTCCCACTCAATGTAAGACAATTTGCAAATCCGCATTCGCAAAGGTCGTATCTTACAAGCGATTTGTATCAACAGTGGTTTCCTCGACTAGAGAGTAACTTAACTGATAAAACGAATCTGTATTCGAGCATGGCCATGCATTTCAGTTACTACTCCTCAAGTGGCCCTGAGAAATGATAAAATCCTGATAAGGGTTTGGATATTTCCCTCAACTCGAATCCTGCCGATGTAAGCGCAGCATAAAATAACCCAGAAAAAAATCCTCTTAGCCCTTGTTACGGAAGACCGTGGGAAAGAAACCAAAGTTACCCAAAATCTACCTTAATCTCAAGAGACAGTTGAAAGTCAAAAGACTCGACTCTAAGGAACACTATGGAGGTCCTATCCATGACCTGCTGTTGGAGCTTGTGTCCTCCACATGTAGTGTGATAACGTCATTGCACATACCCTTGTACGGACAAGTGGGAGATTGTTGGGGCTGGTGTCCTTGACAATTAAGTACAATGACTTATTAAATCTCTTTAAGGATCACAAGGGCATACTTCAGTATTATTACCAGTTGATCCACGTTTATCAATAACGGTTGGCTTGCTAGATAAGTTTGACGTTATTGTCATACGGATGGCGGTGATCAACTGGTCCCTATACGTCACACCTATAGGACACGTTTGAGAGATGTGAAGGTATGAAAATACAGTCACATTTATGCCGGATACGACTAAACAGTTAGTCAGAGGTATTGACTATTAAATTAGTCAATAAGATGTTGAGATTATTATTTAATACGGATTAAATAATTTTAGCTAATACGGATTACATGATTAATTCGTAAAATTAAATATAAACGGTTATATTTAATTAAATATTGTATTCGCGTATTAATATAAACAGTTATATTAATTTGGGTAATTATACAATATCGTAATTTTATCAGACCATTATTAATACATCGACTGCATTAATATCTGATAACATGTATACGATTTATAAATAAAACCCGCGAATAAATTTTAGCTAAAATGGGTCGAATCACGAATTAGAATAAGGTAAGAGTGGAAAGCCCACTCCTACCCTATTTGAAATTTCGGCCGAATGAGCTACATAAGGAGGAGGACTCTCCTTATGTCAGGGACTCTTGTTTCAGTGTTTAAACAAATCTCAAGAAAATTAGGGTTTGAGAGCATTCATCTCCCATAACCCAGATCTCACATCTAAAACTCAAAAGGCTCTCCCGATATTGCAAGGCAGTTGGAGAGGATTTCTAGCACACGCGGCAACGTCTCAATATAAGTATTGGGTGCAAGTTATAGGAGGGAATTTGTGTTAATTCCTGTTCTTAGGCCTTTCGCACAAGGACTAAAGGTTGTACTCTTATTCGGATCTTTTTAATCTTATGACTATATACACGACTGTAATTTTCATTATAATCCTGCAAATATAGGGCGAATACACGTTTTATTCCCCACACCTGCCACCCAACGTTATAAAACATTTAGGACTCCATAACGTTGTCACGGGGTGTCCTACGAGATATCCGCATAACTCGCCTTTGTGATTGGTCAGTCAACTGTTTGACTTATGGCTCGTTGAACCCACCATCAACCAACGTCACAAAATGATTACCTGAGTTATCAGCTCAAGTGGGTAATCAAGGACCAAAACGATATAATGTTATTCAGTTCACTTTGTGGTGTTCAAAATTGGCGTACAATTCCACATGAAAAACAAAACATTAAATATCATAACAATGAGGTTGAATAGAGTACACGAGAAAATGAATTATAACATGAATTCATAAAAGAGTACTACAACTTAGGAACACATCTGATTCCCATGGAATTAATGTGCCCTTCATGCTTATCACGTGGTAATGCTTTCGTGAGAGGATCAGCTATGTTGTCATCCGTAGCGATCTTATCAATGAATATCTCCTTTTGCTCCACGTAATCTCTGATTAGATGAGCTTTCCGTTATACATGTCTAGCTTTGTTGCTAGACTTATGCTCCTTTGCTTGGAAGATGGCACCTTTCTTGTCACAATAAACGGTGATTGGGTCATTTGAACTAGGCACTACGGATAGTCCTTGTAAGAATTGACGCATCCATATTGCTTTTCTTAGCTGCTTCCGAAGCGGCATAGTACTCGGACTCAGTTGTAGAATCTACTGTAACACTTTGTTTAGAACTTTTCCAGCTGACAGCAGCGCCATTAAGAGTAAAAACGAATCCAGACTGAGATTTCGAGTCGTCTCGATCCGTTTGGAAGCTAGCATCTGCGTAACCCGTGGCGCAGAGCGTCGAGTCGCCTCCGTAAGTCAATTCCCAATCTTTAGTCCTCCGTAGGTACTTAATAATGTTTTTCACGGCCATCCAGTGTTGTTCACCTGGATGTGCTTGGAATCGGCTTGTCATACTCAATGCATATGCAACGTCTGGACGTGTGCATATCATGGCATACATGATCGATCCTATAGCCGAAGCATAAGGAATCCGACTCATGCGCTCTTTCTCTTCCAATGTCTTAGCTTCTTGAGTCTTGCTTAAGTGAAGCCCAGTAGTCATAGGAAGGAACCCTTTCTTGGAGTTCGTCATGCTGAATCTCTCTAGGATCTTATCTATATAAGACTCCTGACTGAGAGACAACATCCGTCGTGATCTATCCCTGTAGATACGGATGCCCAAAATTCTTTGTGCCTCTCCCAGATCTTTCATCTGGAAATGGTTTTTCAACCATGCTTTAACCGAAGAAAGAAGATGTATGTCATTCCCAATCAAGAGTATGTCATCGACATACAGTACTAGGAAGACAATCTTGCTCCCACTCGACTTGATATAGAGACATGGTTCCTCGACTGATCGAATAAACCCATTCTCTTTTATCACTTGGCCGAAGCGATGATTCCAACTCCGTGATGCTTGCTTAAGTCCATAGATGGAACGCTTAAGCTTGCAGACCTTCTTAGGATGTTCTGGATCAATAAAACCCTCGGGTTGTACCATGTACAACTCTTCCTCCAAATAACTGTTTAAGAAGACGGTTTTAACGTCCATTTGCCAGATTTCATAATCGTGAAATGCGGCGATCGCTAAGATAATCCGAATGGAACGCAACATGACTACGGGTGCCAAGATTTCATCGTAGTGCAAGCCTGGCACTTGGGTGAAACCTTTAGCAACTAGTCTTGCCTTGTGGATATGTTGTTGTCCTTCCACGGCAAGCTTTATCTTGTAAAGCCATTTGCATTGAAGGGGTCGTACCTTTGCCGGTAGGTCCACAAGATCCCACACGTTGTTCTCATACATGGAGTCCATCTCGGATTGCATGGTTTCTAGCCATAGCTTTGAGTCAGAACTAGTCATGGCACCTTTATAGGTTGTGGGTTCATTACCCTCTAGGAGTAAGACGTCATCTATGTCATGTTCCTCGACCATACCAATGTATCTGTCCGGAGGAATAGAGACTCTTCCCGACCTCCTAGGTTCCTCAGGAATATCTACCGCAGCCTCGGTTGAAGGAACTGTTTCCTCCAATGGTTTCTCGGTAGTTGGTTCTTGAATCTCCGATAGATCGAAGGTTCTATTACTCGACTTGTTCTCGAGAAATTCTTTCTCTAAAACGTCGCACTAGCCGCAACAAAAACACGTTGTTCGGTTGGCGAGTAGAAGTAATGACCAAACGTTCCTTTTGGATAGCCTATAAAGTATGTCTTGACCGATCGCGGGCCGAGCTTATCCTCGTGTCTCCACTTGACATAAGCCTCGTAGCCCCAAACCCGAATAAAGGACAAGTTAGGGACTGTTCCCATCCATAATTCGTATGGAGTCTTGTCAACAGCTTTAAACGGACTTCGGTTAAGTATTAGAGCGGCCGACAAAAGAGCATAGCCCCATAATGAATCAGGCACAACGGTGTGACTCATCATGGATCAAACCATATCAAGTAGAGTTCGATTTCTCCGTTCGGACACACCATTTAATTGTGGTGTTCCAGGTGGAGTCAACTGTAGAACGATGCCACAGTCTTTAAGGTGTTGATCAAACTCGTGAGAAAGATATCCGCCACCACGATCAGACCGAAGTGCTTTAATCTTTCTGCCCAGTTGGTTTTGTACCAGATTCTGGTATTCTTTGAACTTGTCAAAGGATTCACTTTTATGTTTCATTAAGTAGACATAGCCATACCTACTCAAATCATCCGTGAAAGTGATGAAATACCTTTAGCCTTCTCGTGCGTTGATCGACATAGGGCCACATACATCCGTATGTGTGAGTCCTAATAGGTCGGCAGCGCGCATTCCAACACCTTTGAAGGAAATACGAGTCATCTTGCCGATGAGACATGATTCACACGTGCCATATGATTCGAAATCAAAGGCGGAGATAGCTCCGTTCTGTATGAGTTGTTTTACGAGTTTCTCATTTATATGTCCCATACGGCAATGCCATAGGTAAGTTTGATCTTTGTCACCAACCTTTAATCTCTTGTTATTCACATGTAATATTTCAGTGGTTTGATCTAAAACATAAAATCCATTCATGGAAACTGCCTTGCCATAAATCATATTGTGTAACAAGAAAATACAGCTATTATTATTCTCTATTACAAATGAAAAACCAAGTTTGTCAAGTGCAGAAACTGAAATAATGTTTTTGGATAAACTAGGAACATAATAACAGTTATACAAAGATAACTCGAATCCACTTGGAAGCTGGATCACATATATTCCCCTCGAGACTGCAGCAACTCGTGCTCCATTCCCGACACGCAGGTCAACCTTACCCTTGATGAGGGGTTCTTTGTAATACCCCGTATGTTACCCTCGGTCAACGACAGTCAAACCATGTTTTATACGCGTATTTTCAAAAGAAATGTTTATAAAATATTTTACGTAAACTGTTATTGTTTTATAAATCGTATTTTACGTAAATGTTTATAAATGACGTTTCGTTCGTATTTCTTTAATTTTAATAATATATAATTATAATTAAATATATTTCGCATTTTATATTTATTTCTCGTCTATACCTAATTTCTATTTTTATTTAAGTCGTAATTGTATTTAAATCTTTTTTTATATATTCTTATGAAATTGCTATTATTTTTAATATTTCTATAATACTTTTATATTTGTAATTTATCTAATTATCAATATTAATATTAAACTACATAATTCTTATTTCCTTTTCCTAAACCCGACTATACTCGTTCAACCAAACCCTACCCATATATCGACATACCATATACAACCCTAACACTAAACCCTTCTAACATATCGACATAAACAACCCTTATTCCTCATGCGACTCTACACTTAACATCCTACAACCCTAATACATAGCAGCCACCATGGGGATTGAGGAAGAACGAGAGGCACAACTATCATAATCGTCACCATCATCGCAGTAAGACACCGACATAATATACGCTGTTTCGTTCAATTTGTTTATTTTCGAATTCGTTTATAATTGCTTATTTTGAACTGTATATTGGTTTTGTTTTTGTTTAAGTGTCTGGGTAGTCATAGTAGGGTGGTCATAGGTTGTTTTGGTTGCTATGGTGGTGGTTTTGGTGGTGGTTAAGGATGTTTTCGACCATGGATTGAGGACTGCGAGAACAGGGGACAAAGTATGAACGCGGGCATTTGGGGTCTGTTTGTGTCGGGTTTTTGGTTCGGTTAGGGGGAGGTTGGCATCTGGGTTAGTGCGTGGAAGTTGTTAGGTGAGTGTTAACCACATGGGTGTCTGAGTGGTGGCCGTTAGTGGTGACAAGCGCCACCACGGTGGTGACAAACAGGAAGCGCATTCACGGACATAAAACAGAGGATTGTCGCGTGTTAGTGTTTATAGCGATTGTTGAAGGGGTTTATGGGGGAAAGATGGACCAAAGAACCACCCCTGGAGCCACCGTGGGTCAGTGGTCACAATGGTGGTGGCCAGAGGTGGTGGTGGGCCTGGTGGCGAGAGATAAGACAGTGAGAAGAGGGGGAGGCAGATTGCGCGATAAACGCAGTGTCGGTTGAGCAGGCTGTTTAGGGCAAGAATTTGTGGTGGTTTTAGGGGCCGTCGGCGGTGACCAGGGCGTGAGATCAGTGGTGGGTGACGCAGGTGAGATTATGGGATAGCTGGCGGTGGGCGTGAGTGGCTTGGTTAGTGGCGGTGAGGCTGCGAAGTAGAGGTAGTCGGGGATAAGAGCTGTGTTTTAAAGAGGGGATGGTCTGTTTGAGGAGGTTGGTCGTGGGGTTTGAACCCAGGTCGTTGGGAGGTGTTTGTTTGTTTTGTTTTGTTTTGTTTTGTGTTGTGTTATTATTATTATTATTATTATTATTTTATTTTTTTTTTAATTTTTTTTTTTAAACCGGGAACTTTTATTAAAGTAAAGGAAAAATTACATGAAATTTGTGGGCACCCGCGAAACTAGCTGTTATTATTATTCTTATTATTATTATTATTATTATTATTATTTGGATGTTGTTATTAGTTTCATTAAATCGGGATTTATATATATATTTTCATTATGCGTAATTTTGTATATGAGTCGTGTGTTGTTTTAAATAATAAACTTATTTATTTATTGGTTATAATTTATGTTTTCATATTTAATTATTCGGAAATATATAATGTTAATGTTGAGACGGTTTAATAAGGTTATATATCATTGTTTAACACATAATTTTATATTAGGAATAATTATAATTATTCCGTGTTTGTTTATTTATTTAAGCTCATGCATAAGTTAAGTAGATGTGGGGTACAATTAGTTATTGAAATGATTAGTGATTGTATATTACTGTAATTGTTTTAGGTGACGAGTTGAGGTGAAATATTCTGGTTGTGATTGGATTGCTATTTGGATTATATTGCTATCCAGGTAGGATATACCTACTCAATCTCGGTTTAATATGATTATTTTGGTTGACATTTTACATGTGATGTGATGATATTGGTTGGATTGAGTAATGATTATTGTTATTGGCATTGGCATTTCATTATTTAATAGCATGATTGATTAAGAGTATTGTTGCATTCATGAGCACGACATATACATTGGTTGCTGAGAAAGATGTGAATCAGATATTGTTCTGATATAAAGCCCAGGGTGGTTCTGCAGACCAGGCCTGGTGTCTTATCAGCTGTTGAGCTGGTGTTCGGTGACGACTGATTATAGTCTGCCGGGAGGTTCGGTATGGCTTGGTGTTTCGGGTTATGATTGGTGTTTCGGGTTTGAGATTGAGATTGTGATTGAGCTCGAGCATATCATGGCATTTGCATATCATAATTGTTGCATTATTTATTATTTTGTTATCCTACTCAACTGCGAGGTTGATAGTGTATTCGTGTACACCTACGATGATCCGGAATGGGGAGTGGATTTTGACAGGTCTCGAGTTAGCTGTTTTGGGAGCTCATGGGGACGCATGAGGATGTTGACTTGCCTACCTAGTGATTAGCCCACTTAGTCAGACTATCACGATGTAGCTTAGTAATTTAATGTTTCCGCTGTACCGGTTTTTGTATTTTGGTACTTCGGTTTGAGTTACGTTAGTTGTAATAATAAAAGTTTAAATTTAACCAGTTTTTATATAAAGTGCGTTGGATTGGTTACTTTGCTATTCACTACCTCGGACATTCCGAGATGGTAACAACTCTATTTATTTGAGAATGTCTTGCTAAAGGCTCTTAAATAAATGGGGGTGTTACAAAGTGGTATCAGAGCGAACGATCCTTAGGCCTGAACCGATGAATTTAATGAACGTAGGATGTCTCTAAATCAATGAACCCCCAGGTAGAAACTGTTAGGAGCCCCTTAGTACGGTTAGGAAAGCGCGCCTAATTCGTACCCTGGCCCTCTCAGATTTGAACTAGGAATACCTTGGGAAGGGAAAACAGAGAGGTGAGAATTTAAAGGAACTAGATTTCATAGGAATCTGTTATTGTTTGTAGTTAGAAACCGTGTATGTCTGTAATTTGGAATGTATTCTAAACTTGTTGCAGGATGCAGAATCAATGAAAGTTTTATGTGTTAAGGCCAGTAGGTCGAAACGTGTGATGTGTGACGTTGACAATTGTGCTTTTGTTGCTATTCTATTCGTGTATACAATTCTTATTTGAATGTCTTATTCTTTGCAAAAATTTGATGTTTGGGCTTACTTTGCGAATGTAGTCGGATTTTCAGATTTATGTTTGTTATTATTTTACTACTTGTCTTGGTAATCCATGTCTAGTGATATGCGGAATGTGTTGCACCAAGCCATGAATGTCATATGGCCGTGTTAGATAGATCATACTTAAAACTTTCATGCCAGTCTTTATGCCTATTTATACACATTTAATTTAGTTATAAGGTTAATATTCAATAGGTGGCGCCTTAATGATTTCTAGTTTACATTTATGTACCTTAATAAGTTATGATGGTTATGATGGTAAGGACTAATTCATTTATTTATACATATATATAACTATCGAGGTATTTAGTTGATACTAATTTTCAAATTCGCAATCTTTACCGTTTCTTGATGCCAATTACAGTTTAAAATAATGAGTAAATGTTAATATGGTACAATGTGATTTCTATGCTTCAAAATATATGTCAGCATGTTTTGGGGAAAGAATGGTTGTGTTAAATGTGATAATGTGACGCAATGTGAAATTTTAATGGAATCAAAATTGTAATAAATTTCCAGAATGTTACCTTGTTTGTACATGCTGCCATTTAAAATGTGTTGCATATATGAGTATGAAAATTTTATGCATGATAATCTTCTGAGTTAGCTTCCCAATGCATTTGGTTTCAACTTAATACGAGTTATATTTTGAGAGAAATAAATATTTTAGTCGACAGTGGTCAGATTGTTACTGCACAATTCTGTTTTGACTCATGTTTTGAAAAGGAAATCTTTTAAAACGTACTTATTGTTTATGCATAATTCCAACTACATTCTTTAGAATATTCATTTATGTTTTCAAATAATAATCCACGAAAAATCTTAACGAGTGGTTCTTTGATAGTAATTTTGCAAGTTGCCCCAAGTTTCTGTCTAATTGCTGTAAAGATTCTGTTCAGACCAACTGAGTTGTAAAATTTGTTATAAATAATTTCCTTGTGATTTGGGTTTGATTCTTTTTCCTATAATTAGTTGATTCTTTATATTTTCTAAAAACTATAATATCTCACAATATGGCTAAGCGGTTAATTAATTATGATTTTTTTTGAAGTTGCAACGTGATGTATGAATGTTGAAATAAATGGTAAGTTATGAAAGTTTAAATATAAAAGTTTAACCAGATATGAATTTTATAATGTGACCAGGTAATATCCTGATATGGCATTGATAACATGAGTGGCAGACATGAGAAATGAATATAGAGTTTATTATATGATAATATAGCCTTGTTGTTACAATAATGTGAATGAATTTCATGATCTTGTATGACTGTTATTTGCAGAAGTTGAAACGAAATATATAAAGCTAAGTATGACAAGGTGTTATGGTTACAATACTTGGTGTGATTACCATGTAAATAAATGACTGGATACGTACCTTTGTATGCTTATAGTCGTGTTTATTTATAACTGCTAGTTGTTAACTTTGATCAGTTCTTGTATAAACAGATTAGCAATAGGTGTACCGATGTATGTTTTATTACGTGTTACCACCGCTATTTTATCACAAAAGTAGTACATGTTATGCAATTTGGTAAGAAGTTCGGAATTTTATACTGGTAAATGGGTGTGGTCACTTATTTTGCGACCACGTGAATATTTATATGGTAATTCCGGTTGTGCTCAGATGTTCACATGTTGTATGATTTCGGTGACTTAATGCCTTTAGCGAGTATATGTACTTTATAAGTCATGATTGCTACTTAGTTATGCTGAGATGAGAAATGAGTTTTATGTTGTGCTCAATTATCTTCTTGCATGTCGTTTTGCCTTTAAATATGGTGATGATCTGTGTTTAGTGATATATGAATCTGATGGAGGTTACGGGGACGTAACCAGGTTTAAGGAGGATAGGTTTGAAAAATCTCGAAAGAACAATGAAAATTATTACATGAGTTGAACAGTGTTTCTATGCATGAAAGTATTGTATAGTGTTGTATCTTTTGAGCTTTTGCCATGATGCGAGTTATGTATGTATATATTTTCGCATTCACTTGTTGGCCTGTTTCTTTTAAGGAGGATACACCGTAATAGAATGTCTTCATTAAAGTTTTAGGGAGTCAGTGCAGCAGAGTGGAGGAGTGTTTTGTTTCGTTGTGTGGTTGAGATCGTGTTTTTACAGTTGTTAAACTTCGGGACGAAGTTTGGTTTAAGGGAGGTGGAATGTAACACACGCCAATTCTGAGGGGAGTGATCTAGAGTAGAGGGTGTCAGTTGACTTTAGTCTGGTGATGGTAGTGGGGTGAACTTCGGGGACGAAGTTCTTTTTAAGGAGGGAAGACTGTAATACCCCGTATGTTATCCTCGGTCAACGACAGTCAAACCATGTTTTATACGCGTATTTTCAAAAGAAATGTTTATAAAATATTTTACGTAAACTGTTATTGTTTTATAAATCGTATTTTACGTAAATGTTTATAAATGACGTTTCGTTCGTATTTCTTTAATTTTAATAATATATAATTATAATTAAATATATTTCGCATTTTATATTTATTTCTCGTCTATACCTAATTTCTATTTTTATTTAAGTCGTAATTGTATTTAAATCTTTTTTTATATATTCTTATGAAATTGCTATTATTTTTAATATTTCTATAATACTTTTATATTTGTAATTTATCTAATTATCAATATTAATATTAAACTACATAATTCTTATTTCCTTTTCCTAAACCCGACTATACTCGTTCAACCAAACCCTACCCATATATCGACATACCATATACAACCCTAACACTAAACCCTTCTAACATGTCGACATAAACAACCCTTATTCCTCATACGACTCTACACTTAACATCCTACAACCCTAATACATAGCAGCCACCATGGGGATTGAGGAAGAACGAGAGGCACAACTATCATAATCGTCACCATCATCGCAGTAAGACACCTACATAATATACGCTGTTTCGTTCAATTTGTTTATTTTCGAATTCGTTTATAATTGCTTATTTTGAACTGTATATTGGTTTTGTTTTTGTTTAAGTGTCTGGGTAGTCATAGTAGGGTGGTCATAGGTTGTTTTGGTTGCTATGGTGGTGGTTGTGGTGGTGGTTAAGGATGTTTTCGACCATGGATTGAGGACTGCGAGAACAGGGGACAGAGTATGAACGCGGGCATTTGGGATCTGTTTGTGTCGGGTTTTTGGTTCGGTTAGGGGGAGGTTGGCATCTGGGTTAGTGCGTCGAAGTTGTTAGGTGAGTGTTAACCACATGGGTGTCTGAGTGGTGGCCGTTAGTGGTGACAAGCGCCACCACGGTGGTGACAAACAGGAAGCGCATTCACGGACATAAAACAGAGGATTGTCGCGTGTTGGTGTTTATAGCGATTGTTGAAGGGGTTTATGGGGGAAAGATGGACCAAAGAACCACCCCTGGAGCCACCGTGGGTCAGTGGTCACAATGGTGGTGGCCAGAGGTGGTGGTGGGCCTGGTGGCGAGAGATAGGACAATGAGAAGAGGGGGAGGCAGATTGCGCGATAAACGCAGTGTCGGTTGAGCAGGCTGTTTAGGGCAAGAATTTGTGGTGGTTCTAGGGGCCGTCGGCGGTGACCAGGGCGTGAGATCAGTGGTGGGTGACGCAGGTGAGATTATGGGATAGCTGGCGGTGGGCGTGAGTGGCTTGGTTAGTGGCGGTGAGGCTGCGAAGTAGAGGTAGTCGGGGATAAGAGCTGTGTTTTAAAGAGGGGCTGGTCTGTTTGAGGAGGTTGGTCGTGGGGTTTGAACCCAGGTCGTTGGGAGGTGTTTGTTTGTTTTGTTTTGTTTTGTTTTGTGTTATTATTATTATTATTATTTTATTTTATTTTTTTTTTTTTTTAAACCGGGAACTTTTATTAAAGTAAAGGAAAAATTACATGAAATTTGTGGGCCCCCGCGAAACTAGCTGTTATTATTATTATTATTATTATTATTATTATTATTATTATTATTATTATTATTATTTGGATGTTGTTATTAGTTTCATTAAATCGGGATTTATATATATATTTTCATTATGCGTAATTTTGTATATAAGTCGTGTGTTGTTTTCAATAATAAACTAATGGGATATTCTGCATTGTACCCCTCAATTTTTCGACTTTCTACCTGGTACCCCTATACTTTTTAAAACATACATGGTGCCCCTAATTGTTATCATTATCATCACGTCTACCCCTAAACTTTATTTTCCATCAATTAAATTCATTTTTAAGCTTTAAGTGATAACTTGATCGCGTAAGCAAGCTTGTCATTTATTATCACATGACATAAGGACTCTATTAGGCTCAATATCCATCTCGATAATAATATTTATAGATATATATGGGCTAAAAAAATGTTGACGGAAAAATTATTGATCTTTGCCAAATTATCACGTCCAAAGAATGGATATTAATTCTAATAGAGTCCATATGTCATGGGATGATAAATGTCAAGTTTGGTTATGCGCCTAAGTAATCATTTAACGCCAAAAATTGAGTTTAATAGGTGAAAAATAAAGTTTAAGGGCATACTTAATGATAATGACAACAATTAGGGGTACCAGATATGTTTTAAAAAATATAAGGGTACCATGTAGAAAGTCGAAAAATTCAGGGGTACCATGTAGAATATCCCTAAACTTATTTATTTATTGGTTATAATTTATGTTTCATATTTAATTATTCGGAAATATATAATGTTAATGTTGAGACGGTTTAATAAGGTTATATATCATTGTTTAACACATAATTTTATATTAGGAATAATTATAATTATTCCGTGTTTGTTTATTTATTTAAGCTCATGCATAAGTTAAGTAGATGTGGGGTACAATTAGTTATTGAAATGACTAGTGATTGTATATTACTGCTAATTGGTTTAGGTGACGAGTTGAGGTGAAATATTCTGGTTGTGATTGGATTGCTATTTGGATTATATTGCTATCCAGGTAGGATATACCTACTCAATCTCGGTTTAATATGATTATCTTGGTTGACATTTTACATGTGATGTGATGATATTGGTTGGATTGAGTAATGATTATTGTTATTGGCATTGGCATTTCATTATTTAATAGCATGATTGATTAAGAGTATTGTTGCATTCATGAGCACGGCATATACATTGGTTACTGAGAAAGATGTGAATCAGATATTGCTCTGATATAAAGCCCAGGGTGGTTCTGCAGACCAGGCCTGGTGTCTTATCAGCTGCTGAGCTGGTGTTCGGTGACGACCGATTATAGTCTGCCGGGAGGTTCGGTATGGCTTGGTGTTTCGGGTTATGATTGGTGTTTCGGGTTTGAGATTGAGATTGTGATTGAGCTCGAGCATATCATGGCATTTGCATATCATAATTGTTGCATTATTTATTATTGTGTTATCCTACTCAACCGCGAGGTTGACAGTGTATTCGTGTACACCTACGATGATCCGGAATGGGGAGTAGATTTTGACAGGTCTCGAGTTACCTGTTTTGGGAGCTCATGGGGACGCATGAGGATGTTGACTTGCCTACCTAGTGATTAGCCCACTTAGTCAGACTATCACGATGTAGCTTAGTAATTTAATGTTTCCGCTGTACCGGGTTTTGTATTTTGGTACTTCGGTTTGAGTTACGTTAGTTGTAATAATAAAAGTTTAAATTTAACCAGTTTTTATATAAAGTGCTTTGGTTTGGTTACTTTTCTATTCACTACCTCGGACATTCCGAGATGGTAACAGCTTTATTTATTTGAGAATGTCTTGCTAAAGGTTCTTAAATAAATGGGGGTGTTACATTCTTGGTTTCGGAAGCCCTGCACATGATTACATAGATGAGAACCACAACCAGTATCTAGTACCCAAGTTCCGTAACTTGCATGGTTAATCTAAATCATGTGAATAAAAGAAGAAGAAGACATACCAACAGGAATAACACGACCTGCCTTAATGTCCTCACGATACACGGGGCATGTACGCCTCCAATGTCCAGTCTTGTGGCAATGGTGGCATTCCATGCTTGTATCCTTACTCTTTGTCTTGCCCTGTGAGTAGCTCGACTCACCGGGCCCACTCTTAGCAAATCCTGGTTTCTTGAACTTAGGCTTACCTACCGCTAGGTCGCCCTGAGCTTTAGCTTTTCCCTTACCCTTACCCTTACTGGAGATCATGAGAACATCCTGCTTCACGCTCCCACTTAATTTCAGATCCTTCTCGGTCTGTACGAGAAGGGAGTGGAGCTCATGAGGAGTCTTCTTCATGTCGTTCATGTAATAGTTGGCCCTAAAGAGGGCGAACCCTTCATGAAGCGAATAAAGCATTCGATCAACGATTATGTTCTCACTGATCTTGCAGTTTAGGGCCCCCAGTTTCTCGATATTCTCAATCATGTTCAGAATATGTGGGCTAACAACTTAGCCCTTCTGGAGTTTTGCTTCAAAGAAGCGACAGGTATGCTCATAAGAAACGATTCTCGGAGCTTTCGAGAATTCGTTAGTGAGCGTGGTGAAAATCTTGTTTGCACCATGGGAGATGAAGCGTCTTTGCAAATTGGATTCCATTGCATAGATAAGTACGTTCTTTATCGCACCCGCTTCCATGACGAAGTCGCTATGAGCGCGAACTTCGTTAGCTCTAGCTCCAGTTCCTGGGTGTGCCAGAATGGGCTCAGTCAAGTACTTGAGCTTTCCGTCAGCAATGGCAGCATTCCGTAATGCTGCCTCCCAGTCAGAGAAGTTTGACCCATCATTCCTCAGTCTAGTAGACTGATTCATGGAGTCCATGAAGGCTTTTAGCCAGGATTCACGTGCTAGCCTGGCACTTGGCATTGGGTCTTCACCATCCATTAGATATAAAACAATTTAAATTGATCGTGTTCTACACTGAAAAGAAGATAAAAACAAAACCATATAAGCAACTCATCGTTGTGATTTAATTCTATTTTAAATTGAATTTAAACTCGTAGACTCATGCATTTATATAATTGATCTCCCTCAAGAATTATATAAACGATCACAAGACTCAATTTCCGTATATTGATAAGCCCACAGCTTGGCTAATTCCACCGTTGGAACTCTTGGTCGATAGATTTCCGTAAATCCTATCTATTAGTCCATCACAGTCGCTAGATAGTATCGAGTGACCACGATGTTGAGATAAAATAAATCATCTGTTCCCACTTACCCGACGTAGAAGGGGTCATATTATGCCTACCGACGAAGAAGGGATTCATGGGAGTCTGATTTATAAAGACTAGTCTCAATTTTTGGTTATACGAGGAAGACCCCATCAACTTATATTTATCCATTTTAAGTGAACTAATATCTAGCATATACGTGAATGAATGAAATAAAGTGATGGCTTTGCATGTGACATGTGACATCTGTATTGTCACAGAAAACTAACGCGTAACTTCTACATGAGTCAGTTTTCAGGCATGTTATAGGTGGTTTGGTTTTAGGCGGAATATGATGCAAGCTATTATCGATGAAAGCATAAAATAAATGCAATAAACGTAAATAAAAGTCCTAGTGTGGCCTATCCTACCAAAATAAACGTAAAAAAAAACAACTTTGGAATCCACCGTTGGACCCTAGAAGCTTGTCTTGATGTTCCATCTCGGTCTTTGCAGCGGGAGTGAGCATCCGGTCTCCGTCTTTGGTCTTCGCAAAAATACTTAATTTAAATTACAAATATAATCCTATTTACATTCTAATTTAAATACAAAAGTAATTACATGGCAAAAACCAAAACGGAGATACAAGATCTCAAAATTACAAACAAGACTGTGTTCCATCATTACGGTAACACAATCTTCTAAGGCCACACAAAGTTACAACCGTTTGCAAAAATTAAATACGTTATACAAGACGATAAATAAAAATGCATCAACTAAAACAAAATTCATTCATAACATAATACCGTTACTATGTTTAACAAATTTTTACCAAAACACCTTACGAGATTAAAATTATGTGATTATACCGTTTTAATCACATTAATCTTAATAAATTTATAATCCATTATCTTAAACCGTTTTAAAATAACATGTATCATGCGAGAGTGAACCGTTTCACAAAAATAATATACTATTTCCGTATACAGTATATTACTAAAGGCCAAGGGAAAATAAAACAAGTTATTTTCGAAAAATAAGACGCCTGTTACAGAGACGAGGTCGACCGACCATCTGTCAGTCTAAAAAGACTTCCTGTAACAGCACCAAGGTCGACCGACCTATCAACCAGGTCGACCGACCACCAAACTGGAAAAACGAGTTTCTGAAAACGCAAAACGCTGCACTTTAAAACCAAAACAAGTTTTTACCTTTGATTTAAAACGTGTAAATCAAAATTAAACAACAATAAAATTCACATATTGCTAAAAATATCGATTAATTAACAATATGTAAACAAGAATCGATAACAAGATCGATTACTCACAAAACAAGATCGATTACTCACACACGCGGGAGTCGGTCGACCGACCGCAACAGTGGGTCGATCGACCGACATGGCGACAGAACGCGATTTTCAAAATTTTTAATTAAGACCTATGAAAAACACAAAAGTGGGGAATAAAACATGTATTCGCCGTAAAACATGAAGGATTATAACGAAATATACAATTGTGATTATAGTCATAAGTTAATAAAAACATGAAAAGAATTACAACCTTGGGTCCTTGCTGGAATTGGCCTAAGAACAGGAATTAAAGTAAATTCCCTCCTATAACTTGCACCCAAGACTTTGTTTAAGACGATGCCGCGTGTGCTAGAAAGGCTCTCCAATTGCCTTGCAATATGGGGAGAGTTTTGTGAGGTTTTGATGTGAGATCTGAGGTTTTGGGAGAACGATGCTCTCAAAACCCTAATTGTCGGAATTATGAATTAACCAGTAATTGACAAAAGGAGAATAACTCTCCTTTTGTAACCCTTGGGTCGGCCGAATTGGAGTAGGGTAAGGGTGGGCTTTATCCACTCTTACCTTATTCCCTTGCGTGATTCGACCCGTTTTGCTAAATATTATTCGCGGGTATTTATTATAAATCGTATGCATGTTATCAGATATTAATGCATTTGATAACATCAATAATGGTCTGACAAAATACGATATTGTATAATTGGCCAAATTAATATAACTGTTTATATTAATACGCAAATTCAATATTTAATTAAATATAACCGTTTATATTTCATTTTACGAATTAATCATGTAATCCGTATTAGCTAAAATTATTTAATCCATATTAAATAATAATCTCAACATCTCATTGACTAATTTAATAATCAATACCTCTGACTAACTATTTAGTCGTATCCGACATAAATGTGACTGTATTTTCATACTTTCACATCTCTCAAACGTGTCCTATAGGTGTGACGTATAAGGACCAGTGATCACCGCCATCCGTATGACAATAATGTCAAACTTATCTAGCAAGCCAACCGTTATTGATAAACGTGGATCAACTAATAATAATACTGAAGTATGCTCTTGTGATCCTTTAAGAGATTTAGTAAGTCATTGTACTAACTGTCAAGGACACCAGCCCCAACAATCTCCCACTTGTCCGTACAAGGGTATGTGCAATGACGTTATCACATTACATGTGGAGGACACAAGCTCCAACAGTTGCTTAGTTGTTGCAATAAGGAGTTGAGTTGATTATGGCAATCATTCTTGTTTTTGAGCCTCAATTTCTAGAACGGTGCTTGCACCAAACCATTTTCACCCAACCCAAGCCCTGTTACATCCTTGTTGTTCTCATCATGTGCATTTACATTTTCTCATGGATTTTTGGATGGAGTACCATTCTAGATTGCGGGCATGCTTCGCAAGTTGAGGTAGGTGAGTTATTTTGGTACTTTTTGTCACAAAAATCCCCCCCTTTCTTTCCTTGTGTGTTGAGTGTCACCTGTGAGAGTCGGTACTTAGGGTTTTCTTATCGGTTAAGGGTCTAGCATGGAGTCGAATCATGTGTGCGTCGTGTCAATCTTGGAAGTATAGCTTAGTGCTTCCATTTTCCCGCCTTGAATTAGTTTCTTGGTCTTTGGTGATGTCATTGTCGGTACTTGAGCTTGATTTAGGGGTTTGACACCGTGGTTAGACTTTGAGTCGGCATCCTCCGCTATAGACCTCCCTTGTCTAGTTTTTCAAACCTCGCTTGGATGAGGCAAGCGGTTGGCTTTTCTTTTTATCGATGCATGTTGTTTGTCTATATGTGTTTGGTTTTGACTTGTTTGCATCAAAAATTTTGTAGCAAGACCATACTTGCCTTGCAATAGGGCATTCTTCCTCATGGATGTCAAACTGTGAGTTGAAAGGGCTACGGGTGTAGCTAAACCCGATTCGGCTTCTAGTTAGCTTAGTTAGTTTGTTTCTTGTTTCGAATAAGGGTTAAATAGTTTCGTGATTACTTACTCGAGGACGAGTAAGGTTTAAGTGTGGGGAATTCTGATGAGCCCAAATTCGGTCATTATTTTCCTTTCTTTTCCTCTTATTTCGATCCCGTTTCGCTCCCGTTTTACATGCTATTGCTCCTTTTTATGCCCGATATCTCTCTTCTACATGTTTAGTTGCCATTTTGTAGGACGAAGAAACGTAAGCAAACGAGTTGAAATCAAAGCAAAAAGAGAAGAAAAGAGAAGAAATGGCGAAATGGGGTCCTCAGCCGGTCGGCCGGCAGCCGGTCCGCCGGCGGGGAGTCCCTTTACCTATACACTTGAAGAAAATGCATCAGAAGTCTAGTTTTGCGTCATCAGCCGGTGGCCAACCGGCAGCCGGCTGACCGGCTGGGACCCCTCTCACGTGCACACTTGGCTTTTTTCTCCTTTCAACTTAAGAAGTCAGACCAAGCAATCAAGGCCCTCAGCCGGCGGCTGACCGGCAGCCGGTCCACCGGCTGGGGAGGAGGCTCACTTTGAATAAATTTCAGAAGTTTGTTTTTTGACTCTTAGCCGGTTCCAGACCGGCAGCCGGCCGACCGGCTGAGAGTCAAATCTCAGATTTTCGCACACTATATATACCCGCACTTAGTCTATCTTCATGGATGCAACTTTTAGATATTTTTCACGCATTCCTAGGGTTTTACACTGTTCCATTGTCTACTCTTTTACATTAAAAACTCTCCTAAAAACCTTAATCTTTTCTTAGTTCTTCCTTTAATCTTGTAGTTCATTAGAATCTTTCCTTATTTATTTCCTAGTAATTCTTCTTAGCATTTGTTCTAGGGATTTTTTGTTGTATTTGGGAGGATTTGAGAAGATCTTCCATTTGTAATCAAAGTTCATGCTTTTATGCAATTAGTTGGTACAATCTTCTTCTTCTTTACTTAGTTAATACATTTACTTTAAGTTTCTTTTATTCAATTCTTCACCTTTGCTCATTCATTATGTTTAGCACTTGTTTATCATTTATCCATATGTTTTTCTTAGCCATGAGTGAGTAGACTTATACCTAGGGTTAGGGGGAACTTGGGTGTTGGTAGATGATAATATCATGCTAGTTTATAGATTAGTTGTTCTTGAGTAAAGGGTTTTCCTCTTATTGCATGCTAGGTGTTTGATGATTTGCTTCAACGAAAGTTGGGCTTTGATTTTAGCGTGACTTGCCTTTAACGACGGTTGAGGGTTTGTCTTGGCATGTTTTAGGGTTGGTTGTGTGTATTTGTAGCGAAAGCTAGGGTATTCCGACCTAGGTTTAGTCGACTCGAGAGAAGAGACTTACCGAGACCATTTGTTTGAGACCATCTAGTTGATTTTCTAGTATTTTCATCTACCCATCTTAGTGACCCCGACACCCTAGTTTACCTTTAATTGAATTCACATCTTAGCTTTTTCATTTGTTCATTAGTTGTCAATCGTTTCACAAAACATATTACCCCGACTTAGACTTAGACTTAGACTAGAACATAACTAAGCAATTATCCCCACCATCCTTGCGAACGATAACCCTTTCATACTACTTTATATCGGGTTTTATAAATCTTGTTTGATACCGGTAGTGACGGAAAAAAACGGTCATCATGTATCACCATGTTTGTTATGATTTAATGCTAGCTTTGTGCCTTAGATTATTGTGGATCGTGTGTCACTTCCGGTTTAGTAAGTGTTCATGGTCTAATGGTCGCAAGTGGTTTAGGTTCGTGTGGTTTCATTCACCTAGTGTCAAGAATATCATGGTATAGTAAGGTTGCATGTCATGACGTGTTATATCCTCACATGATCGTTGTAGCATGGCTTCAAATGATGGTAAGTTTGATTGGACTTTCATGAGTGTAGATGATCTCGCATGTTTACTGGTTTTACATTTCAATTGTTATTGATTGTTGGTTACATTCAATTGTTGTAAACATGACTGGGAGAGCATCTAGTTACTCCCGACTGATTGTCGACCCCCTTCTCAGGTTGTTTAGGCGGTCACTGTTTGGTTGATGCTTGCTTGGGGAATGTGTGAAGCGAGCTTAATAAATTGTTACCTTTGAATAATGTATTAGTTTGGTTTTCGATTTGAGTATCAATCCGGATTTGTGTAAGGTGTTTCCGCCACCTTAACTTAGTTATCATTGAGTTATAATCTGATATTCATTTATAATATATTTTTCCTTTATTTTATAATCCGGGTTGTTACACAGAGACCAACAGTTAATGGCATGTCCAATGACACAAACAACAACAACGAAGAATAGAATGAATGCCGTCAGGTAGCATAACCGCTACAACTGACAGTCAGGGAGCATAGCCGCTCCACTAACAGGCTAGGGCGTATAACCGGGCCTTAGCTACCGGAGCGCATAACCTCATCATCCGAGAACTATGTATAGCGCATAACGGCTGACTATATGCCTAAAAACTGGCTAGACCTCTCGATGTAATAACCTACACTAAACGACACACGGGGACTGGGCCGCATAACCATGGATTCCGACCAATCCCGAACATAGTTAGACAAAATCCCATAACAGGAGTGGCGTTAGTTGTAATATCCCAAATATTTTGGTCGTAACATATTTAACAATTGTTTTAAACTTATTTGATAAACCTATTTTAAAAGTATATATTTTGATTTATAACTTTGTTTTTATGAGTACTTATATTTACTTGGACTGTATTATTAATTCAATTTTAATAGCCCAACTTAATTCGTCCAATTTATAGTCATTGACTACCTAGTTTTATAAGAAACCTTATTTTCCTAAATTATGCCCAAGCACCGTCTTATTCTAATAATATCACCATCATATTCATCATTTTACATAAGATTATATACCAAGTACTTAAACCCATGATAATAAATCAGGCTTCTCCTTAGCTTTAATATTTCTATTAAGCCACTGAATATTTCTTTTGTACAACTAATAACAATTCCTAGTCTGTCGTCTTTCTCAAGTACGATTGTCCGCCTTATCAATTTTGGTTGGAATTCTTTGTGTTCGATAGATTTCTCTTTCGAATTCGTCGTAAGGTAACACGATTCTACCGATCCTATTATAATTATTATTGTTCGGGGTTATGTGTTTATAATTTCTGATAACTTGTAGTGATTTATATGCTGTTGATTTCGTTAAGATTTACGGTTTATGCTATCTATATAAAAGTATAAACAAACAACCACTATACATTTACTATCCACGTGTCACTCCCTCATAAAAAGTTTTCCCGCCTAACCAAAGATAACCACTAAAATAAGTAAATTATTAGACACCAAACATATTCTGTAAATATGCTTTCATATTCTCTGCAAGTATTATTGTGTAAATATTCTCCTATCTAATTTAGAGATTGTATTTCCTAAACTAGGAATCACTACGATTCTGGGCTCATTCAAAGGAATTGAGTACCTAACAATCTATAGATAAAAAAAAATAATTACAAATATTTATTTTCAAAATTACCATTTTAGATTATTATCTTCTTAAAAAAACTAACTTATTATTTTTCAAGATTATATTTTCCCAAAATATAAATTCTTTAACTTTTGATGTCATAATCTTCAGTTAGTCATACATCAATTTCCGCTATAATTTTTTTATTATAGTTGAATTTTGATGTAATAAATTTTTCACATCGCTAAGTTGATTTATACAAATATTAACCATATATCAAGTTATACTTTTTCAAAAGTTGTAAATTTTTGCAAGGTATTTATTCATCAGAACTTTTATCAACGAAATTAATTAATATTTTTATTTTATCATTTAATTTCAAGATATAAAAAAGATAAATGTGAATTGTAGGTTTTAATATGATTTTGCCATTCTATTTCGAAAAAAAGGAACATATATCACATATACTACTTCAGGCCTAACTTTTAATTTTAAATTTTAAATTTTTAATTGAGGGCTTATGTGTATTTTTTTGAGTTTTTTGAAGCTTATAAGTTATATTTTAAAAACATTCCGTCAAAACGCACATTTAAATGAGCTTATATGCAATGTTTTTGAGATATATAGAGTTTTGAGCATAATGTTTAAATAACACATTTAGATATTTACTTTATAATAAAATTCTTAATCTTTAAAACAAAACTCGAAAATCTATTATTCAGAAACTGTACAACTGCAACTGATAGTAGTACATCAGATGCATAATCTAATTCATGCCGAGCTTTTAATAAATTTTATACTTTGTAATATAATTTCACATAATTTACTGTATAATTTTTTTTTTGTGTTCATTTAATTCATTGACTATAGTATAGGCCAATTACATACCATACTTTTTCTTAACTGCTACATATTTTTGGCAAATTTTGTATTTTTCTTTTTAAATATTTTGTATTAAATTATTGGATCGACAAATGACATGAGACTTTTACTTTTTAATGTAAAAAAAATGGAGATTACTTTTTGATAGTATGTCTTGCTTAATATTGTCTTAACTTAAAACATTTTATAACCCTTTTTCCGTTTCCCTCTACTATAATTTGTTGTGAGAGTCGATTTAAATTAAGACGGTCTTAGATACTAGGATAATGTTAATGCTAAAAACGGATATACATGTATGATTAAAAACGGATATACATGTAAAAGCTTGATGACTTAGGCCTGCTAAACGGTTCAGGTCGGCCGAGTCTCGGGTCGAGTAAGAATACGGGTAAGACAGATACGGGTCAGGTTATACGGGTATCAAGTCGGATCGGGATTAGAATACGTTTGAGAAAAGTTTATGACATCTTTTATTTTATCATTTTATATTAATAATATTATTATATTCATTATTTTAATAATTATTTTATGATTTAATGGTTTAAAAGTTATATAAAATTGAATTTTAAACTAATTTTTTAATTATAAACTTAAGATTATTATTTCAAATTTAATATAAAAATATTAATATTTTAATAATATTCCTAATTTATCTTCAAAGCATCGGGTCGAACGGGTCGATTCGAATTTCAACCATAAAATAACGGGTTATTTTGGATTCGGGTCATTTCGGGCTGCGGGTCAAGGTCTACGGGTCTTTGACCATGAAAAAGCAGATCAAATCGGGTCGTGTCGGGTCGGATCGGGCCAGGTTTACGGGTCGAGTCATGTTTTGACCGTCTAAAGCACACATAACCTTTTCTATTAGCTTTCTTAATCTTTCTTTTGTTTCCCTGAGTCAGGTTTTGGCAGATACTATATATAAATTCTTTTGGTCAATCGATTGCGGTATTATTGAATCAGTTTATGGTTAATGCAGTTAGACAATATTTTAATTTTAATTTAAGGTAGATCATTTACATAATGCTATATACTCTTATTACTACATTGATAATATAAAATTGTAAAATTTCATCTATACATATCCGTGCAACTTTGCACGGGTTCTAAACTAGTTATATATATAATTCTAATACTATATGTTTTTTTTATTATGTTAATTTTGGTGAGATGGGTTGGCATACTTAGATATGAATCGGTGGTTTGTTACAAAATGGGCAGCAGAACTTGTTATTTGTACGCTATTAGATATGAATGTCAAGAAGTATGTAAACTAAGGTTGGTGTTAGTGGATAAGTTGATGTATATTTAGTCATACGTTTGATTTGGGAATGTCAGGAAGAAGATTTACGGGCTTATATGTGTTTTATTTATTGATATTACTGAGTTGAATTCATACGAAACAGTGTAATTTACAATATTGACAATTTGGCTTTTGGTATAGTATTTGAATTGTTCTTACCTTTGACCTTGACTCGTGGATGAGTAGCTCGGAGTTTTACTCTGATGTTGAGCACGCTTCTTTGAACCTTTGACGATATTGATATTGAAATTGAGATGGAAATTGGTTACTAGTATTGAGTTATTGGGCATGTGTGATGAGTTATGTTTACGGTCCAGAGTGACCATGATTACTGAGTTATTTGAGTTTGGAATCGATATTGAGATGGAGATATTGTTTAGCGGTCTTACCACCAGTTCACTCACCCCTTGTCATTGTCTTAGGGACGACGATAAAAATACGATACTGGATTAGTTTCAAGAAGTATATTTTGAGATGGAGAAATGAGAAGAGTTATGATTAAGATTGTGTATTGATCTGGGACTTGGTTAATTATTTGAGTAGCGAGTTTATTATATCGGGGAAGTAGAGAGGAGTTAGTATGAGGTTGAGATAGTTACCCGGGGAGTGTTTTCTTATACTATATGTTTCTTTTCTTTTTACGTGTATATGTTTCCACGCCATGACGAAAACTAACCTGCTTATATTGAGGTATTATCTGTTACTCAGCTTTCCGGCTGACGTGTTTTCTCCCTTCGGGGCTACTCGTCATGGGGGTAGTCCTTTTTGTCTACTAATTTTATTTCAGGTGCCTTTCGCTGCTGCAGTCAAAAGGATTTTATTTGAAGTCAAGTTTTATTTAAAGCATTTGTACACTTTTTTTATTTGATTTTGTACAAAAAGAGATTTGTAATAAGAGACTTTGCATATTAATTATAATATCCCGTATTTTCGGGGACTTTTTTATGTAAATGTAAGTTTTAAATTAGCCGAAATTATGAGGTGTTACAATTGGTATCAGAGTCGGTTTCAATCTTGGTTAGGTGTTGAGATCATCACATCTTAACGCCGCCGTTTTCACTTTTAAAACATTTACTAAATAAATAAATTTTTGTGACGAAAACCGCTTTGACTTTTCAAGTTCGAGGACGAACTTTATTATTAAGGAAGGTGGAATGTAATACCACTCAAATTTTTTTAACCTTATCTAATTTTCTAAGCTTGAACTTCGGGGACGAATTTCCTTTTAAGAGAGGAAGATTGTAATATCCCAAATATTTTGGTCGTAACATATTTCACAATTGTTTTAAACTTATTTGATAAACATATTTTAAAAGTATATATTTTGATGTATAACTATGTTTTTATGACTACTTATATTTACTTGGACTGTATTATTAATTTTCAATTTTAATAGCCCAACTTAATTCGTCCAATATATAGTCATTGACTACCTAGTTTCTAAGAAACCCTATTTTCCTAAATTCTGCCCAAGCACCGTCTTATTCTAATACTATCACCATCATATTCATCATTCTACATAAGATTATATACCAAGTACTTAAACCCATGATAATCATCAGGCTTCTCCTTAGCTTTAATATTTCTATTAAGCCACTGAATATTTCTTTTCTACAACTGATAACAATTCCTAGTCTTTCGTCTTTCTCAAGTACCACTGTGACACCCCGCGATATAGCATAAAAATAAACAAGTAATATGCAGCGGAAATACCATACCTTTAAAACACTTTTCGACATATTTATTAAAACTTTTTCGCGGAATACCAAAACAACAAGCGGAAGACTAAAACTAATAAGAAAGTATAAATTATACACGAATACTTAAATAAACGAGGGATAAGGTATCCCACGATAATAACATGAATTGAATCTAAACTAAGCGTAAGGGTAATTGTCGAATGATCAACAATGCTCGCTAGCCACACGTCTTCCCCAAACAGCACTAACCTACATTTATGAAACATGAACGCCACAGTCAGTGGGGAGTAACTCAGGGTTCTCCCCGCCACTTTACGTCAAAATACAAATAGATAACAATAAGAACATATTGTATATGGAGTAGTACATCTGAATATGAGAAAGATCAAAGCATGATACTCAAAATTAGGTAAACAACCAGGTGATCGACTCAGAGACCAACACTTGATGGCATGTCCAATCACACAAACAACAACAACCAAGAATAGAATGAACGCCGTCAGGTAGCATAACCGCTACAACTGACAGTCAAGGACTATAACCGCTCCACTAACAGGCTAGGGCGTATAACCGTGCCCTAGCTACCGGACCGCATAACCACGCCATCCGGATACTATGTATAGCGCATAACCGACAACTATATGCCTAAGACTTGGCCAGACCTCTCGATGTAATAACCTACACCGAACGACACACGGGGACCGGGCCGCATAACCACGGACACCGACCAATCCCGAACATAGTTAGATAAAATCCCATAACAGGAGTGGCGTTTGTTCATTACAGTGATACACAAATCGTATCACCACAATCTATTCACAACCAAGGCAACATAACTGTTACCAACACAATTTAGGGTGACATAACCGTCACCTAAACACAAGCAAGGCAACATAACTGTCACCCTAGTCATCTTAAGATAACATAACCGTCATCAAAACACAATTTAAGCTAACATAACCGTTAACCAACTCATTTACATACAAAAGCCAACAATCGATAAATAAGACAACACTTAAGTCTATTCCATACGGGAGAAGAATAAACGGCACTGATTAATCAATCATAAGTCTTAAAAGCGTTTTACATTTCAGCTGTCCTCTGCCTTAAAATTCATAATTAATTCAAACAAAATTGAAATGATACAAAGCCAACTGGGTCAGATTAATAAGACTTTTATCTACAATATTTGTCAAATAAACATTTTCCAAATACGAACTTAACAGGGGGTTATTGTCTGATCTTTACAGTGTGTCAGAAATCGTCACACAAAATGTATTGCTTCATAAAACGGATTTAACAAATTATTTTGGGGTAAAGCAAACTCCTAACATCATCTAAACTATTCAAAGTTTAATTATTGAAAAGGACCACAATAGTTTCAAAGTAAAAAAATGGTTTTCGATATAATCTTTGAGCTACTGTCCGTTCTGCGAGTATTTCAGCGCAATGTTCGTAAATAATTTATTGTGAAAAACCGACATAAAAGAAAATTACGAAATTTTAGAGGTAGACTCTAAACTTAATATAAACAGGGGTCTCTTTTCAACATTTTCAAAGACAGATACTCTAAGATGTTGAAATAAATTTTACAAGACAATGGACAAATTTGTCAAGGTACTGAAACTTATCAAATAACCAAAGTAAACCAAGCATTATGAACTTAAAAGACTATCAAACGAATCATCCTCAAAGATAACTGAAGGAAAACGGAAGTCATACTAGTTCACCTAATAAATTAGTCTTACTAATAGTTTATAATTAACTCTTTAATTATTTATGATCTTATGCATGCGAATAGAAATGCGGAAATAATAAGAATCGGATTCTTACAAACGGTGTGAATGTGTGCTAGGACGATCCTCCACGGAGCAAACAAATAAGCTTGCCTCCTTTACGATACACCAAGACCTTCCCTTAAACGGACCAAAAACCGAACCCGAGCTAGGAGACGGAATTAGGTTTCTTAAAACCGTAAACTAATACTATTATTAGAATACTAAATATATTATCTAAATAATATTTATGAGGTTTTTGTAATATTTTCTTACACTAGAAAATGATACTAGCAATAGGGTTAGAATAAAATGAATTAGAGCATCACATATATATAGAAGGTGTGATGTTTGGGTTGGGTGTGCCGTGTACACAAGGCATGGGGAAGGGTTTTAATCCCTTTTGTCATACTTCACATGCACATTGTTAAGTGTTAGGTCATATCACAACTTAACATTATAATCATTATGTAAATAAGATAAATTATCATATAATATTATCTTATAACATAAACTTACACGGTCCACATTATTGTAAAATGGACTCTTTCATTTTACAATTTATAATTTGTACAATTTACTAATATGTAACATCTTATGTGACATAATTAATTGTATTAATTTAAAATATATATTTATCATATAAATACTATTTCTAAATTAATTAAATCACATTTAACAAATTATTTAGTAATTCGAAATTATTGTCCCAACATATGGTTATCATTATAATCGTCAATACGATATATTAACAACGTTTGTTATAACCATGAACCATTCATATTCTAATTTCGATATTTCTAAAATATTGATTATTATTTGACAATCGATACATTTCAATTTCAAATATAAATCTTACTTTAAGATTCAACCTCTGATTTCTTGATATATGGTTTTAAGAATATCGATCAATTCGTATCCTATACAACTGTTCAATATATGTATATTTAAGGGGTTAGTCCTAAAGGTGTGACCTAAAGGGATCCACTGACCACCACCGTCATACGACAGTAATGTCAAACTCTAGTAAGCCAATCATTACCGATTAATGTTGGTCAGTTGACTATATCAAATATCGAATCGTCCCTTGCATATTCTTTTCATAAGATTTATGACAGTGATTATTATCATTAACGTGATCACACTATTGTTGAGGACACATTTCCCAACAATCTCCCACTTGTCCTCGACAAGTGTGCGTCACCAATTCTCTTGTCCTATTACGTCATCTCCCACTCAATGCAAGGTATCTTCCAGGTCGTACTTGCATTTGATCATATCTTGAGCGGTTTTCTCGATCTGGAGATTTAACTGTTTTGACCGGAATTATCTACCATAGATACCTTCCGAGCGTGGCCACGCATTTTCAGTTAAACTTCTCCTCGAGTGGCCCTGAGATTTAAGACAACCCCGATGAGGGACTGGACAATTCTTATCCTACTGTTCCCTTCGACTAACACATTCCATCATGACCCAAAAGAAGCCCATTTGACCCCCTTTAACGGTTGATCGTAGAGCAAAAATCAAAGTCAATCTGAGGCTGTGTCACCTTGGACGAACAGTCTCAAGTCTAAGAATCGACTCATGTGAATAATATATTAGCTCTCGCCACGACCAGGCTAATTATAAAATTTCCAGAACTCTATAAGCGGTCACTTAATGCCCGACAGAGTGTTACACAGTCTGCCTATGTGATCGACTAGTCATCCCATATAACTCTATGACATTTGAACTTGCCATCAATCGCCTCACACTCTAGTCGCTTCGAGACGTCACCTTATACAAGCGACTATGGGCTATACTAAGTTAATCCAGTTCACTTATGGGGTTCAAAATTGTCTCTTACAACCCATTTGGATTTCACAAAGTATACAAACGATAAGAGTGATCATTATGTGCGAACAGTCAATACGATATTACTGCTCCACATAAACAATCTTGATGCTCCTACATCAATTTGTATTAATGGTTTACTATGTGAATATACCATATATTCACATCTTTTAACCTAAAAATTTTGGTTTCCTTTTGACTCATATTATCTCGTATAATGTGATCTTATTCAAATATATTTCAAGTCCTTATACTCGACTCGAGTCTCCTTGCCTTAAGGAAGCTCTCACTGTTTTCTTAAAACTCGTGACATGTCATCCTTATGAACATAGGCATACTGTACTAGAATTCATATTGTAGTTAACCTAGATTCGATCTACTAGTTCTCCTCGAGAACTTATATCGAAATAAGGTTTTGTTTCAACTTTTGGCACTTTAATCAAGGTTATATGAATTAATATTTTCATATCTTGAATTCATATCCAAACCTTGTAAACTAATCGGTGACGTTTCATTATCATATAATAAACTCACTTATGATTTATGTTCTTAACATACATTCATCTAGAATTGAAACCTCATATTCTTTACCTTTTAAAGAATCACCATTCTCTCTCAATGGTAGGTTCCGTTTCCTTAATAACTTTTCTCCCACTGAATTTCGTATCACTATCTTATAGTTTAATAACTCCCACTATCTTCATAGTGTTTAGGTAACTTCTTCAAACATCTTCTCAACTCATTATGAACATTTCATTTTAATTTACTTCAAACATCTTCTCAACTCGTTATGAATATTTCATTTTTCATTTTCCTTCCCACGGAAAGAACTTTTATTATCACGAGAATGGGAGATGATTTCTCCTTTATTATCTTTATAAAACAGAAATATTAACATCACGGAAACGATTTCCTTCTGTTAACACACGCGGTTCCCTTTGTCCTCTCTAGGAACTAATGACTATATAAGGAACATTTCCTTTGTGTCCTCGCGTAGTTTCTTCTGTGTCCTCTCGTAGTTTCTTCTATCCAATCTCTTAGAGTTCTTCTCAAGGACTCCTTATAAGACTCTTCTCTAAGATCCTATGTTTATTTCATTGGTTTGCGGGCGTAGAATTTCTCCCACTCTATCCTTTAAAATAACCGTTATTTAATTAGGATAGCATTTTCGCCCGTCAACAATGTATTGGATAAATAATTATGTGAGTAGTGAGACATTAGTTCTCTCATTCATTTAAGGTGATCATCTTATAATGAACTAATGTTCTCATGTTTGAGTTTGAAGTATTTCACGGGATGCAATTCTCGTTTTTAAGTAAGTCGAATTACTTTTATAATGATGCTATCATGTCTATCGTACGGTGAACCATTCAAGGTACCTTATTACGATCTATGAAAATCGTATCAACTCATATTATGTATCACATAAAAGCATTTTATAACCAACATATTCGATTAAGAACAAAAGGATGACTTGGGTTGAAAACCAAGTCATCAATATTACAACCATTGTTTTAACAAGATTCTTGTCTTACAAGAAATACAAAGTTCTTAAATTAAAATGCAAAATGAAAGAAGACATCAAAATGAAAAATTAGAGCCATGCTCTTCATGTCTTCAATCTCAGATGCTACCTTAGCCATCCATGGAAGGAACTTCAAGCGTCCTTCTCCTTCTCCTTGCCTTTGTCTTTGGTAGGAGCCCCTTTAAAAACAATTTATAAACGGGTAAAAATCAATAACTTGTATCAATATACAAAAATTGATTAAATAACATGAATTAAACGAGAATTAATACCTACTGCAATAACCTTTCCGGCTTTGAGGTCATGGAGATACTTCGGGCAATTGCACTTCCAATGCCCCATCTTAGTGCAATAATGGCACTTGTCTTCAACCTTTGACGACGACGAAAAAACACCTTTCGAAAAGGTCTTCTCCTTCGGAGATGTGGGTTTGAAGGCTTTGACATTTTTACCCTTATTAGCCTTAGCTTCCGCTTAAATTTCCCTTTGCTTTTCTTCTCGATATTTAGCACATCCTTCGTGGAACTCTCATTAAGTCCCATATCCCTCTCTGCTTGGACTAACATCTTATGTAACTCGTCCAAGGAGGTTTCTTGGTTACACATGTTATAATTTACCCGAAATTGAACATACGATTTCACTTTGTTGAAGGAGTGAAGAATTTTGTCAACAATAAGCGAGTCGAGAACATTCACCCCTTGCAACTTCAAGGTTTCGGCTAGCTCAACCATTTTGAGCACATGAGGACTAATCCTTTGACCTTCCTTTAAGTTCAAATCAAAGAAGGCGGAGGCTGCCTCATATAGCATCACTCTAGGAGCTTGCGAAAACATGGTTGCAACTCTAGTATAAATCTCATTAGTCGTGGCTAGCTTAATCATTCTTCTTTGGAGATCCGGCTCCATCGAAAATATAAGCACGTTATTTAGGGCATGCGACTCCTTCATGTAGGTCTGATAGGCCTCACGAGTCGCCTCCGATGCACGAGGGCCGGGAGTGGGAGGAGCGGCAATGGTAAGATAACGAGTCTTATCGTCGGCTTCCGCGGCCAACACTAATTGGGCGTTCCAATCTTTAAAATTGGCGCCATGCTTCTCAAGCTTGCAACGATCCATAAAGGACTGAAGCCATGAAACGTGTGGGAGTGGTGGAGCAATATTTGCCATTGATGATTGATAGTCGAAAATGAACTACAAATGAAAATAAAGGAATTAAAACACAATTATCGTTTTTAATAATTAAATTAAACTTGTAAATTTTAAACAAGTTAAACATCTACTTAATTATCTTTTACCCAATTAAGTAAATGATCCGGAGACCCAAATACATACTAACTCGGGCACGGTTTAGCCGATACATCCCTCATTAATATGACTCGGTAGATTAAACCCTTAATCGATTCTACTTTTAGAACTCTCGGTCGATAAAATTACACTAATTCTTATCTTAGCCCGAACTTATTACCACTACGGTGGCTCGAATACCTTCGTCGAGATCAACCAAATTTCGAGAACGTAATCATATTACCCCACTTCATCACCAACGTAATAAGGTTTGCACCCCGGTTTAGCCGAGCCTACTCCCTTATGAAGAAGATCCTTCGCGGGTTCTTTACTATTTGGTAAGGCTATGTCTCGATTTTTAAATAACGTAAGAGATCTTGTCAATTTATTATCTATCTCCTTTAAGTGAACTATGTTAGGTTTATTAGTTACTCATAAACTAATCTTTTAGTCATACTAACATAATCTTTTAATTAACCCTTTAATTAACATATTATAAGTGATCTTAAGCATGCTAAAATGTGGAAATAAGAGAGTTCTCGAACCCTTACATACGGTCCGAATGTATGGCAAGGATGATCCTCCTAGTACCCAAATAAGAATACCTCCTTTGGATGCACCAAGACAACCCTTAACCAACCGAGATCTTGAACAAGCTAGCACAAAAATCGGTTTTCCTTAAGTTTATATAAGTTCTAATAATATGAACTTAATATACTAATTTATATCTCTTAATATAATTAGTATGAATATTATCTTATAATACGAGAGGTATTTTGATGTGTTCTTACTTGAAAATCACGGCTAACCCTAGAATGAAAGGAGTATCACATACTTATATTGTATTATAATTATGCTTAAATTAAAACAACTTAATTCAAGTGGTTATGGGGAAGTTAAAGCCGGCTAGGGCATGGGGAAGGATAAAAAAGATGCTTGTTGATATTACCAAAGGCTTAGGTATGCAACCCTAACCATTAGGTGCTAAGCTAGGTAATTATTGTGTCCTTAACACAACAAAAGCACTCCTAATCTATACCCATAAAACCGGCACCACCATTTAAATGTAGTCCATTTTATTTTTGTCTTTTGATCAATTGTATAAATGTGACATCTAAAATGTTACATTTAAATAACAATTGTTTTAATTAACAAAAAATGCATATTCATCATATAAATATCATTTGTAATTAACTAAATCATATTTATCATTTCGACATGTAATTCGAAATTACCAACATATAAAATGGTCATTTATAATTTATCGTCAATACGATTTACAACCTTTATAATAATTATAACCCAATTCATTCGAATTACGACATAATGAAATATCTTTTAATGTTTAATAATTGACACGCTTCAATTTTAAACATAAATCTTACAATAAGATTTAACCTCTAATTTCTCGATATTCAAGTTTAAGGAATATGATCAAATCGTATCACTATACATTTGATCATTTTATCAATTAAGGGAATTGTCCTAAAGGTGTGACCTAAAGGGATCAACTGACCACCACCGTCATACGACAGTAATGTCAAACTCTAGCTAGCCAATCATTACCGATTAATGTTGGTCAGTTGACTAATAATTCGTATCATCCCTTGCGCATTCTCGTCATGAGATTTAATTACGTGATCGCACTATTGTTGAGGACACACTTCCCAACAATCTCCCACTTGTCCTCGACAAGTGTGCGTCACCAATTCTCTTGTCCTATTACAATCTCCCACTCAATGCAAGATGTCTCTCCGAGGTCGTACTTGCATTCGATCATATCATGAGTGGTTTCCTCGATCTGGAGAACAACTGTTTGACCGGAGTTATCTACCATAGATACCTTCCGAGCGTGGCCACGCATTTCCAGTTAACTTCTCCTCGAGTGGCCTTGAGATTTGAACAACCCTGACAAGAGGTGGACAATTTCCATCGCACTACTTCCTTTGACTAGTCACAGTCAGTCACAGCCTGAAGGAGTCCCATTTGACTCCAGTTACGAAAAGTTGTAGAGAACGGATCAAGGCTATGCCTAAACTGTACCATCTTGGCAGGAGAGTAGTCTTTAGTCCAAGAATTGACTCACAAGAATACTATAGCAGCTCTCGCCATGACCCGGCTATAAAATTTCCAGAACTCTATAAGCGGTCACATTGCCCGACAGAGTGTCTCTTATAGTCTGCCTATGTGATCGACTAGTCATCACATATGACTCTATGGCACTTGAACTTGCCATCAATAGCCTCACACTCTAGTCGCTTTGAGACGTCACCTCATGTAAGCGGCTAGAGACCATACTAAGTCAATCCAGTTCACTAATGGGGTTCAATATTGTCTCCTACAACCCATTTGGATTCTGACAAAGTATCTTTTACTTTGAGTTAATTAAAACTCAAATGATGTTGTCATGCAACAATAGTCAATACTATTACATTGCATTTGATGCACAATCATCTATTTGTATTAGTGTTTTGCGAATAACCTTTATTCATGATTGCAAAACTTACAAATTTTGGTCTCCTTTATTATCATATTATCCCGTATAATATGATTCTATTTGAGTACATATCTAGAACTCTTTCTAGATTTTGAGTTTCCTTTCCGGAGGAAAGCTCCCACTGTTATCTTATAACTTGTGACGTATCGATATACTGGAGGGATTAAGGAATCACTCCTTTTAGTCACTTATGTACTGAAATCTACATTGTAGTCTATTTATGTGAAGAGTCTATTGACCTAGATATACTCAAGAAGGGGGGGGGGGGGGGGTGGGGTTGAATTGAGTATGCCAACTTTTTCGATTCTTCTTCGATGTATGTTGATGACGCGTAGTAATAGCAAGTGACAAGTAAGAACAATAAAGTAAAGGAGACACGATCTTTTGAAGTGGTTCAGTTTCACAAATCGAAACCTACGTCCACTATTCTCGATTAATAAAATTAGTACCTTCTCCGGATTACAATTTTATCAACCCACTCGTACAACTTTGATATTAGTTGTAACTCAATCTAGATACCGTAAAATATCTAGCTATGACAAGTACCGTGAAATACTTGTTTACAATGAGTACCGTTAAATACTCGAATCTATCTTAAGTAAGTAAGATAAACTTTTAACAACTTCTTGTATTGATGATCTTTGAATGTATGAAAATATTCTTCAATGCTTGTAGTCTTGTATACGAGATTTGACAATGATTGCACGGATATCGAGACGCGTGAGAGACTACGTCTGATTTCTTCTTGATTTGCGTGAGGCTTGATTATCGTGAGTTGTTTTAGGCGTGTGAGTTGAGAGCATATATATACGAATTTAGATCTAGGTTTAACCCTAGATAGTTTAGGAATATTACTTTATCTAGAATACTAATTCTAGGTAATATTTAAAACTTAATCTTATATGAACTAGGAAAGGACTCTAATAGAATAATATTAAATTAAGACATAAGATAATATTTCCATAACTTTATTTGATTTAGGAAACATCTTTATATCATAAAATATAGAATCCTATTTTGAATCAAATCCTTAATTCTTGTCAATAATATAATAAATTATATTCTTATTCAAATCCTAGTTAATCTTTAAGTATATTAAATAAATATCTTTATTTATTTAATTAACCATAAAGATAATATGAAACATGTTAGTAGTTGTGTAGGAAACGTAAGGAATACTTCCTTGACACACTTCCCCACGCACGTCCCAACGCACGTCTCATAGGACACGCTCTTCGAGACATATTTCTCGAAGTACGTTTCCCTAGGAACTTGAATTTTGACAATAACGGTTAAAATAAAATCCTTAGTATTTTAGAATAAATATTTACCTCATAAGATAAATACTTTAATTCTTGTTAACAAAAGAATATCTTTATTTTAAAACCGTTCATAAGATTACTAAATTAATATATGATAATATATTATTAGCACGCATAAATCTTCACGCTTTGACTTATATTACGCAAATCTCATTTCTTCAATAATTATAGGAATGATCTATAACTTAAGAACTCTTGATATCATAATGAAGCTTTTGTCTTGTAAATCTTCAAAAGACTTGACACTTGATATGAGCTTGATCGTTCTTCAATTCTTCGATTGATTTATACTTTATTAAACTACGATCGTTGCTCTATAATTAACTGTACACTTAAACGCACGATTACACGCATATGCATATAAAACAAAATTGTTTAGACTTGTCATTATTAAAACATAAAACAATATATTACTTATATAGAATATATTACTCAACAAGTTCCCCCTTTTTAATGATGGCAAGTCTTACCTAGAATCGTGTCTAAGTGTAACGTAGTAACGTTCCCCCTCAACATAATATTGGTCTTTTATAATATAGATCAACTAGGGTTTCTATTTTTTTAGACTAAATCAATTACTAAAAAGAACTTTGAGAGACAAAACGTTACGACAAGGAGCAATCTTAGGCAAATTCGTAATCTAGGTCGCATCCCTTTCCCCCTCTTGACATCATTGAAAAGACGGAAACAAAAACATAAAACGACTAGAATGATATAATACGAAACAAACCTAAGCATGCAATTCTAAATCAAATACATAAACGTAATTAAAACATGAAAACACGAAATACGAACGGAAATATGACACACAACCAAATACTACAATGCCATATGGGCCGAATAATAAAAGTAAAGCCTTAATGGGCCGAATGTCATGAGCATACGCCACATGGGCTAAAGTAGTAAGCATAAAGCCTTAGTGGGCTGAAAGTAGAAAAACATAGGTAAGGAAAGTAGTCTTAATACAAAGCCTTAGTGGGCCGAATTAGGGTAAAGGAAAATGGGCCAGAAACACAAAAGATAACAAGGCTCATATAGTTTGGTTTAGGAAAGGGAATTGGGCTAGGAATACCACCAGCCATCAACAGAGCCCAAAGCCAACTCCCCTGACCTGCAAAACGAAACAAAACGAAGCACCAAATACGACTAATTCTTAACGAGGATGATGAACGATGTTAGGATTAACATATCTAGGACGAGTTCGAAACTCCAAGGTGTCCAACCGATCAAGGCAACTAGCAACATTACGTCCTTGACCGTCTATTGCACGCTCAAAGTTCAAGACTTTGAGGGACAATGCTTTAACCGCGGATAAACACTGAGTACCATCCTCCCGAAGCATCATCGTATCACGAACAAGAGCCCCTCCCTGAGTCGTCAGAAACTGATGACGGTCACTCACTGCGATTATCTCCTCTTTTACGAACTTTATCTCTCGGGTAAGACCAAGAAGGGTGCCATTAATTTTCTCCATCCATTCCCGAATACCATTATTCGGTATTCCCGACCCTTGTCCATTCTCGGACTTTGTGTCCTTCAACCCAGCGACAACCGAGCACAACTTATCCACCTTTCCTTCAAGAACACCAAGATTTCCCATCCCCTTAACCTCCTCACTTTCTCGACCAAATAACAGAGTACCATCTTTCCCAAAAATACCCATCAATTTCATTAATCGATCATTCATTCTATCCTTAGGACTAACACCATAGCTTCCAACTTCGACAACTCCGGCATCAAATAACAACTCCGATACCCACATGCAATAGGGTATGTCAAGAGTCGAGCTAAAACGCTCCTTAACCAGGATTTTCGAAATCTGTCCAATTTTTGCAAAGAACAATGATGCTAGATTCACTTTGACACCGGTTAACCAATTAAACAACACAACCGCTTCACAACAACTAAGTTTATCACGACCACCCCGTCGTGGAAAAACCGAGTTCCAGAGAAAATTAACAAAGAAATTTAATTTGGGATTAAACGAATTTGTGAGCAATGGACTGACTTCGGTAGCTTCATTATCAAAGTATTTTTTAATTTGCATCTTTTCAACTTTAGTAACATTAGACCATTCCTTACTCGGATCAAGAACGAGCCCTTCGTTCTCTAGCCTAAAGACCCTACACATGTCGTCCACAGAAATCCCAATTTCTTTTCCGTTAACGACAGCAACAACACCATCATCGACTAACTTGACCGAAGCATAAAACTGAACCAACTCAATCGGAAAAATCAGACCCGAAAAATTACTTATATAAACCCATTCTTGAAATAAAAGAAAGTTTTTAAAGAACTTAAGGGCAGGAACTCCGTCTACCCACAAAGTCGGGTAAAAACGACCCGCATGCACGGAATATGGTAAAAGACGGTCTATGAGCATACCTTCCTTTTTCGTCATTCTAACTTTCTCAAGCCCTTTTTTAGTTGCTTCTTCAGAAATGTCTTGAAACAGAGGGCGAGGTTCTTGAGCACAAGATTCTTCTTTCATAGCATCTTTTCCCTTGTCTAACTTTCGACGTTTGCTAGATTCGGATTTAGGAACTTCAACCGTGATTGGTTCTGGTGATGGCGGTGGCGAAGGTGTCGGAGTGGGAAAGGGTTGTTTGTGTCGTGAGGACCGGCGGGCAGAAATAGGAGGCATTTTTAATTGTAGGACGAGAGTTATAGGTGAGGTTTTAATGGTGATTTTTATTTTAATGAGTTTTATGAAGGAGAGTTATAGTGAGGTGAGATTGATGTGAGGGTGGAGTTAGAGTGATGAGGGAGACGACGGTTATGGGGAGAGGTAGAGTGTGGTAATGGGTAAGGTTAGTTTTTAAGTTTTGAGGAATAGGGGGAGGTTACACGTGGGGTAGGTAAATTAGGTGGGGTAAGTTTTTAAGTTTTTAAGTTTGTTGGTACTTATATTTGATTTGTTACGATTTTCTTGTTACGTGAATTTAGTAAGTACGACTTTATTTTAAGTTACGTATTTGAGATACGTAACTGTGCTTATAGATATATATATGATAATAATAATATTTTTGGTATGAATTTGTTAATATTTGAATATTATTGTTTTGACCTAAGAAATTGGTTGTGTACGTTCGTATAACATGTAGCATGAAATAATCAAAATTTTGAGCATCCAATGAAAAATAACATACATAGGCATGCAGCGGAATATACGGACACAGTCATATAATTCAGTCTTTTCATAGTCAATCATTGGGTTATTTTCAGCTCGTAAGATCGATTAGGTGCCACCGATTAAACCAATTTCCAATCGTAAAGTCTCAAATCGTTCCCTAGCCAAAGGTTTAGTAAAAATATCCGCCCATTGTTTTTCCGTACTACAAAATTCCATTTTAATGTTTTTCTTTTCTACATGGTCACGTAAAAAGTGATGTCTAATCTCTATGTGTTTTGTTCTCGAGTGCTGAGCCGGGTTTTTAGATATTATAATAGCATTCGTATTATCACATAATATAGGTACACATCCCACGTCAATACCATAATCAAGTAACTGCTGTTTTAACCAAAGTAGTTGGGAACATACCAGTGCGGCTGCAATATATTCTGCTTCTGCGGTTGACAAGGCAACTGAATTTTGCTTCTTGGATGCCCATGATATGATACATGGTCCAACGAATGTCGCAAGTCCAGAAGTACTTTTTCTATCTAAAGAACAACCTGCATAATCCACATCTGAATATCCTAATAGGTTAAAGTTACAGTCCATAGGGTACCATAGATATAATTTTGATGTTCTAATTAAGTATCTTAAGATTCTCTTAACCGCAATCATGTGCGATTCTTTTGGTGCAGATTGGAACCGAGCACAAACGCAGACACTAAACATTATATCTGGACGACTTGCAGTAAGATAAAGAAGTGAGCCGATCATACCTCTATAAGTAGTTTCATCTACTGACTTACCGTCCTCGTCTTTGGTGAGTTTCTTATCTGTTACCATAGGAGTAGGCATAGGATGAGAGGATTCCATTCCGAACTTCTTTATTAGTTCTTTGACGTATTTTTGTTGATGAACTTTGATACCCTCGTTCGTTTGTTGAATTTGAAGACCAAGGAAGAATTTCAATTCTCCCATCATACTCATTTCGAATTCGGATGTCATCAACTCTGCGAAGTATTGGCACAACTTTTTGTTGGTTGAGCCAAATATAATATCGTCAACGTAGATCTGGACTACTAGAAGGTCGGAATTCTCGTTTTTTAGAAATAGTGTTTTATCTACTGATCCTCTCTTGAATCCGCTTTCCAACAAAAACTTTGATAGTCTGTCGTACCATGCTCGAGGGGCCTGTTTCAGCCCATAGAGAGCTTTATCCAATCTGTATACATGGTCTTTTAGTTTGCTGTCAGGAAATCCAGGAGGTTGTTCGACATAGACTTCCTCTTGAAGATATCCATTAAGGAATGCAGTTTTAACATCCATTTGAAATAATTTCATTTCTTTATGTGCAGCAAATGCTATGAGCAAGCGATTCGCTTCAAGGCGAGCAACAGGAGCAAAGGTTTCGTCATAATCGATTCCTTCCTGTTGGTTGTATCCTTGAACGACCAATCTCGCTTTATTACGAACGATGACTCCAGAGTCATCTAATTTATTTCTGAATACCCATCTTGTTCCAATTACTGATCTATCTTTTGGACGAGGAACAAGATGCCATACTTTATTCCTTTCGAATTGTTGTAGTTCTTCTTGCATGGCGACTATCCAGTCAGGTTCTGCAAGAGCTTCTTTTATATTTGTAGGTTCAATTGTGGAGAGAAAAGAATAGAAGGAACAGAAGTTGTTTAAACTTCTTCGAGTCTGAACTCCTTCTGTAAGGCTTCCTATGATATTATCCAGAGGGTGAGAGCCTTTATATCTCCAGTTTCTTGATTGATTGTTTTCATTGCTACTGCTTGACTCGGGATTTTGACTTGTTCCCCCTGAATCCAAACCAGGGTTTGTAGGAGAGTCAGGTATAACTATGCCCTCTTCCCTTTGGTTTTGATTCAAAGTTGTAGCTTCATTAGCTACAACTCTGGGTTCTAAGTCATTGGTTTGAGAGTTATTTACAGTATCATCAACTATAGTTTCATCTCTCACACCATTTCCTTCCAAGTCAAGTTCATCATTGTTTCCTTGAATTTCACCTTCATAGTTATTTTCTATTTCAGGAGGATCTTCCCTTGACAACCTAAAGTCAGGTTCGTCTAGGTTTTCCTCTTCGTCCTGTAAAGGCTTGTCGAAGGCATTATTTTCATCAAAGATAACATGTATGCTCTCTTTTATGCATAAAGTACGTTTGTTAAAAACTTTATAGGCTTTACTATGATCAGAATATCCTATGAAAATTGCCTCATCACTTCTAGGGTCAAATTTGCTTAAACGATTTTTACCATTGTTATGAACAAAGCATTTACTCTCAAAACATCTTAGATGAGATATATTAGGTTTACGACCACGTAAAAGTTCATAGGGTGTCTTTTTAAGGATAGGTCTAATCATAGCACGATTATGAATATAGCAAGCTGTACTAATAGCCTCAGCCCAAAAGTTTCTAGGTAAGCCAATACAAAGAAGCATTGTTCTAGCCATGTCTTCTAGGGTTCTGTTCATTCGTTCTACTACTCCGTTTTGTTGTGGTGTTCTAGGTGCAGAGAAGTTATGTCCAACACCGTTGAATTTACAGAAATTAATAAAAGCATGGTTGTCAAACTCAGTTCCATGGTCAGTTCGAATAGTTATTAGATTAGTTTTTAATTTGTTTTGAACAAGTTTCATAAGACTAACAAATTCATCAAATGTTTCATCTTTAGAATGTAGAAATATTGGCCAAACAAATCTAGAATAATCATCAACTAGAACGAAAACATACCTGGAACCGCCTCTGCTTCTTACCTTCATAGGGCCACAGAGATCCATATGTACTAGATCAAGAGCTTGGTTAGTGCTTACTATTCTTTTTGGTTTGAAGGATGATCTGACGTGTTTACATCGTGCACATGTGTCGCACATCTTTTCTTGATCAAATCTGATCTTGGGAAGACCTTCGACCAAGTCCCATCTCTTCAATTTGCTAAGAATAGGAGAGCTAATATGTCCAAATCTCTTATGCCAAAGACATGGATCGTCTAACGTAACTTTCATACATGATAGAGAGTCAGTAGGCACAATGTTTAAATCAATCATATAAACATTTTTCTTTCTTTGACCTTCAAGAATAACTTTACTTGTACCTTCCATAATTATACGACAAACATCTGTATGAAAAACAACTTTGTTTCCTTTGTCGCATAATTGGGATATACTAATTAAGTTATGTTTAAGACCACTTACCAGATATACATCGCTAATAGAGTGAGAAGATGAGACGCCTATCTTACCGACACCTATTACCTTTCCCTTTTTGTTGTCACCGAAGGTGACTTTTCCTCCGTCGAAGGGTTTTAAGGTAGTGAATAGATTAGCGTCGCCTGTCATGTGTCGGGAGCATCCACTGTCGAGGTACCATAGGTTATTCTCTTTAGCGATTATCTGCACAAAGTAATTTAAAGACATGTCTTAGGTACCCAAGCATACTTGGGTCCTTTTGAGTTAGTGACAATAAAAACATCTTCCTTTTTAACCCAGACTTGTCTCACTATAGGTCTCTTATAACTGTGGTAGTTAGGTTTTGTTGGTCTAGTGTAAGTCTTTGGGTTTTGTTTCTTGTAGGTTGTAGGTTTAGGAATTTGAGTGGTTCTATTTTTCTTTTCTGTGTAATTAAAGGACATGTTATAGAACCATCTATGGTCATTGTTTCTTTCTTCAACCTTTTCATCATCTTCCTCACTTTCAATGATAGATATGGAATCATTTGGTAAACCTAGAGATTTTACAAATTTGACTCCAGTTTTGAAGTCGAGTGCGTGTTTTACACAGTTTTCTCGTAGGTGTCCATTATGACCACAATAAGTACAAATTAAGTATTCAGGTAAGTCTACATACTTTCTTTTTCTGAAGTCACGTTCATCAGGTTTTTGTTGACATTTAGAATGGTCTCTCCTACCATAGCACTCATGTCCTAGACCCATCTTCATGTTGTTATCAGATTGTTCAGTTAGGAAGTTTAGTACGTTAGTACTTCCTTCCCATTTTTCGTGAACCTTACGAGCATGAAGAAGAAGGTCTTTTAAGGAATCTATTTCTTTTATGCAGGAGGAATGGTCAACATTGTTATGATCTCTCAAGTCTTGAATGTCTTTATTAAAATTGAACACGATTTGCGCATGTTCCTTTTTAACTTTGGATAAGTTGAATTCTAGATCCATGATTTTTTGCTCGAGGATTTCAACTTCTTCTAGATGAGTTTCATCTACAACAACTGGCGTAGATTTACTCTTTAGAAGTTCATTAGACCTTTTTAGATCTGAGGTTATAGCTTCATTGGCTATAATCTTAGATTCAAACTCTTTAATGTTGAGTTTTAATTTTGAGATTACAGCTTCATTGGCTGTAACTTTAGACTCAAGAATTTTCTTCTCAGACATTACTGTTTCCAATTTAACATTTGTATCAATGTTAACCTTGGATTTCAGTTTCTTAGCTTTGGCCTTTAGGAGTTGATTTTCCTCAGCAATGTCAAGAATCTGTTCTTTCAGCTCGTCTAATTCAAGACTTTGTTCGTGACATTGATCTAGGGTTTGTTCGAAATAATTAATTAAAGCAGACTCAGATAAATTTTTGACTTGACTCTTAAGCTGTAAAAAATTTACCTCTTGGTCTTCATCCTCTGAGTCAGATTCTCCGTAGAGGCAAAATTGTGATGAGTCATGATCGTCGGAGATTAGATCCAAGCTTACATTGCTTAGGCACAGGTTAGCAACTTCCTGTTCTTCAGAGTCATCGTCATCTTCGGAATCTAATTCTCCCCAGCAAGATGCGAGCATAACCTTCTTAAATTCAGTCTTGGTTTTATCTCGTTTGGATTTATCTTTAATCTTGTCCCAGCTTGGACAGTCCTTGATCATATGGCCTTGATCACCACATTTAAAGCACCCTCGTTTGAAGAAGGTTTGCTTAGAGTCATTCTTTTTCTTGTCATTTGTTTTATTATTTGATTTTGTAAATCTCCCTTTGAAGACAGCCTTTTTAAAGCGTCTTGCGAAGAGAACTGTTTCATCTTCCAGTTCAGGTTCGTATTCTCCACTTGTAGAGGCTTGTAGTGCAACGTTTTTATTTGTAGAATGATCATTGTCATCTCTATTTAGCATGATCTCATGAGCCATTAGAGATCCAATGAGTTCTTGATAAGTTAAGGTCGTGAGATCACGAGCTTCTTCAATTGCAGTGACTTTTGGTTGCCACTTTTTGGTTAGGCTTCTAAGAACTTTTCTGACTATGTCCTCAGAATCATATTTCCTACCAAGGTTCCGTAGTTCATTAAGTATGCAAGAGAATCGCGCAGACATGCTATCAATCGATTCATTCTTTTCCATAGTGAAAAGTTCATATCGTTGAATGAGCAAGTCTATGCGATGCTTCTTGACTACGGAAGTACCTTCGTAGGCTAGTTCTAGGCCATACCATATTTCTTTAGCTGAGTTACAAGAAGAGAAGCGATCAAATTCAGAAGTAATCATACCGTTTTGAAGTAGACTCATGGCTTTTGAATTTTTCTCAGCAATCTTGTAGTCGGCTTCTACATAGTCACTTTCTGGTTGCTCATAGGTGGTTCCATTTGCAGATGCAACCAAGATCTTTCTTGGTCCAGTTTGAATTATTTTCCAGCATTCCCAGTCGCATCCTTTGACGTAGTGGGTCATCATGTTCTTCCACAAGCTATAGTTCTTTCCATCGAAGATAGGACACTTAAGGTGTTTTGAGTCCATTGGAAATCAATAGAAGGATCAATCTCAAGCTGTAAGGCTTTCAAGAGCACGAGGCTCTGATACCAATTGAAGAGTCTATTGACCTAGATATACTCGAGAAGGGGGGGGGGGGGGTTGAATTGAGTATGCCAACTTTTTCGATTCTTCTTCGATGTATGTTGATGACGCGTGGTAATAGCAAGTAACAAGTAAGAACAATAAAGTAAAGGAGACACGATCTTTTGAAGTGGTTCAGTTTCACAAATCGAAACCTACGTCCACTATTCTCGATTAATAAAATTAGTACCTTCTCCGGATTACAATTTTATCAACCCACTCGTACAACTTTGATATTAGTTGTAACTCAATCTAGATACCGTAAAATATCTAGCTATGACAAGTACCGTGAAATACTTGTTTACAATGAGTACCGTTAAATACTCGAATCTATCTTAAGTAAGTAAGATAAACTTTTAACAACTTCTTGTATTGATGATCTTTGAATGTATGAAAATATTCTTCAATGCTTGTAGTCTTGTATACGAGATTTGACAATGATTGCACGGATATCGAGACGCGTGAGAGACTACGTCTGATTTCTTCTTGATTTGCGTGAGGCTTGATTATCGTGAGTTGTTTTAGGCGTGTGAGTTGAGAGCATATATATACGAATTTAGATCTAGGTTTAACCCTAGATAGTTTAGGAATATTACTTTATCTAGAATACTAATTCTAGGTAATATTTAAAACTTAATCTTATATGAACTAGGAAAGGACTCTAATAGAATAATATTAAATTAAGACATAAGATAATATTTCCATAACTTTATTTGATTTAGGAAACATCCTTATATCATAAAATATAGAATCCTATTTTGAATCAAATCCTTAATTCTTGTCAATAATATAATAAATTATATTCTTATTCAAATCCTAGTTAATCTTTAAGTATATTAAATAAATATCTTTATTTATTTAATTAACCATAAAGATAATATGAAACATGTTAGTAGTTGTGTAGGAAACGTAAGGAATACTTCCTTGACACACTTCCCCACGCACGTCCCAACGCACGTCTCATAGGACACGCTCTTCGAGACATATTTCTCGAAGTACGTTTCCCTAGGAACTTGAATTTTGACAATAACGGTTAAAATAAAATCCTTAGTATTTTAGAATAAATATTTACCTCATAAGATAAATACTTTAATTCTTGTTAACAAAAGAATATCTTTATTTTAAAACCGTTCATAAGATTACTAAATTAATATATGATAATATATTATTAGCACGCATAAATCTTCACGCTTTGACATATATTACGCAAATCTCATTTCTTCAATAATTATAGGAATGATCTATAACTTAAGAACTCTTTATATATCATAATGAAGTTTTTTACTTGTAAATCTTCAAAAGACTTGACACTTGATATGAGCTTGATCGTTCTTCAATTCTTCGATTGATTTATACTTTATTAAACTACGATCGTTGCTCTATAAATAACTGTACACTTAAACGCACGATTACACGCATATGCATATAAAACAAAATTGTTTAGACTTGTCATTATTAAAACATAAAACAATATATTACTTATATAGAATATATTACTCAACATTATGATTAATAATTTTCACTCATCTTGGCTATTTGATAATGGTTTTATACGTATCTGAAGGAAAACGGGTAGTCATACTTGTTATCCTAATAATGTAGTCTTACTAATTATTTTACATTTTAATTAATCTCATATTAATTTATACTCAAGATCTTATGCATGCAATAATATATGCGGAACAATAACGGAAAGGGCCTTACAAACGGTCCAAATAAGTGCTAGGACGATCCTCCACGGAGCAACCAAAATAGCTTGCCTCCTTTACGTTGCACCCAAGACCTACCCTTAAACACCGAAGACCGAACCCGAGCTAGGAGACGGAATTAGGTTATCTTAAAACCTTAAACTAATATTTCTTTACTAGTTTGCTAAAATATTATGTAAATAATATTTAAGAGGATTTTGGTTTTCTTTTCTTACACTAGAAGATTACTAGCATAAGGATTAGCCTTAAGTGGTTTTTGGTCATCACATATATATATAGGATGTGATGCATGGGTTGGGTGGGTTTTGGTGAACCGTGTACAAAAGCATGGGAAGAGATTTTAATCTCTTTTATGCTCACATGCTAAAGGTGTATTGTCATATCATAATATGACTTAATTATTACAATTACATATATTGATAAAATATCACATATAAATCAACATATAATATTATTAATTCACACGGTACACATAAACGTAAAATGGACCTTCATTTTACGATTTATAATTTGTACAATTTACTAATATGTAACATCTTATGTGACATAATAATTGTATTAATTTAAAATATAAATTTATCACATAAATAATATTTCTAAATTAATTAAATCATATTTAACAAATTATTAAGTAATTCGAAATTACTGTCCCAACATATGGTTATCGTAATAATCGTCGATACGATATATTAACAACGTTTGTTATAACCATGAACCACTCATTATACTAATTTCGATATTTCATAAATATCGATTAATATTTGAAAATCGACACATTTCAATTTCAAATATAAATCTTACCCTACGATTCAACCTTTGATTTCTTGATATACGATTTTAAGAATATCGATCAATCTGTATCCTATACAATTAATCAATATATTATTTAAGGGGTCTGTCCTATAGGTGTGACCTAAAGGGATCAACTGACTACCACCGTCATACGACAGTAATGTTAAACTCTAGTCAGCCAATCATTACCGATTAATGTTGGTCAGTTGACTAAATCAAATATCGGATCGTCCCTTGCATATTCTTTTCATAAGATTTATGACAATGATTTTTATCACTGTTGGGATCGCACTATTGTTGAGGACACATTTCCCAACAATCTCCCCACTTGTCCTCGACAAGTGTGCGTCACCAATTCTCTTGTCCTATTACGTCATCTCCCACTCAATGCAAGGTGTCTTCCAGGTCGCACTTGCATTTGATCATATCTTGAGCGGTTTTTCTCGATCTGGAGATTTAACTGCTTTGACCGGAATTATCTACCATAGATACCTTCCGAGCGTGGCCACGCATTTCCAGTTAAAGATCTCCTCGAGTGGCCTTGAGATTTAAGACAACCCTGACAAGGGGTTGGACAATTCCTATCCTACTGTTCCCTTCGCTAACACAGTCCATCATGACCCAAAAGAAGCCCATTTGACCCCCTTTAACGGTTGATCGTAGAGCTAAAATCAAAGTCAATCTGAGGCTGCATCACCTTGGGCAAACAGTCTCAAGTCAAAGAATCGACTTATGTGAATAATATAGTAGCTCTCGCCACGACCAGGCTAATTATAAAATTTCCAGAACTCTATAAGCGGTCACCAAATGCCCGACAGAGTGTTACAGAGTCTGCCTATGTGATCGACTAGTCATCCCATATGACTCTATGACATTTGAACTTGCCATCAATCGCCTCACATTCTAGTCGCTTCGAGACGTCACCTCATACAAGCGACTATGGGCTATACTAAGTTAATCCAGTTCACTTTACGGGGTTCAAATTGACTCTTACAACCCATTTGGATTTCACAAAGTATAAATTGTGAGTTAATATTAATAACAATAACTCAAACGATAAGAGTGATTGTTATGTGCGAACGATCAATACGATATTGTTGCTCCACATAAACAATCTTTGATGATCATACATCTATTTGTATTAATGGTTTACTATGTGAACATACCCTATCGTCACATCTTTTAAACCTACAAATTTCAGTTTCCTTTTGACTCATATTATCTCGTATAATATGATCTTTATTCAAGTACACTTCAAGTCTTTTATACTTGAGTCGAGTCTCCTTACCTTAAGGAAGCTCCCACTGTTTTCTTAAAACTTATGACATGTCATCCATATGAACATAGTCATATTGTACTAGAATTCATATTGTAGTTAACCTATATTCGATCCACTAGTTCTCCTCGAGAAACTTATATCGAAATAGGACTTTATTTCAACTTATGGCATTTTGATCAAGGTTATATGAATTAACATTTTCATATCTCGGATTCAAATCCAAACCTTGTAAACTAATCAGTGACGTTTCATTATCACATAATAAACTCACTTACAAATTATGTTCTCAACATACATTCATCTAGAATTGAAAACCTCATATTCTTTACTTTTTAAAGAATCACCATTCTCTCTAAATGGTAGGTTTCGTTTCCTTAATAACTTTTCTCCCACTGAATTCCATATTACTATCTTATAGTTTAATAACTCCCACTATCTTCATAGTGTTTGGGTAATATCTTCAAACATCTTCTCAACTCATAATGAACATTTCATTTTGATTTACTTCAAACATTTTCTCAACTCGCCATGAACATTTCATTTTTCATTTTCCTTCCCACGAGAACGGGAGATGATTTCTCCTCTATTATCTTTATAAAACAGAAACATTAACATCATGGAAACGATTTCCTTCCGTTAACACTCGCGGTCCCCTTTGTCCTCTCTGGGAACTAATGACAACATATGGAACATTTCTTTTTGTGTCCTCGCGTAGTTTCTTCTGTGTCCTCTCGTAGTTTCTTCTATCCAATCTTTTGGAGTTCTTCTTAAGAACTCCTTATAGGACTCTTCTCTAAGATCCTATGTTTATATCCTCTAAGATCCTATGTTTATATCATTGGTTTGTGGGCGTAGAATTTCTCCCACTCTATCCTCTAAAATAACCTGTATTTTAGGAAGGATAGCATTTTCGCCCGTCAACAATGTATTGGATAAAGAATTATGTGAGTTGTGAGACATTAGTTCTCTCATTCGTTTAAGGTAATCATCTTATAACGAACTGATGTTCTTATTTTTGAATTTGAAGTATTTCACGGGATGCAATTCTCGTTTTTAAGTAAGTCGAATTACTTTTATAATGATCCTATCATATTGCTCATGTTATATAAAAGCATTGTAAAATCAACATGTTTGATTAAGAACAAAAGGATGTCTTGGGTTGAAAACCAAGTCACCACTATTACAACCATTGTTTCAACAAGATTCTTGTCGTACAAGAAATACAAAGTTCTTAAATTAAAATGCAAAAAGAAAGAAGACATCAAATGAAAATTAGAGTCATGCTCTTCATGTCTTCAATCTCGGATGCTACCTTAGCCATCCATGGAAGGAACTTCAAGCTTCCTTTTCCTTCTCCTTGTCCTTGGAAGGAGTCCCTTTAAAACAATTGAAAAGGGATTAGAATTAACAACTTGTATCATATACAAAAGTTAATATCATAACATGAATTTAAATGAGAATTATTACCAACAGCGTGAACCTTTCAAGCTTTAGGTCGGCCAAGTACATCCGGTAATTTCTTTTCCAATGACCAATCTTTGTGCAATAGAGGCACTTATCTTCAACCTTTGAAAATAATGTGGAAGCACCTTTCGAAAAAGTCTTCTCTTTGGATGGTGTGGTCATGGATGCCTTCTTGCCTTTCCCTTTTCTACCACTCCTTTTTTTAAACTTCCCTTTGTTCCTTTTCTCAATGTCGAGCATGTTCTTCTTGGTACTTCGAATAAGTCCCAATTCCCTTTTCGCTTGTGAAAGCATATTAAATAAAGGAGCGAAGAATTCGATCTATTATGAGATAGTCTGGAACTTCCGATCCTTGTACTTTCAAGATTTCGGATGGCTCAACCCTTTTGAGCACATAAGAACTCATAATATGACCCTTATTTGAAATTTTGTTCAAATAAGGCGGAAGTCACTTCATGAAGCAACATCTAAGGAGTTTGAGAAAACATATTCTTAAGCTTAGTGAAAATCTCATTTGTCGTGGCTATGTAAAACCCCTCGCGAAAGCGGAAATATAAACACATAAAAGTACCAAAAATGCAGCGGAATTAAAACTTTTAGAAGATAAAACAACATGCGAGAAGCTTTAAACTGAAACTGGAAACAGAACTGATATAAACAACAATAGATAAGTAGCAGTTCTAAGTACGGAAATGAAATATATACACAGCCTGGGATGGAACATCCCTACAGGCACCCAAAACGTAAACGACAAAAGTCTAAGAGTCTAGCTAAGCGTAAACGGGTAAGTCAACTGATGAATGGATCATCACTCGCTAGCTCTCCTGTAACCCTGATCTCCAACCCTGCATGTACCTACATACATGAAAACATGTACGCCACAATCAGTGGGGAGTGACTAGAGTTCTCCTAGCCACCTTTTGTGACAACACGTAACACATAAAACAATACAGAATACTCCAACATATATTAACATGTGAAGCATAAACATCTCATCATCTTATCTCTTACCATCATGCGATTACCATGCACGGCTCTTAACCAACTTCATAAACAAGTAGGAAGGAGAGCCGGTTTCCCTACTGGTTACCCAGTCGGGGGGTCTTTCAATCCAATTATTTATGAAACCGAACTAAGAGTCATCCAATGCCTTGGATGATTAAACCACAACTAAGTAACATCAACAACTCGACATGTATACCTGACACTGTACCATCATCTAGGCAAGCAGATAAACATCCATAACTCATCATGCATATCTGACACTGTACCATCATCTAGGCAAGCAGATACACATTCATAACACTAGCAACGGGTCCAGAGGTGAACTTAACACATATCCCATTACTACACTATGTCGGGTCCAGAGGTGAGCTTAACACATATCCCAACATCTAATCAAGTAAAGGGTCCAGAGGTGAACTTAACACATATCCCTAAACTTACAATCATGAAAAGGGTCCAGAGGTGAACTTAACACATATCCCTAATCATCCAAAAGCAAAGGGTCCAGAGGTGAACTTAACACATATCCCAATGCTACAAACATGTATTGGGTCCAGAGGTGAACTTAACACATATCCCAATACACAGTCATCGCACAACGGGTCCAGAGGTGAACTTAACACATATCCCGTGTACGACAACCGATCACGTGTCAGGTCCAGAGGTGAGCTTAACACATATCCTGACACGCCCAAGCAAAACACGTAACGGGTCCAGAGGTGAACTTAACACATATCCCATCACGCGACAGATAAACACGTAGTGGGTCCAGAGGTGAACTTAACACATATCCCACCACGCGACAACCAATGTAACCACTGAACAACCAAAGGTAGAAACTAACCTATAGTTCTAACTTCTTAAACCTCTAATCAACATTCAATTGATTCCGGGAACTAGGGCGAGGGAGAGCCGGTTTCCCTTTCGGTTACCCGACCGGGGGGTCTCTATCCTCACTACATTCCCGAACCCAATATAACGTTGCCCGTACACCGGGGACCTCAAATACATGCCACGGGTACACAAAACAAGTTTCAAGTAAAACCGATAAACCGTTTAAAAGTTACGATCAATTTACGAAAAACTCAAAATGACATACAGGGATCCCCAGCCGGTCGGCAGGCAGCCGGTCGGCCGGCTGGCAATCCCTCAGCCTACATCTCTTTTCAAAAACCGAGGAAACACCAAGAAGGACTCCCAGCCGGTCGGCAGGCAGCCGGTCGGCCGGCTGGGAACCCCATTCCCTAGCCTTACTAAAATCGTATCCATCCCCATATGCACTCCCAGCCGGCTGGCAGGCGGCCGGTCTGCCGGCTGGGCTCCCTCCTATACTATGTTTATCGCAAAACACACAATACAAGGAAAGATGACTACCAGCCGGTCGGCAGGCAGCCGGTCGGCCGGCTGGCAGTCTCAAGACCAAATTCTCAAAATTTTCGAAAATACAAGACGCGCTCTCAGCCGGTCGACCGGCGGCCGGTCGGTCGACCGGCTCAGAGAGCCTGATACGGGATTTCGCAAAATCGCATTCAAGGAAAACTTCGTGAATCGACCTACAAACTTCAAGCTTGCTATACATAATGTTTACCCGACAATACAAATCACCAATTACTACCAAACTACCAGCATATAATTCCCATAACAATCCTCAAATGAATTATACATGTATCCGTCGCAAAATGATAAAAACTGAAAATATACTTAAGGGCATTTGACAAGCAATTCAAGCATAAATTCTTCACATATACAACATCCTAAACATATTACTAAGTCCAATCAACAAAGAACTTGAACAAAATCAGAAGAATAAACATCAAAATCATCAAGCATGCTAATATACACAAAAAGGCCGAGTTTCTCATTATCGTCACCTCTTAAGCTTATCCGGCTAAAGATCCTCCTCGAGTATGAAACTATCAACGTCCGGGTTGTCGAGTCCTTCACCTACAACACGGAAAAACTAGTTTAAGAGTGTAAAAACGGAATTATACAAAACAGGCCAGATTTTCGAAGTGAAGAAATTGAAAAACTAAAGTGACGGATGGCTTGGAATTTGCGCGAGGATTCCGAAAATGTACTTACTTTTGTGATTCGGAGGACGGATGATGAAGATTTTAGCAAAAGAAATGGAGGATTTATGGAGGTTTATGAATTGTTGAGTTTACTGTAAAAGAAATGGAGTGTTGAGGATGAAGGGGTTTAAGATGTCGACATAAGGGTTTATAAGAGTACAAGTGGGTCCTTTCCGAATAATTAAATGGAACGGACTTTTAAACGGATATGGAACGAGTACTTGAGTCGGATATTTAATTATGCCAAGTTGTATTCGTCTTAAGAACTGGAGGTTCTTAAGGCGGATCTTATTTATTTATAAAAATTTCCGAATTAAATTATTAAAATATTATTTTATTATTTAAAATAATTAAAATCGCTTAAATTAGATTTTACGAAAATACGGGATGTTACAATCACCCCAACTTCAAAAAGTTTCGTCCTCGAAACTCGAACGGACATAAATCTATATACTATACCTCAATCAAATAAGAAAGGATGCGCAGCACGCATCGATGCCTCAGTCTCCCAAGTCTGCTCCTCGACTTCGCCGCAACGCCATAGGATCTTCACCAAGGGCACCACCTTGCTCCTAAGCTTCCTCTCCTGACGGTCAAGGATCTTCACTGGACGCTCCTCGAAAGCAAGACTCGGCTCCAGGTTCTCAATCTCTCCAGGCAAAACATGACTCGGGTCACTGATGTATCTGCGGAGCTGGGAAACGTGAAAAACGTTATGAACCTTGCCCAAACTAGGAGGCAAGTCCAAACGATAAGCTACGGCACCAATCTTCTTCGCGATCACAAAAGGTCCAATGTACTTAGGGCTCAGCTTGCCCTTAACTCCAAACCTTTTGACACCCTTCATCGGAGACACCCTCAAAAATACACGGTCACCCTCCTCGAACTCTAAGGGTCGACGACGGACATCTGCATAGGACTTCTGCCGGTCCTGAGCGGCTTTCATCCTATTCCTAATAAGCTGTACACGGTCAATGGTCTCAACTAGCTGATCAGGTTCAAGGTCACGAACATCGCTAGCCTGATCCCAACAAATAGGGCTACGGCACTTCCTACCGTAAAGAGCCTCGTACGGAGCCATACCAATGGAAGCATGATAACTGTTGTTGTAAGAAAACTCTACCAACGGCAAACTCTGCTCCCAAGAACTCTGAAAATCGAGGGCACAAGCGCGGAGCAAATCCTCAAGTGTCTGTATCGTCCTCTCGGACTGACCATCGGTCGCGGCATGAAAAGCTGTGCTCATCAACAAACGGCTACCCATAGCCTCCTGCAAGGCCTTCCAGAACCTGGAACAAAACCTCGGATCACGATCTGAAACTATCTCCTTAGGGACACCATGATATCGGACTATCTCAGCAACGTAAGCCCTAGCTAAACGATCCATGTCCCAAGTCTCTCTGATCGGCACGAATCTGGCACACTTAGTTAGGCGATCAACAATAACCCAAATCGCATCTTTGCCTCCCACGGTCCTAGGCAAAGCGGTGACAAAATCCATAGATATGCACTCCCACTTCCACTGAGGAATGGGAAGCGGCTGTAGCAAACCACCAGGTCTCCTGTGCTCTATCTTGACTTGTTGACAAGTCAAGCACCTACCAACATAATCCAAGATCTCTTTCTTCATACCAGGCCACCAAAACATAAGCCTCAAATCCTTGTGCATCTTCTCTCCACCCGGATGAACGGAGTATGGTGACAAATGAGCCTCATCAAGAACCCTCTTCCTCAAATTTGGCACATCAGGGACATACATCCTACCACGGAACTTAAGGAAACCATCAGCATCTATCACCAAGTCGGGTGCAACACCACTCGAAATCTTAGACTCGAACTTCTTAAAGTCGGCATCTAAAGGCAAACTCTGGCGAATCTCCCAATATAAGGACGGCTCGGCAGTCATAGCAGATAACCAATCAAAACCACTACCCACCATCTCTAATCTCAGCTTCCGGAACTCGGAACACAACTCATCGGGCAATACTCTCATGGCACTCATCGAGTGAGAAGTCTTGCGGCTAAGCGCATCAGCAACTACATTGGCTTTTCCCTCATGATATAACAACTCGATGTCGTAATCCTTCACCAACTCTAGCCAACGTCTCTGTCTCATGTTAAGGTCTTTCTGAGTGAAAATGTACTTTAAGCTCTTATGATCGGTGAAAATGCGGCAATGAGATCCCATCAGGTAATGACGCCACATCTTCAAGGCATGAACAACTGCGGCCAACTCCAAATCATGTGTCGGATAGTTCACCTCATGAACTCTCAACTGTCTAGATGAATATGCTATCACTTTACCACTCTGCATCAGTACACATCCAAGTCCTAACATCGAGGCATCACAATACACATCAAAGTCCACTCCGATCTCTGGCAAAGCTAACACCGGGGCGGAAGTCAATCTGGTCTTCAACTCCTGGAAGGAACTCTCACACTTGTCGGTCCACACAAATTTGGCTTCTTTCTTCAGCAACTGAGTCATCGGGCGAGCTAATCTAGAGAAATCCTCAACGAATCTACGATAATAACCAGCCAAACCCAAAAAGCTACGGATCTCTCCAACATCCTTAGGACTCTCCCAATCAACTACAGCCTCTATCTTCGCGGGATCTACCATCACACCCTCGCTGGATATCACATGACCTAAAAAGGCAACCTTCGAGAGCCAAAATTCACACTTTGAAAACTTTGCGAACCACTTCTGCTTGCGCAGAATCCCTAGAATCAATCGAAGATGCTCAGCATGTTCCTCATCGGTCTTTGAATATATCAAGATGTCATCAATAAAAACCACGACACAAGTGTCCAAATACTCACTGAAAGTACGGTTCATCTGATCCATAAAAATAGCTGGTGCATTAGTCAACCCAAATGGCATGACTACAAACTCGAAATGCCCATATCTGGTACGAAAAGCAGTCTTTGCAATATCAGCCTCTCTCACTGGAATTTGATGATAACCCGATCGAAGATCAATCTTAGAAAACCTCGAAGCACCTCTCAACTGATCAAACAAATCATCAATCCTAGGCAAAGGATATCGGTTCTTCACGGTCACTCGGTTCAACTCTCTATAGTCAATGCAAAGTCTCATGGAACCATCTTTCTTCTTGACGAACAGAACGGGAGCACCCCACGGAGAAGCACTCGGTCTAATGAAACCTTTCTCGATCATCTCTTCCAATTGCTGCTTCAACTCTTTCAACTCTGGCGGAGCCATACGGTAAGGAGCTTTAGAAATCGGTCCGGTACCTGGAACAAGCTCAATAGTAAACTCCACATCTCTCTCTGGTGGTATCCCTGGCAAGTCATCTGGGAACACATCTGGATACTCACGAACAATGGCTATATCTTCAAGCTTCGGTAGCGATGGTTTAGCAGCTGTAACAACACACAGGAAGGCTTGGCAACCCTTCCTAAGAAGATGAGAAGCTTTCATCGAAGAGATAACACGAACACCCCTTTGAGGGCGAGTTCCCCTATAGGAAACACGAACTCCTGAAGAACTCCTCAAGCAGATTTTCTGGTCGCGACACTCGAAGCGAGCATGGTATCGCGATAACCAATCCATACCGAGGATAATGTCAAACTCCTCGAGAGGAAATCTCAGTAAGTCCGCTGGAAATGTGGCTTGACCAATAACAATAGGAACATCCCTATGGGACGAAGAGCATGAAAACACGTCTCCAGAAGGTAAGGAAATAGAAGTCTCCTCAACCAATGAAGACTCAAGAGCTAGACGGTCGGCGAACTGAGTCGATATAAATGACAAAGAAGCTCCAGTATCGAATAAAATAAGGCACTCAGCGCCAAGAACAGAAAATATACCGGCAACGATGTCAGGATGCGCCTCTGCCTCAGCCCTAGTCATCACAAAAATCTTCCCTTTCGGCTTCCCTCCTTTAGTCGCTGCAGCAGCAGTGGCAGCCTTGCCAAGTGCGGTGTTCCTCTCAGGACACTCATACGATCGATGCCCAAATCCATTACAAGTGAAACACTTATAGGCATTCTTGAAACAGTCAAAACCCGGATGAGAAGGTTTACCACAACGGTGGCAAACACTAGGAGATGTGTCGGTGTGAACAAAGGTCTTAGCAACCGGAGCAGAGAACCTCTCAAAACGCTTCTTCTGGGAAGAAGGTGAAGAAGTAGAAGGAACAAATGGTCTCTTCCCCTGGTACACGGATCTCTGGTGAGAAGTGAAGCTGGAAGTAGCGGCACGAGTCTCAGCATCAATGGCACGAATAGAACTCTCGGCCCAAATAGCATCGTCATAAACCTCCACAAAAGAAGTAGAGTCACGACGAACCATACTCTCAATCCTCGGCCCTAGCTTCCCTCGGTAGAAATACACCCTCTCAGCCTCATCACGAACAAATCTCGATGCAAAGTGAGCCAACTGGTTGAACTTGTCAGTGAATTCTTGAACGGTCATCTTCCCTTGCTTCAAATCCATAAATTCTTTCAACCTCTGCGATCTCAACTCCTTGGGATAGAACCTCGCCTCGAGCCTGTCTTTGAAAGCCTCCCAATCGAACATCGGGTCAAGAACAGCGGTAGGTCCAGTCAACGCCCACCAACGGTCAGCCTCCAATGTCAGGAAGTGAGCGGCTAAACGCACCCTATCCTCCCTAACGACTGAGTATAAGGTGAAGCTCTTCTCCATCTCTCTAAACCACTCTGTGAGGGCTACTGGGTCAGCCTCGCCTCCGTAGGTCCTAACATGGCTTCTGGACATCTGAGAGGCAATCCAGGAAAAGCTACCCGGACGATTAGTCTCGCCGCCCGGCGGTGGAGGAGGTGGAACATTCCCCGCTTGCTGTCTCTGAGTCTCAAGCAAATGCTGAATTGCTTGCAGCACAATGTTATCAGCAGCTCTGGGTCTCACCATCTTTAAAAGAGAAAAACAAGGATTAGCTTAACAATTAGCAATCACAAATAGACTACAAAATAAGTCCTTAGATCTACCCATCTCTCATTCATTATCTGTTTACTTGGTCAAGTTAAGGTTGGGGGTCACATGAGTGCGTCGGGAGCAATAGTGCTCTGATACCAACTGTAAAACCCCTCGCGAAAGCGGAAATATAAACACATAAAAGTACCAAAAATGCAGCGGAATTAAAACTTTTAGAAGATAAAACAACATGCGAGAAGCTTTAAACTGAAACTGGAAACAGAACTGATATAAACAACAATAGATAAGTAGCAGTTCTAAGTACGGAAATGAAATATATACACAGCCTGGGATGGAACATCCCTACAGGCACCCAAAACGTAAACGACAAAAGTCTAAGAGTCTAGCTAAGCGTAAACGGGTAAGTCAACTGATGAATGGATCATCACTCGCTAGCTCTCCTGTAACCCTGATCTCCAACCCTGCATGTACCTACATACATGAAAACATGTACGCCACAATCAGTGGGGAGTGACTAGAGTTCTCCTAGCCACCTTTTGTGACAACACGTAACACATAAAACAATACAGAATACTCCAACATATATTAACATGTGAAGCATAAACATCTCATCATCTTATCTCTTACCATCATGCGATTACCATGCACGGCTCTTAACCAACTTCATAAACAAGTAGGAAGGAGAGCCGGTTTCCCTACTGGTTACCCAGTCGGGGGGTCTTTCAATCCAATTATTTATGAAACCGAACTAAGAGTCATCCAATGCCTTGGATGATTAAACCACAACTAAGTAACATCAACAACTCGACATGTATACCTGACACTGTACCATCATCTAGGCAAGCAGATAAACATCCATAACTCATCATGCATATCTGACACTGTACCATCATCTAGGCAAGCAGATACACATTCATAACACTAGCAACGGGTCCAGAGGTGAACTTAACACATATCCCATTACTACACTATGTCGGGTCCAGAGGTGAGCTTAACACATATCCCAACATCTAATCAAGTAAAGGGTCCAGAGGTGAACTTAACACATATCCCTAAACTTACAATCATGAAAAGGGTCCAGAGGTGAACTTAACACATATCCCTAATCATCCAAAAGCAAAGGGTCCAGAGGTGAACTTAACACATATCCCAATGCTACAAACATGTATTGGGTCCAGAGGTGAACTTAACACATATCCCAATACACAGTCATCGCACAACGGGTCCAGAGGTGAACTTAACACATATCCCGTGTACGACAACCGATCACGTGTCAGGTCCAGAGGTGAGCTTAACACATATCCTGACACGCCCAAGCAAAACACGTAACGGGTCCAGAGGTGAACTTAACACATATCCCATCACGCGACAGATAAACACGTAGTGGGTCCAGAGGTGAACTTAACACATATCCCACCACGCGACAACCAATGTAACCACTGAACAACCAAAGGTAGAAACTAACCTATAGTTCTAACTTCTTAAACCTCTAATCAACATTCAATTGATTCCGGGAACTAGGGCGAGGGAGAGCCGGTTTCCCTTTCGGTTACCCGACCGGGGGGTCTCTATCCTCACTACATTCCCGAACCCAATATAACGTTGCCCGTACACCGGGGACCTCAAATACATGCCACGGGTACACAAAACAAGTTTCAAGTAAAACCGATAAACCGTTTAAAAGTTACGATCAATTTACGAAAAACTCAAAATGACATACAGGGATCCCCAGCCGGTCGGCAGGCAGCCGGTCGGCCGGCTGGCAATCCCTCAGCCTACATCTCTTTTCAAAAACCGAGGAAACACCAAGAAGGACTCCCAGCCGGTCGGCAGGCAGCCGGTCGGCCGGCTGGGAACCCCATTCCCTAGCCTTACTAAAATCGTATCCATCCCCATATGCACTCCCAGCCGGCTGGCAGGCGGCCGGTCTGCCGGCTGGGCTCCCTCCTATACTATGTTTATCGCAAAACACACAATACAAGGAAAGATGACTACCAGCCGGTCGGCAGGCAGCCGGTCGGCCGGCTGGCAGTCTCAAGACCAAATTCTCAAAATTTTCGAAAATACAAGACGCGCTCTCAGCCGGTCGACCGGCGGCCGGTCGGTCGACCGGCGGCCGGTCGGTCGACCGGCTCAGAGAGCCTGATACGGGATTTCGCAAAATCGCATTCAAGGAAAACTTCGTGAATCGACCTACAAACTTCAAGCTTGCTATACATAATGTTTACCCGACAATACAAATCACCAATTACTACCAAACTACCAGCATATAATTCCCATAACAATCCTCAAATGAATTATACATGTATCCGTCGCAAAATGATAAAAACTGAAAATATACTTAAGGGCATTTGACAAGCAATTCAAGCATAAATTCTTCACATATACAACATCCTAAACATATTACTAAGTCCAATCAACAAAGAACTTGAACAAAATCAGAAGAATAAACATCAAAATCATCAAGCATGCTAATATACACAAAAAGGCCGAGTTTCTCATTATCGTCACCTCTTAAGCTTATCCGGCTAAAGATCCTCCTCGAGTATGAAACTATCAACGTCCGGGTTGTCGAGTCCTTCACCTACAACACGGAAAAACTAGTTTAAGAGTGTAAAAACGGAATTATACAAAACAGGCCAGATTTTCGAAGTGAAGAAATTGAAAAACTAAAGTGACGGATGGCTTGGAATTTGCGCGAGGATTCCGAAAATGTACTTACTTTTGTGATTCGGAGGACGGATGATGAAGATTTTAGCAAAAGAAATGGAGGATTTATGGAGGTTTATGAATTGTTGAGTTTACTGTAAAAGAAATGGAGTGTTGAGGATGAAGGGGTTTAAGATGTCGACATAAGGGTTTATAAGAGTACAAGTGGGTCCTTTCCGAATAATTAAATGGAACGGACTTTTAAACGGATATGGAACGAGTACTTGAGTCGGATATTTAATTATGCCAAGTTGTATTCGTCTTAAGAACTGGAGGTTCTTAAGGCGGATCTTATTTATTTATAAAAATTTCCGAATTAAATTATTAAAATATTATTTTATTATTTAAAATAATTAAAATCGCTTAAATTAGATTTTACGAAAATACGGGATGTTACAGCTAGCTTAATCATTCTTCTTTGGAGATCCGGCTCCATCGAAAATATAAGCACGTTCTTCAAAGCATGTGACTCTTTCATGTAGGCCTCATAGGCCTCACGAGTCGCTTCCGATGAACGAGCACCGGGAGTGGGAGGAGCGGCAATGGTAAGATAACGAGTCTTATCGTCGGCTTTCGCGGCCAACACCAATTGGGCGTCCCAATCTTTAAAATTGGCGCCATGCTTCTCAAGCTTGCAACGATCCATAAAAGACCGAAACCATGAAACGTGATGTGGGAGTGGTGGAGCGTTATTTGCCATTGATGGTTGAAAGTCGAAAAATGAACTACAAATGAAAATAAAGGATTTAAAACACAATTATCGTTTTAATAATTAAACTTGTAAATTTTAAACAAGTTTAAGCATCTACTTAATGATCTCTTACCCAATTAAGTAAATGATCCCGAGACCCAAATACACACTAACTTGGGCACGGTTTAGCCGATACATCCCTCATTAATATGACTCGGTAGATTAACCCTTTAATCGATTCTACTTTTAGAACTCTCGGTCGATAAAATTACACTAATTCTTATCTTAGCCCGAACTTATTACCACTACGGTGGCTCGAATACCTTCGTAGAGATCAACCAAATTTCAAGAATAAGTAATCATATTACCCCACTTCACCAACGTAATAAGGTTTGCACCCCGGTTTAGCCGAGCCTACTCCCTTATGAAGAAGATCCTTCGCGGGTTCTTTACTTTTTGGTAAGGCTATGTCTCGATTTTTAAATAACGTAAGAGATCTTGTCAATTTATTATCTATCTCCTTTAAGTGAACTAAGTCGGTGAATTATCGATAAATTAATTGACACGGTCGATAAAATCGATAAAATGCATGAGTTTGAATGACGATTTGGCTATGCATGCAACATGATAAGCATAAATAAAAGCATAAAACTTAAAAGCATAAATAAAACCCTAGTATGGCCTTTCCTAAAATAGACAATAAAGTAAATTACAAATTCGGAAACCAACTCCTTTGGTCCCTTGAACTTCACACGCGGCACGCATCCCAAGGCAAACTCCGTCTTGGTCGGAACTCCTTTCCGAAATGGCACCGACTTCATGGATCTCCGGAATTACAAATAATTACAAATTTTCTATCTATTTTATACATTATAAAATAAAAAATAAAACAATAAAATAAGTGATACGAGATCACATTAAATTACAACCGAATCGATAAACCCTTACATTACGGGAAATATCGATTAAAATCTAAGGCCATACTAAGTAAATTACATAATTCCAAAATTACGTAAATAAAATATGACATTCATAAACAATAATTAAATATGCAATGCTTATGTAAAATGCAAAACCTAAGCCAAATCGTCCTATTTAAACACGTTTTGAATATCGTTATTCGTAATAACACGGTTTTATGGAATAACGTGATTTAAACAATTTTAAAATCACTAATCACTCTATGAATCACTATTCATGATTTAGTTAAGTTTCCTAACACATTTTAGGATTCAAAATTTAGTCTTACTCAAATTTCGAAAAATAACTTAACTTATTTTAATATTGTTCGGTTTTAATCGGTTTTACGGGAAATAGCATTAAAATAATAAAACGAGTCATAAAAATTTCGAAAATTCAAAATTCAAAATTTTGAACATACTGAAAATTTTCTTAAATTTCAGATCCTTAAAATTTAAATATTTTCGAAATATACTTATTTATTTCGTAAAATGGGCCGTGTGCATGCAAAATTAGTCGAAATATACAAAACTATTTCAAAAATTATGAAATAAAATACCAATATAATTTTTACATCTTCCTAGACACTCAAAGTATCTGAAAAATGCAAGAAAAACAGATGCACACTGTTTTAGAGCTGAAAAGTAATGATTATGACTCCTTAAACACTCAATTTCAACTTTAACTTTTAAAATTAAAATTTACAATTTCTGAAACTTTTGGCACTAAACAAAAATATGCTGATGATCATATGTAATATGACTAATATGGGTGAATTTTTCGGACCATATAAGCAACTTTTACTATTTTTAATAATCCGTGTCATATATTACGCGATTTTACCGATTAAAATCATTTCTCATGCAATATTCGAGATTAATAGCTAAAAATTCACATGCATGCTAGAAATAATATATGTGACACTATATCAAATTTTTATGGTCAAATTCGAACTTAAACTATTTAAGCTAAAATATGTCACTAATATTACGATTTTTATGATAAAAATCAATATTCATGCAATATTAACGAAAAATTTCTGAAAATTTCATCATATATTTTATATATTGCATGTGACATCTACAAAAAATTTTATAGTTAAATTCATAATATAACTATTTATCCCATATTTAACTCATTTTATGACTATTTAACCATTAAAAATCATAAACCATGCATAAAACCTTCAATAATTTCGAAAATTATATATTCATAATATGTTAAATGCATGTGAGAACATATTTAAAATTCATGGCCAGAAACATTATTTAGCTATTTTTCCCAAATAAAAACATTTTTAACCGATTTATAGCATGAATTAACCAATTTAATTACAATGATGAACAATATTATTCCATAAATCATCAAAATGACTTAAAACTATTTTAAGACCAGAAAGTATACATGCAATATGATTTTCGTGCATATCCTATATGTACTACTCATTTTCGTTTTTAATTAAAATCGTATTTTCTCACAAAAACGTATAAAATCGAGTTGCATGCAAGCAACCTAGTGCTCTGATACCACTTGAAGGAAAACGGGTAGTCATACTTGTTATCCTAATAATGTAGTCTTACTAATTATTTTACATTTTAATTAATCTCATATTAATTTATACTCAAGATCTTATGCATGCAATAAAATATGCGGAACAATAACGGAAAAGGGCCTTACAAACGGTCCAAATAAGTGCTAGGACGATCCTCCACGGAGCAACCAAAATAGCTTGCCACCTTTATGTTGCACCCAAGACCTACCCTTAAACACCGAAGACCGAACCCGAGCTAGGAGACGGAATTAGGTTATCTTAAAACCTTAAGCTAATATTTCTTTACTAGTTTGCTAAAATATTATGTAAATAATATTTAAGAGGATTTTGGTTTTCTTTTCTTACACTAGAAGATTACTAGCATAAGGATTAGCCTTAAGTGGTTTATGGTCATCACATATATATATATAGGATGTGATGCATGGGTTGGGTGGGTTTTGGTGAACCGTGAACACAAGCATGGGAAGAGATTTTAATCTCTTTTATGCTCACATGCTAAAGGTGTATTGTCATATCATAATATGACTTAATTATTACAATTACATATATTGATAAAATATCGCATATAAATCAACATATAATATTATTAATTCACACGGTACACATAAACGTAAAATGGACCTTCATTTTACGATTTATAATTTGTACAATTTACTAATATGTAACATCTTATGTGACATAATAATTGTATTAATTTAAAATATAAATTTATCACATAAATAATATTTCTAAATTAATTAAATCATATTTAACAAATTATTAAGTAATTCGAAATTACTGTCCCAACATTTGGTTATCGTAATAATCGTCGATACGATATATTAACAACGTTTGTTATAACCATGAACCACTCATTATACTAATTTCGATATTTCATAAATATCGATTAATATTTGACAATCGACATATTTCAATTTCAAATATAAATATTACCCTAAGATTCAACCTCTGATTTCTTGATATACGGTTTTAAGAATATCGATCAATCTGTATCCTATACAATTAATCAATATATTATTTAAGGGGTCTGTCCTATAGGTGTGACCTAAAGGGATCAACTGACTACCACCGTCATACGACAGTAATGTTAAACTCTAGTCAGCCAATCATTACCGATTAATGTTGGTCAGTTGACTAAATCAAATATCGGATCGTCCCTTGCATATTCTTTTCATAAGATTTATGACAATGATTTTTATCACTGTTGTGATCGCACTATTGTTGAGGACATATTTCCCAACAGTATCTAACCATTCTGATTTCTAATGGGCGACCTTTTATTATCCATATAATAAACCTTCCCTTTAAAACTCCATCATCATATAATATAAAATATTTTATTCATCTAAATTAAGTACCTCTTATTCTTTACTCTTAAAGAATCACCCATTCTCTCAAAATGGTAGGTTTAAATTCTTTGATGAATATCGCTCCCACTGAAAACAATATCCCTCGATTTCTTAAATGAACATTTCATTTCTCGCATGTTAAACTATTACTCGAATTATTATCACTATCTCTATAGTGATCCATCTTTTCAGATCATACCTTCTGACACAACATAAACTACTGTCGAGGGGACTGAGATGATTTCTCCTCTATTATCTTATAATCATAGAAAAATCATTATTTCAAGGAATCGGTCTTGCCTCCGAATAGATAGATGATTTCTCCTCTCTATCCTTTAAAATAACCCTTATTTGTACAAGGATAGCTTATTTCGATCGTACCAATGTATATAAGTTTATGGTATGATTAATACATTCTCATTTTCACTTAAAATGAAAATCTTATAATGAACTAATATTGTCTCATTTTGATTGAAAGTATCTCATGGGGTGTAGTTCTCTGTTTTAATCAACACTTTGATTATATTATATTGATCGTATCAATGTTTATTTTGTGATAAAACCACCATTATTCATGTTTTAACAAGGCATGCAATTTATTTGATAAATCAAAACATTGATTAAGAACAAAAGTAGTGACTTGGGTTGAAAACCAAGTCACTAATATCCAAAATTACAACCATTGTTTTAGGATTTTAATCCTTGTCTTACAAGAAAGTAAATTGTTCCAAAATAAAATGCAAAATATGAAAGAAGACGATATGAAAATTAGAGGCTAGCTCTTCAAGTCTTCGATCAATTTGGATGCTACCATAGCCATCCAAGTAAGGAACTTCAAGCTTCCTTCTCCTTGCCCTTATCATTATTAGGAGGCGCCCCTTTAAAACAATTAAAAAGGTTAAATATCAACATATTTGTATCATTATACATAAGTTGATAAATGACATGAATTTAAACGAGAATTATTACCTACGGCGGTTGCCTTCCCATTTTTGAGATCACTTAAGTATTTGGGGCAATTTCGCTTCCAATGACCGATCCTCGTGCAATAATGGCACTTGTCTTGCTCTTTTGAAGACGAGGTGGAAGCGCCTTTCGAAAAGGTCTTTTCTTTGGTCGCCTTGGGCTTGAACGTTTTCTTGCCCTTGCCATTAGAGGCATTTCTTTTGAAGCTCGTTTTCCCTTTCTTTTCGATGTTCAAAACATCTTTGGTGGAACTTTCATGAAGTCGCATGTACCTTTCGGCTTGGACTAGCATCTTATGCAACTCTTCCAACGTGGTCTCTTGGTTTTGCATGTTAAAATTCACCCGGAATTGAGCATACGCTTTAACCTTATTGAGCGAGTGAAGAACTCGGTCAATAATAAGAGAGTCGGGTACATCAACATCTTGAGCTTTTAGAGTCTCCGCGAGCTCAACGAGTTTGAGCACATGAGGGCTTATCTTTTGCCCTTCCTTGAATGTAATGTCAAAGAAGGCGGAAGCCGCCTCATATTGAATCACCCTTGGAGTTTGCGAAAACATGGTCGCAAGCTTGGTGTATATCTCATACGATGTGGTCAACTTAATCATACTCCTTTGGAGATCCGGCTCCATGGAGAAGATGAGCACATTTTTAAGAGCGGAGGACTCTTTCATGTAGGCTTCATAGGCCTCACGAGTTCCGACCGCGGAACGAGCGGTTGGAGCGGGAGGAGCGGCTTCGGATAGGTAACGACTCTTATCGTCACCTTGAGCGGCCAAAAGTAATTGCGCATCCCAATCCTTAAAGTTTGGAACCATGCTTATCGAGTTTGCAACGATCCATAAAGGATCGAAGCCATGATACGTTAGTGAGAGGTGGAGCGTTGGTGGCCATTGATGTTGTTTAAAATTAAACTACAATAATAAAAGGAAAAACAACATCATTTTAAAATTCGTAATTTAAACTAGAAACTTTAACAAGTTTAGTTATATATTTACTTAATGATCTCTTACCCAATTAAGTAAACAATCCCGAGACCCAAACCCATACTAATCCGGGCACGGTGTAGCCGATTCAACCCGTATCGGTATAATTTGGTGGATTAACCTTTTAATCGGTTCTACTCTTAGAACTCTCGGTCGACAATTTTCTTAAAATTATCTTTAGCCCGAACTTATTGCAACTACGGTTACGATTACTTTCGTTGAGATCAACCAAATTTCAAGGTGTAATCTTATTACCCCACTTACCCAACGTGACAATTTTAGTACCCCGGTGTAGCCGAGCCTACGTCCTTGTGAAGAAGGGATTCATGGGTCCGTACTTTTTGGTAAGGCTAAGTCTCAATATTTATATGTAAGAGATCTAGTCAAATTATTATCTATCTCCGTTTAAGTGAACTAAGTCGGTGAATTATCGATAAAAGAAAAGACTAGGTCGACTAGGTCGAAACATGCTTGATACGATGTACGACGATTTGGCTATGCATGCAAACATATAAAAGCAAAATAAAAGCATAAAATAAAACCTAGTATGGCCTTTCCTAGAAAAGAAATAACAAAGTACAAATTCGGAAACCAACTCCTTTGGTCCCTTGAACTTCACGCGGCACACACTTCGAGGTAAACACCGTCTTGTCGGAACTCCTTTCCGAATGGCACCGTCTTCAAGGAACTCCAGATTTTACAAAAATTACAACTTTTCTGGTCTACTTTATACATTATAAAATAGAAATAAATTACAATTGGGTGATACGAGATCACAAAATTACAACCGAATCGGTAACCCCTTACATTACGGGAAATACCGATTAAAACTAAGGCCATACTAAGTAAATTACATAATTCCCAAAATTACGTAAATAAATCATGACATTCATAATATAATATGCAATGCTTATGTAAATATGAATTAACATGCAAACCCTAAGCCAAATCGTCCTATTTAAAACACTTATTTAAATAGTTATCGCAAACCTTGGTTTATGGAATCGCGTGTTTTAACGATTAACAACACTATGCATTATATGAAACGGTTTTCATCCTTAAGTTAATCATCCTAACTCGTATAGGATTCAAAATTTAGTCTTACTCAAACTTTGAACATGACTTAACTTAATATATTTCAATATTGATCGGCATTACTCGGTTTTACGGGAAAAATAATATAAAAATCCAAAAGAGTCATAAAAATTTCGAAAATTCAAAATTCAAATTTTGAAAAATCCAGAATGTTCTTAAAATTTTCAGAATCTTAAAAATATTAGTATTTATACGGTTTTAACATTATTTCGAAAATAATACGTAAAACGAGCATTTTTAAGTCGGAAAATCCAATAATTAACTTCATAAATGCAAATAAAATACTAATAAAATTTTTACACTTTCCAAAACACTTTAAGAACACAAAATGGACAGAAAAATAAATTACACACTGCCGAAGAGCCGAAACTTTAATTTAAAGACTCTTATTATTTTAATTTTAAATGCAACTTTTCAACAATTAAATTTAAATTAAATTAGAAACTTTTGGCTCCCAAGAAAATTTCAGTGATGAACATAACATATATTACTATTATGGGTCAAATTTTTCGGCCATTTTAACAACTATTGCAAATTTTAACGATTTTCGTCATATATCGTAAGATTTTAACCTTTAAAATTATTTCTCAAGCATAAAATAAGATAAAATTCTCGAAAATTTTATACATGCTGGAAATAATATATATGACATCGTGTTAAATTTTTATGGCCAAATTCCAACTTAAACTATTAAAGTCGAAATTATGTCACTAATTACCCAATTTTTACATTAAAAATCTATAATATTGCAATATTTGAGATAAATTTCTGGAAAATTCAACATAAATTTTAAATATTGCATGTGACATCCTCATAACTTTTTATAGTCAAATTCATAATATAACTATTTTAACCCATTTTTATTCATCTTATTGCATTTTAACACTTAAAATTTATATCACACGTTTTATAAGTCCATAATTTATGAAAATTCATATTCATATTATAGAAAATACATGTGATAACATACTGAAAAATCTCGGCCAAAAGATGATTTTAGCTATTTTTCCCAAAATAAACAACTTTAACCATTAAAACTTTATAAAAACCGAGATTTAATATACCATTAACCAATAATCATGCAAAATATATTCCAAATATTCTAAAACATTTTAGAAAACAGTGGTTAATCATGCTAAAATTATTTCGTGCATATCATATATTAAACGAAATTCAAATTTTATTTTGTTATCACTATAACTCCGTAAAAACGTAAACGGATAGCATGCAAACGACCTATTGCTCTGATACCAATTGTTAGGTTTATTAGTTACTCATAAACTAATCTTTTAGTCATACTAACATAATCTTTTAATTAACCCTTTAATTAACATATTATAAGTGATCTTAAGCATGCTAAAATGCGGAAATAAGAGAGTTCTCGAACCCTTACATACGGTCCGAATGTATGGCAAGGATGATCCTCCTAGTACCAAAATAAGAATACCTCCTTTGGATGCACCAAGACAACCCTTAACCAACCAAGATCTTGAACAAGCTAGCACAAAAATCGGTTTTCCTTAAGTTTATATAAGTTCTAATAATATGATCTTAATATACTAATTTATATCTCTTAATATAATTAGTATGAATATTATCTTATAATATGAGAGGTTTTTTGATGTGTTCTTACTTGAAAATCACGGCTAACCCTAGAATGAAAGGAGTATCACATACTTATATTGTATTATAATTATGCTTAAATTAAAACAACTTAATTCAAGTGGTTATGGGGAAGTTAAAGCCGGCTAGGGCATGGGGAAGGATAAAAGAGATGCTTGTTGAGATTACCAAAGGCTTAGGTATGCAACCCTAACCATTAGGTGCTAAGCTAGGTAATTATTGTGTCCTTAACACAACAAAAGCACTCCTAATCTATACCCATAAAACCGGCACCACCATTTAAATGTAGTCCATTTTATTTTTGTCTTTTGATCAATTGTATAAATGTGACATCTAAAATGTTACATTTAAATAACAATTGTTTTAATTAACAAAAAATGCATATTCATCATATAAATATCATTTGTAATTAACTAAATCATATTTATCATTTCGACATGTAATTCGAAATTACCAACATATAAAATGGTCATTTATAATTTATCGTCAATACGATTTACAACCTTTGTAATAATTATAACCCAATTCATTCGAATTACGACATAATGAAATATCGTTTAATGTTTAATAATTGACACGCTTCAATTTTAAACATAAATCTTACAATAAGATTTAACCTCTAATTTCTCGATATTCAAGTTTAAGGAATATGATCAAATCGTATCACTATACATTTGATCATTTTATCAATTAAGGGAATTGTCCTAAAGGTGTGACCTAAAGGGATCAACTGACCACCACCGTCATACGACAGTAATGTCAAACTATTGTTGAGGACACACTTCCCAACAAACTAAGTCGGTGAATTATCGATAAATTGATTGACACGGTCGATAAAATCGATGAAATGCATGAGTTTGAATGACGATTTGGCTATGCATACAAACATGATAAGCATAAATAAAAGCATAAAAACTTAAAAGCATAAATAAATCCTAGTATGGCCTTTCCTAAAATAGAAAATTTAAATGCAAAATACAAATTCGGAAACCAACTCCTTGGTCCCTTGAACTTCACACGCGGCACGCATCCCAAGGCAAACTCCGTCTTGGCCGGAACTCTTTTCCGAAATGGCACCGTCTTCAAGGATCTCCGGAATTACAAATAATTACAAATTTTCTATCTATTTTATACATTATAAAATAAAACAATAAAATAAAGTGATACGAGATCACATTAAATTACAACCGAATCGATAAACCCTTACATTACGGGAAATACCGATTAAGATCTAAGGCCATACTAAGCAAATTACATAATTCAAAATTACAAAAATAAATTATGACATTCATAAACAATAATTAAATATGCAATGCTTATGTTAAATGCAAAACCTAAGCCAAATCGTCCTATTTAAACACAATTTAAATATTGTTATTCGTAATAACACGGTTTTATGGAATAACGTGATTTAAACATTTTTAAAATCACTAATCACTCTATGAATCACTATTCACGATTTAGTTAAGTTTTTCTAACACATTTTAGGATTCAAAATTTAGTCTTACTCAAATTTCGAAATAACTTAACCTTTAATTTAATATTGTTCGGTTTTAATCGGTTTTACGGGAAATAGCATTAAAATAATCAAAACAAGTCATAAAATATTTCGAAAATTCAAAATTCAAATTTTGAACATACTGAAAATTTTCTTAAAATTTCAGATCCTTAAAACATTAATATTTTCGAAATATACTATTTATTTCGTAAAATTGTCGTGTAAAATGCACAATTATTCGAAAAATTCAAAATTACTTCAAAAATCAAGCAATAAAATACCAATATAATTTTTACATATTCCTAGACACTCAAAGTGACTGAAAATGGAGAAAAATCAGGTTGGAAACACTGTTTAAGGTTAAGAGAGAAAGATAACTCTTCCAAGAAACACTATTGTAACAACCCCATTTATTTAAGAGCCTTTAGCCAGACATTCTCAAATAAACAAGACTGTTACCATCTCGGAATGACCGAGGTAGTGAATAACAAAGGAAAACAACCAAAGTACTTTATAATAATTTGATAAATTTTAAAATTTGATATGACAACAGCTACGCAGCAGAAATAAAAGTACAACTGACGACTACTCTACAAGTGATATAGTTCTAATTCGGTCCCAAGTCCGCATCTCACATTCCCGTCCCAACTCCTAGCTCATCTGTCTCTTTCCTGTAGAATCTACTCCCCATTCCGGATCATCGTAGGTGTCACACGAATACACAGGGTCAACCACAAGGTTGAGTAGAGGAAAAATAAGCAGTCAAAACCTTACTATAAATAGACAGTCAATCATCTCCACTCTGAATCACAAGACCCAATATTCTCCACACCGTATCATAAGACCCATTATCTCCGCACCAAATCACAAGACCCAATATACTCCGCACCAATCACAAGACCCATTATCTCCAAACCAATCACAAGACCCAATATACTCCGCTCCATATCACAAGACCCAGTAATCACCACTCCGTATCACAAGACCCATTATTTCTCATCTCCGCGTCAAATAGTAATACGTAAGATAATAACATCTCGACAACAACAATTATAAATAATAACACCACATATCAATCTCATAATAAACGACAATTTCAGTACATGACATAATATAAGTCACAGTCCATTCTCCTACCTCGAACTGCAGAAAGACAACCGAACAGCTGCCAGAATTATTCCACCTCAAACTCAGTTCCTATAATTAGTACTCAATATCAATTTCTAACCATAGCACCAAACACTATTAAATTTACTCGACCATGTTCATAATTGATACACTTATCCCACACTGTAAATATACATATCAACGTACCCATATATATACCAATCAATATTAACTCCTTACTTATACCAATCCTCATTAGTCAATTATACACTCACTAAATATAAACTTATTATATATAAACTTACTAAATATAGCAGGTTTTCAAATAACCAAATATTGCTAAATCAAGAACAACAACAATATAGGTAAATTAATAATAGTCACAATGCTCATCGCCAATAATATTAACCATAGCAATTGCTAATGATAGGTTTAGTGACAACAACAATAATAATATCGAAACATTATTTTCATGCCATTAAAATCATAACAAAACTAACAATAATGATAATCATAAAACTAATAATAATAATAAATAATAATAATAATAATAATAATAATAATAATAATAATAATAATAATAATAATAATAATAATAATAATAATAATAATAATAATAATAATAATAATAATAATAATAATAATATAATCATAAAATATTGATACACAAAGGCAGAATTGGATTAGCATCACGAACAGCACGAATCAGCAACCCATCGCGAAACCCGAATACGAGCAGCAACACTCACCGTGCGAACAGCCCCGACAAACACTACTCCCAACACCACTTACAGCCCCCGGCCTCCCCACTGGCACCACCGGGCTCGCCTCTGAGCCGCGGTGGTTCCAGGGAAGAGGTTGGTGTTCGTCGACCACCACTCACGACGCCAAAAAACCGTGTACTAAACCCACAACACCATTCGCTCAAACACTATACGCAGTAAGCACCCCCAACGAAACCCGCCATCCTGACGACATACACCACCCATAACCGCCATGAAAACCACCATTCCCAACCCCTGCATACCACCTAGTGAATTCCCTTAACACCCAACCCAAACCGTAACCAGAAGCCTAATCGAATTAAATACGAACCTCACATGTTCACGCGGCCCTGTTCTGAAAACGGAACCCCTGTTCTGGACAGACTACCAAAACAACCTTCAATGCTGGTCCTAGGCAATCACGACGACACTCCCAAGGTTCAAACACGACCATTACACACCCTAGATTAATAACGTATAATGAACAAAACCCATGAACATGTATACACGAAAGACAACCAAAGTGAAAACAAGAGGACGAACAGGAAAAACGAAAACAGATACAAGTATACCTCCTTCTGTTAGCAAACGACCACCCCTAGACCACCCTAGGCCACCGTGTAAACTTCCCCTATACTCCTTGCAGTGTCGGCAGTAGATGTGTGGTGAGAGAGAGTCGACTTGGGTAAAATTAGGTTAAGTGTTGGGGGGGTTGATGTATGACGGTAGATGAGTTTTGAGCGTTTGTGTTGTTGAAGGGTGTGGGCTGTTCTTACGCATATCAAACCCCAAACCCGCGTGCCAAAGGTCCCTAGTTCGAAACCCACAGACCACATAGCAATTAACACTTATTTCATAAGTTCACTATTCGATAAATAAATTATCGAATACTAACGTCGAAACATTCTCTACACGTCAATTATGATAATGAATATTATAATAAAAAAAAATACGAGGTATTATCGCCACTTATTCGATAAATTAATTCCTGAATACAAACTTTCGATACGTCAATATAAATAATAATATTGAAAGAAAATACGGTGCATTACAATCTTCCCCCCTTAAAATGAACTTCGTCCCAAAGTTCGCCACCCCATAGCGGTAACGAAACATATAACACGCATAAGATAACCACAAGTAGGGCTCATATAAGCTTTAAAACATGAATTGTTACATTCTATTATCGTTAAGAAAACTTTGTCCCCAAAGTTTTAACGTAGTGACTAAAATTGAAGGATACTTCACGAATCACAATAGAGTGCATACAAAAGTAATCAAGATTATCAAGTAGATCCGTGCAAACAATCACGTACATCAATTAGCCATGTCATAACAACTTAGCCGTATCATAAATCAAAAGATTTCACAATCCTATCCCCCTTAAAACATGGTTACGTCCCCGTAACCTTATTATACAAAATTCCAACCTAAATCTCCGTCTTACTCATTACTTTATCTCCTAAAATCTTTCTCCAAGTAACCAAGTAACGTATTCTCATCGTCGAACCTAAGACTAAAGACAAAGGGTGAGTGAACCGGCGGAATAAAACTCAATCAATACTTCCATCTCAAATCAATTTCAAACCCAAAATATAACTCAATAACCAAGGTCACACTGGACCGAAAACACGATATGGCACAACGGCCTAACAACTCATAACTCAACACCAGTAACCAATGGTAATCTCAATTTCGATGGCATACTGTCAAATGTTCCATTAAATGAATTGTTCAACACTTAGAGAATAACTCCAAGCTACTCACCCACGAGTCAAGGTCAAAGGATACAACAGTTAAAACACAATACCCGAATAACCAAGAACCCCAATCAATGTTCATTTCGCAATTTCCAATCCCGATCACAGGCCTCAAGAGTCAAGTAATATATGAAACTCCATAGAGATAAAAGGGCATACAACACTCACCATGTTATCACTTCGAACTCATCATTATTAAAAATTTAAACAATCCAATATACGTCACTTTGTAAATACCAAACTATCGGCTAGACACATGTCTAGTACTACCTGGTTGCCTCAAACAATGAATCGAACCGCATAACCCTCTCCTTACATCTTAAGAGTTATAATCATACCACTCTTACCCCATCTCATCAATAATATAGAAGTAGCAGGGAAAATAAGATATTATGAATATCAATAAAATTAATAATCACTATTATTACAAATAACCATCACGAATAAACACTTTGAGCATCAAAGTCCATGAATACGAATAAATAGCATATAATCAAGCAACCCCGCTCGATGGTATGATAATAGGATCGGTAGAATCGTGTTAAGCAGTAAAACAGAATCGGATCAGGTAACACTTACATACCCTTGAAATTTTTCTTTTAAACACAAACCTAGAATATTCCCACCAATGTGGACAATCAGCAACTCGTATCTCATAAATGACTATTTAAAACGTTTCACGGTCATGAACATATTATAGAAGCAAAGTCATATTTTAGAAAAGACATGGAGCAAAACTAATTAACGTACATAAACATGGAGCATTGACATATTACACAAGATATACACTAATCATAGACTAACAGGACCGTTTAACATTCCTAGATTTCAATAAGCTAAGATCATTTAGGTACATTTCCCACCCACTCACATTACATCATGTATCATAAAACTGTTATTATATATGACTTGCAAAATGAGGGCTTTATACAATGCGCAACAATTAAACATTCAAACAGGATTTCATCGACAAATAGCTACAGAATTGTCATATTGCAAACAATCATCATAATTATCAAACATCAAGCTTTATCCTGGTTTATCACTTTTGAAACTATTTTGAAATGTTTGAAACACTGGAAAGGTAGTTTGTGACAATTTATAAACACGAATCAAAAACAATTTTACAAGTTATAGATCGAAACAAGACTACACTGAGACATTCTGACTCTCATATACTAAACATTATTCTTGTAGTTCATGAATTATGAAAAAAAAAATTAACGATAAAAGTAAACGAATTCACCAGACTGGTACTTCAAACAATATGATAACAATATGTCAAACAATTAATAATTCAACAAGTCGCAATCAGATTCTAAATATAACAATATGCAATTCACGGTATGGTATAACAATATACTTGAGAAAGTTATGAAGATTATAATCACATGGAACTAGACAGAGATAAACCATCAATATACGAAAGAACATCAACAAGATTCACATTGTTCAAATAATCACAATTACGTATAACCATTAGATTGCTATATCATGCTAATAAGCTTACCAGTTGAATTTCATTCTGCCACTTGGCAATACTCTTTTCTGATAAACATGATTTTGACATCACATACGAGCATCACATAATTATTTTGAGGTCATAACACTTGAAAATAAGAGCGTCGGTATAACTGAGACGATTTTATCCAAAACTTGACGAAATAAGCCAGGTTACGTTATCATATGATAGGGTTCGTATTCATTTCATATGCCTAATATTCATGTTACTAATGCGATATCAGGATATCACGTGGTCAAATCACATAATTCACATTTGATTGAACTTTTATATAAAACTTACATAACTCATAATTTCACCAATTAAACATCATGCAGTAACTTACAAAAATCATAATCAAATAAATGCTTAGCTATCTTGCGAGCTATTATAGTTTATGGAAGATATACGAATTAGCTAAACATCGGAAAAAGAATCGAATGCATATATAAAGGTAATTATTTAATACAATTTTTTTTTTCTTTTTACCCTCAAACGGTCTGAACAGGGACTTTATAGCAATTCAACAGAAAATTAGGCAACTTGCAAAAATCACAATTAAATAACGACTCGTTAAGATTTTACATGGCGTATCATTTTGAAAACGTGAACGAACATTCTGAACAGTAGAGTTGGAATTATGCATAAACAATAAACTCGTTTTAAAAGGTTTCCTTTACAGAAACATGGGTCAAAACGTAACTGTGCAGTAACAATCTGATCACTGTCACCCAAAATATTTATTTCTCTCAAAATATAACTCCTATAAACATGAAACCAAAAGCATTGTAAAACCAATTCAGGAGGTTATCATATATAAAATTTTCATACACAAATTTGGAACACATTTAAAATGACAGTCCGTACAAACAAGGTAACATTCTGGAAGTTTATTAAAATTTTGCTCCCGTTACAATTTCACATTACTACATCGAAACTCAACCATTCATCTTCCAAAACACGTTAACCTATCATTTGAAGCATGGACATTACACCATATTAACATTCATTCCTCATTCAAACTGCAATCGTCATCTAGAAAACGGTAAAGATTTCGAAACTGAAAGTAGAATCAACTAAACAACTCAATATTCATACATGTATATACAAATGCAACAAATAACTATATGTCATTCATGGTTTGAGCAACACATTCCGCATATCACTAGACATTGATTAGCAATATATATAAGTCTGATCATTCATATCCAAATACCAACGATATATTACGTAGTTACGATAATCATTTAAATGACCAGATAATCACATGGATATTTCAAACACCAATCACATGATCACATCACTCTTAACAATTGCTAAGCAAATACACATCCATACTCTTTGAAATTTCAATTCAATCATCCAGCTCGATCCGCAATTCATTATCGATCATAAACTTCCAATAGCATCGTTAACCATAACTCACATGTTACTTACCTCATTCTCCTCCTACAAGACCGTTACTACAATATAATTGGGTCATTATATAGTCTACCCCACTCTTCAATTACTCTCATTGGGTTCCCGAGACAGAACCGAAAGGGCCCATGGTTTGGTGTGAGGGGGCCCCTAACTCATCCCATTCCTTTTGGGGGCTCCTATCAGTTTCATCTCGGGGTTCATTTTATTAGACTCTTCCTACGTTCATTATCATTCATTTGTTTAGGCCCGAGGATCGTTCGCTCTAATACCACTTTGTAACAACCCCATTTATTTAAGAGCCTTTAGCCAGACATTCTCAAATAAACAAGACTGTTACCATCTAGGAATGACCGAGGTAGTGAATAACAAAGGAAAACAACCAAAGTACTTTATATGAATTCGATAAAATTTAAACTTTGATATGACAACAGCTACACAACAGAAAAAGTACAACTGACGACTAATCTACAAGTGATATAGTTCTAATTCGGTCCCAAGTCCGCATCTCACATTCCCGTCCCAGCTCCTAGCTCATCTGTCTCTATCCTGTAGAATCTACTCCCCATTCCGGATTATCGTAGGTGTCACACGAATACACAGGGTCAACCACAATGTTGAGTAGAGGAAAAATAAGCAGTCAAAGAATTACTATAAATAGAAAGTCAATCATCTCCACTCCGAATCACAAGACCCAATATTCTCCACACCATATCATAAGACCCATTATCTCCGCACCAAATCACAAGACCCAATATACTCCGCACCAATCACAAGACCCATTATCTCCACACCAATCACAAGACCCAATATACTCCGCTCCATATCACAAGACCCAGTAATCACCACTCCGTATCACAAGACCCATTATTTCTCATCTCCGCGTCAAATAGTAATACGTAATATAATAACATCTCAACAACAACAATTATAAATAATAACAACACATATCAATCTCATAATAAACGACAATTTCAGTACATGACATAATATAAGTCACAGTCCATTCCCCTACCTCGAACTGCAGAAAGACAACCGAACAGCTGCCAGAATTATTCCACCTTGAACTCAGTTCCTATAAATAGTACTCAATATCAATTTCTAACCATACCACCAAACACTATTAAATTTACTCGATCATGTTCATAATTGATACACTTATCCCACACTGTAAATATACATATCAACGTACCCATATATATACCAATCAATATTAACTCCTTACTTATACCAATCCTCATTAGTCAATTACACACTCACTAAATATAAACTTATTATATACAAACTTACTAAATATAGCAGGTTTTTCAAATAACCAAATATTGCTAAATCAAGAACAACAACAATATAGGTAAATTAATAATAGTCACAATGCTCATCGGCAATAATATTAACCATAGCAATTGCTAATGATACGCTTAGTGACAACAACAATAATAATATCGAAATGTTATTTTCATGCCATTAAAATCATAACAAAACTAACAATAATGATAATCATAAAACTAATAATTAATAATAATAATAATAATTATAATAATAATAATAATAATAATAATCATAAAATAATGATACACAAAGGCAGAATTGGATTAGCATCACGAACAACACGAATCAGCAACCCATCGCGAAACCCGAATACGAGCAGCAACCCTCACCGTGCGAACAGCCCCGACAAACACTACCCCCAACACCACTTACAGCCCCCGACCTCCCCACTACCACCACCGGTCTCGCCACTGAGCCGCGGTGGTTCCAGGGAGGAGGTTGGTGTTCGTCGACCACCACTCACGACGCCGAAAAACCGTGTACAAAACCCACACCACCAGTCGCTCAAACACTATGCGCAGTAAGCACCCCCAACAAAACCCACCATCCTGACGACATACACCACCCATAACCGCCATGAAAACCACCATTCCCAACCCCTGCATACCACCTAGTGAATTCCCTTAACACCCAACCCAAACCGTAACTAGAAACCTAATCGAATTAAATACGAACCTCACATGTTCACGCGGCCCTGTTCTGAAAACAGAACCCATGTTCTGGACAGACTACCAAAACAACCTTCAATGGTGGTCCTAGGCAATCACGACGACACTCCCAGGGTTCAAACACGACCATTACACACCCTAGATTAATAACGTATAATGAACAAAACCCATGAACATGTATACACGAAAGACAACCAAAGTGAAAACAAGAGGACGAACAGGAAAAACGAAAGCAGCATACGAGTAACCTCTTTCTGTTAGCAAACGACCACCCTAGACCACCCTAGGCCACCGTGTAAACTTCCCCTATACTCCTTGCAGTGTCGGCAGTAGATGTGTGGTGAGAGAAAGTCGACTAGGGTAAAATTAGGTTAAGTGTTGGAGGGTTGATGTATGACGGTAGATGAGTTTTGAACGTTTGTGTTGTTGAAGGGTGTGGGCTGTTCTTACGCATATCAAAGCCCAAACCCGGGTGCCAAAGGTCCCTAGTTCGAAACCCACAGACCACAAAGCAATTAACACTTATTTCATAAATTCATTATTCGATAAATAAATTATCGAATATTAACGTCGAAACATTCTCTACACGTCAATTATAATAATAAATATTATAATAAAAATAATACGAGGTATTATCGCCACTTTTCGATAAATTAATTCCTGAATACAAACCTTTGATACGTCAATATAAATAATAATATTGAAAGAAAATATGGTGCATTACAACTACCCACTCGATCCATAAATGAATCATCATCATAACGACTCCTTACACACCCTATAAGGCAGCTCTTTCAACCACAAAACTCTCAAGGCTTCCTCAACTCAATTTGGGTCATTCACTTCTAGGTCATCCACGATACATGGTATCCCATTACCAAAGGGACTTCACAACTCTAAATTATTACTCAACAACCAACATCCTTCATAGAGCTAGATCCAAAATTACTAACAAGGTCGGACTCATACCCAGCTAGCATAGGCTATATGTCCCTAAACAAGGTGAAACACCAGACAAGGATCTTAGACTAGAATCCATCGTACTTCCATACCTCTAAACAAAAATTCATTACTCATATCGACAACCAAAGATATGAACGCGACACTCTCGGAATTGTATTTACTCTCATACATAGGATTATGAGATACTCATCCAAAACATCTAATCCCAAAAGCATAAACACGGTATTCTTCAAACCGGAACTATTCCCAAACGCATGACTACGGTTAAACATTCAAGGCATTCAGACCCAAACTTGTCAAATCTCATCGGCCCAAATCACGGAAACACCTCTTAAACCTTGACTACCATACTTCAGTAACGTAAAGTGATTGACACCCGTAGTTGTGGGTATCAAAGATAAAATTTATAATTCCTAAACTTTAACTATAGATAGTGAAAGTCAGGGTCGAACCACAGAGTGGTGGGGAGTGTTTATTGTTTAAGTTCAATGTTTTAAGGTAACAAAAGTGGGGGTTTATATTGATTGTCACTAAGTCTCGAAACAAAGATAGAAATAAAACAAGAATTAAGAATGAAATAAACTATGGTAAAAGAAATGCTAGGATATTCGGGTAATAAAAAGCTACGATAGTATAAATCCTAAGTCAACATGTATTGCAGTCGCGTAAGGGGTGTAACATATCCTTTCGGTCTACGGTACCTAATAGCTCCTTTCGACCTATGCTATTAGTTCCTAGGTCTCAAATTATTGGGTGTCAACAATAAGGGTGATTCCTAATTTCTAGGTCGCATACCTTTCAGTCTTAACTAACCTAGCCGTCTTAAGGCGTAAACCAATGCCCTTCCCGTATCTTTCAATCTTGGGTAGGTCATTACTAACATCCTACAAGTCTCCTTTCAGTCTCATTGTAGGGTATTATAGTCGACGAATTAAAATAGCCTGAAAACATACGCGAGTCGGTCGACCGACCAGCTAATCCAGTCGGCCGACCAACACTTCAATCGACCGACCGGTTAAGCCGGTCGGCCGACCTAGGGCTTGCTACAGTCGATTTCGGGAATTATACTATCTACGCATATTACTCCCTACATCCTAACATATGTGATTAGCTACTCATGGATACTGAAATAATAATAATAACATTAAAGAAAATAGAATTCATGATGAACATTAATCTAAGCATGCAATAACAACAAAGGCTTGGGATTCTAACTTAAACCGATTACTAGCAATTCTAAGACAAGAACAATTGATAAACTGAAATTGGAATAAGAATTACCGGAATTAAGGATTAGGGCAGAAAAGAACAAACTTTTATTGAATCCGTGCGGAAAGATTAATTGAACAATGAACAAAACTAAGAGAACAAGTGTTTGAATAAGAGAAAATAACTATTGTATACTAATGATATGTTTAGGACTTGATAATAAGATAATAGATTATAAACTTAAACTGCCTGCTAAGGCTAATGACGGATTAGGCTTATATAGGAAAGATTAAGGTGATTTCTCTTTGACCTAATGCGTTCACGGGCTTTTGCGGAAATTCTGAAACTGCACTGTGGTCGACCGACCTAGGTAGCAGGTCGGTCGACCTACTGTCGGGCTTTGGTGGACTTCTGATTTTAAGGTAGCAGTCCTCAGGTCGACCGACCAAAGTAGTAGGTCGGTCGACCCACTTTCCTGTACGTCAGTCTTGATTTCGCCTTGGTTTGACTCGTGGTACTTGGTTCGCGCTTTGAGTTGACTTTTCCTCGTTCCTTGGCTATGAAAAACCCCGAGGGCATAAATTTGGTATAAAATCGTCCCTTTTCCGCATAATTCTGCAAAAGAGCATAAAAATACGAAAGTAGACAATTGTTGGGAAATAAGGGCTAAAACATAGTAAATGAGCGACAAAGTGCGTGTAAAAATAGATGTAAAACATCATAAAATAGACACGCATCAAATTCCCCAAACCAAACCTTGCTTGCCCTCAAGCAAGAAATAGACTCGATCTTAACTAATGGAACGATTTCAATCTCAGAGCGAAATTTACATGTAAGCCTAAATCAATGCCGAGTACAAAATGAGAAAGTATTCAAATCATGCAAACGAGTTATGGTGTTGCCAAACTTGCAAAAATGAAGACTATATAGACTTTATACCATAGACTCTCGCGGTACGCTCGAGACACACATGAGGCAAAGGGTGAGTATATGTAAAGATAGAAAGAAGTATATTGTCATGACACTCACCTAACTACGACCCATGAAAACATGCCTACAATCTAACATGAACAAGAAGTCTACAACTATGTATAAACATACTCATTAAGCGACTCGGATACATGCAATTGGGGTAATGAAAGTTATGTGAGGTGAAGGGTAAAAAGTGGTTAAGATGTTTTTGGACTTGTGGGGTTAGTAGCCAAGCTAGTAAAACCGGTTCCCAACAACATATTTCACGATTTTTGATATTAAGAAAGTGCTATTTTGTAGCACAACTCTCGCATTAAATATAATAAAGGACTCCCAAATATTTTGAATGAAGTACGGGAGTAATAACATGTAAAAGAAAGGCATTTCAGAACAAAATTTTGAATTCTGACCCTGTCAGTTGGTCGACCGACCAAAGGGTGTGGTCGGTCGACTGACATTCTGTACGTTTGATTTTTTTCGTTTTTCTTTTCTTTCTTTCTTTTTCTGAATTTTTCTGTTCTTTTTCTTTTCTTGCTTTCTTTCTTTCTTTTCTCTTTTTGCTCAAGATAGCATACAAACCAAGATGCCTCAAAAAATAAACCAAAGACCACAAATACTAGCTTGGAAGGGTAGGCTAAGTATGGGATGTAGTTTTGGGGGAATAAAAAGGCAATTTTGGCTATGTAAGGCTTATGGGTTAATAAGAGAAAAGGGATCCCAAATGCACGTACCAAGACTCACAAAACGAGATAGTAAAACAAGTATATAGCAATTCAAGTTCATGTTTATGCATATTGATGTAACATGTTCCACGGGGAGTACTACTCACATCCTAGACAACTGGTTTAAAAATGAAACCAGGAAATAAGCTCTAAAAACTCAGAATGTATAGTAGATTGCCAAGGTATAAGTCAAGTCTCAAGAAAACAAGTTGACAAAAACTCGTAGATATGCAAAAGACTCTCATACTAAAACAATTTGACAAGGCAAGGCAAAGGCATAAACATGTAAGATAGCAAAGATCATCCTTGAAATACTCTCGTTCCGAATCAACCTATATGCTAAAATAAACGTGCATTTTTTGGAATTTTTGGAATTTCTATTTTTTTGGATTTTTGTTTTTGTATAGGTAAGGAAAATAAAGAAAAGACTATGCAGAACAGAAATGCAATAAACGTGTGACAAAATGCAATGGAACAATGCATGTGATTAAACCCTTCCCCAAACCAACCCGCACAATGTCCCCATTGTGCATTAGCCTAAGTAAAGGTTTTATGAAAAAAACAAAAATAAATGCAAAAACGTAAGAACCAAGGAAAAAGGAAAAGAATCACCGGATTTTTGAGCGCAAGGGGAACCTCCCCAAACCAGCTTAAGCTGGGAGGTTCCAGCGGCCAGCAGTGCCACTCCAAGTACCTGAAAGAGTCAAACAAAGGAAGACCTTTTTCGGAGAATAGATGTGTTTTGGGTGATATATAATGTATTGAAGGTTTGAATTAAAGGAAGAAAGGTGAAACATAAAAAGATAGAATAGGGAAAAGCACTTCCCTATCACGTTTGCACACTTCCCGAAGCATCTTGAGGCGTCTGTACAGGAGAGCAGGTCGGTAGACCCTTCCCCCTGGTCGACCGACCATCTGCCAGTCCCATAATGCTACTGGAAAGCAGGGGGGTGGTCGACCGACTGAGTGTTGAGGTCGGCCGACCCTGTTTCCTGTACAGTAGTTTTCTTTGCTTCGGAAGTAACTTATTTTAACCAAGTTAATCTTCCCCAAACCTGAAATACAGTATACATGCGCCCAAACATGCGCGAAAAACCAGAATCTAGTCTAATTGTCTCAACTACGCAACAAAAGTAAAATTGTCCTAAAAAGAACTTAAAGCAAGCAAACTAGAAAGTCTTATCAAAACAGAAAATTGTCTTAAGAAACTTGAAAATTTGAACAACTCATCCGCGAAAGATGCGGAAAATCTCGGACCACGGCTTTTGGCTATACGCCGTGGTCTCCACCGTGTTTGTTTGAATGGCCAAACACGTCTCCTTTCCGTCGCAGAGCATATGCGACGGACTCTTCTCTTTATCTTCTCTTCTCCTCTTCTTGTCTTCCTCATCCACTACATCTTGATCATCCTCCTCCTTGTAGCTTAGAATCCCAAGTCCTCCTCTTTGCACGATGACTTCCTCTACCAAGGGCTTCCATAAACCGATTCCTGCATTAGGTAAAACATAAGTATCCTCCATATTGCTCCCAACCTGGGGCGGAGGTGTAACAACAAGTATAGGTGTAGGCATTAAAATAGGGGAAGTGGTGATGACCGCATACTTCTTTTCAGAAGTAATAGCATTACAAGTGATAGGGGTCATAGCATCTTTCTTCCTATAAGACAAACCAAAGATGATAGCATGCTTCCCTACTTTAAAATTTAAGGTCCCACTACCCACGTCGATTATGGCCCCCGCAGTATGTAAGAAAGGTCTCCCCAAGATAATAGGTATGTGGGCATCCTCGGGGATGTCCAAAACTACGAAGTCTACTGGAAAGAAAAACCTATCAATGCGCACAGGGATGTTTTCCAACATCCCTATGGGTTCCATAGAGGTACGATCGGCCATTTGGACCGTCATGCTAGTCATTGCAAAAGAAGTCATCCCTAGTTTCAAGGCCACACTTAGGGGCATAACACTAATGCTCGCCCCCAAGTCACATAGGGCCTTCTTGACTGGGAAGGTTCCTATGTGACAAGGTACAGAAAAGCTCCCTGGGTCTTCTAATTTATGTGGTCCTATGACGGGGGACAAAAAACTTGAGGACTCCTCAGTTAGTGCAACAGTTTCTACTTTGTCTAGAGAGCACTTCCGGGTTAGAAGCTGCCTCATAAATTTTAAATAAGATGGAACCTGTTGCACTAACTCTAAGAATGGTACTTGCACATTTAAAGAACGGATAATATCCTTAAACTTATCAAAAGATACTTGTTCCCTAGTCGGTAAGAGTCGCTCCGGATAAGGCGGTGTGGAAATTTCAGCCTTTTCAGTCCTCCTCAAAAATTTGGGGGTCTTGTCACCCCGGAATAGGAAGTCTCTTAGGTTGTCAGGCATTTCTGGCCTAAAAGAATCCTTCTGTTCAGCATCAGAAGTCGGTCGACCTTGCTCCTCAGTCGGTCGACCTGTTTCCTGTACTCCAGAAGCTATGGGAATCTGCCCCGTGGTCGGTCGACCTTGCTCCTGGGCCAGTCGACCTGTTTCGTTGCTACTCGCCTTTTTCCGTCCTTCCTTTTCTGCTCCACCAGTTTTACCACCACCAATTTAAGCTCCACTCCGCAGCAATATGATGTTGAGAGTCTTCTTCTTTTTGTCCGTTTTGGTTGGAAGTTGACCCGGAGCCCTAGTATCGTTCTTGCTCGCGATTTGAGCAATTTGGGACTCTAACATCTTCATCCCCGCCTCCCGTGCCTGAGATTCCTTCTGAACTAACCTAATTAAGTTTTGGATGAGAGCATCTGTATTGGGTGGTGGGTTTTAAGGTGGTTGAGGGTTAAAGGGGGGTTTTTGAAAATTTTGCTTGTGCGGAGGGATATAAGTGGAGTTTTGTTGGGGTTGTTGGTGTTGTGGGTTAAGGACATTTTGGCTTGTCCACCTCATGTTGGGATGGACATTGTTATTATTAGGGTCATTAAAGTTATTCCCACGGTAATGTTGAAAGGCCGCACATGTCTCGTTAGATGAGGTACAAAACTTTGACACATGCCCCTCTCCACCACATCTCTCACAAACGAATGGTCCGTCATGAATGGCATTCACTTGGTACATACCACCCTTACTCCCACTTTCCATCTCGAATTTTTCACCACTCTCCAACTTATCCAACTTGGCCATCAAGGCCTCTATTGCCGCAACATTAGACTCGGCCTTTCTTTGATTTCTACGGGAAGTCCCGTGTTCAGCTCTGTGCACAGCAACATCTTCATTGATCTTGAGACCCTTGGTCTCCCCAGAATTGTCTTGGAACCTCCCATTAGCTGCAGCATCCAAGTAGGCTCTTTTATCATCATAGAGGCCATTATAGAACTGGTTGCAAAGAAACCATTGTTCGAATCCATGATGGGGTATGGATCGAACAAGTCTCTTGAACCTGCCCCAAGCCTCACTAAAATCTTCAGTAGGTCCTTGCTTGAAACTTGTTATCTGCTCTCTCAAGGCATTGGTCTTAGCCGCGAAATAGTATTTCCGATAGAAGGCTAAGGCCAATGTGTTCCAATATGTCACTCCCGTAGCAGTGCGGTCTAAATCTCTGTACCATTCCCTCGCCGAGTCTCGGAGGGAAAAGATTAACATAGTTTCCTTTATCTGGTCCTGGGTCACTCCATCTGGAGGTGCGATAGAGCATATATAATCTGGGAAGATTTCTATATGCCTAGCTGCATCTTGATTAGCCGCGCCCCCAAACTGATTCCTCTCCACCATGGAGATGTAGGAAGGCTTGGCCTCGAATGGCTTCCCCGTGCCTGTAGGTAAAGTGAACCCCTTATAGAGATCCTTTGCCTGCGGCATAGAGTGACTTGCAATACTTGCTTCTTCAGCCATCTTTTCTTCCTCTTCTTCGAAAGCTTGGAAAAAGGTATTTGTTGGTGTTTTGGTGTAGGTGGATTATGAGGTGAGTTTGGTTGTGATTCTGGTGTTTTTGGTGTAGGTGGATTGTTTTGTGGTGATGGTGGTGATGATGGTTGATCAAAAATATCCTCTTGGAATAAGGAAGATGGAGAACCTCATTCCCTACTCTCTAAAAACTGCTTTCTTCTTTCTCTTAGAGTCTTCTCAAGCTCGTGGTCTAGTGGTAGGAGTTCTCCTTGAACTGACCTGCGCATAAGATAGAAACTACAAGAAAAAAGTGAGAAGGTTTAAGGAACAAAGTTCCTTAAACAAAAGAAACAAAAACAAAAAACAATAAACACTGGCGTCACCTCCCCGGCAACGGCGCCAAAATTTGACACCCATCGTTGTGGGTATCAAATATGAAATTTATAATTCCTAAACTTTAACTATAGATATGAAAGTCAGGGTCAAACCACAGAGAGGTGGGGAGTGTTTATTGTTTAAGGTCAATGTTTTAAGGTAACAAAAGTGGGGGTTTATATTGATTGTCACTAAGTCTAGAAACAAAGATAGAAATAAAACAAGAATTAAGAATGAAATAAACTATGGTAAAAGAAATACTAGGATATTCGGGTAATAAAAAGCTACGATAGTATAAATCCTAAGTCAACATGTATTGCAGTCGCGTAAGGGGTGTAACATATCCTTTCGGTCTACGGTACCTAATAGCTCCTTTCGGCCTATGCTATTAGTTCCTAGGTCTCAAATTATTGGGTGTCAACAATAAGGGTGATTCCTAATTTCTAGGTCGCATACCTTTCAGTCTTAACTAACCTAGCCGTCTTAAGGCGTAAACCAATGCCCTTCCCGTATCTTTCAATCTTGGGTAGGTCATTACTAACATCCTACAAGTCTCCTTTCAGTCTCATTGTAGGGTATTATAGTCGACGAATTAAAACAGTCTGAAAACATACGCTAGTCGGTCGACCGACTAGCTAGTCCAGTCGGCCGACCAACACTTCAATCGACCGACCGGTTAAGCCGGTCGGCCGACCTAGGGCCTGCTACAGTCGATTTCGGGAATTATACTATCTACGCATATTACTCCCTACATCCTAACATATGTGATTAGCTACTCATGGATACTGAAATAATAATAATAACATTAAAGAAAACAGAATTCATGATGAACATTAATCTAAGCATGCAATAACAACAAAGGCTTGGGATTCTAACTTAAACCGATTACTAGCAATTCTAAGACAAGAACAATTGTAAACTGAAATTGGAATAAGAATTACCGGAATTAAGGATTAGGGCAGAAAAGAACAAACTTTTATTGAATCCGTGCGGAAAGATTAATTGAACAATGAACAAAACTAAGAGAACAAGTGTTTGAATAATAGAAAATAACTATTGTATACTAATGATATGTTTAGGACTTGATAATAAGATAATAGATTATAAACTAAAACTGCCTGCTAAAGCTAATGACGGATTAGGCTTATATAGGAAAGATTAAGGTGATTTCTCTTTGACCTAATGCGTTCTCGGGCTTTTGCGGAAATTCTGAAACTGCACTGTGGTCGACCGACCTAGGTAGCAGGTCGGTCGACCTACTGTCGGGCTTTGGTGGACTTCTGATTTTAAGGTAGCAGTCCTCAGGTCGACCGACCAAAGTAGTAGGTCGGTCGACCCACTTTCCTGTACGTCAGTCTTGATTTCGCCTTGGTTTGACTCGTGGTACTTGGTTCGCGCTTTGAGTTGACTTTTCCTCGTTCCTTGGCTACGAAAAACCCCGAGGGCATAAATTTGGTATAAAATCGTCCCTTTTCCGCATAATTCTGCAAAAGAGCATAAAATTACGAAAGTAGACAATTGTTCGGAAATAAGGGCTAAAACATAGTAAGTGAGCGACAAAATGCGTGTAAAAATAGATGTAAAACATCATAAAATAGACACGCATCAGTGATCATCCAAAAAGAAAGTCTCATAAAAGTAACAACTTTCATCCAAATTCTAGGTAACCATTAACACTCTCATAGATAATACCAAAATTATTAGCCTCGCGGTTGATACTAATCCACAAAAAGCACTCATACCGTCAAACCTTTATCACGAAACCATCAAGAGGGCACACTAACTAATATCATCCCACGTCACCAAACGCTAACTCTCTCAACTAAGTCCGATAAAACAAGACCAAGGATCCTCTAAGCATATATCACTAGTCCTCAAACGAATTAAACCTCACACCTAGTCCAAGAAGAAAGGGGATAAGGCTCATGACAGTTAAAGATATACAACTTAGAGACAAACGCGATATAGGAACTTGAGAGAGATACAGAGAAAGAGACAAGATGACAAGGTGAGAGACTCCAACAAATGTGAAGCTAAGAGAAGAAGAATGAGCATTAGAGGTAAGAAGATATATGACATAAAGAAACGTCAAGTAAGCTTTTTTATGAAAGCATAACTCGACATAATTAGCATGGAAGAAGAAAGAAGAAAACAAGCGTTGAGGAAGGTACGATTTGAACTGTCACAATTCTCAAGGCTCAGGGTTCCCAAAATCCTCACAAAGTTCTCATCTCTTTTTTACCAATTCAAGCACGCTAAACTAGCACTTTCCAAGAAGAATTTTCCCAGATGGTTTACCATACTATAAATCCTTTAAAAGATAAGGGTGTACAATTAACCCAATTTCGATTACTCCATAAAGTTTCAGGTATCTCTATGTCTTAGATTCCTCAAACGACACTTCTGTAATACTCCAGGATAAACCATTTTTATACCATTGCTACTTCACAATCTTTATACTACATTGATTATCAACTCTCTAATTCCTTCAATTCCCAAAACTTTCATTACTCATCGAGTAACTATTATAATCCACACAAGGCGTAAATCCTTATAATTCATTAATACCTCAAAAGGTGAACACTAAGATCCATTATTGACGTCCTCACACCTCTATATACGAATCCAAACGTCCTTTATGTTAATAAATGAATTCCTGATTTTATACTCATATCTTATATTTGTATTATTTCTTTAAGTTTAGTCATAAAAACTTAAAAGGATCTTATGCATGCATGATGATATCATAAGATGTGATTGTCCTTACATTGGTTTTAGAAGGTTTATACTCAATAATCACCTATTATGTGAGTCTTCAAATAACCGAAATACCCTTATAACGATCTAACAAAAATCGTCTCCAAAAGATACGTATCAAGGACCCGATCTCAAACTAAGACTATTTTTGTTACTGGAAAAATAGAATTAGTATACTAGAAATAATAATAATATTACACTTAATATTATTAATATTGGAAATGAATTTTATTTACTAGAAATTTATTTTAGAGTAATGAGAGAAGAATGAATTATATGAGTTGTGTGTTCAAAATGAAAAACAACCAACAACACATATGTTTGTATGAGGTAGTCTTTATAAGAGGAAAAAGAGCTCTTAAGCTCATGTGTTGGCCGGCCTACATGCTCTCATAAGGCCAATGCATGGCATCTTACTCTTACACAAAAGCATGCATTATGCCTTACACCTAAGGCTAGGTATGTAAGCTTTTGCATAATGTGTAAGAGTAGCTTACAATACAAAAACAACACACTACCACATAACACATATCACACGGTTCAAATGGGTATAAAATGGACTCCATTTTATCTTTGTCAATTGTGTTAAATTGTAACATGTCACACATGTCTCATAACACATGAACCAATTTGTTAATTATGCAATTTTAACTCTTTAAAATCCATAATTCACAAATTCATTACATTTAAATAATCCCTCTAGTAATTCGAAATTACTATCTTATAAAAATGTAATATCATAATTTTATTACAACTATTCATCAGTATGCAAGAAAGAATGCAAGAAAGAATGCTACCCCTCGTTGCTTGTTCAAAATTGACCTCAAAAAGGCCTATGATACAGTGGAGTGGGAATTTATAGAACAAGCCCTTCATCATATGCAATTCCCCTCTCACTTTATTCATCTAGTTATGAAGTGTATAAAGACCACCAGCTTCACTATCTCTTTGAATGGGTCAAGTTTTAGATATTTTAAAGGGAGGAGAGGCCTTAGACAAGGGGATCCCATATCCCCTCTCATCTTCACTATATGCATGGACTACCTCTCAAGAGTTATTCTTTATGCTACAGACAGATGGCCATTCCAATATCATCCTCACTGCAAAAATTTGAAACTCACTCACCTAATGTTTGCAGATGACTTGTTGATGTTTTGTAAAGGAACTCCTACTTCTATATGGTTACTTATGAGGGCATTTGCTTCATTCTCCAAGGCCACTGGGTTGAGTATGAACAGTACCAAATCTGAAATATTTTTTAGTGGAGTTGAGGAAGGGATTAAAGAAGGAATCAAGCAAGTGACTGGATTCAAGGAAGGGACATTTATATTCAAGTATTTGGGGGTGCCAATACAACCTGGTAAACTTTCCAAACATGACTGCTCCTCTCTCACAGAAAAACTGGTTGCTAGAATAAGGAGTCTGGGAGCCAAGAAGCTTTCATATGCAGGCAGACTGACTCTCATTAACTCAGTTTTAAATACATTGCATAATTACTGGGCTCAACTTTTCATCATTCCTAAGGGAGTTATCAACAGAATTTCAGCCATCTGTAGAAATTTTCTATGGGATGGCTCTTCTGAATTCCATAAAGTTCCTTTGGTTGCCTGGGATACTGTCACTACTCCTAAGAAAATGGGAGGATTGGGGATAAAAAATGCAGTTCTATGGAACAAAGCTACTGTAGGTAAATTGGTCAGTTGGATTTACACAAATGCTGATAGACTCTGGATTAAATGGGTAAAGGATGTGTACCTGAAAGACAGATCATGGCATGATTATTCACCTCCTCTGGATGCTCCCTGGGTTTGGAAGACTATCTGTAAAACGAAGGAAACTCTTAAACCAGGCTACAGCAATAATGTTTGGACCAGTAATCCTAAGGGATATACTGTCAAAGAGGGATATCAATGGCTGAACCCACCTGGGATTGAAAAACCATGGGCAGAAGCAGTGTGGAACAACTAGAATGTACCCAAACACTCTTTAATTACCTGGCTGAGATTGCAGGAGGGCATGAACACCAAAAGCAAACTATTCAGATTTGGATGCTGCCCTGATGATCTATGTTTCCTGTGTCAAACACACCCTAAAACCATTGATCACTTATTTGAGGACTGCCAGTTTACTACAATGGTGAAGCAGAAATTACAGAACAGATTTGAGTTGCAAATTACCTTGGCAACTATTGGAACAAGAAGCAGAACATCAAAGGTGTGGAAAATTCGAATGGCTATCTATAATGTTTTCCAATATCATATTTGGAGACAAAGAAATGAAACTCGAATTCATGCATTTATGCATAGACCAGATCTTATGGTCGATAGTATTGTTAGGGAGATGAAGAGTAGACTGCAAAAGAAAATAGAGGAGTCAAGTGATCAGGATTGTTAAGAGTGGTTTCGAAAAGTTTATCATTGATGTATTGCCAGTAAGGGGGCTCGAACCCTTACCTCTCTTGTAACTTTGTCTATGATATAATATATACTCACATTTCACCAAAAAAAAAAATTTATTACAACTATTTGTAATTTTATGATCGACCGTATTCATTCTTGATTTAATCGTTTCCCAAACGACTAAATAAAACCGAGTAACAAAACAATTTTATTACTTTGACCATTATTATTATAATCCCATTATAATAATATCCGTCACGTAAAATCATTTCCAAATTTCCAATTTTTATTTAATTCGTCTCCAATACGATATTAATTAAATATTCCATTGAGACGAAATTCCCTAAAGATATGACCTTAAGGGATCAACTGATCACCACCATCATATGACGATAATGTCAAACTCTAGACAGTCAATCATTATCGGTAAATGTTGATCAGACAATTTTAAAAGAGTCACATTCCCAGTTGTGTTTCATTCAAATGAGTTTTAATTATGTCAACACACTATTGTCGAGGACACTTCCTCCAACAATCTCCCACTTGTCTGAGACAAGTGTGTGTTACCAATTCTCTTGCCCTATTACTATCTCTCACTCAATGCATGGCGTCCTCTTAGGTCGTGCCCGCAATTGATTTTAATCTAGAGTGGTTTTTCTTGATCTGGAGTTATAACTACCGACCGGAATTATCTACCATAGATACCTTCCGAGCGTGGCCACGCATTTTTAGTTATTATTCTCCTCGAGTGGCCTAGAGATATTTCTCAACCCTGACAAGGGGTGGACAATTCCTAATCAACTTATTCCTTCCGGCTGGCCATAGTCCATCATAACCCAAAATATGTCCTTATAAACCCCAGTTATGAAGGTGTTAGGATATAAATCAAAGCTAATCTGAAAACTATGCCACCTCGGAGAACAGTCATTAGTCCAAGAACTGACTCATGTGAAACACGATAGATGCTCCCGCCACGACCAGGTAGTCTTTTAATAAGAGTACGCCAGAGCTCTATCAGCGGTCATTAGCCCGGCAAATGTATCTTAACATGTCTATGCCTAGGTGATCGATTAGTCATCTCGTATGACTCTATGGCAATTGAACTCGCCATCAATCGCATCACACATCCAGTTGCATTGAGATGTCACCTCACTTAAGCAACTAGGGGCGAGGTCATGATAATTCAATTCACTTTAATGGGGTTCAATATGGTCTTACCATCCCATTTGAATTTTTACTTGACCTTTCGTGAGTTATAAATAACTCAAATGATGAATGCATTATCACATATGTAAAATTGATACCATATCAATTACAACATAATCTATAATTCATACTTGTATAGTATTACATCTCAACTCAATTGGAATGACATGATTTATCATGTTAAGCCTATACGAAGGCCTTTGGTTAGTAAGCCTTAACAACTTTTGTGCTTCACATAACCTTACTATAACTTCCCTTGGTTATGCATAATATCATTATGTTAACCTTACGAGTACTTTTCTTGATCCATATCTAGACACAAGCTTTCTAACAATAGAATAGCTCCCACTGTTTTCACAGTGTCTGAGAGACTCTTCCCTCTATTATATCTCATAGATATAAGTGTACTCATATTTGTTGAATACCTTCCATTGTTCTACTGTCTAGAATATCTCCAACAAATTTCTTCATTTATGATTGTGGTCAAAATGGTTCTCTAACCATCCATATGTGTTTAGAACATGGTATTGTGCAACTCTTTGCACATTAAACCAATGAAATATCCAAACATTTAGCTTCATCCTTTTAATACTTCTTCAGTACTGTTTGATGAACTATATGGCTACACATAGAGACTTCTCTCCAAATTCGATTTGTACCATTTCGTCATACTCCAGTTATACGAAGTTTGATTATGGTATTACATCTTAGCGTAAGAAATTGATCCTGCAGCGGAAGCATTTAGATTCAATTTCTATAGTTCAAAACATTCACTAGTAGAAAAACAACCATTTGCGGCTATCTATTTGAGGCGTTTTAGCCCAATAGCTGTTGGGGCTGGTGTCCTTGACAATTAAGTACAATGACTTATTAAATCTCTTTAAGGATCACAAGGGCATACTTTTGTATTATTACCAGTTGATCCACGTTTATCAATAACGGTTGGCTTGCTAGATAAGTTTGACGTTATTGTCATACGGATGGCGGTGGTCAACTGGTCCCTATACGTCACACCTATAGGACACGTTTGAGAGATGTGAAGGTATGAAAATACAGTCACATTTTGCCGGATATGACTAAACGGTTAGTCAGAGGTATTGACTATTAAATTAGTCAATAAGATGTTGAGAATTACTATTTAATACGGATTAAATAATTTTAGCTAATACGGATTACAAGATTAATTCGTAAATTAAATATAAACAGTTATATTTAATTAAATATTATATTCGCAAATTAATATAAACAGTTATATTAATTTAGGTAATTATACAATATCGTATTTTATCAGACCGTTATTAATATATCGACTGTATTAATATCTGATAACATGTTACGATTTATAAATTAAACCCGCGAATAAATAATAGCTAAATTGGGTCGAATCACGCATTGGGATAAGGTAAGAGTGGAAAGCCCACTCCTACCCAAACCCTAGTTTCGGCCGAAATAACTATATAAGGAAGAGGACTCTCCTTATATCAGTTACTCTTGTTGCACTGTAACATCATTCTCAAGTAAAATTAGGGTTTTGAGAGCACTCTTCTCCCAAAACCTCAGATCTCACATCTAAAACCTCAAGGGCTCTCCCTATATTGCAAGGCAATTGGAGAGGATTTCTAGCACACGCGGCCACGTCTCAAACTAAGTCTTGGGTGCAAGTTATAGGAGGGAATTTGCATTAATTCCTGTTCTTAGGCCTTTTGCGCGAGGACTAAAGGTTGTACTTCTTTTCTCATGCTTTTTAATCTTATGACGATATTCGCAATTGTATATTTCATTATAATCCTACAATTTTAGGGTGAATACGCGTTTTATTCCCCGCAAGTGGTATCAGAGCCTTAGGCCATGAAATTTTTACAATTGTGTCTTTCATAAAATCAAAATTTTGAGAAAACCGTGCATCTGCCTAGGCACTCGATCGAGTCCCTGTGACACTCGATCGAGTGCCCCCGTACCAGGCTGCCGTGCGTGTATTTTTGTGAGAAATCGATCTTGTTTTCGATTATAATTTGCATATTGTTAATTAATCGATATTTTTAGCAATATGTAAATCTTTTGTTGTTGTTTATATATGATTTACAAGTTTTAAATCCAAGTTATAAACTCGTTTTAATGTAAAAGTGCAGCGATTTGCTAATTTAATAAGCCACTCGATCGAGCCATGCTGCACTCGATCGAGTGACCCTGACACTCGATCGAGTGCCCCTGTTACTCGATCGAGTGCTCTCGTTTCGGGGTATTTATTTTCGAAAATAACTTGTTTTCTTATTTTCACATGGCTTAAAATAATATACTGTATACGGAAATAGTATATTATTTAGTGAAACGGTTCACCCTCGTTTGATACATATTGTTTTTAAAACAGTTTAAAACAATGGATTATATGTTTATTAAAATTGGTGATTAAAACGGTATAGTCACTTAATTTTAATTATAAAAGGTGGTTTGGTATAAATTTATTAATCATAATAACGGTATTATGTCATGTATAAATTGTTTTTAGTTGATGCATTTTATTCATCGTCTTGTGAATGCCTTGAATGCTTTCAATAACGTATTTAATTTTTGCAAACGATTGTAACTTAGTGTGGCCTTAGAAGATTGTGTCACCGTAATGAAGGGACACGATCTTGCTTGTAATTTTGAGATCTTGAATCTCCGTTTTGGGTTTTTGCCATGTAATTACTTTTGTATTTAAATTAGAATGTATCTAGGATTACTTTTGTAATTTAAATTAGTAATTTTGCGAAGACCAAAGAGAAGACGGAGACCGGATGCTCACTCCCGCTGCAAGGACCAAGATGAAACATCAAGACAAGCTTCTAGGGTCCAACGGTGGATTCCAAGTTGTTTTATGTTTATTTTGGTAGGATAGGCCACACTAGGACTTTTATTTACGTTTATTGCATTTATCTTTACGCTTTCATCGATAATAGCTTGCATCATATTCCGCCTAAAAACCAAATCACCTATATCATGCCTGAAAACTGACTCATGTAGAGGTCTCGCGTTAGTTTTCTGTGACAATACAGATGTCACATGTCATTTAAAAGCCATCACTTTATTTAATTCATTCACGCAAATGCTAGTTTTTAGTTCACTTATATATGGATAAATAAAAGTTGATGGGGTCTTCCTCGTATAACCAAAAATTGAGATTAGTCTTTATAAATCAGCCTCCCATGAATCCCTTCTTCGTCGGTAGGCATAATATGACCCCTTCTACGTCGGGTAAGTGGGAACAGATGATTTATTTTATCTCAACATCATGGTCACTCGATAATATTCCAGTGACTGAGATGGACTAATAGATAGGATTTACGGAAATCTATCGACCAAGAGTTCCAACGATTGGAATTAGCCAAACTGTGGGCTTATCAATATACGGAAATTGAGTCTTGGGATCGTTTATATAATTCTTGAGGGAGATCAATTATATAAATGCATGAGTCTACGAGTTTAAATTCAATTTAATATAGACTTAAATCACAACAATAAGTTGCTTATATGGTTTTGTTTTATCTTCTTTTCAGTGTAGAACACGTTCATTAAAACTGCTGTAAAACTAAAATGGCTGGTGAAGACCCAATGCCAAGTGCCAAGCTAGCACGTGAATCCTGGCTAAAAGCCTTCATGGACTCCATGAATCAGTCCACAAGACTGAGGAATGATGGGTCAAACTTCTCTGACTGGGAGGCAGCACTACGGAATGCTGCCATTGCTGACGGAAAGCTCAAGTTCTTAACTGAGCCCATTCCGCCACACCCAGGAACTGGAGCTAGAGCCAACGAAATTCGCGCTCATAGCGATTTCGTTATGGAAGCGGGTGCGATAAAGAACGTACTCATCTATGCAATGGAATCCAATTTGCAAAGACGCTTCATAACCCATGGTGCAAACAAGATTTTCACCACGCTCACTAACGAATTCTCCAAGGCTCCGAGAATCGTTTCTTATGAGCATACCTGTCGCTTCTTTGAGGCGAAACTCCAGAAGGGCCAAGCTGTTAGCCCACATATTCTCAACATGATTGAGAATATCGAGAAACTGGAGTCCCTGAACTGCAAGATCAGTGAGAACATCATCGTTGATCGCATGCTTCATTCGCTTCATGACGGGTTCGCCCTCTTTAGGGCCAACTACTACATGAACGACATGAAGAAGACTCCCCATGAGCTCCACTCCCTTCTCGTACAGACTGAGAAGGATCTTAAGTTGAGTGGGAGTCTTAAGCAGGATGTTCTCATGATCTCCAGTAAGGGGAAAGGTAAAGGGAAGGCTAAAGCTCAAGGCGACCTAGCAGTAGGTAAGCCCAGGTTCAAGAAACCAGGATTTGCTAAGAGTGGGCCTGGTGAGTCGAGTAACTCACAAGGCAAGACAAAGAGTAAGGATACAAGCATGGAATGTCACCATTGCCACAAGACTGGGCATTGGAGGCGCTCCTGCCCCGTGTATCGCGAGGACATTAAAGCAGGCCGTGTTACTCCTGTTGGTATGTCTTCTTCTTCTTTTATTCACATGATTGAGATTAACCACGCAAGTTGCGGAACTTGGGTACTTGATACTGGTTGTGGTTCTCATCTATGTAATCATGTGCAGGGCCTCCGAAACCAAGAACCCCTAATCAAGGGTGAGGTGGACCTGCGTGTCGGGAATGGAGCACGTGTGGCTGCAGTCTCGAAGGGAACATACGTAATCCAGCTTCCAAGTGGATTCGAGTTATTTTTGTATAACTGTTATTATGTTCCTAGTTTATCCAAAAACATTATTTCAGTTTCTGCACTTGACAAACTCGGATTTTCATTTGTAATAGAGAATAATAGCTGTATTTTCTCTTTGCACAATATGATTTATGGCAAGGCAGTTTCCATGAATGGAATTTATGTTTTAGATCAAACTACCGAGATATTACATGTGAATAATAAAAGAATAAAGGTAGGTGACAAAGATCAAACTTACCTATGGCACTGTCGTATGGGACACATAAATGAGAAACGCGTTAAACAGCTCATACAGAATGGAGCTATTTCGCCCTTTGATTTCGAATCATATGGCACGTGTGAATCATGTCTCATCGGCAAAATGACTCGTATTTCCTTCAAAGGTGTTGGAATGCGCGCTGCCGACCTATTAGGACTCATACATACGGACGTATGTGGCCCTATGTCGATCAACGCACGAGATGGCTATAGGTATTTCATCACTTTCACGGATGATTTAAGTAGATATGGCTATGTCTACTTAATGAAGCACAAAAGTGAATCCTTTGACAAGTTCAAAGAATACCAGAATCGGGTACAGAACCAGCTGGGTAGAAAGATTAAAGCACTACGCTCGGATCGTGGTGGTGAGTATCTTTCACGCGAGTTTGATCAACACCTTAAAGACTGTGGGATCGTACTACAGTTGACTCCACCTGGAACACCACAATTAAATGGTGTGTCCGAACGGAGAAATCGAACTCTACTTGATATGGTTCGATCCATGATGAGTCACACCGTTGTGCCTGATTCATTGTGGGGCTATGCTCTTTTGTCAGCCGCTCTAATTCTTAACCGAAGTCCGTCTAAAGCTGTTGACAAGACTCCATTCGAGTTATGGAAGGGAACGGTCCCTAACTTGTCCTTTATTCGGGTTTGGGGCTGCGAGGCTTATGTCAAGTGGAGACACGAGGATAAGCTCGGCCCGCGATCGGTCAAGACATACTTTATAGGCTACCCAAAGGGAACGTTTGGTCATTACTTCTACTCGCCTACCGAACAACGTGTTTTTGTTGCGGCTAGTGCGACGTTCTTAGAGAAAGAATTTCTCGAGAACAAGTCGAGTAATAGAACCTTCGAGTTATCGGAGGTTCAAGAACCAACTACCGAGCAACCATTGGAGGAAACAGTACCTCCAACCGAGGCTGCGGTAGATATCCCTGAGGAACCTAGGAGGTCAGGAAGAGTCTCTATTCCACCGGACAGATACATTGGTATGGTCGAGGAACACGATACAGATGACGTCTTACTCCTAGAGGGTAATGAACCCACAACCTATAAAGGTGCCATGACCAGTTCTGACTCAAAGCTATGGCTAGAAGCCATGCAATCCAGATGGACTCCATGTATGAGAACAACGTGTGGGATCTTGTGGACCTACCTGCAAAGGTACGTCCCCTTCAATGCAAATGGCTTTACAAGATAAAGCATGCCGTGGAAGGACAACAAGATATCCATAAGGCTAGACTAGTTGCTAAAGGTTTCACCCAAGTGCCAGGCTTGCACTACGATGAGATCTTTGCACCCGTAGTCATGCTACGTTCCATTCGGATTATCTTAGCGATCGCCGCATTTCATGACTATGAAATATGGCAAATGGACGTTAAAACCGCCTTCTTAAACGGTTATTTGGAGGAAGAGTTGTACATGGTACAACCCGAGGGTTTTATCGATTCAGCACATCCTAAGAAAGTTTGCAAGCTTAAGCGTTCCATCTATGGACTTAAGCAAGCATCGCGGAGTTGGAATCATCGCTTCGACCAAGTGATAAAAGAGAATGGGTTCATTCGATCAGTCGAGGAACCATGTCTCTATATCAAGTCGAGTGGGAGTAAGATTGTATTCCTAGTACTGTATGTCGATGACATACTCTTGATTGGGAATGACATACCTCTCTTATCTTCGGTTAAAGCATGGTTGAAAAACCACTTCCAGATGAAAGATCTGGGAGAGGCACAAAGAATTTTGGGCATCCGTATCTACAGGGATAGATCACGACGGATGTTGTCTCTCAGTCAGGAATCTTATATAGAGAAGATTCTGGAGAGATTCAGTATGACGAACTCCAAGAAGGGGTTCCTTCCTATGACTCCTGGGCTTCACTTGAGCAAGTCTCAAGAAGCTAAGTCAGTGGAAGAGAAAGAGCGCATGAGTCGGATTCCTTATGCTTCGGCAATAGGATCGATCATGTATGCCATGATATGCACACGTCCAGACGTTGCATATGCATTGAGTATGACAAGTCGATTCCAAGCTCATCCAGGTGAACAACACTGGATGGCCGTGAAAAACATTCTTAAGTACCTACGGAGGACTAAAGATTGGGGATTGACTTTTGGAGGCGACTCGACGCTCTGCGCCACGGGTTACGCAGATGCTAGCTTCCAAACAGATCGAGATGACTCGAAATCTCAGTCTGGATTTGTCTTTACTCTTAATGGCGCTGCTGTCAGCTGGAAAAGTTCTAAACAGAGTGTTACAGCAGATTCTACGACTGAGTCCGAGTACTATGCCGCCTCAGAAGCAGCTAAGGAAGCGATATGGATGCGTCAATTCTTACAAGGACTATCAGTAGTGCCTAGTTCGAATGACCCAATCACCGTCTATTGTGACAATAGCGGTGCCATCTTCCAAGCTAAGGAGCATAAGTCTAGCAGCAAGGCTAGGCATGTACAACGGAAAGCTCATCTAATCAGAGATTACGTGGAGCAAAAGGAGATTTTCATTGAAAAGATCGCTACGGATGACAACATAGCTGATCCTCTCACAAAAGCATTACCACGTGATAAGCATGAAGGGCACATTCATTCCATGGGAATTGGATGTGTTCCTAAGTTGTAGTACTCTTTTATGAATTCATGTAATAATTCATTTTCTCGTGTACTCTATTCAACCTTATTGTTATGATATAAAATGTTTTGTTTCTCATGTGGAATTGTACGCCAATTTTGAACACCACAAAGTGAACTGATTAACATTACATCGTTTTGGTCCTTGATTACCCACTTGAGCTGATAACTCAGGTAATCATTTTGTGACGTTGGTTGATGGTGGGTTCAACGAGCCATAAGTCACGTGGATGACTGACCAATCACAAAGGCGAGTTATACGGATATCTCGTAGGACACCCCGTGACAACGTTATGGAGTCCTAAATGTTTTTAACATTGGGTGCCAGGTCGTGGATAGGACCTCCATAGTGTTCCTTAGAGTCGAGTCTTTTGACTTTCAACTGTTTCTTGAGATTAAGACAGATTTTGGGTAACTTTGGTTTCTTTCCCACGGTCACCGTAACAGGGGCCAAGAGGATTTTTTCTGGGTTATTTCATGCTGGGCGATATCGGCAGGATTCGAGTTGAGGGAAATATCCAAACCCTTATCAGGATTTTATCATTTCTCAGGGCCACTCGAGGAGTAGTAACTGAAATGCATGGCCATGCTCGAATACAGATTCGTTTTATCAGTTAAGTTACTCTCTAGTCGGGGAAACCACTCTTGATACAGATCGCTTGTGAGATACGACCTTTGCGAATGCGGATTTGCAAATTGTCTTACATTGAGTGGGAGAAATTTTAAAAGGATATGAGATTCGGTTATCGCACCTACACTTGTACGGACAAGTGGGAGTTTGTTGGAGATTGTGTCCTCCACATGTAGTGTGATAACGTCATTGAACATACCCTTGTACGGACAAGTGGGAGATTGTTGGGGCTGGTGTCCTTGACAATTAAGTACAATGACTTATTAAATCTCTTTAAGGATCACAAGGGCATACTTTTGTATTATTACCAGTTGATCCACGTTTATCAATAACGGTTAGCTTGCTAGATAAGTTTGACGTTATTGTCATACGGATGGCGGTGGTCAACTGGTCCCTATACGTCACACCTATAGGACACGTTTGAGAGATGTGAAGGTATGAAAATACAGTCACATTTTGCCGGATATGACTAAACGGTTAGTCAGAGGTATTGACTATTAAATTAGTCAATAAGATGTTGAGAATTACTATTTAATACGGATTAAATAATTTTAGCTAATACGGATTACAAGATTAATTCGTAAATTAAATATAAACAGTTATATTTAATTAAATATTATATTCGCAAATTAATATAAACAGTTATATTAATTTAGGTAATTATACAATATCGTATTTTATCAGACCGTTATTAATATATCGACTGTATTAATATCTGATAACATGTTACGATTTATAAATTAAACCCGCGAATAAATAATAGCTAAATTGGGTCGAATCACGCATTGGGATAAGGTAAGAGTGGAAAGCCCACTCCTACCCAAACCCTAGTTTCGGCCGAAATAACTATATAAGGAAGAGGACTCTCCTTATATCAGTTACTCTTGTTGCACTGTAACATCATTCTCAAGTAAAATTAGGGTTTTGAGAGCACTCTTCTCCCAAAACCTCAGATCTCACATCTAAAACCTCAAGGGCTCTCCCTATATTGCAAGGCAATTGGAGAGGATTTCTAGCACACGCGGCCACGTCTCAAACTAAGTCTTGGGTGCAAGTTATAGGAGGGAATTTGCATTAATTCCTGTTCTTAGGCCTTTTGCGCGAGGACTAAAGGTTGTACTTCTTTTCTCATGCTTTTTAATCTTATGACGATATTCGCAATTGTATATTTCATTATAATCCTACAATTTTAGGGTGAATACGCGTTTTATTCCCCGCAATAGCAGCAAATAATTTATGTGTCATTTGAGGCGTTTTGTAAAAAAACGCAGCAAATAGGTCATTTGAGGCGTTTTTTGTAACAGCGCCGCAAATGAGTGTGTATTAAAAATAAAAACAAATTAAATGAAAGAGTATATGCTGCGCATTATATTCCGTGTTTTCATTATTCTATATTTCTCTCAAACATAAAACAATAAAGCAAAAGCGAGTTTGACGGAACCACCGCCTATATTTCTCTCAACCACCGCAAATCTGCCAACCACCGCTCACCGTCACTGGAAATCGACGGAAATGGACGGAACTCGCCACCTCATCATCTCCTCTATTCCTATTTTTCTAAATTAGGTATGTGAATTGATTTTTAGGGTTAGGTATTTTCGATTAATTGGAGTTCGATTAATTTCGGGGTTTTAATGATTGTTTGCGTGTTTAGTTGTCGCGATTGAATCTCTATGCAGCTTGTCATCTTATGTGATGATCAAACGTTTCTCCTTTTTCATTTCTAAGATATGAGCTTTAGGTAATTAGGGTTTGGGTTGGTTAGTGTGATGTCTGGAACTGTGCCTTATTTTTGATTTTTGCGTACATGTACAGGTATCAATTGTGATTTTTATTGTTATTTGACATGGGTACATGTACAGTCTGTGGAATCCTTGTTCTGCTCGGACTTGTGCTTACAATCTGGATTGATTCACTAGCGCGTCAAAGAACGAATGCTCAGCCGCTGTTGGCTTCAAATGGATGTTAAATCAGGTAAATAAGCAAATAGTTTTGGATTTTGGATTGTAAAAATGACTAATGTTGATTTGTCTGCTATTTATACATCTTAACTTGATTGCTTATTAATTTCTGGATTACTCTCTGATTCCGTAAATTTGCACTACCAATAGCGAGTCCTGACAATTGGATATGCACTATTGCACTTGTGTCGGATACTTTAAATTATAGTGTGAGTATTTGAGTAATTAACCTGACTATCTCCCTATGATTAGTCCTGACAATTCCACTAATTACTGCCCTAATGGCAGAGTGAACTGATCCGATGTGCTGGGAAACAACACAATATTCACTGTTGCGAAGGAAGAGTTCACATTTCCTGTACATAACCGACCCTTCAATAACTGCCATGCTTCTACCATTGTTGAGGTGATTATTAATTTATTATGATTTAAAATTGTCATTTTTGCGTAGTTTCTTGATGAATGATCAGTTTTGTAGGTAGAGAGGAGCCATTTTCTAATTGCTTATTTCGCGGGAACAGTAGAAGGAGCACCGGATGTAAAGATTTGGTTGCAAAGATATAAGGTAGAATGATTGTTGTATGTAGTTTCTCAAAAACTTATTATCCAAAGTTTATATGTACATAAAAGTGTTGATAATTTGGTAATGATTCAATTACGCAACTGACTTTTGAGCTATGATCAATGATGTTCAGGATGGTTCTTGGAGCTCTCCAGTGGTTGCGGACGACCAACCTTCCGTTCCAATGTGGAATCCTGATCTTTTTAAGGTCTTGAATCAACTCATTCTATTTTACAAACTTGGTCCAGCTGTTCAAAAGTGAGTTCTCTTTCTTTCATCTCATTCTTGTTGCATTGTCAATCCTTGTTTCGAATGAAATCTTAGACAGTACTTGATGTAGAACTACGTCGTATGTTTCCGAGTTTTGTTTTTTATTTGAAAGAAATTTAGCATGCTTTATCCATTGATCACAATCAGCCTGGCACTTTAAGAAAGGTACAGGAGTTACTTCCTTTGTTTCTTTTGAGTGAGAGACCTTCATTAGGAGCTCTCCAGTTGTTGGCTTACTGCCAGGGACAAGGTTGCTGCTTGTGCAAAGCATTTTGTCGGAGATGGTGGGACAACGAGAGGAGTCAATGAGGCTAACACGGTAATTGATTCGCATGAGTTGCTTAGCATACACATTTCATACATGACTACACGAGTCCACTCGCCTTCATTCCTCTCTCGCTCGACTTAAGCCAGATCTAGTGCACCGGTGGTTGAAATCTGTGACCGCAGCTCGTCCTTCATGCTAGGTAAACTTCCAATTGAATAATTTATTAAATTATTTATAGTTTATGAATTACTACCGACAAAGCAAAACAAAAAGAAAATAAAAGAAAAGAATTTTGATTTAATTTTGTTTTGATTTGGGGATTTAGGGTTAATCGTATTGAATTTTATTAAATTGACTGAAAATTGTAGTTTTTTTGTGGTTTTATGTGTGATTAGGCTACGTATGAAGCTCAGGGGGATGTACAATTGAGGTACAATTTTGTTTTTTTTTTCTGGTGTTTTTTCTGCTCAATTTCCTTGGGTTAAAACATTCAAGGAGTCGCCTGTCGCGAAAATTGTTTTTAGCTGCATAGACTAGTAGAGTAGTAGTGATATCTCATTTCAGAAATTCAGAATGCAACAAGCAATTGTTTTTGCATAGTGAAAAACGTAAACTGACGCATTAATGTATTAGTGCTTGATACATTCTCAAGCAGTACTCAATTGATATGATTTTTGAACGCCAGTTCTTATTGTGAGCCGTATCAAAATAGTCGTTCAGTGTTTTGACTCTTCAACACCAGTGTATGCCTCACTGCCTACATACATTTGACCTTTTGGGACAAAATAGCGGTTCAGTGTTTTTGTGTTAGTTCTTTTATTTTACGCAGGTCAACATCACAGTCATATGTAACACGATGCTTTGCTGGTAGGAGTAGAGATGTTAAGGAAGTGGTTAGCTTTGTGTTTCATGCAAAGGTTTTCCCGTTTGGTTGAAGTATGTTCCTAGAATCAGCTTCAGAACAGATAATGAACCATTTATGTGGTCTTAATATTACTTACCCTTATTCTTATCGACATAAGAATATCTACTTATACGCTAATATCCATTTAAGAGGATATCCTAGTGATGTATTTATTCCTTTCACAAGTCTTATCATTCATAATGATCAACATGTCACATTCATGTAAGACTAGTGACATAACTTTACTCCCACTAAATTTCATGTATAAACATAACTTCTTGTCTCTCAAGAAAATGCTTATCACATGACAAAATAAAGAATTCAACCTTTTGACATTTCCTTTTTAGGACAGTTGCGATTTTACAAAGCTCATATTCGATGACTTTTAAAATCCAACAACATCATCTGATCCGGTTTTATTATAGTTTCGTTGTTTGCGTGCGAAACCCTTTCCACCAATCACCTGAGCTATTTCGGATTCAAATAGAGTCCAAACTAAATAAAGCATCTAAGAAAGTTACAAGTTCGTTGCCATAAAAGGCAACATGACACTCGTCAACTTAATTTTCGAATAAAATTTCCACTTATCTTAACTAGGAAGAACATTTTCCTATTGCATCATACTGAAGTTGTGGCTCTACAATAATTTCTCCCACTCTGTCTAAAAGAAATAAACTTCTTTTCTTTATAGATAGCATCATGAGCCACAAACCATTTGTTCTTATGATCATATAGGAAAAATTTCGCCATTCGAAATAGGCTACAACTTAGGCACCTTGCCTATTCATATCTCATATGAGTTGTATGCCCATGCTTTATAACATAGCGGAAAGATAAATGCTCGACAAAATCGGAATAGAAAATAACTCTCACTCAATTGTAAAGATTTAATCATATCTCATATGATTCAATACTACTTTCTCGCCCATTCTGTGCTTATGAAAGTAAACTTGTGATACATTATCACACTTTATTTGGTGTAAATTACTAGGCTCAATTAGATCACTATCTAATTCCAAGAACATTTTCTTGAGTCATTGCACATGTATTCTCAACGAGAATTTCTTGTGCATTGATTTCCTCAATCGAAGATGAACCTCATCTACTCGAGGATTGATCCTCTAGATAAAGTATTTCTACTTCGGTAGAAAGATGAATTAAAATGTCTTTCTTGATTTAAAATTTCACTCACCTACACACTTCAAAGTGTTTATAGGGTGAATGACTTGCCTTGAATGCAAGATTCGCATAACCTTTGAGATTCTTAACCTCAAATGCGACTTTCAATCGAGAAATGAGGAAAGATTTGGGGCACCAACTCGAGTTTTAGGGTACATATGACATTTCCACCTTAGTTTTGGAATATAACTACCTTGATTCGTATGGCCTAACCATGAATCAATTCGTGGTAACATTGAGTACAACATTTGTTTTATTTGCATAATGGTAAAATCTTTTACCTTTTATGCAAAACTCAAATTATATTTAGATATGATGTACATAATAACTATTATTTATGTATTACTCTAAATCCGAAACTTGGTTCAACATAATATAACATGTAAATGTCATACGAATGAAGTGGCAACTACCTTAGTTCCATTTATGTTTATCATTCTTGACAATCGTCATACGATTTTCTTCACGTTAGGACGATATGATCTACAAGAACCCTCAGATCGTGTTATTAACACATCCTCCTCTAAATACCCATTTAGAATAGTAGGTCTTGTCATTCTTTTACCATAGTTCAATCATATGAAAATGGAATTTCTAACGTGAATCACCAATTTGCAGTCATATGCAAACAATGTAGAATGAAAACTTAATGTCATAAGTATTACCCAAGAAATATGTTGGGGTCATACTTCCAACATCCTTAGACTTTACAATTTGGAGTAGTTTCTAACTTCGTGTCTTACACGATTTTCTCTCAACCTCGTTCTATTCTTAACTACATAAGAAAGATTTGGTCTTCCCATAGCTCTCACTCACTTCAAGAATTATTACTTGAAGAAGACTTCAATTAATTCAAAATTAATTCCTCATAGGAGTTAATATCTATGAAGTGAGGTGGTATTGATTACAATGATTTTCTCAAATCAATTTACCAATTTACCTTCGTCATGTTTTTAACCCTTAAGTTTTAGACGATAAGTTATTAAATTGAGCTATAAGACTTTTAGAACCATGTAGGAATAGAAGATTTAATCAACACTTTTTGACTAAAATCACTTCTTTTTAAGCTTCTTTATAAGAAATCATAATGGTTTAATTAATAGGAATTTTAAGATGTTAATCTTATGTTTGGATAAGACCTTCCTATCAAATTCTATGGAATAGAATAATTCCTATGGACCTTGTCCATAACCAAAGACACGGTTTTAAGTGAGGAGAAAGAGATTATATTTGTCGATATAGCATAAGATGTTTAGCGGAGATATTGGTTACAATCGAATGATATTATATAGGAGTAAAATGAACAATTATAAAACAACAATTTAGGAAAAAACAAACATTCATCATTTTGATTCAACTTGTAATTATTTTAACAAGTTAAAGCATCTATAAAATGACCTCTATCCAATTTTATAAATGATTCCAAGACCCAAACCCACACCACCGAAATTGTGAACCACTGGAACTCCGACCCAATGATATGGTTTAGTGGGTTAAAATTTTAACCGGTTCTACCATAGAACTCTTGGTTGATGAAAAATCATTATTTATTCATCTTAGCCCGGAACACATTGACCACTGGTCCTCTACACTTCCGTTGAGTACAAACCAAATTTCAATTGCATCGAGATGCGATCCGCCCACTGGACTGAATCCACCTCATCGCCCCACTTATCCTACGTAATGAGGTTCGTACTGCCCACTGGACTAGCACCACCCCACGAAATAGAAGCTCATGGGTTCTACTATTTGGTAAGGCTAATTCTCAATTGTTTTGTTTAATATAGAGGTCTTGTCAATTTATTATCTATCTCCTTTAAGCGAATTAAATCAGTGAACTCGATAATTATAATTGACACGGTCGTTTTTAACGATTTAAACTAATATGCATGTTTATGGCGATTTGGCTATGCATGCAAACATATAAATAATGCAAAAATAAAAGCAATAAAGCAATAAAATCCTAGTATGGTCTTCCTAGTAATAGTAAAAACTAATTAACTATTACAAATTCGGAAACCAACTCCATTGTCCCTTGAACTTCATTGGCACGCCATCCAAGAAAAACACCGTCTTATCGGAACTCCTTTTCGTATGGCACCGTCTTTTGGATCTCCGGAATTACAATAAAATATTATAACTACTCTATTGTAAAACTGAAATTTAAATTAAATTACAAACCCGTGATACGAGATCACATAAATTACAACCGAATCAATATTCCCTTTCATTACGGGTAATATTGATTAAAACTAAGACCATACTAAGAAAAATTACATAATTCCAAATTATATAAAAACATTCAAATATGACATTCACATTTAAAAAAATGAAATAATAAAATATGTATGCACATGCTCAATTTTTAATGCCAAATCGCCTTATGGGAGCAAATATCTCATATTTGTTTACGGTTTTTACGGATATGCGCGACTTTAACTATTAAAATCATCAAAATTACATAAATCTCATTTATGTCCAAGCTAATCATCCTAACATACTTTAGGAATCAATGTTTAGTCTCTACTAATGTTTGATCATGATTTAACTTAATTTTGCATTATTGTTCATAAATTACTTGTATATACGGGAAAATAAACAAAATATGGCCAAATGAGTCAATAAAATTCAAAATTTAAAATTCGAAAATTTAAACTTTCTGGAAATTTTCTAAATTTTCATAAATTAAGAAAATGGTCTCATGCAAAAAGATATATTTTATTTCTTAAATATAAAAGCCGTTTTTCTGGTTTAAAATCCAATTTAAATTATAAAAATTTGCAATAAATTGCTATAAATTTTTAGTCATCCTAAAATATATTTTAGAATCTGAAAATGACCAAAAATTACAGACCATACTCGAAATTTTTATTTTTACGACTCATAAATTACGATTATTAACTATTTAACTCATAAAAATTAATAATCATAAAAACAGAAACCTTTTGATATCCAACTTTTAGATCTGATGTTCCTATTATATAAGACATCTATGGGTAAAATTTTATGCCATAATATTAAGATTAACTATTTTTAACACAATAAGTCACTATTTAGCCAATTTTAACTATTAAAATCATAAATCATGCATCACTTGAGAATAAATTCTCAAAAATTATATACATTCTGTAAATATTGCATGTGACATTGTGTAAAGTTTTTATGTAAACATTCCAACTATAACTATTAAAGTCGAATTTGAGTCACTATTAATACGATTTTTACTATAAAAATCATTAATCATGCAAAATAAGTCCAATAAATCCGACAATTTATACAGGTATTTTATATATTGCATGTGACTTCTCATAAAATTTTTAGGGTCATATTCGAAATATAACCTTCCATACCCATTTTAGCTCATATTATGACCATTTATCTCATAAAATTCATAATCTATGCATAATAACTCCATTTGTTACAAATATTTATATAAAATATGCATGTGAGAACAGATCAAAAAATCTCGGCCAGAAGTTATGTTTTACTATTTTTCCCATTAATTGTTGCTTAAAACCGATTTAAACTACAAAATATACAAATAAATATAAAAATGAACAATAAAAATCCATAAAATTATTTTTATGTCCTAAAACCATTTTAGAAACAGAAACTTTAACATGCAAAAATATTTCGTGATTTATCATAATAGATACAAAATTTTCGAAATATTTATGTTAATCCGTTTTAACATAAAACATGAATCCGATAATGCATGCAACAACCGTAATGCTCTGATACCACTTGTTAATAAATGAATTCATGATTTTATACTCATATCTTATATTTGTATTGTTTCTTTAAGTTTAGTCATAAAAACTTAAAAGGATCTTATGCATGCATGATGATATCATAAGATGTGATTGTCCTTACATTGGTTTTAGAAGGTTTATACTCAATAATCACCTATTATGTGAGTCTTTAAATAACCGAAATACCCTTATAACGATCTAACAAAAATCGTCTCCAAAAGATATGTATCAAGGACCCGATCTCAAACTAAGACTATTTTTGTTACTAGAAAAATAGAATTAGTATACTAGAAATAATAATAATATTACACTTAATATTATTAGTATTGGAAATGAATTTTATTTACTAGAAAACTATTTTAGAGTAATGAGAGAAGAATTAATTATATGAGTTGTCTGTTCAAAATGAAAAACAACCAACAACACATATGTTTGTATGAGGTAGTCTTTATAAGAGGAAAAAGAGCTCTTAAGCTCATGTGTTGGCCGGCCTACATGCTCTCACAAGGCCAATGCATGGCATCTTACTCTTACACAAAAGCATGCATTATGCCTTACACCTAAGGCTAGGTATGTAAGCTTTTGCATAATGTGTAAGAGTAGCTTACAATACAAAAACAACACACTACCACATAACACATATCACACGGTTCAAATGGGTATAAAATGGACTCCATTTTATCTTTGTCAATTGTGTTAAATTGTAACATGTCACACATGTCTCATAACACATGAAACAATTTGTTAATTATGCAATTTTAACTCTTTAAAATCCATAATTCACAAATTCATTACATTTAAATAATCCCTCTAGTAATTCGAAATTACTATCTTATAAAAATGTAATATCATAATTTTAATACAACTATTTGTAATTTTATGATCGACCGTATTCATTCTTGATTTAATCGTTTCTCAAACGACTAAATAAAACCGAGTAACAAAACAATTTTTTAACTTTGACCATTATTATTATAATCCCATTATAATAATATTCGTCACGTAAAATCATTTCCAAATTTCCAGTTTTTATTTAATTCGTATCCAATACGATATTAATTAAATATTCCATTGAGACGGAATTCCCTAAAGATATGACCTTAAGGGATCAACTGATCACCACCATCATATGACGATAATGTCAAACTCTAGACAGCCAATCATTATCGGTGAATGTTGATCAGTCAACTTTAAAAGAGTAACATTCCCAGTTGTGTTTCATTCAAATGCGTTTTAATTATGTCAACACACTATTGTCGAGGACACTTCCTCCAACACTTTAAACATCACAACCTCAAAATCTCACAAATCCACAAGTTGCACCTCACTACATCAATCAGACATCCAAAGACATTATTGTTAGGTGGCTCCTCTAAGGTTACACCACTATAATTCCGTTCGAACAACTAAAAGCATAAACTTAAATCAATTCTCCAAGATTACCTCGTAGATCCTTTCAATACTCATCCATCATTATAAACGAGTCTTATTCTCAAACGTAGCATCCCAAGTATATTTTCCAAATTCATATTATGATTTCTAACATCTCATTTATACTCTTAAAGCAACACATTTTAATCCACTAGTTCTAAATCCCAATTATGATACCCAAGGTTAAATTCCACCGAATATCGCATAGACAATTCAATATTTTAAACCAAGAATTCCACCAACCATTTCCACTCACTATGTAGGGCAAACAACTAACCATTAGGATCACTAAGACATGACTTACTACATTCCCTAAACGTTTTCAGTAACATTACTTTTCAAAATAAGTGTTAGGGGTTATCCTCGAACAAAATCCCCAATATCCAACAAAGTTAGGCCACCTAGAACCCCCATGGGAAAAGGCAAGTAACAAGGATAAGGTTAATTCGGGAAGTCATGGAAGTGGCTTCCGAGTTAAGATAGAAGAGAGTTTGGGAAGGAAGGATATGCATCAAGAAATAAGGAAGAATATGATGCATAATGAACAAGGAGTATCTTAGAAGCATCCTTAAAGATAGCACGAATCTTCCATCTTCAGTAATAGACACTAGTCTTGATCGCCATACAAGTAAGCTCACGGTTCACCAATCCTTGAGCACAAAATTAAAAACATTGACAATTAACAAACATGTTAAACCTAACAAGGAGCAATCACATTACAGACTACCACTTGGTCCTTAAGTCTACCCATCTCTCATTCATTATTTCAGGTCAAGTTCATATTTAAGTTGGGGTACACGTGTGTGCATTGGAAGCATTACTGCTCTGATACCAACTGTGACACCCCGCAATATAGCATAAAAAATAAACAAGTAATTTGCAGCGGAAATACCATACCTTTAAAAAACTTTTCGACATATTTATTAAAACTTTTTCGCAGAATATCAAAACAACAAGCGGAAGACTAAAACTAATAAGAAAGTATAAATTATACACGAATACTTAAATAAAGGAGGGATAAGGTATCCCACGATAATAACATGAATTGAATATAAACTAAGCGTAAGGGTAATTGTCGAATGATCAACAATGCTCGCTAGCCACACGTCTTCCCCAAACAGCACCAACCTACATTCGAGAAACATGAACGCCACAGTCAGTGGGGAGTAACTCAGGGTTCTCCCTGCCACTTTACGTCAAAATACAATAAATAGATAACAATAAGAACATATTGTATATGGAGTAGTACATCTGAATATGAGAAATATCAAAGCATGATACTCAAAATTAGGTAAACAACCAGGTGATCGACTCAGAGACTTACACTTGATGGCATGTCCAATCACACAAACAACAACAACCAAAAATAGAATGAATGATGTCAGCCTGTCAGGTAGCATAACCGCTACAACTGACAGTCAGGGAGTATAACCGCTCCACTAACAGGCTAGGGCGTATAACCGCGCCCTAGCTACCGGAGCGCATAACCACGTCATCCGGATACTATGTATAGCGCATAACCAACAATTATATGCCTAAGACCTGGCCAGACCTCTCGGTGTAATAACCTACACCGAACGACACACGGGGACCGGGCCGCATAACCACGGACACCGACCAATTCCGAACATAGTTAGATAAAATCCCATAACAGGAGTGGCGTTTGTTCATTACAGTGATACACAAATCCTATCACCGCTATCTATTCACAACCAAGGCAACATAACCGTTACCAACACAATTTAGGGTGACATAACCATCACCTAAACACAAGCAAGGCAACATAAGCGTCACCCTACTCACCTTAAGATAACATAACCGTCATCAACACACAATTTAAGCTAACATAGCCGTTAACCAAATCATTACATACAAGAGCCAACAATCTATAAATAAGACAACACTTAAGTCTATTCCATACGGGAGAAGAATAAACGGCACTGATTAATAAAGCATAAGTCTTAAAAGCGTTTTACATTTCAGCTGTCCTCTGCCGTAAAATTCATAATTAATTCAAATAAAATCAAAATGACACAAGGCTAACTGGGTCAGATTAATAAGACTTTTATCTACAATATTTGTCAACTAAATATTTTCAAAATACGAACTTAACAGGGGGTTATTGTCTGATCTTTACAGTGTGTCAGAAATCGTCACACAAAATGTATTGCTTCATAAAACGGGTTTAACAAATCATTTTAGGGAAAACCAAACTCCTAACATCATTTAAAATTTTCAAAGTTTAATTAGTGAAAAGGACCAGAATAGTTTCAAAGTATAAAGATGGTTTTCGATATAATATTTGAGCTACTGTCCGTTCTGCGAGTATTTCAGCGCAATGTTCGTAAATAATTTATTGTGAACAAACGACATGCAAGAAATTTACGAAAGTTTTGAGGTAGTCTCTAAACTTAATATAAACAGGGGTCTCGTTTCAACATTTTCAAAGACGGATACTCTAAGATGTCGAAATAAATTGTACAAGACAATGGACAGATTTGTCAAGATGCTGAAACTTATCAAATAACCAAAGTAAACCAAGCATTATGAACTTGAAAGACTTCAAACTAATCATCCTCAAAGATCACAACCTAATTTAACAATACAATTCTTAATGAATTTCCAACTAGAATATCATCCAACACAACCATGCAAAATGGAATTCATCCAAACATATGATTTATGAACTTAATCATGTCACTGTTTAACCAAACACAATTCTAGTATACTAAACATTACTAGCATATAGAACACATGCAAATATAGACGATAAGTCGAGTAACCCATCACCATTAACTTATAGCTCTTCAATAAGCATGATTTTGACTAAAAGCCACTCCGGTTTGGACAACCGAACTAGCTACACATAAATAAACGAGGTTAGCTAAGAGAACCGTGCCTTAAAGGCCACGACCAGAGTATATTAAGGAAGAATTTTGCTACTTTTATTACCTAGAAAGATGGAGGGCGAGGAGAGGAAGAGATAGGCGCGAAAATCGTTGAAAACCGATAAGAAACGAAGATTTTATGATCGTTTTACGGTGAGGTGCACAATAATGGTGTTCTTTGTGTTTGGGTGTTCTTAGATGATAAATAAGTAAAGGATTGAAGAAGAAGGAAGGAGGAGTTGACCTTGGGCAGCAAGGCAAAGTTCTTTACTTAGCCAAGTGTCCCTAAGGACATGTGGAAAAGAGTAAAGAGTAAGCAACGAGCGAGTGTCTCGTTAGCGGATGGTCCGCGACAGCCTTTCATATTTTCGGCATAATTTCCTCCACATAACTCGGAATGAGGTGTTTTCGGTGGCGTTGGAAAGCTAAGAAAGAGAGTTAAAAGCTTTATTTTATAAGCAAGAGCTAAATATGCCTTTAAAATATCTTAACATTAGTAACAAGGACAGAGTAGCGTTTCCCAAGTTTAAAGAATATAAGTTTAAGACGGACATATTAATATCATTGTCAAAAATATATTTTAAATGGAAATTTCTTTATTGTGGAACATACCTATTATTAAAATAAGATTTTAAATAATATATAATGACTTGGAAATTACGGGGTGTTACAACCACTGTCTGCCTTATCAATTTTGGCTGGAATTCAGTTTTATATAAAGTATTGTAGTTTGTTTTACTTTGTTATTCAATACCTCGGACATTCCGTGATGGTAACAACTCTATTTATTTGAGAATGTCTTGCCAAATGCTCTTAAATAAATGGGGTTGTTACAAAGTGGTATCCATCACCCCACTAAAAACAATTGACGCCCTCAATCTCAATCTCAATCTCAACCCGTAACTCCTACCCTTACCGAACCTCCCGGCAGAGTATAATCGGCCGTCCCCGAACACCAGCATAACAGCTGAGGTCACCAGGTCTAGTCCTGCAGAACTAGCCTGGGCCCAATAATATATCATCATCTCAAATCCGTATTCAATGCATATGTCATGCTCATGAATGAAACAATAATAGTAATCATACTTATGAATGCAAGAGTAGTAATAATCCATCATAACCATATATCATCCTCATACCATTCATGCTCGTCATCCATATCATACACTAAGCATCCATTCATAACATATAACAGTAGTATAGTGGCAGTGTATCTTACCTGGATAGCAATATAATCCAATAGCAAGCCGGTAAGTAAACAGAAATATGTCACTTCAAAACCGTCACCTAACAAATATAATATACATAATTACTAACTATACGATTACGTAAGCAAGGTATAATATATTAATTGATTAATTTAACGAATCAATTATTATATTAACATCCAAAGAATAAATATATATTAGACGTAACTAATTTAATTAACTTAATTAGTCGGTTAATAAAAAAATATCGTCGCAAAACAAATTAAACAAAATTAACTAACTAATTAGATTAATTAAGCTAACTAAATCTAAACTAAACTAATAACTAATAAAAAAACAAAGCCTAACACTATCCTACATCATAACCATCCTTGTGTTACAGTAATTCGTCTTACAGTAACTACACACGGCCTTTATACTAATAGTCGACCCGTCACCCATTATTCATGGCACCACCACCACCAGCTTGGTCACCCACAACCACCGCTGCTGGTCCCAACCCATCGCCTGCACCATCAACCACTACCTCCACTATTTGTCCACCACCTTCGATCACCACGCGCGCCCCCAGAACACGCCCTAACAGCCTGCTCAAACCCGTATAAAAACAGAGCACCTCTGTTTTTATTCCGAAGACCACCGCACGAAACACCTATAGCCACTACACCACCTACCTACCCAGAACCGCCCATCACCGACCAACCTAAACCCATCGACCACCATCCCTCTCGTGGCCCCTACCATGAGAAAATCCCGACTAACAATCTACGACTCCTCACGTTCTCCTCCCTGCCACCATTACCACGGTGGTTCTCCGGTCACCTACACCATCCAGATGACAACCCTCGTCAACCTTAGCCACGCTCTAAGTCAGGTCATGGTCCCATCGGTCAGAAATTCGATGATTACTCAATTATATACATAGGACGGTCACAAATAATAAAACGATAAACGAAATGATAAAACGATAACACGACGTACCTTGATAACATGACGGTTAAAATAAAAAAAAAAAAAGATCTTGGAGAGGAGAAGCAGTAAAATGTAAGAGACAGGAAAAAGGGAAAAGAGAAGAATAAGAAAAAAAACGCAGGAAGAGAAGGAATGAGTAACATAGGGTAGGATGTATATTAGGGTAAGGAGCTAGGGTGAAACGTGTTGCATCCTATCATTGTACTCGGTTAAACGAGTCGCATCTTATCCGAGTCCAACACTCTTCTTACCCGGCTCATCACGCATCTCGACACACTCTGACCTCTATATCCAATTCTCAACCCGTAACTTAAAATTAACGAGTACATATAATTCACTATACTCGTCCAATTATTCATAAAAACACGGGTATTACATGTAATTTAATATTAGTAAATACTAATTACTTAGTTACAAAAATATAAATATTATTAGTATGGTAGTATTTTGGTCCATATAATATGAATTATAGAAGTATGAAAATATTAGCAATTACATAAGAATATATAAAATAGGATTTAAATACAATTACGACTTAAATAAAAAATAGAAATTAAGTATAGACGAGATATAAATATAAAATAGGAAATATATTTAATTATAAATATATTATTAAAATTAAAGAAATATAATTGAAATGTCATTTTATGAAATACTCGTCAACTATAAAATGATTATGAAATAAGAAATAATCGTAGAAATACGGTTTATAAAACAATAACAGTTTACGTAAAATACTTTATAAACATCCTTTTGAAGTACGTGTATAAAACATGGTTTGACTGTCGTTGACCGAGGCTAACATACGGGGTATTACAGTCTTCCCTCCTTAAAATGAACTTCGTCCCCGAAGTTCACCACACTATCCATCACCCCATTAAAATCAATTGACGCCCTCTACTCCATATTGAGCTCAGGCAATCATGGCATTTGCATATCATTATTTGTGCATTACGATTTTGTGTTCTCCTACTCGACCGCGAGGTTGACAGTGTATTCGTGTGACACCTACGATGATCCGAAATGGGGAGTGGATTCTACAGGTCAAAGACAGATGGATTAGGAGCTTGGGCATGGAGAGAGACATGGCTTGGACCTACTTAGAATTAGATCACATACTTAGACCTTATTAGTTGTACTTTTATTCTATGCGTAGTAATTGTAATATCAATGGTTTAAATTTAGTCAGTTTTATATAAACTACTGTAGTTTGTTTTACTTTGTTATTCACTACCTCGGACATTCCGAGATGGTAACAACTCTATTTATTTGAGAATGTCTTGCCAAAGGCTCTTAAATAAATTGGGGTGTTACAGATAGATTTCACTTTCGAATTGGTCGTAAGGTAACACGATTCTACCGATCCTATTATAATTATTATTGTTCGGGGTTATGTGTTTATATTTTCTAATTAACTTGTAGTGATTTATATGTTGTTGATTTCGTTAAGATTTATGGTTTATGCTATTATATATATAATACTAATACTATATGTTTTTTTAGTATGTTAATTTTGGTGAGATGGGTTGGCATACTTAGATATGAATCGGTGGTTTGTTACAAAGTGGGCAGCAGAACTTGTTATTTGTACGCTATTAGATATAAATATCAAGAAGTATGTAAACTAAGGTTGCTATTAGTGGATAAGCTGATGTATAATTTGTCATACGTTTGATTTGGGAATGTAGGAAGAAGATTTAAGAGCTTATATGTGTTTTATCTATTGATATTACTGAGTTGAATTCATATGAAACAGTGTAATTTACAATATTGACAATTTGGCTTTAGGTATGGTATTTGAATTGTTCTTACCATTGACCTTGAATCGTGGGTGAGTAGCTCGGAGTTTTGCTCCGAGTGTTGAGCACGGTTCTTTGAACCTTTGACGATATTGATATTAAAATTGAGATGGAAATTGGTTACTAGTATTGAGTTATTGGGCTTTGGTGCCGAGTTATGTTTACGGTCCAGAGTGACCATGACTACTGAGTTATTTGAGTTTGGAATCGATATTGAGATGGAGATATTGATTAGTGGTCTTACCGCCAGTTCACTCACCCCTTGTCATTGTCTTAGGGACGACGATAAAAATATGATACTAGATTAGTTTCGAGAAGTATATTTTGGGATGGAGAAATGAGAAGAGCTATGATTAAGATTGTGTATTAAGCTGGGACTTGGTTAATTATTTGAGTAGCGAATTTATTATATCAGGGAAGTAGAGAGGAGTTAGTATGAGGTTGAGATAGTTACCCGGGGAGTGTTTTCTTATACTATATGTTTCTTTTCTTTTTACTTGTATGTGTTTCCACGCCAAGCTAGACTACCAAAACTAACTTGCTTATATTGAGGTATTATCTGTTACTCAGCTTTCCGGCTGACATGTTTTCTTCCTTCGGGGCTACTCGTCATGGGGGTAGTCTTTTCAGTCTCCTGATTTTATTTCAAGTGTCTTCCATTGCTGCAGTCCAAAATGATTTTTTTTGAATTCAAGTTTTATTTAAAGCACTTGTAAACTTTTTTTTTATTTGATTTTGTACAAAAAGAGATTTTTATGTATATTAATTATAATATCCCGTATTTTCGGCGACTTTTTTATTTAAATGTGAGTTTGAAATAAGCCGAAATTATGGGGTGTTACATTAGTTCATTACAATGATACACAAATTGTATCATCGCTATCTATTCACAAACAAGGAAACATAACCGTTACCAACACAATTTAGAATGACATAACCGTCATCCAAACACAAGCAAGTCAATATAACCGTTACCCGACTCAACGTAAGATAACATAACCGTTATCAAATCACAATTTAAGCTAGCATAACCGTTAGGAAATTATAATTTAAGCTAACATAACCGTTAACTAACTCATTTAATATACATTGGCCACAATCCAAACAATACAACGCTTAAGTCCATTCCATATGGGAGAAGAATAAACGGAATTGATTAATAAAACATAAGTTCTAAATGCATTTTACATTACAGTTGTCCTCTACCGTTATATTCATAATTAATTCAAATAAAGTCTAAATGATATAAGTACAATTGGGTTCGATTCACAAGACTTTTAGCTACAATCTTCGTGAATTAAGCATTTCCAAAAGACGAACTTAACAGGAGTTTGTAAACTGATCTTTACAGTATGTCAGAAATCATCGCACAAAAAGTATGGCTTCATAAAACGGTTTTAACAAATCATTTTGGAGCAAGGTTAAATACTAACATCATCTAAACTCTTCAAAGTTTAATTATGGAAAATAACCAGAATATTTACAAAGTATAAAAATGGTTTTCGAAATAAGCTTTGAGTCCATTTCACAAGTATTTCAGCGCATTGTTCGTAAACATTTTATTGTGAACAAACGAAATGCAATAAAATTATGAAATTTTACAGGTAGACTCTACACCTAAAATGAATATGAGTCTATTTTTTCAAATTTTTGAAAGACGGACACTTTAAGATAACGAAATAAATCGTTCAAGACGACGGACAGATTTGACAAACTGCTGAAACTTTATGAAATACCTAATATAAACAAAACACTATGAAATTGAAAGACTATCAAACTAACCATTCTCAATTATCATAAACTCATCCAAAAGAACTATCCTTCATGAATTTGCACAAAAAAATGTTATAATGAACAATAAACAATCATTCCATAACCAAAATCATACTTTGGTCTAATAAAAGCATCACTAACATATAAAACACAACATTCCTCCGAACCATATTTTAACATGTGATACAGCAAGAAATCACATAAAGACTAAACTGTTGACTTTAAGTCGAGTAACCTCTCAACGTTACCTTATAGCTCTTCAATAAGTATGATTTTGACTCAAAGTCACTCTGGTTTGGACAACTGCAACTAGTTACACAAATTAGCGAGTTTAGCATAGAAATTTGTGCCTGAAAAGCAACGACCAGAGGATATTAGAGAATAAATTTGAGACTTTTATTACCTAGAAATATGGAGGGCGATGAGAGGAAGAGATAGACGCGAGAATCGTCGAAAACGGATAAGAAACGAAGTTTTACGATCGTCTTAAGGTTGAAGGTGAAGGTGCATGTAAACGGTGTTTGTGTTTTGCGTGTTCCAGCCGAAAAAATAGAGGAAGGGAAGGTGTCTCTTACGTTATCGAAAAGTGCTTGCATGCCAAGGTAGACCTTGGGTAGTAAGGAAATTAGTTTGCCCTTCCTTGCCATGTGTCGAAATAGTAATGCCAAGTGTCGAAGGTTAGGCCATGTCTCGAGGACCTTAGGCCATGTGGAATAAGTGATTAGGCCATGTATCTAAGTTCTTAGGCCAACTGGAAGAGGTAGCAACGAGCGAGAGTCTCGTCGGCGAATTTTCTGCGATAGCCTTTCGTATTTTCGACATAATTTCCTCCATAGAACTCGGATTAAGGTGTTTTCGGTGGCGTTGGAAAGCTAAGAAAAAGAGCTAAAACTTTTATTCTATAAGTAAGAGCTAAATATATCTTTAAAATATCCTAAAATTAGTAACAAAGACAGATTAGCGTTTCACAAGTTTAAGGAGTATAAGTTTAAGACGGTCATTTTAATAACATTGTCAAAAACGATAGATTTTAAATGGAATTTTATTTATTGTGGATCATTATTATTACTAAAATAAGATTTTAATTATATGGGACGACTTGAAAATTACGAGGGTGTTACAAAAAATATATAAGTTAGTCCCTTTATCCTACTGAATAGTTTGCATTTGCTAGGGAAAATAGTTTTCATAAACCGAGTAATGATCCTTTTACCGATTTTATTCATAATTTAAAATGATCATTATAAGCTAAATATAGTTTTATTGTAAAACCCCTCGCGAAAGCGCAAAAGTAAACATACAAAACATGCCAAAAATGCAGCGGAATTAAAACTTTTGAAGAGATAAATAAAACATGCGAGGTGTCTTAACAAAATAAAACATGCGGAAGAGATAAAACATAAATAAGTATATAAGTGCGATACAAAACAGCCCGGGATAGCATATCCCTACAGGCACAAAATACTGAAACGTAAGTCTAAGGTCTAGCTAACGAATAGGTAAAAGTCAACGATGAAGGATCATCGCTCGCTAGCCTCAACGTAACCCCCTGCAAACAGCCTCATGTACCTACACACATACAACATGTGCGCCACAGTCAGTGGGGAGTGACTAGAGTGCTCCTAGCCACCTATTGTCAATGACATGTAACACGTAAAACATCCAACATACTCCAACATATATAAAACATGTGAAGCATATATGACAATATCTCATCTTTCATAACATCATGCAATATTATGCAAAGGCTCTCAACCAACTTCGAAAACTATTTGGAAGGAGAGCCGGTTTCCCTTCCGGTTGCCCGGCCGGGGGGTCTTTCAATCCAAACCATTTATGAAACCGGACTAAGAGTCGTCCAATGCCTTGGACGAACAATACTAAGATAACCAAGTATCATGCATCTTATAGACAACTAAGGCATGCTCAACATCCAATTATACCAACAAGAGATAGGTCACCTAGTGACTCGACTCTAACAACTATAGGCCAACCAAGTGACTCTACAAACAAGAGATAGGTCATCCAAGTGACTCGACTCCTACAACAAATAGGTCATCCAAGTGACTCGACTCCTACTACTATGAGCAGGCCGACAATCGACTCATCTATATACCACGATATCCCCAATCTCAGACTATACAACCCCCTGGTAGGACGACATCAAAAGACTGTCCTAGTCTAAACCTGGCCAGACTCTCGGAGCGCAACGAATCACGATACCCGATTCGACAAGTGCACGAGGCACCCCTAAGACCCGAACTAGCTAGGAACGAGATATGCCCGAAGGCGGGCAGAAAATCTAAGACCTGACCGTGAGACCAAGTCACTACGGCCAACCAGCTACACAATGCAATCAGGTGAGAACTCGAGTACTATAGCAGCGCACAGCATGTTACACAAATCACAATATGTCATCTCGAAGATGTATAACAACTCAAACTCGAATGACAATCATTTCGTATATATTTCATCTCTAAACATCCATACAACACTTAGCCGACTTCGGGAACTAATTTGAGGCGAGAGCCGGTCTCCCTTCCGGTTGCCCGGCCGGGGGGTCTTTCTCCTCAAATCCATTTCCGAACCCAATATAAGTGCCGCCCAATTTTTGGGACTTCAAACAAGCATACAATTAATATTATATAACGTACACTCTTTACGGAAATCATTATGTATATAAAATACAAAAGAATCGCAAATTAAATATATAGTTCATTCGGAAAAGAGAACCAAGAACTAATTTAACATTTCATATTATATCCTCATATTTGCTATATAAAGTTAACATGTGAGAAATTAATATAACAAGTCGTATTTTAATTATTCGGGGAAACCGATTAACTAATTAATCATTTAGACATGCTTCTTAAAATAAAACTGTAACCCATTACTAATTCGTAACGATTTCTAACGTATTATATTTAAACGTAAACAAGCTAGCAAGAACGTACGTAAACTAATTAATTCAAGCAGACAGACTAGCACGTACGTAAAATAATAATAAAATAATAAAATAATAATACTAATAATTGAATTGTTACAGGAAGTAGGAATGATTAGTAGTAGTTGTAAGGAGTAATAACAATCTTAACACTCGTAATATTAATAATAATTAATACTAATATTGTTCTAATAATAATAATTAATACTAATATCACTAAAATATAGTAGAATTATTAAGAAATACTAGAATTAATGGCACTTAACAATAATAGTAGTAATATGTAGTAGTATACTAATGTAATAGCGGCATAGTAGTAGAAACTGAACAATGCAACAATACCCAACATGATTAAAAATAATATGCAACAATTAACTTACAGTAGCCCACCACGATGACCAAGACAACAACAAATATTGATTTCAGCGGCAGAAGACGCGACAACTTCAGTGATAGTTAACAGCGTATAACAACATTACAATGATATCAGACAGCAGCAGTTCAATATTAAAGTGTATAACCGTGTATAATGCAGTGGCATAGATGCAGGGGAGTAGTATAACAATGATATGTAATAAGGTGAGTAGATATATGTGCCGTAGTGTAGTGAGCAGTAGCAGTATGGCAGCAGTATGCATAGTAGCAGATCAATAGAGACAGAGAACAGCAGCAGTATGGTACTGCAGTTAGCAACAAACACAGGAGAAACAGAACAATAGGAGATGCAACTACAATATTAAACATTTAGTAGCAATTAGTCAATAATAGCAACGTAATGGTAGCAGCAATAAACTAATAACAACACAGCATCGATTCCAGTATTATTAAGCACAGAAATCAGTAACATTCATGATGAACACAAGATTATGTGACGGATACTAATTACCCGCTAACTATTAAACATAAAACCCACATCAATTTCACATAAACACAAGGAAATCACATGTCCAATTAATTTAAGACAAAGGCCGAGCTTTTCTCATTATCGTCACCTAAAAGAGCGATTCTTCACTTCTAATCTTGAACAATGTACGAGTCCTTATCCGGGTCGTCCAAGTCAACACCTACAAACAACAAAAACGGATTATTAAGGGTAATTTCGAGTAAACCTCAAAACAGCCCCGAAATCAACTTTGACGAAACGGAAATTGAAAGAGATAGAAAGAACGGGAATGAAGAGAGGAACGCGAAGGTGAAAACCTTGTGTCAATCGGAGTTGAGATGAGTAAATGGATGATGATTTTGTGAAGATGAAAAGAGTAAAAATGGTGGAACAATGTTACTGTATTATTATTTGGTGAAGATGAGAGTAACGATGGAAATAAGAGGATAGGTGTCCTTTATATTGACTTGAGTCGGGTTTCTAAAATGTAAGGAGCGGAACAACTTAAAACGGGATTTACCAAGTAAACGTGAAGTCTTTAAATTAAACAACTTAAGACAGGACTTAACGACATTTCTTAAAATAATACTTACGAATTATAATTAAAATATTATTAAATTCCGTAAACTACTTTAAATTATTAAAATTACTTTTATAAAAATACGGGCTGTTACAATCACCCCATCTTTTAAAAAGTTTCGTCCTCGAAACTTGAAAGCAGTTACAAGGACAACATTAACAACTAAGACTTTCACTGAACCTTGATATACAAAAACTTAGGCTTCTTCCAAAATTTCAAAAGTAAAATCCATAGTCCAGCCTCCATCAAGGAACGTTGGGGTTCTCGTTGCGCATTCAAGAACCTGACATTCTAATCCGAAGGCAAGTCCAAGGTGAAAATCAATGAAAAATTTTAAAATTTATATCGATCCGGTGTTGATAGGCATAGTACAGGTTATCAGACGTCTCCAATAACGAGTTCAAATGGCGAATCAACGCTGAAATCCATCAAAGTTGTAAAACTTTCAACTTTCTTCAAACTAAAGCTCCCAAAAATAAACTTTTATTTCAAATCTCTCAAAAAGAGTAAAGTTGCAAAAGTAACGCAAGTTTAAAATCCTCAGAAAGGAAAACAATTCAAAACGTTTACAGAAAACACAGAGACATCAACTTAAGATCAAGGAGGCGGAGTCAACAGAGATCGAGTCAAGAAGGGTGAAAATTCCTCAAAACTCAATCAAGGGGGAAGTTTACCCACAAGGTACCTCGAGAAGGTGAGCAACAAGATTAAGTTGAAAAGGAGATGAAGATAGATTTCAAGTAAGATGGTCAACTATTCAACAAGAAGGGATGTGCATCCGGAGTTATCAAAGAAGACGATGCACAAAGATATGAGGAGTATCTTCAAGGCTTAAAAGCATTCTCCAACGGTAGCACGAATCGATCATCTTCGGTAGGAAACACCGGTCTTGATCGTCAAATGGATGAGCTCACGGTTCGCCGATTCAAAGATATAAAAAGTAAACTCATTGACAATCAACAAACACGTTAGGACCTAATAAAAGCAATCACAATACAGACTACCACTTGTCCTTAAGTCTACCCAATCTCTCATTCATTATTCAAGTTATAGGTCAACCAAGTGACTCTAGAAACAAGAGATAGGTCATCCAAGTGACTCGACTCCTACAACAAATAGGTCATCCAAGTGACTCTACAAACAAGAGATAGGTCATCCAAGTGACTCGACTCCTACTACTATGAGCAGGCCGACAATCGACTCATCTATATACCACGATATCCCCAATCTCAGACTATACAACCTCCTGGTAGGACGACATCAAAAGACTGTCCTAGTCTAAACCTGGCCAGACTCTCGGAGCGCAACGAATCACGATCCCCGATTCGACAAGTGCACGAGGCACCCCCAAGACCCGAACTAGCTAGGAACGAGATATGGCCGAAGACGGGCAGACAATCTAAGACCTGACCGTGAGACCAAGTCACTACGGCCAACCAGCTACACAATGCAATCAGGTGAGAACTCGAGTACTGTAGCATCGCACAGCAGGTTACACAAATCACAATATGTCATCTCGAAGATGTATAACAACTCAAACTCGAATGACAATCATTTCGTATATATTTCATCTCTAAACATCCATACAACACTTAGCCGACTTCGGGAACTAATTTGAGGCGAGAGCCGGTCTCCCTTCCGGTTGCCCGGCCGGGGGGTCTTTCTCCTCAAATCCATTTCTGAACCCAATATAAGTGTCGCCCAATTTTTGGGACTTCAAACAAGCATACAATTAATATTATATAACGTACATTCTTTACGGAAATCATTACGTATATAAAATACAAAAGAATCGCAAATTAAATATATAGTTCATTCGGAAAAGAGAACCAAGAACTAATTTAACATTTCATATTATATCCTCATATTTGCTATATAAAGTTAACATGTGAGAAATTAATATAACAAGTCGTATTTTAATTATTCGGGGAAACCGATTAACTAATTAATCATTTAGACATGCTTCTTAAAATAAAACTGTAACCCATTACTAATTCGTAACGATTTCTAACGTATTATATTTAAACGTAAACAAGCTAGCAAGAACGTACGTAAACTAATTAATTCAAGCAGACAAACTAGCACGTACGTAAAATAATAGTAAAATAATAAAATAATAATACTAATAATTGAATTGTTACAGGAAGTAGGAAAGATTAGTAGTAGTTGTAAGGAGTAATAACAATCTTAACACTCGTAATATTAATAATAATTAATACTAATATTGTTCTAATAATAATAATTGTTACAGGAAGTAGGAATGATTAGTAGTAGTTGTAAGGAATAATAATATAATAATAAAATAATAATACTAATAATTGAATTGTTACAGGAAGTAGGAATGATTAGTAGTAGTTGTAAGGAGTAATAACAATCTTAACATTCGGATAAGATGCAACTCAAATAAATAGAGCTGTTACCCTCGGAATGTCCGAGGTAGTGAATAACAAAGTAAATAAACCAAAGTACTTTATTTAAAAACTGATTAAATTTAAACTTTTGATATTACAACTATTACGCAAAGAATAAAAGTACAACTGATAACATCTAAGCATGTGATCTAATTAATTCTAAGTAGGTCCAAGCCATGTCTCTCTTTCCTTGCCCAAGCTCCTAGTCCATCTGTCTCTGACTTGTAGAATCTACTCCCCATTCCGGATCATCGTAGGTGTACACGAATACACTGTCAACCTCGCGGTTGAGTAGGATAACACAATAATAAATAATGCAACAAATATGATATGCAAATGCCATGATATGCTCGAGCTCAATCACAATCTCAATCTCAAACTCATACCCGAAACACCAAGCCATAACGAACCTCCCGGCAGACTATAATCGGTCGTCACCGAACACCAGCTCAAAAACTGGTAAGACACCAGGCCTGGTCTGCAGAACCACCCTGGGCTTTATATCAAAACAATATATGTTCCATATCTTTCTCAGTAACCAATGCATATGCCATGCTCATGAATGCAACAATACTCTTAATCAACCATGTTATTAAATAATGCAATGCTCATGCCAATCATAATAATAATCGATCCAACCAATATCATTCTTATATCAATCATGCTCAGCATCCATAACACACAATTCAACATCCATTCATAACACATCATAGAGTATAGTGTCCGTGTATCCTACCTGGATAGCAATATAATCCCATCACGCAGCTAACATCCAATCAGTAGAATCATTTTATCACACACTCAATGTTTTGGTAAAATTTCTACCGAATTGAACTATTGTGATGTAGGTCAAAGTGACAACCAATATAAAGATTAACGCAGGAAATGAATACGAAAATTAACGAAACGAAATAATGACACAAGGGATTTTGGTGACGCGGAAAAACCCAATGAGAGAAACAACCGCGGGGGGAACGGAATCCCACCAATATTTTTACTATGATCGAGGATGTACGCTGTTGAGATGGATTACAAGTGTTTACGTAGGTAGCTAGGTTACAGTGTATGCATCAATGAATAAAGAAATGCCTTCGTTTTTTTTTTATAGCTGCCAGTTGCTTGCCCAACTGATTTATTCTGGTGCTAGAGTGTGGGAGGGAATATAGGGGAATATCCCTTTAGGGTTTTGACCCGTTTCCTTTCTCCAACAGCTCTTCTTCTGCTCTGCTCTGGTCTGCGTCTGCTTCTTGTGGTGGGCTGCTTGTTTATTTATCTTTGGGCCTAATGGTGAAGTATGGTTTTTTGGGCTAAACAATTTCCCCCAAATTTCAGCCTATTTTGGCCTTAATTGGGCTGGAATTTTCTTTATGCCGTTGAGTGTGCTTCTGAATTTTCCCGTGGTAGTTGGGTAGTCTAGGCAACTGTTCACAGCCGTTTTCTTTACCCACTTGTCCCACCTGTCCTATCACTTCATTAACTGCTTGTCCCCTTGCCATTTACTCTTTAACTCTTCAATTTCCACCTTTTGAATTCAACTTTCAAATTTTAACCGCCCACTCCTTTTCTATAAATACCCCCTTTTTTAACTGAGCACTCTTACTTTCCTTCTTTTCTTACTTTCTTTACCATCTTCAGAATTTTACTCTTTCTTACTTGCTTTCTCGCTCTTTCTTTTCTCAGTAAAACTTTTTACCACTTCTTTTAATAATCCATCATGTCTGCTCCTGGATCCTCTTCCGTTACTCCTTCCTCTACTCCTGCTCCTGCTGGGTCTTCTGGATCCAGCTCTGCTTCGCGGGACTACTCTGGTCCCTTCCCGTCGCAGAAGCTGCTTGCGGCTAAGCATTTATGCGATTCCTCTTTCAACGAGTCTCATGCCTCTTTTATCAAGCTTCGATTTGGGTTTCCGGATGGGGTGGTCTATCACTTCCCTCTTGCTGGCGAGAAGGCCGATTTTGAGAGGGAAGGGTGGACTTGTTTCTATGAATACCCTTTCCGTCTGGGTCTCAGGTTTCCTTTTCCTGATTTGATTGTCGATTTCCTAAAGTTAACCAAACTAGCTATGTGCCAGATTGCTCCGCATGCATGGAGAATCTTACTAAGTATTTGTGCTCTGAACCGTGAGCGGGGGCTGAACATTGGTTTAGCTGACTTGGGGCAGTGGTTCACCCCTCGTTCTCTGGGTCATTCTCAGTGTACCATTCGTAGCCACGACAATATGCCTTCTGCCATTATCTTTTCCACTACTCCGGATGATAGTAAGTGGTTTACCCGCTTTATTTTCGTCAAGATTGACACATTGCCTTCCTCTCCTGATTATATTTTCTCTGCATGGCAGCCTGTGGAAGGTACTGGTTTTGCTCTGGCATTCTTTTGATTTTCCTTACTTTATTGTTTTTCGTCTGTTTCTGACGGTTTGTTAGTTTCTGCAGGTCGTAGCTTGGCTAAGCTTCCTGATTCCGCTGATCCTCCTACTTCCAAGGCGAAACTCCTGGACCTTCCTGCCGAGGAGAGGACGTTCTTCAAGCTGGTCCGGGACGCTGCTGTTCTGGTGGTGAAGAAGGAGGGTATGGTACTTTCGATGTTTTTTGTTTTCTTTGGGTGGGTCTGCGCTTGATCTGTTCTGATTTCTGTTGTCATCTTTCCAGGCAAGCCCAGAGTTGATGTGAGCAGGGTGATGCAGCTGCGCAGAAAAAGGCTGGCTTCTGGGGACGCGGGGTCCTCAAAGAAGACAAAAATGGACGTTGTGGAGGGGAGCTCTGCTGGAGCTGGGTCCCAAGCTGCCCCTATCGAAGTTGATACTGTTGATCTGGTTCAGGAACCTGTTTCTAAAGCTCCCTATGTTGATCCTTCTCCTCTCAAGATTCCTCCCTCCATTCCTACTCCTGGTTACCAGCCAGTTCTGGAGCAGCTGCCTCTGCCATCTTCTGGAGGAGGTTCATCTTCTTCTCCTTTGCGCCTGGACCTCCCAGCGGGTTTTGGCGGGTCCAGGACTAACCTCTGGCCTGCTTTGGACTCATTACTTTTCCCTGCCTCTGCCTCTATTATGGAAACTCGTCCTTTCAAGGACTTGATCAGACGTACTGCGGAGGTTTCCTTTGAGGTAACCCTTCTTCTTTCCCTTTTTCCTTTTTCTTCTTTGTTATCTTTCCTGATCTGATCTGGATTTCCAGGTTCTGGAGCTGTCACTTTGTGCTAAACGACAGAGTGAGGCCTTGCTGGCTGAACTTCATTGTTCGAAGGCGGCTCAATTTGAGGCTCTGAGGAGGAGGCAGGAGGTGGAGAGGATGCAGGAGGCCCTGGCAAAGAAGGAGCGAGAGTTATCAGAGAAGCTGAGCTTGGAGCAGACCTTGAGGGAAAGTTTGCGGCAGGCTGTTGAGCGTTCTCGCCAGGACGTGGCTAAGGGTCAGGAAATGCTCAAAGCTCAGGAGGAGGCTTCTCAGAACCAGCTAGCCACGGCTCACTCTAAGCTGGAGAGGGCCTTGACTTCGGAGGCGGACCTGGTGCTGAAGGTGGAGGCCCTGGAGCAAAAGAAGGCTGGTCTGCAGAGGGCGTTAATTGAAGTTGTTGCTTATACTGCTGCTGAGACCCGGGTGAAGTGTGTTCGGGAGTTTCAGGAGGGTAACCATACTACCTGGGACTTAGCAGCTTTGGAGAAGGCCTTTGCTTCTGACTTTCTCGAGGGTTTAAACATGGACCTGATCTCTGACGATGATGAGGAAGAAGATGGGGTGGGGTCCCAAGATGCTGGAGAGGAGGTGACCTCTGACCCCACCAACGCTGATGTAGCTGCTGCTGGGCCTACTCCTGACGAGTAGGTTTAAAATTTATCTGCTTGGCCCTGATATGGGCGTTTTAATTTTTTTTGAACTTTAGATGCCCCTGCGTGGGCTTAATGGTTGTAACTTTTTGCTGCTGGTCCGGGTTGACCAGCGAAAACAATTCTGCTGCTGGTCCGGGTGGACCAGCGAAAACAATTTTGTTTTGAGCTGCTTTGAGCAGCTTTTAATCGTATGTCCCCATTGTGTGGGGCTTTCTTATCTTGTTGCTTTCTGCCGTTTTTTCTGGCGTTTTTTCCTTTGTGCATGCATGTTTCGTTTGTTTTTTTTGGCCATCGCTGTTTTGGTGTGCTGGCCTGGTGTTTTATATACCCATCCCTATACTGGGGTGCCAGGCTTGACGTAGCTTCTCCTGCGATCAGTGCAGATTTCCTCTTTAGGTCAGTCCACTAGGATAAGTAAATTCTGGTCCAGAAAACAAATGATGAAATTTTTCCTTTTAAAAACTTGAAAATTGAAAACACACTAAGGTTTGAAATTATAAAACTTAGGTTTTTAGACTTAGGTTAAAAATAGAGAAGTACAATAACATTTTAAACTCAAGTTTATAGGAAATATAAAGATAAGACAAAATTTTTAGCTGAACCAGAGTAAACTTTACACAGAGTAGAACCTGAGTCTAAGGGAGCTGCTCTGATCTGGTGGAGGCACCTCTAGATGATATACTTTTGTAGGTGAAGTATATTCCATGATCTGGGTATCATTTCCCCTTCCATTGTCATTAGCATGTAGGCCTCGTTACCAACTATGCTCTCCACTTGGTATGGGCCCTCCCAGTTGTAAGCAAATTTTCCGGCTTGTCGGTTTTTGGTGTTTTGGAACACCTTTCTCAGGACCAGATCTCCTACTTGCAGGGTTCTGATCCTGACATTTTTGTTGTAGCTTCGAGCCACCATCTGCTTGTATGAGGCCATCCTGACGTACGCACTGGTCCTGAGTTCATCAACAGTGTCCAGGCTTCTTGTCATTTCTACTTGGTTCTGGTCCTCAGTTATACTCCCGTATCTGTGGGTTGGGATTTTGACTTCAGAAGGAATTACTGCTTCTGCTCCGAAGACAAGGCTGAAGGGGGTCTGACCTGTTGCTACTTTCGGAGTAGTTCTGTCAGCCCACAGGACCAGAGGGAGCTCCTCTGCCCATTTCCCTCCCATTTCTTGTAGTTTCTTTTTCATATTCTCAATGATGATCTTATTACTAGATTCGGCTTGTCCATTGGACTGGGGGTTTCTGGGGGTAGACTTCTTGAGTGATACGTTCCACCCAGCACAGAAAGCCTCGGTTTTCTTCCCAATGAATTGGGAACCATTGTCACATATTATTTCTGAAGGTATGCCAAATCTGGTGAATATATTGCGCTTAATAAAATAGATGACCTGTGCTTCGGTGGTCTAGGTGAATGATTCTGCTTCGATCCACTTAGAAAAGTAATCTGTCATGGCCAGCATATACATCTTGTTTCCTGGTGCTCTGGGGAGAGGTCCCACAATATCCATCCCCCACTTCATAAAAGGCTATGGGGATATGATCGGGTGCAGAGGCTCTACTGGTTGGTGATTGACAGATGCGTGTCTTTGACAGGCGTCACATTTCCTTGCATACTCCTTCGCATCCTTGCGCATTATGGGCCAGAAGTATCCCATTCTGAGGGCTCTATTGGACAGGCTTCTTCCCCCTGCATGATTTCCACAGTCTCCGCTGTGGAGGTCATGCAAGACTGTCTGCGCCTCAGTCTTGTCCAAGCATCGCAGATATGGCCCTGCTAATGATTTCCGGAACAGGATTCCATCAATCAGTAGGAATATGGAAGCCTTCATCCTGAAACTGCGCGCTTCTTTCTTACTGCTGGGCTGGATGTCATGCTGCAACCAGTCTAGGTATGGCTTTCGCCAGTCTTGTTCTGACTCCTAGTCTGGGTTGTTGCTGCAGATAGGTAACTCCTCCTGGTTCGAATCTGGTCCAGGAATGGCTGGTTTGAGGACATGGGTGATTGGAATACTGGCTACGTCGGCTGGTTTGAAGGTTGAGCCTAGGGTGGCCAGTGCATCTGCTTCTGCGTTCTGTTCTCTGGGTACTTGCTGGATGCAGAATTCCTCGAATCTGCTGATTAACTCCTTTGCTGCACACAAGTACGCCACCATTGTGGGGTCTCTTGCTTCGTATGCTCCATTGACATGGTTCACAATTAGTTGTGAATCGTTGTATACATTAACATGGTTGATTCCCATGTCCAGGGCTAGTTGCAGTCCCAGGACTAGGGCTTCATACTCAGCCACATTATTTGTGGTCTTGAACTCACATCGGACTGCTTGGGTGATTAGATCCCCTTCTGGTGATCGGAGGATCAACCCAACTCGGGACCCTCTGGCGTTTGAAGCTCCATCTACTCGTAACTCCCAGGTGCCTGGTTTGGCACCCTGGTGTAGGTGCAGGATTTCCTGCTCTACTTTGGTCTGGAGTGCCGGGCTGAAATCGGAGACAAAGTCTGCAAGGGCTTGTGACTTTATGGTTGTGCGTGGTTCAAACTGGAGATCATAGCCACTGAGGTGCACAGACCACTTAGCCATTCGTCCTGATAATTCTGGCTTTCTCATAACCGTCTTGAGTGGGTGATTGGTAACCACTGAGATGGTATGAGACTCAAAGTACGGACGCAGCTTATAGGATGCTGTGACCAATGCCAATACTAGTTTCTCAAGTGAGGTATACCTTGCTTCTGCTGGCAGTAATGATTTGCTGACGTAGTACACCGAGTGTTGGGCCCCTTCGTGCTGTCGGACCAGAACTGCACTTACTGCTGCTTCGGTTACTGAGAGGTACAGGAGCAGGACCTCCCCCTGCTCTGGTTTGGATAGCAGGGGTGGGCTGCTTAGGTACCGCTTCAATTCCTGGAATGCCTTTTCGTGCTCTGGTGTCCAGTCAAACTTCTGGCTTTTTCTAAGAATATCATAGAATAATCTGCACCGGTCTGAGGATCTGGAGATAAACCTGCTCAGGGCTGCTACTCTTCCCGTCAGACGCTGCACATCTTTGGGCTTCTGGGGTGATTCCAGTTGCAGAACTGCTTTGATTTGTTCTGTCCTGGCTTCTATCCCCCTCTGTGTTACCATATACCCCAGGAATTTCCCACTGGAAACTCCAAAGGTACACTTAGCTGGATTTAACTTCATTTTGTACTTCCGGAGAGTGTTGAATGTTTCCTCCAGGTGCTGGGTGTGGTCTGCTGATTGCTTGGATTTGACCACCGTATCGTCTATGTAGACTTCCATATTGCGTCCTATCTGGTCTTTGAACATCATATTGACGAGCCACTGGTATGTGGAACCAGCATTCTTAAGACAAAAGGGCATTACGTTGTAGCAGTAGATGCCTCTTTCGGACCTGAATGCTGTCTTCTCCTGGTCTGCCGGGTCCATTTTGATCTGGTTGTACCTGCTCCAGGCATCTAGGAAAGTTAACATTTTGTGGCCTGCAGTGGCGTCCACCATAGCATCTATATGTGGCAAGGGGAATGGGTCCTTGGGGCAGGCCTTATTCAGGTCTGTGAAATCCACGCAGACCCTCCACTTACCATTCTTTTTTGGTACCACCACTACATTAGATAGCCATTCTGGGTACCTGACTTCCCTAATCTTTCCTGCCTCCAGAAGGTTATCCACCTCCTGGTTTATGATCTGGTGTCTTTCTGCTGCGAACTTCCTGCACCCCTGCTGCACTGGTCTGAACCCTGGATCTATGCTGAGCTTGTGTGTTATGATCTCTGGGTCTATGCCAATCATATCTTTGTGGGACCAGGCAAAGCAGTCCACGTTCTTTCGGAGCAGCTGGAGGAGCTGCTGGCGCAGATCTCCAGAGCACTCTGAGCCTACGAGCACGATCCTTTCTGGGTGCTTCTCATCCAGGTGGACCTCATCGATTTCTGCCTGCTGGGGCTCGATGTACTCCTCCTGGATGTGCAGTTGCTGTAATTGTTATGCTCTGGCAGCTGGTGGTCTGGTGGTCCTTTTAAGAGCTACTTTGTAGCAATCCTTGGCCTCCTCCTGGTCTCCCCGTATCTCCTGAACTCCCCACGGTGTAGGAAATTTCAGGCACTGGTGGTACGTTGACGGGATTGCTCGCATTTCGTGGATTCAGGGACTGCCAAGAATAACGTTGTAAGTAGATGGACCATCAATAACTAAGTACCTTACCTGTTTGTTCAGCCCTCCGGCGTAGGTGGGGATGGTGATTTCCCCCAGGGTATGCGCTGTTTCTCCACTGAATCCGACCAGGGGAATAGCTTTCTTTGTCAGGTCCTTCTCGTCAAATCACATGCTCTTTAGTGCATCCAGCATTAGCAGGTTGACGGAGCTGCCTGTGTCTACCATGACCTTCCTGACCTCACAGTTGCCGATGTTCAATGTGATAATCAGGGCATCATGGTGCTGCTCTGGTACAGCTTCTGCATCTGTCTCGTCAAAAGTTACTGCTGGGAGATCTTGCCTTGTTATTCTGCATGATGACTCTGGCTTGTCCCCCTTTGCTGCAGTTACACGCCTCTTGGCCGCTGAGTAGGTGAGCCCACATAGTTCTGATCCTCCAGTGATGACATTCACAATTCTGTTGCAAGGAGGAACTGGTGAAGGTTGCACCTGGCTGGCTGCATTGACTCTGGTGGATTTCTCTGGGAGCAGATGGTCTAGGTTGCCTCGGTCATACTGGAATCGAACTTCCTTCCTGAGGGTGTAGCATTCATTGGTGGTATGGCCTATGTCTTCATGGAATTCACATTTTTTGCTAGCATCACGGCGGTCATTGGGTCGTTCCTCTTTCTTCTTTGGCCACCTGACTCCCTTGAGATCCTTCAGGGCCTTCAGCAGGCCAGCCATCCCAGTGGTAAAGCCATACTCGCTGACTTTCGGAGGTGGATCTGCATCGCTTTTCCCACCAGTGCTCTCGGACACTTTGCTTACTGGCTTGCTATAGGGCTTTGGCCTCTCGCCCCTCTTTTCTACTGGTGCTTTCCTAGACACAGGTTCTGTGTCATAGGTACTTCTTCTGGAGGCAGCGTCCTCTTCCAGTCTCATGGCTGCAACCGCCTGGGCCTGTACATCATCAAATGCAGTGCATGGGTGCATTGTCAATTGCTTGTACAGGTCTGAATCGTGATGTAACCCCCTGCGGAAGGCTTCAATGGCAGTGGGTACATCACAATGCGGGATGGCAACCTTTTCCTTGTTGAACCTGGTGAGGTAATCTCGAGTGATTTCCTCGAATCCCTGAATAATTCTGTATAGATCGCTGGTCTGCTTTTCTGGTTTCATGCTGCTAGCAAACTGCTGATTAAAGGCATTAACCAAATCTGCAAAGGAGGAGATACTGCGATTGGGCAATCCCACAAACCAGTGCAGGGCTGCTCCGGATAGGGTTGACCCAAATCCTTTGCACATGCAGGCCTCCTTAAGTGCTCCGGTTGCGGTTACCACCATCATTTTCTGCTTATACTGATTTATGTGATCCAGAGGGTCGGTCGTACCATCATATAGTGTCATGGTTGATGGCACAAACCCCTTGGGCACATTGATCAGGGCAATGTTGTCGATGAATGGTGAATCTGCATATCTGTCCAGGGAAGCTTTCTCCATTGGCCTTGGCATACCAGGTATCTTAGTGATCATGTCTTTCAACTCCTGGTAGCGCTGGTCTGAGAGACTGCCTGCTCCAGGGA